>CM069862.1:188196343-188806343 GCA_036172795.1 Pelodytes ibericus
CAATATTATCTGGACTGCGCTGTAGATAACCTTTGTCCTGGCTTGTGCGCCATGTGCAGTAGCGCTGCCTGTTTGAATGATAGCGCTACTGCATGTATAAAATAGCGCTGACTCTCGACCTCCAAAGCTCCACCACAAGCGGGTGATTATGGCTTGGCCCATGAGCCAGAAAAGGTTGCCAACCCCTGTTCTAGCTGATTAGGTTAGCAAAATACCATGAATAGTACATGGATATAAAAACGTGCTGGTCAGTAAAGAAGGAATACTTGTAAGGAGGCCTCTTGTTAAAGTGAAGATACCTGGCCAGGTTCTCAATTCTTCCTTCTTTACTGACCAGCACGTTTTTTTATCCATGTACTATTCATGGTATTTTGCTAACCTAATCAGCAAGTGAGTAATTTGACACTCTGCCTGTGGTTACATTTGTATCTGTGTCTGTTGATTTGTATTTAAAGGCACATATCATTGTTTCTTGTTTTTAACAATTTGTCATTTTATTTTTTATTTTTTTTGTTACATTTGTGTATATTTTTTCTATATGTATTTATATATTGCATTTGTTTTTATATATTATTACATTTATATATTTTATATTAATTTACATTCTTTGGTTTTTTATATTGATTGACACTTACGATGTTTAACTGCCAAGCGCTGTCTACTCACCTTCCCAGTTATGCAGCAGTGGTGACTAACCTTTGGCACTCCAGGTGCTGTTATTACATTTCTCATGATATTCAGCCAACCAAATGGATGGCTGAGTATCAAGAGATCTGCAATCCACACCAGCTGCAGTACCAATCCATAATCATATAGTTGAGTACTCTCCTTCTCATGATGCTTAATACTGTGGCTGAGAGTCATGGAAAATGTAGTCCTAGAATCCAGACCTCTGGTTGGTTTAGCATGAAAAGGGTTACAAAATAATGATCTTCTTACCAGTTAGCAGCTCTGCACAGGCAGAGGAAACATAAATAGAGTGGAGGGAATAAAAAAAAACCAGACAATCCCAAGGTAAAGGAAGTCAGAGTGAATGAGAGAGAGACCAACAGACTGAATGGAGGGATCTAAGATAAGCTGGCCAATAGGTTATGTTAATGGCCAGTGAGGTGAATGAAATCATTGGTAGTTCGAAGAAGCTAAGGGAACGTGGGCAATACCATGATGAAAAGGGTTTAGTGGTGAGTGAGGGAAAGAACAAACTTAATTTAAACCTTTCTAATGTCATCCACCATGGCAAGTAAGAATATAAAAAAAAAACCTATTCAGAAACTGTAGGGTTCAAATAGCATTAACTAAAAACCTTTTTGCTGCAATTCCCTGTCTCACAGGTGGTTTATCTGATCTATATATCTTGTTAACCTAACCTAAGCAGCCTATTACTTTTCCCTCCCTTGCTGCAGGTCCAATTTCCAGTAGGGGTATGTGCCCCCAGTTATGGATTAATTAGTCCTGCATGTGATGTGACATTCGTGAGCAGGCAATTCGATTGTATGAGAGGACATGTGTCCACTATGGCTGTAATCACTGTGCTTCCTCAATTAGTGCCTGTTGCCTCACCCTCGTTACTGCTCT
This sequence comes from Pelodytes ibericus, assembly GCA_036172795.1. Lineage (NCBI taxonomy): Eukaryota > Metazoa > Chordata > Amphibia > Anura > Pelodytidae > Pelodytes > Pelodytes ibericus. The sequence continues at coordinate 188,197,919 of CM069862.1, forward strand.
GCTAATAACCATATCCGATTACTCTTATCATACTGTGTTCAATTCCTAAATATCTGCAAAACTGTTGCAGTCTCTTATCCATTTAAATTCCATTCATCCCAAATCTTTTATTGCTTTTTTTTTCTTCCAATATCTCTTTTTAGCAATTTCTGTACCATTTTTAGGTTATCTTTGAAAATAAATAGCCCTAGCAAAAAAAAAAAAAAATTCTATTTTTTTTTCTTTCACCCTAAAAACAATTTATATTTTATGTTACAAGGACATATCTGATAGAGCCGATTCATTTTGTTTGTGCTGCTCAGCCGCTGTGAACGCCAAGCTAATCTGGCTTTGCACGATTTGACATGACAACCTAGGAGCATCCGAGAATCTTTATATAAAGTTGCAATGAAACATCTTCCTTAAGGACCTGCTTTGAAAACTTTTGTAGTCAACACATCCCGAGGGCAATTATCGTCCATACGTACAGACAAAAATGCATTTGGCTCACAATCAATATCTTACAATAACTTCAAAAGTGTCACACATACTACACAAAAAAAAACCCATAAAAAGATATAATGCTGATAATAATAATAATTACAATAATATCAAAAGCTCATTAAAAGAAATAATTGATAAATATTGATTTGATAATGGTACAATACTTGCAATAATAACAAAATAAAAGCACTAGCAGCATTACAATTAATAGTAATAGTATCATAATAGTAATAATAATACTACCAAGACAACTATTACATACCTCCCAGCATTCCAAACAGCCAAAAAGGGGCATTTGTGGGAGTGGCTGAAGGTGTGGCAATGGGTGGGGCATTGACAGAATTTTTGCAGTAACTTCATGGCCAATTAATTAATATTTGTGTAATTTGATGTCATTCACAATACAAATGAAGTATTTTACAGACAAACATGAATATATCAACACATTTACTTTAGTTGTAAGAAACTTTATCATGAGCTGTATTGCTCTGGAGCTGTGTGATATATTCGTACACACCACCAGTTTGAGCTCCCAGAAAAGAGGAGGAAAGAGGGACAGGGGGATTTTGGAGAAAAATAGGGACTGTCCCTCCTAAATAAGAATTATGCTTTTAATTAATTATAATAAAATAATAACATCATATACTATCCCTTTAAACATAATAAGAACAACAACACATTTATGACTACTTATGCAACTACTGCTATTAATATTATACTAATATTAAAAAAGGTATGATAATATTGTAATGATCCGATTTAGTAGGTGAATACCATTTTTCTTTTGTTTGTCGCTCCCTGATTAATTGTTCCCAAAGTTATAAATATTGTAAAAAAAAAAATCAGCTGTGTCACATTCTTGCCAGACGTGACTTTGTTGATCGGTCAGTGAGAAAACTTGCCCACAAACATAAAAAAAACGAAAATGAATGACTATGTCAACAGTACAAATCTTAAGTATGCTGTGTATCGCCATTGGTATTCAATAGCTCCAGATACTCTACCTTGGATAATCGCTGATGGACATTGATTTTGTCTTTGCCTTTCAGAGCACAGCAAAATTAATGTGAAAGTCAGGGTCAAATGAATCCCAGCGGTGTCCTCCGCGCTATGCTGAGAAGCACATTTCAAATACTAAAGAACTGGCAATCAACTGAGACCCATCATGCATTGTTACAATTAATGGATATGAATAGATACCACTGGGGAATGCAATTTACCTTTGTATCAACTTTGGAGGTTAGATTCCTAAAACACTTGATTCTACAATTTGATTTGCATGCATTTCAGCTCTTCCATAATACTAGGATGTACTGCATTGTTTTGACAGGTCTTTACATAAGCTGTGCCCCATGAGCAAACCAGTCCTTTAAAAAAAAAAAAAAAAAAAAACATTTTGGGGTTGGTCTATAATGCCCATTGCATTATAAAGAAAACATGATTATTCAGTATTAGCTCCATGGATAACCAGAAATATATATTATTATGTTACGGTTCAGCTGACCATGGCTAAATCAGAGTTAAATCTTTGGAATGTCTTAAGGGTCTAGTCAATAAAGAGAGAATTGCCAGGATATTGAGATGGGAATTTCAAACTTTATGCCCCATTCTGGCCCTACTTTAGGTCAGAACGGGGCATATTGAATAGATCCTCTAGTCTCTCACCAACTGGAGCTCCAGATCCATGCAACTCGAGAGAACCAGGGTTTTTCAGCCTAACTAGGATTCGTATTTTTTGTTTTCAAGATATGGGAATGTACAACATGAAAATTAATTTGCCTAATATGCATTTTTATAGATGTAAAATTCAAAGCAAATAAGCAATTAAGTAAAATGAATGTGGCAGAAACAAAAAAAAACAACAACAAAAACAATTTAGCTTGAATAAAACATCTAGTATTTAATTTGTGAATAACAAGAAAATAACAGTAAATTTGGGCATAAGCCCATTATGTTATTATTATTATCATGATATCTTTTGTAGTCCTCCAATGACATTTTGGGCATCAAAAACATATTTTAGATTAATATTTTTTCCAGAGTCTAAAAGAAAATGTGAAATTATGATATGTGTATTAACATCTTCAGCTCCATGCAATTTTTTTGGGGAATTTTTTTTTATTGTAGAAATTAAGAAGTTAATTGAATATTAGATTCTTTTTTGTTATTACATACAGGAAGCCCATTGATTGGTATTCTAGAAATAATTTACTGCCTGCATTTCCAATTACCATGTTAAAACTGTAGCAGGTGCATGGTGCTTGAATTTTTCATGGGTGATATATGAATCAAAGATATTCTATTTTTACATTTTCCACACATCTGTTGTACATATCAAGAGGATGTAGATTTGGAAAGGCACATTAATTATCCACATAGTGAATAAACATGTTGCTTTTAAATATGAGGTATTGAGACGATCAAAAATATATGATTTTTTTTTTTTGTAGCAGAGATATACATATAAACTGTATAACAGTATGGTTTGAAGCTGAAGATAAATTTATTAAATAATACAATGGTTTAACAGCTGAAAAATACTGAATAGAACAAGTGTAGCTTAATAAGCATTGTGTTGATATAGTATTAGAAGTACTTTTTAAAAACAATATGCTTGTGTATTTCTGTGATTAGCCTTCATCTGTACCTAAAAATAATTATTATTTTCTAATTGGACTTAATAGTTAAATATGTGTTTACTTATTGCTGTAATTATCTATCACAACTATATAATAATGCTGTCTTACACTGATTGAAATAGTATAATCTCATAAAAATGTCTTATCCCAGTTATAATGAAAAAAAAGTATCTAGATATCTTACTATATGTCTTTTTGGTTTTTGGAACAACGTGTGTGATGCCACTAATGCCCAATACATGTTAAGGTCCGATACATCACATGCTAACTTGTAGATTGGTCATTTCAGGCATCAAATATAATATGTAGGGAAGACAGTGGGGTCCTTTGTCTGCTACCCTAAAATGAACAAGGTTGTTGACCTGGTCATCACCTTTTTGCAAATTACCATATTGTTTAAATCAGACCGACATTGGCCATCACTGGTGTCTGTACAATGTGTTGCAGGAAGGAGATGGAAAATTGTAAAACCCTGCCTTATAAGGCACCTGAATTTTTACATTGGGTCAGAAGTTCATGCTGGTCTACTGCTTTCTGAGACTTCCGCCTGTGACGTAATGTGGTCCCACACACCTGATTGAGCCAGTGCACAAAGATGAAGCAAAGAGAGAAAAGTTAGGAGTGACAGACTTGGTCTCCACCCATTCTGGTAGCTTTGGCAAGTTTATTACAGGTGATCTTGCCAACTACAAGAAAACCTGAAAGATATTCCAAAAGGTGGCCAAGTGCCCTCTCTAGTTTACCTCTTGAATGTCCATGAACAATGACAACTGCTCATACATATGTAATCATATCTCGCAAAAACTACTAGACTGTGCACATGCAATAAACAAAATAACACATGGTTGATGAGTATATAGTTGATCAGCATCCTTAATGTCTTGGTATCTAGATGTATTATTATTCAAGGACAAGCAAATATTTATTTCAAGACTATGTGTTCAACATCAGAAGAAATTTTCTCCGCAAACAGACAACCTCCCGGCACTAAATAATCCAGCAATATTTTGTTTACTTTTTGGCAATGTATCAAAGAAATAAAGCAGCACCCTTCAGTAACATGCCTTACGCGTTTCACATTCATGAGCAACAGTTAATCATAGGCACCTAAAAAATAATAATAAGTCTCACTAAGTTATTATAGATAATGAATATTCTGTTTTCTGATTCATTTATTATTAGAGGAAGTCTGTTATATAAATAGGGACCCCCCAAAATACTAACAATTGATAATTTGTGATGTTGAATACAAAAATAAAGATTGTGGTAACATACTCTGTTGGCAACATGATGTTACGCATTTCACACTCAAAAGTTGAATTTAATCATAGGCCCCTATGATTAAGAGATACTGGTGAGCAAAAAATGCATAGGGTTTATCCGTGTAGGGTGCTGCTTTATTTCTTTGCTCCACTGCCAAAAGGTAAATACAATTTCACTGAATTATATCCTTCCCATTATTTCTGAGCTGGGAGGTTGGCTGTTTTCTGAGAAATCTCTCCTGATGCTGTTGCGGTGTAACAACGTACCGCCTCTTACCCTCCTGGATGTATATGCTGAACTGCCAAGCATTATTGATGATGTTGCCGACACAAGAGGTTGCCACAATCTTTATTTTTATATTCAACATCACAAATTATCAATTATTAGTATTTTGGGGGGTGCATATTTATTTAACAGACGGCCTTGTTGATTAATAATAAATGAAGACAAAAAAGAAAATATTAATTGTATACAATAATTTAATGAGACTTCCTTATTCTTATTTTTTTGTTATACAGTCGCAGGACTCACAGATATATAGAGCTCTTAAAAAGATCAATTACCCAATGTGGATCTGTTTAAGAACATTGGAAATATGTTGTATTGAAAGGATAAGAAGCAATTTTAAGACAGAATGTTGTGCCTTCAGAAAAACATACTGCTTATGCACATATTTTTTTCCTAGTTTTGCTATTTTTTGATGATTCATTCATAACCCCACTGGAATTACCTAATTAAATATGGTATTATTTGCTTCGGAGGAAGAGACAACATTTTATAGCTTTGTTGCTCCAAGAGACTATAACCATAATGTTTGCTACATAAGCCTTATAGAAAATAGTACAGTTTATGGGGCCATAGATTTAATTGGTATTTCAAATGACATCATCAGATAATTGAGCAATCCTTTGTTCTACAGAAATCTCTGACACAATGTCAAATATTAAAGTAACGTCCCCCCCCCCCCAACAAAAAAAATATTTTTGGGAATACTTTAAAAAAAAAAAAATTATTTATCATAAATAATATTTAGTTTAGAAATGCAACTAACTTGGATGAGAAAGTTAAGAAGCAGAGACTTCAGAATTTATGTTGGGTTTAAAGTGGGGTGATATGTTGAGGTAACATGGAAATATTGAATAAAGAAGCAGAATATGCTAATGGTGTGTTATAATTAGTAATAATAAAATACACAGCGCTTTATTAAAAATGCATAAAGAAAATATGTTTGTATTTAGTATTTAAATATATAATGTATACCCTCTTGTAGGTTTAAAACCTTGGAATGTAATATGGACAGCTTATCTTTGGACCAATTTGCACGATCTGACAATTGGGGGTCTCTACAAACACAGTACATATCTCAGAATTAAGAACTTTTAAAATATGTAAGTGTTTGTAGAGACTCTCAGATGATCTACTGAGAAGTAGCGCAAATATTCTCTTATAAACAGATACCAAAAATCACTCCAAAAACCAACAAGCTAATAAATCTGCTCAATACACAACCTATTAAGGCAAAGGGAGTCTGGGAAAAAGAATTAGCAATACAAATGGTCCAAAATCAATGATCCGAGTAAACAAAACAGTAAGGTGCTTAAATTAAGTTGAAAATCATTTCAGAATTATAAACCAATGGTAATGAGTACCAAACGTGTTGGAAAGGATGTACCCCCAGCAGTCCTCCAAAAGCTGTTGATGCGGATCTGAGGGAGGAACGTTTTTGCATGTATGGTGGAAATGCCAAATGGTGGTTCCTCTATAAAAGTGGACGTATGAACGGATTAAAAAAACTGACAAGTACAGTATTGAGAGGACACCAGAAACGGCCCTATTACACACACAGGGTTCCATTTGACTAGCAAATAGTGGTGATCCACTGTCTGGTGGCTATGAAAGTACTGATAGCCCAAGCGAGGAGAAGCAGTAAACAATTCCGTAAACTGAATTTGACTAATCCATTATCATACTAAATTAGGATGGAAAAAGGACTTAGTAGCTCCAAAAATAACTTTTTTTTCACAGAAACTCTTTGATACATTTGGTATTTACTCAAGTGTTACTCCTGATGGAACAAAATACTTAAATGCAATATCAGACTGATGGTAAGCCTAATGGGTGGAAACATACCCCAAAGAATGGTCCCTGTAAGTGTATTAAAACTACGAATCCTCAACCGCTCGTAAAGATTAGACTAGACAAAGGACAGGTTTCCTTACAGGACCCGGGGATTATTCCACCCCAGGGGGAAGGGGTCTCTTGGCATGATAAAGTAATGTATATTGTGTACTTGTTAATTGCATTTGTAAGTATGGTAATACAGAGAGGGAACAGCATATGATTCTGGCTGACGGTTGCCGGATATTTAAAATTCAGAGATAAAGAGGGGGAGAGAAGACAGGAGTGACAGGTGGGGAGGAGGGAAGAGGGTGGATAGAGGGGAAGGGGGGCTAAGCGGGTAAATGGATGGAAAGGGGTAAAAGAGAGGAGGTAAGGAAGAAGATGGTAGAAAAGGGGGGAAAGGGGAGGAAAGAAGGGAGAACGAGAAAGAAGAGGGAACCATCTGATTTTCTCAGGAATGATATGTACAGGGGAAGGGAATCCCATCTAACCAAACCAATAGGCACACAAAGTCACTGCCCCTCTGTGTACTATCAGACAACCGCAAAGGATCTTAGGTTTTACCACATTGCTATGCAAGCTGTAATGTATGTTATTGTATGTCTTGTCTTCTATATACTAAGACAGGTGTGCTCTCCACCTAGCTTGCTTAGTGCATAACCACTTCGCTGGAACTCTCCCCCCCTACCTGAGCGGTATGCTCGCTCTTACTCCCTGCACATCCCACAATCTCAGATTCTGCACCAACCCTTCACTAGCGATTCCCCACTTCAAAAAGGAAGCAGGTAGAGGTGCGTTCTCTTTCAGAGCACCTCATATGTGGAATAGCCTTCCTGTTTCTGCTAAATCATCATCTACTAAGATCCCTGAAAATAAGTATCTTCCAAATCCTCAAAACAGATTGTACCAGTTATTAATTTACTAACGCTTTCGTATACTGTACATGTTGTTCCTTTTTGTATCAATAATGATTTACCCTGTATGTTCTCCTTCCAACTTGTTTAATATATGTATGTATTTTTGAATCTACTGTTAAATGTGTAACTCTGTGTAACTCCATTCTGGACTGGGTCCCCAGGACATACTTGAAAACGAGAGAAATCTCAATGTATTTTTCCTGGTAAAACACTTTCTAAATAAAAAAAATAAAATAAAAAAATTAATATGTTACTGTATGTCTTGTCTTTTTTTTTATAATAGGAATAATAAAATGTATATATAATAACAAATATAGAAACAGAATAATAACAAAGGAAATTGTGCATAAAAAATATACAAAGGAGCTAGACCTAAATTCATCTGAATACACCATCTGTATCCTCTGTATATTTTTAAAGTAATGTTTCCTTTTTTCTTTGTTCTGTTCTCTTTTTCAGTAAAATGAAATATATGTATTATAAACCAACATTCCTTTAGAGTTACTTTTATTTATATATGTATGTTTAAGTGCTACTATTATTTTTCGCTATCATTATTTTTTGCTGGTGTTTGTAATCAGATTTCTATCCAAAATTGTGCTTAAAGGGACTGTATCACCTAAACATTGTTTGTACTGTAGGGAATAAAAAAATGTTTGAAAATGATCTATAAATTGTGTTATCAGAATTGGCTTTTTCCTACACAATGTATTGCTAAATTGGTGAGATGAACTATCCATCTCACCTTAACTCACATTATCTCACCTGCAAGTCACCTTTTTGTGCCCCCAGTGTATAGATTTTTTGCAGTTTGTTCTCTGCATTCACAGTATAATCAGTGTTTAGGCTGACAGTGCCCATTTAAAACACATGTTTCTCTATTTATACATTTACTTGCAATTCTGCTATGGCCGTGTATGGACCATTTCCTCTACATTCACAGTTTGGAATATATTAAGGTAATGCAGTCCCTTTAAGGCATACATCCCAACTCTCCCAATTTGCATGTGACATTCTGATTTGGGAGGTCTGTCCCACCAAGCTCTACCTCTGTCACACTTTTCAGGACATTGGTAGAGCTCAGTGGGACAGCGGGAGTCAGGACTGAAATTCCATGGTCCTGATCACTTTCTTCACTGTGTGGGACATCGGGGAATACTATTCATGTGCAGCACTGTGTACATGCGCAGTAGTGATCCTTGTTTCAGATGCCAGGATCTGAAGCCATCGCAGGACATTGACAAGCGGTTCCACGAATGCGCGGTAACGCATTGAGTAGCAGCGTCCCAACTCGTCTGGGAGGGGGCAATGATGGGTGTGCGTTAAGATAACATCTGTTGAGGTTAGTAGCCGTTCAGAAAGAGGGATTAAGAGGATTGGCTGCTTTTGGAAAAAGTAACAAAACAATGGAGAAAATATACTTGCTTAAAATGGGCTTTAAACTTTCCCCACAGATTTGGTTGATTTAACATTAGCCAGCCTTATTTCTATATTCAAACTTTCTAAAGTGTCACTCATGTGCAACCCGAAATAAAACATATTTATACAATTCAGAACAACATCCACTGGTTAAAACTGATTAACATAGAAACATAGAAACATAGAATGTGTCGGCAGATAAGAACCATTCGGTCCATCTAGACTGCCCAATTTTTTTTGAGTACTTTTATTAGTCCCCCGTTCCCTATCTTATAGCTAGGATAGCCTTGTGTCTATCCCACGCATGCTTAAAATACTTGACTGTGTTTACCTCTACCACTTCTGCTGGCAGGCTATTCCATACATCCACTACCCTCTCAGTAAAGTTATACTTCCTGATATTACTTTTAAATCGTTGGCCCTCTAATTTAAGACTATATCCTCTAGTTGTGGTAGTTTTTCTTCTTTTAAATATACTCTCTGCCTTTACTGTGTTGATTCCCTTTATGTATTTAAATGTTTCTATCATATCCCCCCTGTTACGTCTTTCCTCCAAGCTATACATGTTAAGATGCTTTAACCTTTCCTGGTAAGTTTTAACCTTCAACCCATGAACCAATTTAGTAGCCCTTCTCTGAACTCTCTCCAAAGTATCAATATCCTTCTGGAGATACGGTCTCCAGTACTGCGTACAATACTCCAAGTGAGGTCTCACCAGTGCTCTGTACAATGGCATGAGCACTTCCCTCTTCCTGCTGCTAATACCTCTCCCTATGCAACCAAGCATTCTGCTAGCATTTCCTGCTGCTCTATTGCATTGCCTACCTACCTTCAAGTCCTATGAAATTATTACTCCTAAATCCCTTTCCTCAGATGTTGAGGTTAGGACTGTACCAAATAGTCTATATTCTGCTTTTGGGTTTTTACGCCCAAGGTGTATAATCTTGCACTTGTCCACATTAAATGTCAGTTGCCACTGCTCTAGACCATTTTTCTAGTTTAGCTAATTAACACATTTCCAAGTCTTTCCCAAGAAGGTAGAATCCAGGAATGTCAGTAAGCACTGTCAATAAAGTTAGTTGACGATCTCCCACCTGACACATTTTAAACCATTGTGTTCCAAAGTATAATATTACAAAACAATATTTTGTACATCCTTTGGATCAGGAATGGTTAAAGAAAAAACTACATAACAGCCAAGAAGAAAAGCAAGATCAACAGAGCACCATTAAGAGCTTTTAAATGAGAATGAATCAGTGAAACAATTGGGCAGTAAGGATGTATTATGAATGTTACCATTAGTTTGTAATCACTCCATGTGCCAGGGATCTAAATACAAAATAAATATTACAGCTTTAATTTAAAGAAGAGGGATTCCGATGCAATTCCATAATAACCAATGGGAATATCAGGAAAATAATGAGATTTTTTAATCATTTACATGTCAGTTATCTTGGATGCAGATAGGGTTTATAGTGATGAAGAGTTTGTAATATGCAGAAAAAATGCTCTGCGTGGAAACAGCATGTGTGTTTTCGATCATCGTAAAATAATCCAATATTTTAGTTCATCTACACAAAATAATAATAATACAAATACCCAGTTCATTATTAATACATTTGTTATTAATATCCTGCTTGTTGTTATGCTCTTTTTAGTTTTATTTGGCTAGGATTTCAATTCTTCTTCTTTGCTCACTGATCAGATGTGTAAAAGTTTCAAGATAGTATTTTAACAAATTGTAACAAATGTAATTGTAACAAATGCAAAAATATGGCAGATTAGTTTCTGGAGGAAGATCAGAAGTTCATTTTCAGAAAACCGTGAAGGTATAAAATCTCGATAATTTTTTTTTTTTTTTACATACATCTTCATTGCAATATAGTTGTATAAAATTAATCAAGAAATTTCAATTTTCAAAGGGTCTTAGACCTCTGGTTTTTTCTCCCAGTAGCAGTCGCTCATTTACAAATTGACTGAGCCCCTCAGATTTGAGTGACCACTTGGTGTTAGAGGTAACAGCAGAAAGGCATGGAGAAGAATGGAGTAGCAAGTGTTGCCAGGCAAGCCTAGGTCAGTGGCTGGAAGAAAGGCAGCAAAGATTGTTTGGTTCGGAAGGGTACACAGATACACAGATTAGCAACAGGCTTTGTTCATAGTGCAGGAAGGAACCACAATAATCTGTCTTTTATAGGCTGAGAGCCAGACTTGTGAACAGACAGACACGCGACCAAACACAGCTGAGGAAAGTTAGATCAATAACTAGGCATGTTGATTTGAAGTTTGCCAGAGCTGGAACACAACTATGAAAAAACCTTGAAGGATGTGGTCTGCTAACATGGAAGTCACTGTTTAAGTCCTGTTTATGTCTATTCCTGACTTACATATCCCCATGTCTTACATAACTTTTTTTCTTCCATCCCTTTAAAAAGGTTGAACACAAATGATTCCTTTGCCTTCTTCAATAGTGTCCTGGTTTGTTATGTTGGGCTATCATTTTGCATTGATGTATTCTGCCTTAACATTTACTTGTAAACCTATGGATGCAACAAGCCTGTTTGGACCACCACTTTGCCTGTACTCTGTCTTCCCTGGACCTCTGTGATTTAAGACATCCATGATTCCAATCATAGCAATCTATGCATGACATGATCTTTAAACTTTCTCAACAGATCTTGGTGCAATACAAAATACTTGTAGTCTACACTAGCAGCAGAAGAGATATAGGCTCACAATTTTGAAGTTATTTGCAATGTTCAGTAGACCAATATGGAAGCCTAATGCCCCTGGGATATTTTCATTGAGTTGCTGAGCCAGCCACAAGCTGGAAGGTCTGGCATGTTTTCAGGAAGGTTACTGATAATTTTGTCCATTGAACTAGAAATATAGAAAAATAGAATGTGTTGGCAGATAAGAACCATTTGGTCCATCTAGTCTGCCCAATCTTCTAAATACTTGTGTTAGTTTCTGGCCTTAACATAGCCTTAGGCTTCTCCCACGCATGCTTAAACTCCGTCACTGTGTTAACCTCTCCCACTTCCGCTGGAAGGCTATTCAATACATCCACTACCCTCTCACTAAAGAAATACTTGCTGATATTACTTTTAAAACTTTGCCACTCTAAGTTAAGACCATATCCTCTTGTTGTGGTAGTTTTTCTTCTTTTAAAAATACTCTCCTCCTTGACAGTGGTGATTCCCTTTATGTATTTCAATGTTTCTAAGATATCCACTTCGCCTTGTCTTTCCTCCAAGCTATACATGAAGAAAACTCAATTCTGAAGTACACATGACATCTTGAAGATGTTTGGAGTAAATCAGCCATTTGTATGACCAAAGGACTGAGGAGGTTGCATCAAGCTTTAGCAGGGCCAATAAAAGTGTCCATACACGTACACCTGTCCATTGGGAAAGATCCAAAGAACACCATTAAGCAGTCCATAAAAAAGTATAATGCAACCATGAGCCTATCCTATATACCGTATTTGCTCGATTATAAGACGAACCTGATTATAAGACGACCCCCCAAACTTTGGATATTCCATTAGGAAAAAAACTAAAAGCCTGAATATAAGACTACCCTATAGGAAAAAAAGTTCAACTTGTATATATTCATATGTAAATTGCTTTTTTAATAAAAAATTATGATATCAAAACATTTATTTCTAGTTTTTATTTCTTTTTATGTGCCAATGCTGCCTTTCTCTTTCCCTTGCCCCCATTTTTCTCTTTCTCCCCCCTCCCCTTGTCTGTCTCTTAACCCCCTCACTCCCCTTGTCTCTCTCTCTTAACCCCTTGTCTCTGTCTCTTAACCCCCTCACTCCCTTTGTCTCTGTCTCTTAACCCCTTCCCTCCCCTTGTCTCTGTCTCTTAACCCCCTCACTCCCCTTGTCTCTGTCTCTTAATCCCTTCCCTCCCCTTGTCTGTCTCTTAACCCCCTCACTCCCCTTGTCTCTGTCTCTTAACCCCTTCCCTCCCCTTGTCTCTGTCTCTTAACCCCCTCCCTCCCCTTGACTCTGTCTCTGCCCCCCTCCCTCCCCCCTGTCTCTCTGTCCCCCCTGTCTCCCTCCATCCCTCCCTCCCCCTGTCTCTCTGCCCCCCTCCCTCCCTCCCTCCCCCTGTCTCTCTGCCCCCCTCCCTCCCTCCGTCCCTCCCCCTGTCTCTCTGCCCCCCCTCCCTCCCTTCCCCTTACCTTGATCCCTGGTGGCTAGTGGTGGCAGCCGGGGGATGTCTGCACGATACTTGCAGACATCCTCCATGCTGCCCGACACGGCAGTCTATTATGACGGACAGCTGTCCGTCATAATAGTCTGCCGTGTCGGGCAGCATGGAGGATATCTGCACGTATAGTGCAGACATCCCCCAGCTGCCCGATTGTCCCTGGTGCCTAGTGGGGCAGCAGAGGAAGTCTGCGCGATGAGCGCAGACCTCCCCTGCTGCCGCCCGGCACGCTCGCCGGGACTTCTGTGACGAAAGCGGAAGTACCCGGCTTCTTCACAGAAGCCCCGGCGGTCGTGCCGGGCGGAAGCAGGGGAGTCTGCGCTCGTTGCGCAGACATCCCCTGCTGCTAGAGAGGGGGATCCAGGTCCCCTGCAGCTCTGCTGGGGACCTGGATCCCTGTCTTATAATCTGACCTCAATTTGAGGTCAGATTATAAGAAGACCTCGATTATAAGACGAGGGGTAGTTTTCAGATTTTTTTTTCTGAAAAAAACCTTGTCTTATAATCGAGCAAATACGGTAATACTTACACTTCTTAAAAGTTGATTCTTATGCATTGTCTTAGACTTTCAAATCATCATAAACATTCTTAGAATGGTCGGAGATTTTGGTACTATTGTTCATATTGGTTCAAACTATTTGTCATTTAGTTTCATTTACATTGTTCTCACTGTATTTTGTTTTTGTTAAATGTTCTCAAGCTATTATTGTAACAGTTGATTTGATTCTGATGTCAGTTTGCAAGTTTGTGCCTATCAAACAAATGAAGTCATTCTGAACTTTTTTCTTTTTAAATATATGTCTGATCTCATCCTCTTCCAGATAACACGTCGATCACAATGTTTCCAGCTGATTTACAGAGCTGGAACTCAGTAATCCATTATGCATTAGGAGAATCTACAGGCATCCATTGAGGTTAATCAGAAGGTAAGGCATCTGTTCACAGTGGCAAATTTCCCCCCATGTTAGTAGTAAAGCCGGAGTGTTATCAGATTCTACTGATGTAACTGATCCTAATGTAATAATAATAATAATTGTAATATAATAATCATTTGCGATTTTCTCCTTGTGAGACTCAAAAAGAGAGGAATTAGACTACCAGGTCTAGCATAGGTCCAGGAACCATGGATAGGCAAAGTGCCTGTGGTAGGATCTGTGAAGGTCCGTAGACCATCACTAAATTGCCCATCACAAAGTCCAACATGACCAATGTTGATTCCTAACCCTGGGCATAACATACACACATGTCCTTAACACTGACAGACCTCAATTATAAACGTATCAACAATACAAAATATAATTCAGTATATTGGTCATGTAGAGAAGGCAATAGAATGGGATAACCCTTTTAACTATCTGCATCAAACACTACTCTACTTTAATTCTTCTCCACTTGCTGATCTGTGTTGGAACACTGTATTTACTAAGACAGAGTAGTGTTTTCTAGAAACCTTTCTAAGTATCACAGTTCATGAACCTCATTCTTACTTAACCAAATCCACCAAATATAAATCAAATGGATATTTTTTAATAACATTTTACTTGTCTTCAATGGGTAAAACATTGTACTTGGGAATTCTCCCAAGGGTACACAATCTGAGGCATTTAAAAATCAGTAGAACATCTGTCTGATTTTTCTTTTTTTTTCCCCTCTAAAAAGAAGTTTTGTAACTGGGGATTTAACAGAGGTCTAGCAGCCATGTCTACCCTGCTAAAGTTGCAGCAAGACGTCGAAGACATTAAAAAATGTACTTCTCACTTTTAGCTTATGATCTGTTGCCAATACCAACTGTGCAGCCGAAATGGAGGATAAGAGATGCTGACAGCTGAGCCCTGTATGGAAGCTGCCAAAAACCATGGCATGCCTTGTTAGTCTGCCACGTGGCTTTGAGCCAAGTAATAATATCACTAACGCATACCACTATAAGGCTCTACTGCATAGTACTGTTAAGGTGCAGGTAGAACCGTCTGTTCTCAGTGTCACAGAATGTAGGAGCTATCAAGTGGCAATAAAAAGTCTTCATTTAAAGGTTCACTCCAGTCTGAAAAGAAATTTAAAAAGGGGCAAATACATGCATAAGTAAACAGCAAAAGAATTCCAAAGGCAAAAAAAAAATGTAAAAAAAAGTTGTGTTTCTTTATTTCAGGTCCATGGACCATTAAAATAATTAAAAATAGTATAAAATAGTAAAAATGATTGAAAAAAAATGATTATACATACTGCCTCAGTGTTCGAGATTGATGACTCATAACATTTCGGCTAGTGACTGCTTGTAGGCAAATGCTTAACGCGTTTCGCACTCTTTTGCTTTGTCAAAAGCTGCCTCAAACTATAGAATGAATATAGACACTCACAGAAACACTTAATTAAATACAAATGGTTTCAATTAACTAGACAGAGAACCACTCTATAGCTACACAGTTCAAGTTGGTAAAGATACCAAATACCAAATACCTTTTTTGCAGATTTTCTCCTAGGGATTGGACATCCCACTATGAATTTTTAAGCTCATTTTAAAAAATGGGAGCATCGCTTGTTAGCAAATCAAAGGGCTCTCATTCAGATGCAAATCCTGCCACACCAATTGTTCCTGTTTAAACAGGCAACTCTTACCAACTTCTTAATGAAACTGTTACACCACATGTTCACCGTTAGAGTGCAGTTCATCAAACTATGCACTGTACAGGTTAAACACTACCAGACGAATTAAAGATAGTTTAATGAGTGGATACTCTCTTTAAAAAAAAGTTAATAATGGAATTTGCAACAGACATAAAAACTAAGAAGGAGACAAGTCCATAGTTCATAATATACAGTTATTAAATCTAATTATTTCAGAACGGGTTGGGCAGTATTCATCCCATCTAGTCAGCCAATATTTCTTAAAACTGAAAGTCTTCTTAAATGTCTTTCGTATTTGACGTTATCTTATGCCACGATTGCTTTAAACTTAAACCCTTCATGCCTGATGGCACTTTGGTTCAGAAGGACAAACGCGCCAAAACTGCGTCTTTCTGCGCCTGGCCCTGATCACTGTAAAAATCATACAATACTGAACATACAAAAAAAAGAGATGAACGAATGTTACATAGATACATATCACCAGTACATTACAGATAGGATAGCTGTCAGATGTCCAAACATGGTCAGAAAAATACAGACAGTGGGAGCTACTCTGTTATTGCTGACTTGCTTCCTTATGACCTCCATTTTGATGCAACAAAACCTGTCCTGTTTGTTGTATGTGATATTGGTGGGTTTTAAATCCAGATTCTTTTGAACTAAGTTTGACATTGAAAATAATTTCATCTAAATTCACTGAAAGGGAATATATCGAAGCCTCTATAAGAAAATGCTGTCATTAGCTTGACAATGGTTTAGTCAATGTCCGGGTTAATGTTCCTTTAAAACCCCCAACAACGACAGACATCGAATGTTGGTAAAATATAAGGCCACAACTTTTAATTAAATAAATAACAATAATTGTCATTGCTTAATATTACAAGACCCCACCCTTTAGTACACAAACCTGGCAATGACACCCCCAAAAGATAAGAATAAATTCTGTAGAGAAAAGCTTACAAATTAACACATCACATTAGAACATTAAATAACATTAAATAATACTGAACAACACTCAAATTACATTAATACCAAGGAGGGTCATACCGAGATGCTCCTCCCACCACGATTTGAGCTACCACTTGCTCAATCACCACAAACCACTTCAACAACCACATATATAACAGACCAGAACACTTCCTAATCTAACTCCCCTTGCACGCTACATGACAGAAACCCTTAAAACAGGGAGGGTGGGAGGGAAGATCAAGGTAGGTGAATTTTTCTTATAAAAAGGCCGAACACTAACATGGTTGAGCCTATTTATACACCCATACCCCGCCCCCACTAACACTGTAGCCCAATCATATTGTTCCAAACATTAACCCTATTCTTAACCATGTCAAGGCCTCCTCTAGCTATGCTCTGCTGCCCCTGGAGGCTCTATTAACTGTGAAGTGACTTTGATGAAATTTGCTCTTTGATGTAAGGTAAGAATGAGGGTTTGGAGAGGCACGTCTGTTGCCACATCAAGAACTATAACCATTTTAAACGGTTAGCTTAGTTTTTAGGGGGTAGGAAGAGATGATAATCGACAGATCTGTTTCTCTTTCCGTATTTTATGTGATGCAAAACTTATCTATTAATGTTTGTTTGGCCAATGGAACTGTCCCTTTAAATGGTACCTCCCATCCCAGTCTATCACATTCCACTGTAACTTTATATTATACCAATTCTGAGGTTCTACCACATTCGGAATGCAAGACTTCATACAGATATTCTATTTGTGTATGCTTAACACTGTTACTCTTCAGAGTTTTTTCCGTGGTGAGCCACTTCACCAAAAATGTGAGCATGCAAAAAAATGTGTATACTCATACATATACAGTAAAATACACACATACAAAAATACAGAGAGCCCCACAAGCACACAGAGGCACTCTTGCACAAAGACACAGAGTCACACTTAAACACACACAGAGTCACACTTACACATGCACAGAGTCACACTTACACAGACAATGAGTTACACTTACACTCAGACACAGAGTCACACTTACACACAGAAACAAAGTCACAAACACAGACACAGAGTCACACACACAGAGTCACACTTAAACAAAGTCACACTTACACATATACAGGCACACACACTTACACACAGACACAAAGTCACAAACACAGACACAGAGTCACACTTAAGCACAGACACAAAGAGTCACACTTACACACATACAGGCACACACACTTACATACACACCGTCTCAATGACACACAGTTACATACAGTTACACTTACTACCCTCTGACCATTGTGCTGACCTCACACGCAGAACGTTGTTCTCCGACGATCCACACTCCTTCACTTGCAAATAGAAGTGGGAGGTGCGGCTACCGCTGCAGAGCCCACACGGGCCGCACCCTAATGCCTGGTGGGACACATTTGGCCCACCGGCCGCCCGTTGGACACCCCTGGAATAAAGAGACAATAGCAGGGAAATGAGATGTCAATTTCAAACTTAAGTAGCTAAGTTGGAAAAATTCTCCCATCCAGCTTTTTCCAACTCCGCTTCATTGGCATACAGTTTGACATTCCTGTCTCAATTCCCTGCAATTCTATCTTTATTCAGTTGAACTCTTATTAATGTACAAACTTTATATTTGCAAATAACGAGTCAGAGGACTACTAAAGCTGGTAATTGACTGTTGATTAAAACACAGAGCCTATATTCGTTCAACTAATTTATATGCTTTTATTTTCATTTTAAAAAGCTGTAAATGGGAGGGCATCATCTAAACTGAATTAAAGGGACTCTGTCGCCTAAACATTGTTTGTACAGCTCATTTTGAGCTATATTGATGTGTACATTGCATACAATACAGGGGATGGGACTCTTCATCGCGGCTGCTTCCATGCAGCCGCTTCACCGCCGACTCTGCAGCACAAGACAGATTGTCCCTGGAGATTTCATTGTGGGACATTTCATCGCTAAAGGTAAGTATTTTACCGATTTTAGTTTGGTTAGAATTAGGGTTTAGGGGGTTAGAATTAGGGTTAAGGGGGTTAATTTTAGTATTGTGTCGGGGGGTTAGTATTAGGGTTAGTGTTTAGTGTTAGGGGTTAATTTTAGTATTAGGGGTCGATGGTTAGTATTAGGGTTAGTATTGGTTTAGGGGGTTAATTTTAGTATTAGGGGTCGGGGGTTAAATATTAGGGTTAATATTATGGTTAGTATTAGGGTTTAGGGGGTAAGTTTTAGTATTAGGGGTCGAGGGTTAAATATTAGGGTTAGTATTAGGGTTAGTATTAGGGTTTAGGGGGTTAATTTTAGTATTAGGGGTCGGGGATTAGTATTAGGGTTTAGGGGGTTAATTTTAGTATAAGGGATAATTTTGTGTTAGTATTGGGGTTTAGTGTTAATATTGGGGTTTGGGAATCATTTATTAGTTGGGGTATTTTCGTTTTACTTTTAGATTTGTAAGAGCTGACAGTTCAGCGCTGAACTGTCAGCTCTTACATAGCTGCAGCCGCAGTGAAACAGCCACGTTATACTTCATTGCTGACAGTTCAGCGTTCTAACTGCCGCGCTGAACTATCAGCGATGAAGATGCGGCGAACAAGTGTCCTAGACCCTACAATACATTGATTTGGAGAACATTTTATCTGTGATGTCTTCTGTTAAGACACCACCTTGTGGCTTGATATGAAAATGTATCAGTTTCAATGGGAAATGTGTAATTTGCATATCAAGCCAACAGGTGATGTCATCAACCGGAGACACTACAGACTTCCATAGTGAAGTTTAAAACATTCTTCTGGTCATTTTTTATCCTCCACTTCAACAGTATTGTGTTTAGACAATAGAGTCCACATAACCTTTTCGCATGACGGTTCGCAGTTGAATGAACTCTGAAAGGCAGCCCTATCAATAATGAACGACTACCAGGAAAAAAAAAGTATCTGCAGCAGAAATCAAAAGATTTTTTTTTTTTTGTTCCTTTAACTTTTGAATTTAATTTATTTGTGAAAGACAGGAACGAAGATGATAAGCCCTGAATGGAAATGAGGGACTCTTCTCTTGGTTTGTGTGGGAACCAAAATGAAAATCCCATAGATCATGAAAGATGGCGTAAAAAGGCTTTAGGCCTCAAAGGTTCTTTTCCCATCATTCCTATCACCTTTCCCAAGGTTAAATACGATGCCTTAAGGCAACTGTTTAGAATGATGAAAGGGACACTATAGCATGGTAACGCTCTTTGTAATGTTAATAAAGCTTCGTTTTGATATCAGATGCAAGTCCGGGGGAAGACTGCCAGTTTTTCATTTAGGTTTAGAGTTTGACAGTTTAATGCTATTAGAGTGGAGAGTGGAGATTTCTGTAAAATTGCGTTAATTTGACAAGATAAAGGAGCTTATCCGTGTTCCTTATCCATGAATATGGCTTATTTTACACTTACGATTGAACAGGCTGACACTAACTGTGAAAGGACGTTGTTAGGAAACTTGTGTCCTCTATGGATATAATCATTTATCAGGGGCACTTAGTGATGTCTCATTACATTGTCAGCTCCATATCATTTGCTAAAAAAATATGTTAAAGTAGCAGTAACCTATTAATAAACGTTGTTTAAGCTGTGGATCAGGATGTGTTTACTAAAATGTGCAGCTGATGAAATTAAACTAGGTTTTCTGAAACATTATCTTTATTTTCCTTTAAGAGTTACTTCTTTTCAAAAAGAAATGTGTCTGTGCAATCTCCTGTATATTACATCACCTTAAGACACCATACAGTAAACCATCTGACCACCCGACAACCTCCTCCCTCTATACACAATTATTAGCATTATGTTAGCCACTTCACTCACTTTACTCCCCTGTAGTCTCCAAATATTTTAATTTCTACATAGCTGAAGCCTGTGGGCATGACATGGTAGCTTCTATCATTGAGGATATGAATTTGCCTAGAAATAACTAAACTTAAAACCAGACTGTGGGGTAAAACAACGGCCACAGCACTTTATTTAAATAGCCATTGCATTTACAATAATATACACATATATATACACATTCCACATATATATATATATATATCCATAATTAATACAATGACTAAACATAAACATAAAAACATTAAACATTCCATATATAGGAAAACCAACCAAGCTTGCAAGAGTATCCAGGTGGCTGCCAAAGTCCATGTTCTGGGCATATCCCAATGCCCCCAATACCTGAGGTTCGAGGTACCACTTACCCCTCGAACCTCCCACCAGTGTCCCGATTGACTCTCCCCAATCCAAATCTTCCATTAACCCTCCTGGATACCCTGCAAGCTTCCGCCAACGCTGTGACATGTAATAAATAAATAAATAAAGGCTCATTAACCATAAAATTAGGGAGGGTGGGTGGGACAACAGGTATGGGGAAAAAACTTTCCTAAAATGGCCCCTAAACTTCCTGTTCCTATCTTTTATACTCTCCCAACTCCTCCCGCTAATTCCCACTATAGGCTGACATATCCTCTCAGAATCCTGTCATGATTGCCCCTCCCCGACCTTGTCTGGGGGCTACATACAGTGCACCAAGCTACATCACCAATTTAGTAACCTCTGTTGTGACAGTTCCCCAATACCATCCATTGTCACAATTTCCTTTCTTTTTCCTTCCCCAACCTCTCCTCCTTCCTCTTCATTCACCTTATGTTTCTCATGTTCCTCATTCCCTCTAGATGGTAAGCCTGCGAGGAGGGCCCTCTAGCTCATGTTTCAGTCTGAACATGTTTGTCTAATTTTGTTTGTAACTCCCGTTTTATGCTCTACAAAAGAGCTGCATAAATTGTTGGTGCTATTTAAATAAAGGGTAATAATGCATACCTCCCAAAATTACATGGCCACAAAGAGGAACAGCAGATTGCGAGGGTTACAGTGGGGGACATGACATCAGGATGTGAGAAAAAGGGATAGGGTATAATATTTAGGGGTCCATGGACTGCACTTGCGTAGATGAACATGAAGCAGAAAGCAATAGAGATTTGTGCCAAATAGGAATCAGCAGATAAAGTCTCATCAAAAAATCCTCCTTGACTCCCCAGTAAATATACCTCTAAATTAGTGGTGTCCTTAGGGGGTTGAAGACCGCACCGGGTGACACCCGTGCTTCCAGCATACCCCCCGCAGCGCATCGCAGTGCTGAACTTTTTTTAATGGAAGCCACACCCGCTCGGTTCGGCTGCCGGAAAAAAAAGTAAAAAAAAAAATCAATGTGACCAGATGTGACGTTACATCACATACGGTGGCTGTGTTTCCCTCCTCCGTGCAGGAGGGAAGACTGCACGGAGAAGACAATCGGAAGACAGAGCAGCAAGGAGGTAAGTACTGGAGAATGGGAGAGGAGGGTGGCATAAAACAAGCAAAATACTGGCTTATTGAGTGGCTAAATACTGGCATATTGAGTGGCAAAAAACTGGCATATTGCGTGGCAAAATTCAAATTTAGTGGCAAAATGCTGGCATATTGAGTGGCAAAATACTGGCATATTGAATGGCATATTGAGTGGCAAAATATTGGCATATTGAGTGGCAAAATACTGGCACATTGAGTGGTAAAAGACTGGCATATTGAGTGGCAAAAACTGGCATATTTGGTGGCAAAAAACTGGCATATTGAATGGCAAAATAATACTGGCATATTGAGTGGCAAAATAATACTGGCATATATTTAATGGCAAAATATTGGCATCTTGAATTGCAAAATGCTGGCATATTGAGTGGCAAAAAACTGGCATATTGAGTGGGAAAATACCGGCATACTTAGTGGCAAACAACTGGCATATTGAGGGGCAAAATACTGGCATATTGAGTGGCAAAAAAACTGGCATATTGAGTGGCTAAATACTGGCATATTGAATGGCAAAATAATACTGGCATATTGAGTGGCAAAATGATACTGACATATATTCAATGGCAAAATACTGGTATCTTGAATGGCAAAATACTGGCATATTGAGTGGCAAAAAACTAGCATATTGAGTGGCAAAATACAGGCATACTGAGTGGCAAACAACTGGCAAATTGAGTGGCAAAATACTGGCATATTGAGTGGCAAAAAACTGGCATATTGAGTGGCAAAATACTGGCATTTTGAGTGGCTAAATAATACTGTAATATATTAAATTGCAAAATACAGGCATATATTAAATGGCAAAATACTCACATAAGAATTTCTTATGAATGGGGACTCTAGTTCGGTTTATAGAAAGCCAATAGTATTACATGTATTCCATAAGCCGAACGTCGGGTCCCCATTGACTTTACTGGGGTTCGGGTTCGGGGTCAAGTTCGGGGTCAAGTTTGATCCAGAACCCGGACTTTTTTCCGAAGTTCGGCCGAACCCGCCGAACCCGAACATCCAGGTGTCCGCTCCACACTATCAAGGGGCTCTTTTGTGTGGCATAATTATGGGGCGCTTGTGTGTGGCATAACTATGGGGCGCTTGTGTGTGGCATAACTATGGGGCGCTTGTGTGTGGCATAATTAAGGGGCGCCTGTGTGTGTGGCATAATTAATTGGGCTCCGAGGTGAGGCATAAATGATGGGGCTCTGGTGTAGCATAATTTATGGGGCTCTAGTGTGGCATAATTTATGCGGCTCCTGTGTGGGACATAATTTGTGGGGCTCCTGTATGTGGTATATTTAAAGGGCCATCTGACAGGCATTACTAAGGAATCTGTTTGGCATGTATTGGAGGAAATCCAGGGGGGGACACCATGATTTACCGCACCGGGTGGCACCAACCCTAGTGACACCTCCTGCTCTAAATACCAAAGAATAGGTTTTATCTTGTGATACAACATCTTGTTATTGAATACACATGAGTGGCTAAAACATAAGCTCATGGGTTTCTGATGACGCTAAATCTCTTTTTTTATGTTGGATTTTATGTTGAATATTTTATGTATTCTTTTTTGGAATCAGGTGACATTATACAATTGCATAATTTCATCATCCAAAGAGATTTTTTTTTTAATTAAAAATAAAAGGAATCTTTCTTGTTTGCTAAAAATTGTTGGTTTAATGTTGGCCAAAAAAAGCCATCTGTGATTATCTTAATTAACTCCCCTGGTCAATATTCGTGAAAATACACAAGTAGTGGGCACTGTTTTTCCAAATTAATTTCTTATGTGAAACACGTTTTCTTTATTACAGCTTAATGTTTATTTCATACTCAGAAAATAAAAAAATATACTGCTTTAAAGTTACATTACAATGAGTACGTACAGTTTTTTCTTAATTTTTTTTTTTAAATGTGTTAAAGGTAACGGTGTTCTTTTAAGCTCCCTTAATGAATGTGGGTAAGTA
This sequence comes from Pelodytes ibericus, assembly GCA_036172795.1. Taxonomy (NCBI): domain Eukaryota; kingdom Metazoa; phylum Chordata; class Amphibia; order Anura; family Pelodytidae; genus Pelodytes; species Pelodytes ibericus. Next base: position 188,221,896 of record CM069862.1, read on the forward strand.
CACGCCAAAGCCATCCATAGATTCTACAGTATTATCTTATCTCATCACCTATTATCAACATACAGTATGGCTGGAATGGTTAATTGATGAGGGGACTTTCCGATACCCTGCAAAAGATTCCGTATCCGTACTTTGAAAATCTCGCTAACCCTCGCAGTTGGAATTTAAAGTAATCTTACTCTATTCTATAAGAAAATCGATTCAAAATTGTAACTGTAAGTAGCGGTCGCTAAAACATTTGCAGCGAGAAGCATCTTGCCGATTTGAGAAAAAACACATGTTCACAAAATGTTGAACCATGGTGGATTCACAGGTGATTTGGATCAGCTGTGGCTAACTGAATAAACATGAGAAATGTGGGATAAACCTCATTTTCCTATTGCCTTGCCTGTGACAGGCTTTTAAAATACAGGTGACCAACCACTGCTGCCATTAGTGATCAAATGTAGAGCCCTTCAACAAAAGTCTTATGAGTCTATAATGGTCATAAATGAGGATGTACCCGCTTTATCTTCCTGAAAGCAGCCCTTAATCTGATCTTGCATGTCACATTTGTCAGTTTTCATCCAAACTTTAATTTACATTTGTTCACTAAAAAGCGAAACATTAATCAATCTCAGTGCTTTCTTATCCAATATAAAAATCATACAATCAATACTCAAATTCGGGTCTGTCCGACCTTTAATGATGCCAGTGCCCGGTGCTAACAGAGATACATCGTCTAACCGGGAGACTTGAGCTCCACAAACACCTGGTATCTGTCCCAGGGTGGCTGGAGTGCAATCTTCCGGGGTCACGTGACGACATGTGACATCCTCCAAAGCTGTGTGGCATTTCCGCCAGGTCTTCTGAGATGGATCACCTCCCAGCATTCTGTCTCAGAAGACCAGGTAGAAAACGACGGGTAGGATCAGAGGCACAGCCACAGATATTCTTCAACACTGACTCACCATGCTCCAGGGAGACTGGGCGACTTGTAGATTTCCACAAGCATATCTGCGCCATAGGCCGCCACCTACCTTGCTTACAGGCAGTGCAGGCCCTGTTTTTCCATTATCCTTTTATTGAGCTACAAGAGATCTAGCAAAATCCAGCCAAATACTGCATGGCATATACTTTAAAACTGGTAACATGAAATACACTGCAAAATGTTTTTAAAAGGTCAGTGGGGCTGCCACCATCGAGGGAGCTAAATTGTACAATCAATGCTTCTCTTTTATTAATAGAAAAAAGAAAATCCTATACCATATAACTAACGGCTTTGCATCAGAGCCACAAATAAATAATAGATAGGGCTAGCAAACATCCTTTGGTAAATGCCTTAACAGAAATCAATGAGTACGTTGTAAACGAGCCATACAAAACAATACCCAAGATTTACCTTACTAAAGAAACAATTTAAGACACATTTTTAGATACACACAGAAAAACTTTCAACGTTCTTATTAAGACAAATTTGCCTGTAATATTTTGTGGGGTTATATCCTATTACTTATGTTTACCAAAGTTTTGAAAACAACATGTTGTATAACGGATCAGTGGAAGACCATTGGGTGACGTTTCATTAATCTCAAGTGAGATAAGTCAGAATATTTAATGTGTTCTTTGTTCAGCTGGCTGACAAACCCTGAATCATGCTCCAAACAGATGTTTCTCTTTTTTCGTCTTTTCAAAGGGGTAGCGTTGTTTCGCTAGGAATCTCTCTTTTGTCTCTCATCTTGACCAACCTCTTTGATTCTTATTTTCTCTCCTTTTCCAACCTTGTAGTTTGGCATGCCAATTTGCTTTCATCACTCCAAATAATGTAATGGTGGAACATTTTTTGTCCCAGTTTCACCCCCCCCCCCCCTCCTGACTGAGAGACATATAGAGATAAGCACTTATGGTGATGTTTAATTCAGTCTATAGTGTACCATTAGGTGATTAAGCATGCAAGGTGTTTGCCACTTTAAAAATGAGCATGACTTACAATACAGTTACTTTTTAATTGTGCCAAAAAGATGCTTGGCGTAATATATCAGGCAGATACTTGACGGTTCCAGGTGCACATTAACAGTGTGTGTCCAAAAAAAATATTGCTACAGTATATCACATAATAGCTGTCTAGTTTGACATTAGCTTCAGACACAAGGAAGACACCAGCTAATTTAGTATCGGGATGAGGTAGGGAAGATGAATACACAGACACAGAACCATTTCCTTCTGCAGTGAGAGACATCTTTCAACGTATCTCTGCACTGATACGTCAGTCTGTTCTTTTAGAAATATGAAGATTAACAGGGAAAGGTTCTAGATGTGGTAAGTTAAAGGCAATCTCCATGTGTATTTTAAGGGGTTAACATGTTCTTGGGATCAAAGAAGCAGCAGGCATATTTGAAAGGTTGATCTTGACCATACAAAGGAGACCGACTATGAATTTCAGATCGATACCATCTTTATATATGGGACTATTTTTATATGCCAAGGAAGATGTGTCCTCTGAAATGGTACACATACATTGATGAGTGGGTACCATCCCAAAGGGCAGGCTTTTTGTAGCACTGTCTGTTATTTGTTTGAGCTATTCAGGGTATGCTTCGATGTTGGTCCATAGCTTGCTGCACCTAGAGGCACATCAACTCTACCACACTGACAAGGCCTGTGAAGGCTAAAATGTATGTCTGTAGCTGCTCTGTTTCCCATCCAAAAAAGTTTACCTATTACTCAGTCCTTTATCAGATGACAGCTCTGTTCCTGCTCCTTTCACATACCATGGTGCGCAGGCGCTAACACTCAACCATTGGAGTTGCCGTGTTGTTTGGTTTCTTTTTTTATAACCTCATCTTGGACTCAGACAAAGGCAGATGTCTTGACTCCTGTATATGCTCAGTAATGCATTGCCTGTTCTCTGAGTCTAGATGTGTTCCTGCTTTACTGACCCCAGCTTGTTTTTTACTTTGATACAATTCATGATACCCAGACCTTGGCTTGGTTTATTGACTGGATCGCAGCTATTGACTATTGACATTGACATAGTCTGTCTCAGACTATGTTGCTCCTCATTCCTGATAGAATTGCCTATCCTCCCCAGCAGGACTCTTATTTACCCGTTTACAGGTTGAGTGTCCTTTATCCAAAAATGCTTGGATAACGGATAATTTTGGATAGTGGATTCCTGGATCAGGGATAACCAACTTGTCAAGGCATTGTCATAACCTGGGAGAGTGGATCAGCTGCAGGGTATACTGCTGAGTCTTTCTGCACTCCACAATGCATGACTGGAATATGTGGAATCACAGACAGGACTTGACAGATAGCATTGGCAGGGCAGTACTGGCTTTGGCTAAATGATCCCTGGACAGGGCACTTGGCTGGAAGTAGGGCACCCTGTGCTGGCCACACCTTTGCTACCCACCCCCACCAGTTACTGGAGGTGGTAATATATATTTATCATATAATATTGTTTTTGAAACATTTATCTGCCCTTTCATTCCATTTCTCCTGTCCTCCTTTCATTATTGCCCTCACATATTTTGCTATTGCACCCACAGCACCTGATCGCACTCATATAACTTTTCACAGCACCACATTGCATTCACAGGTCTTGCCAGAGCACCAAGATTGCACTCACATGACTTGCCCCAGCACCCACATTGCACCAAAGGACTTATCCTAGCACCCATACTGAACTCCAGGACTCACACCAGAACCCACATTGCACTTAACCCTAACCCACATATGGCACCTGGATCTATCTGTGCTCCTTTGTGTAGTCAGAGCAATGGGAGGTCACATTCCATGACATGCGTGGAGAGTGAGAGGCAGCATCAAGGGATGTCTGTGCACCGGGGGAAGTGCAGAGCCATAACCTGCCTTTCTCCTTGCCCCCCCCCAAATACATAAAGATCTTTTGATTGCCCCAACCAGTCCATCTGGAACCCCTATGGTGCTTTGTTTGATAACACAGGTCGCACACCCCTACTTCCCCCCCCCCCCCCCCCAGCAGACACTACTCCCCTTCCTGACCGACACAGGGTTAGCATGTGTACCCTGCATCTATTCGGGGGGATGGTGCGTCCAATAGTACCCCACCGACCTACTCACACCTGTCGTGATTTACTCTCTTCCCCAGGTTAATAAAAAGAACTGCCCACAATGATGATTAGTACATAACCAGGTTATAAAGTATGGAAGACGCACATTAAAAAGTTTGGGTAGTATGTTTTCTCTCTTTTTTTGTGATAATAGAGACAAGGCATTCCAAAGTCATTACCCCCCACATACCCTCCTAGTATTAATTCATCAACACTATGGTGAGCATTATCCCAAAACCTTTTATGCAATTCAATCCTAAATTTAACATGATGGGGAACGTGTTTTTTTTTTTTTTTTTTAACAGCCTCTTCCTTCGTTTTTTTACCACGGAAGACAGATTTTCTCATAAGTATTAGCACATCCCAAGTTCCAAAACATAAAAAAGGTCAGTGTTTTTGCAATGCATGTGTCCTTGAGAAGATGACTGTGAAAAATGAAACTAACTGGATTTTAATATAGAAAAGTGATCATTTAGACACTGATGCCACGGTCTGCCTTGTTCATTCGACTTCAGAATGCTGAATACGTGAACAGATGTGAGCCATTTGGAAAGTGACATTTAATACTGACTGTTAGTACGGCTTGGTTGTAAAACTGTTCATAAGTGGTATTTTCTGAGAACAAACACCAAATCATCTCTATTAGGTCAGTAAATTCAGATGTGTTATTGCTAGGGAACTGGAGAGCCTCTCTAATTAGAGCTGTGATAGGTCTTTTTTAGATGGATTTGTTTTACTTAAATATATTAGAGCTACAAAAATAAAATATCCACTAAGTAGAAACCATAGAATTTCATGGAGATAGCACTTTTTTTTTAATGATACCAGCAAAAATAGCAGTGGCTTATCCTTGATTTCACAGCTCCAAATGTCTGAGCAATCTGGAACTCTGTTAGATGGAGTGTAGCAAGTAGGGTGCAAACATAAAAAAAAAAATCTAACAAATGTAAAATAAATAAAGAATATGCTACAGATGTGTTCAAGTCAATGAAAGTTTCCTACTAGAATCTCCCCTAGCATCATATCATCCTGTTCTCTCATCCCCTAGCATCAAAGTCCACACACCCTTCTTCACATAATACATAGCAGTCCACTCCCCTTTTTCCCTCCAAGTATCACAGGAATCTCTCACCTTTCACCTTCGCGCGACATTTCATCGCTAAAGTTAAGTTTATTTTAGTATTTTATCTATTTTAGTTTATTTTAGTAAGGGCTGTTAGAATTAGGGTTTAGGGGTTAGAATAAGGGTTTAGGGGGATAGAATTAGTTTTTAGGGTTCAGGGTTAATTTTAGTATTAGGGTTTAGGGGGTTAATTTTAGTATTAGGGTTCGGGCTTAGTATTAGGGTTTAGGGGGTTAGTATTAGGGTTTAGGGGGTTAGTATTAGGGTTTAGGGGGTTAGTATTAGGGTTCGGGGGTTAGTATTAGGGTTCGGGGTTTAGTATTATGGTTTAGGGGGTTAGTATTAGGGTTTGGGGGTTAGTATTAGGGTTTAGGGGGTTAGTATTAGGGTTTAGGAGTTAATTTTAGTATTAGGGTTTGGGGGTTAGTATTAGGGTTTAGGGGGTTAATGTGAGTATTAGGGTTCGGCGGTTAGTATTAGGGTTTAGGGGGTTAGTATTAGGGTTTAGGGGGTTAATGTTAGTATTAGGGTTCGGCGGTTAGTATTAGGGTTTAGGGGGTTAGTATTAGGGTTCGGGGTTAATTTTAGTATTGGGGTTGGGTGGGCACTTTGAGGGGGGAATCATTTATTAGGGGGGGTATTTTCTTTTTACTTTTACATTTGTAAGAGCCGACAGTTCAGCACTGAACTGTCAGCAGTTACATAGCTTAAATAGTTATTCTTCACTGCTGACAGTTCAGCGTTCTAACTGCCGCACTGAACTGTCAGTGATGAAGATGCGGCGAAGAAGAGTCCTAGACCTCTCTCCATCATTGGGGGGCATAAGTGTTTTTCAGAAGCATGCTTAAAACATCATTGGAAAAGTTGTGTCTCTCTTTAAAAATTGAACTTTTTATCTAATTCCCTTGCACATTGTTTTTCCTTTCTCAGTAGAAAATCGAGTTGAAAATGCAATAACAAATTATTCCGCAGTATACTACGAGCTATTGTTTCTTAAGGACACTGTCAAATACTTTTAAATATACAGATTACAATGTTCCCCATAAGAAACTCAAGCAAAGTGTCTGGTAAACAGAAAATTGAAAAAGAAAAGACATTTCTTGTGCGGATGTCAAATTTATAAACAAAAAAAAACAAAAAAACAATTCCTCCACATAACTTTGAATTGATGATTTGTTTCTTAGCAAAAAACTATATATATATATATATATAAATAATTATAGATATTTTCTTACAGACCTCTACACTGAGAGGCACATCACATAAACCATATGAAAAAAAGCAAGTGCATATACACTGTAAAAAGGAAAGAAATCCAGACTACTGTTTACATCAAACAGCATGTTTTGGAAATTTAGAGTAAATCTTTGTTTTTTTATTTGTTTATTCAAGGGACCAACACCAGCCAGCTTGAATGAAACTGACCGAATCACTATAATTCCTCAAGAGTGTTTTTAAATAAATGTAAATGCTGAGTTCCTTTAATCAATCAAAACCTAAACGAATGTTGGAGTACCAGTGGGATGTCATTGCAGAGCTTCCCGGATCTAGGCTGCCGCATTTTGCACTTAAGTACTTTTTAAAGTCTTCCAGTTCATCCCTTAAGTTTTACAACAGCTTTATGATAAATGCAATATTTAAAGATCTCACCATTGCCCAGGTCTCAAATGAGTAGTAAGTGCAGATATCTCGCAATCTCATCCCAGCACTCGCATCGAACTTTAAGATCCCTATTAATACTTCTAACACAGGAAGTGACTACAGGTAAGATCTAACAACACCTTTTTCGTGAAAGCTGATCAAACCTGTGCTCGTTAGCTAATAGGAGTCTGCTGCTTGTCCTCTAGATCTTCTGCGAGGACCAACTCCACCAACATTCCACTTACACTGAGACACCTTCTGTCTTATGGTCCTATAATAAGAAGACCATAAGAATGTGTTGGCAGATAAGAACAATACGGCCCAACCAGTCTGTCCAAAAAAAATCACTGGATTTGCATTTTTGCACTGATGTTAGCAATAGCATCTGTTAATTCTTGAATGCTAAACAGCCAATAAATGCACCAATTAATGGAGACTATTTGTCAAGATCACGACAGCAAATACCTGAGGCTGTAAAACTGCATCAGGTTTTATAGGGTAGAAGCTCGGTCATCAATATTAACAGAGTTCTCTTGTTTGCTGAGAAAATCTGCTGTTTTTTTTTCACCAGGATCAGTGTGATGAATCACTTCTAATAAATGGCATTAGGATGATTTACTGTGATTTTCTGCATTAAATATAAATACGTGCCAGCTGTGCTTGCACATGCAGGAAGTGACATCATCGGCTAGCCTTACTTCCTGCTAATGAGGACCGAACCTGTATTCCATACAAAGGTGGCATGTCTTCTAGTCTAGGAGATGAACTAGGCGCCCGTAGTTGCCTAATGCAGCAAATTATATTTACTAATTGTCACTTCATCAAGAGGACATGGCGGACATTTGCAATGGACAATTATGAAGAACATTTTGTTTTCCAATGTATTTGTCACTGATTTTATTAAACATATGCCTATCCCATGCAAGTTTAAATTTCTCCACCATATTAACCTCCACCCCATCCGCTGGAAGCAGGGCCGGACTGGGTGAAAAATTGGGCCCGGGGATTCTTTTATCACAGCGGCCCACTAAGAAGGGGGCTGGGCAGAGGAGGTGTGTTTTGTCATCGCCAATGACAAACACACTCCCTCTCAAAGTGAGCATGTTGGTTCAATGCTCTTCCAGGGCAGACCATGCACAGAGTTCTGCTGAAGAGCTCTAGCATGAGAAAAAAGCCCTGTATTTGTTCTGCACAGTGCAAACAAATTTAATAACATGCTTGCAGTGTGTTTCCTTGCAACTTGTCTCTGGTGTCTCTATAAATGGATACCAGGAGACAAGGAAAGAGTATTGAGCATGTGTTTGGAGCCTGCGTGTGGGATTGCGTGTGTGTAGAGTGAGCTGATTGTGATGTGGTATTATGTAATAAGGTCGGTTTTAGTTGTGTTGTGTTTGTGGTGTAATGTGATGCATATGTGGCTAGGGGCTGTAGAGAATGTGTGTATAGGGGATATAGCAAGTGTGTGCATACAGGCTATAGTGTGTGTGTGTGTGTGTGTGTGTGTGTATATAGATGTAGTGTGTGTTTAGGGGTGTAGTATGTGTTTGCTTACAAGGAATCTAGTGTGTGTGTGTGTATATACATATATATATGAGTCTAGTGTGTGTTTTGAAGGACCCAGAATGTGTATAGGAGATCTAGTGAGTGTGTGTTTATAACGGTTTCAGAGTGTATATAGGGATCTAGTGTGTGTATGTGTGTAGATGATCCAGAGTTGGGTAAGGGATCTAGTGTGTGTCTGGAAAGTAATGTGTTTAGGGGTGCAGTATGTGTGTGAGGGGTGCTGTGTGTGTGTATATATATATATATATATATATACAGGGAGTGCAGAATTATTAGGCAAGTTGTATTTTTGAGGATTAATTTTATTATTGAACAACAACCATGTTCTCAATGAACCCAAAACACTCATTAATATCAAAGCTGAATATTTTTGGAAGTAGTTTTTAGTTTGTTTTTAGTTTTAGCTATTTTAGGGGGATATCTGTGTGTGCAGGTGACTATTACTGTGCATAATTATTAGGCAACTTAACAAAAAACAAATATATACCCATTTCAATTATTTATTTTTACCAGTGAAACCAATATAACATCTCAACATTCACAAATATACATTTCTGACATTCAAAAACAAAACAAAAACAAATCAGTGACCAATATAGCCACCTTTCTTTGCAAGGACACTCAAAAGCCTGCCATCCATGGATTCTGTCAGTGTTTTGATCTGTTCACCATCAACATTGCGTGCAGCAGCAACCACAGCCTCCCAGACACTGTTCAGAGAGGTGTACTGTTTTCCCTCCTTGTAAATCTCACATTTGATGATGGACCACAGGTTCTCAATAGGGTTCAGATCAGGTGAAAAAGGAGGCCATGTCATTAGATTTTCTTCTTTTATACCCTTTCTTGCCAGCCACGCTGTGGAGTACTTGGACGCGTGTGATGGAACATTGTCCTGCATGAAAATCATGTTTTTCTTGAAGGATGCAGACTTCTTCCTGTACCACTGCTTGAAGAAGGTGTCTTCCAGGAACTGGCAGTAGGACTGGGAGTTGAGCTTGACTCCATCCTCAACCCGAAAAGGCTCCACAAGCTCATCTTTGATGATACCAGCCCAAACCAGTACTCCACCTCCACCTTGCTGGCGTCTGAGTCGGACTGGAGCTCTCTGCCCTTTACCAATCCAGCCATGGGCCCATCCATCTGGCCCATCAAGACTCACTCTCATTTCATCAGTCCATAAAACCTTAAAAAAATCAGTCTTGAGATATTTCTTGACCCAGTCTTGACGTTTCAGCTTGTGTGTCTTGTTCAGTGGTGGTAATCTTTCAGCCTTTCTTACCTTGGCCATGTCTCTGAGTATTGCACACCTTGTGTTTTTGGGCACTCCAGTGATGTTGCAGCTCTGAAATATGGCCAAACTGGTGGCAAGTGGCATCGTGGCAGCTGCACGCTTGACTTTTCTCAGTTCATGGGCAGTTATTTTGCGCCTTGGTTTTTCCACACGCTTCTTGCGACACTGTTGACTATTTTGAATGAAACGCTTGATTGTTCGATGATCACGCTTCAGAAGCTTTGCAATTTTAAGAGTGCTGCATCCCTCTGCAAGATATCTCACTATTTTTGACTTTTCTGAGCCTGTCAAGTCCTTCTTTTGACCCATTTTGCCAAAGGAAAGGAAGTTGCCTAATAATTATGCACACCTGATATAGGGTGTGGATGTCATTAGACCACACCCCTTCTCATTACAGAGATGCACATCACCTAATATGCTTAATTGGTAGTAGGCTTTCGAGCCTATACAGCTTGGAGTAAGACAACATGCATAAAGAGGATGATGTGGTCAAAATACTCATTTGCCTAATAATTCTGCACTCCCTGTATATATATGGAAGTATTGTGTATGTCTGTTGTGCAGTGTGTTGGGGGTTTCTGTGTGTATGTGAGGGGTGCAGTATGTGTGTGTGAGGTGGGCGGTGTGATGAGGGGGGGCGGTGTGTGAGGGGCGGTGTGTGAGAGGGGCATGTGTGAGAGGGGCGTGTGTGAGAGTGATGTGTGTGAGTGCTGTGTATGATAGTGCTGTGTGTGAGAGTGCTGTGTATGATGTGTGTGAGAGTGCTGTGTGTGAGAGTGCAAGAGTGCTGTCTATGATGTGTGTGAGAATGCTGTGTGTGAGAATGCTATGTGTGTGTGATGGGTGTGAGAGTGCTGTGTGTGATGGGTGTGAGAGTGCTATGTGTGATGGGTGTGAGAGTGCTGTGTGTGATGGGTGTGAGAATGCTGTGTGTGATGGGTGTGAGAATGCTGTGTGTGATGGGTGTGAGAGGGCTGTGTGTGAGAATGCTGTGTTTGATGTGTGTGAGAATGCTGGGTGTGAGAGTGCTGTGTGTGTGTGAGAGTGCTGTGTGTGTGAGAGTGCTGTGTGTGTGAGAGTGCTGTGTGTGAGAGTGCTGTGTGTGAGAATGCTGTGTGTGATGGGTGTGAGAGTGATGGGTGTGAGAGTGCTGGGTGTGAGAGTGCTGTGTGTGTGAGAGTGCTGTGTGTGTGAGAGTGCTGTGTGTGATGGGTGTGAGAGTGCTGTATATATGTTAGAATGGATTGTGTGTGTGTGTAGGGGGGGGTTAAATAAACAAATACAATAACAGGCATTATGTCCATTCTAACATTTATACAGCACTCTCACACCCATAACACACAGCACTCCCTTCTTACTTTTAGCCTGGGAGAGGGGGGACCGGCACGCTGGTACCTGGGACTGGCGGTGGCGGTGTTCCCTGGTGGTCCTCGTGGTGAGTGAACTCTAGCCTGCGGGCTAGAGTTCACTCTCGCGAGATCCGGTCGTTGCCATGGCAATGCTCCGGATCTCGCGAGAGGAACCCGGTGGAGCTGCAAGTTAGAGCTCCTCCGGGTCCTCTCTCCAGTCTGTCTCCCTCCCTCTCTCCCCGCCGACATCATGTGGGCCGGTGAGGGAGATCTTTGATGTCCTCACCGGCCCTTCATGGAAAACAGCGGGGCCGGCACTCGGATAGTGACCCAGAGGCCACTGCTGGGACCTCCCCTGTCGGCCTCTGCCCATGGCCACCGCGGCCCACCGGGCATTTGCACGGTGTGCCCGATGGCCAGTCCGGGCCTGGCTGGAAGTCTACTACTACTACATATATCTACTACTCTCACAGTAAAGGGATATTCCCTGCTGTCACTCTTAAACCTTTGCCTAATGTAAGACTGTGTCCTCTTGTTGTGGTGTCTGACTTTGACCTAATCAACTGCACATACCCCTTTTTTGTCGCTCAGTCTTTTTTGTCTCAGTGTTTTACTATTTATTAAACACCACGGAAATTTGGAGTTTTCTCTGAGTGCCGGTGTGTTTCATAAAAATGCATTCCAGCGTTGTCAGCTGTTTCCAGAGCACCGGAGACCTTGTAATTATCTGCCCAGGTACATCTCTCACCAGAGGGAGTCCGGTCGGGCCTCTTCTAGAGTATCCTTGAATTTCATTTACACTACATAATAGAAAAATAAAATATATTGCATGGTACTCCAGTGACCATGTTTAGTCAAAAAGCTTTCTCTGTAGTACTTTAAACTACAAAAATCCATTTTATAAAAACACATTCTTCTGTAAAATGTCTTGATATTTACATCTAATTAACCCAGTAGTGCATATTATCAAAAATGAATATATTCCTCGGGAAACATTTATTTAATAAAAAAACATTAAAAAAAAGAAGAAGACAATTCCCACCCATTAGACAGACTATTTAAAATGACGAATGAGTGCTCTGCTCATGTGTCTAAAGACCCATGGAATTAATTATTTGTATTCTCGTCATTCTAGGCGTTTTTTTTTTCACAGGCCAGTATGAAAAGCAAGCCTACTCCGCTAGGCATGGCAAATAAACATTTTATTCCTTGCTGTTAAATGCAGATTTAGATTTAAATAACAGGTAGTCCCCCTACTCATGGACCTCCTGAATGGGGCAAGAAGATCAACTTGGCCTCTCCCAACCCAGAAAATCTTCCAAAACATGTCTTGCAGTGTGCAACAGTCTGTGTCTAGCTTTCTTTATTTGCTTACAATGCTACAGATAAAATGGATCAGTATTTTTTTATTTTTTATCATACCAATATAATATTAAACACAGCTCAAGCATTTAATGAACATGTGTGCTCAGGGCAGGGTTTATGACTGTTCTTCACAGCACTTTCAGAGTGGCAGTTCCATCAAGGATGTTATAGTACTGACAGTTCAACGCAGCTGTTATGACACTGACCTGTCACCATCGATGCTTAACCAGAATCCCCGAAGCCAAATACTAACATTAGCACCAACCTGAAAAGTAACACCTCACCCTAATACTTAAACTAAAAGTGACCCCTAACCCTAATACTAACCTTAAAAGTGACCCCTAACCTTTACACTAACCCTAAAAGTAACACTTAACTCTAATACTAACCCTCAATGTTTCTAAAAGACAAGTCATACTTACTTCAAGAGACCGGGCAGCAGTCTCTCCTTTGATATATCTACTTGAACTCTTGGGGCTTTATTCATATAAGAGCGAACAGATAAGGGAATTGCAAGATTGAAGACCAAAGTAACTGAGCTGGAAACCTTCTCCAATTCTTCATATACCGTATTTGCTCGACTATAAGACAACCCTGATTATAAGACGACACCCCAAACTTTGGATATTCCATTAGGAAAAAAACTAAAAGCCTGAATATAAGACTACCCTATAGGAAAAAAAAGTTCAGTATATATTCACATGTAAATTGCATTTTTAATAAAAAATTATGATATAAAAAAATGCATTTCTTGTTTTTATTTCCTTTTATGTGCCAATGCTGCCTCTCTCTTTCCCTTACCCCCAGCTTTCTCTCTCTCCCCCCCCTTAGTGTTGTCTCTCTCTCCCCCTCCCTTTGTCTCCCCCCTCGCTCCCCTTGTCTCTGTCTCTTCCCCCCTTGTTTCTCTCTGCCCCCCCTCCGCTTGTTCCTCTCTGTGACCCCCTCCCTCCCCTTATCTCTGTCTCTTCCCCCTCCCTCCACTTGTTGCTCTCCCCCCCTCGTTTCTCTGTCCCCCCTTGTCTTTCTACCCCCCCCCTCCCTCCCCCCCTCGTTTCTCTGCCCCCCTCGTTTCTCTGCCCCCCCCCCTCCATCCCTCCCCCTCACCTGTTTCTTGGTCCCTGGTGGCTAGTGGGGGCAGCCGGGGGCAGTGGGGTCATAATAGACGGAAGTGTCGGGCAGCATGGAGGATGTCTGCACGTATCGTGCAGACATCCCCCGGCTGCCCGATTCTCCCTGGTGTCTAGCAGGGCAGCGGAGGATATCTGCGCGATGAGTGCAGACCTCCCCTGCTGCCGCCCGGCACAACCGCCGGGACTTTTATGACGAATCCGGAAGGACCCGGCTTCTTCATAGAAGTCCCGGCGGTCATGCCGGGCGGCAGCAGGGGGAGTCTGCGCTCATCGCGCAGACATCCACCTGCTGTTCCACCTGCTGTTAGAGAAAGGGATCCAGGTCCCCTGCAGCTCTGCGGGGGACCTCGATCCCAGTCTTATAGTCTGACCTCAATTTGACGTCAGATTATAAGACAACCTCGATTATAAGACATTTTCAGAATTTTTTTTCTGAAAAAAACCTCGTCTTATAATCGAGAAAATATGGTACTTTAAATATATTTCAAATGTTTTCTTCATATACTTAAAACTCGGCTACCTTGGCCCTTTGTTTGATATTCCCTTGTCGATTAGCTGCAACATTTAGCGTGCATCTGTCAGGAGAAATGTCTAGCGCGTTTTGCACTTCTGCAAGCACTCATGGGCCTTCCAGCTTTGTAATAAAGTAGCCGAAGCTTGTCATTTGTAAGTCAGTATCAGGGACAAGATGTATGCTTTAGGCCTCGCCTTACAATCGTTTTTGTTTGTTTGTTTAATTGTTTGAGTTTCTTTTTTAACTAAAGAAGACGAATTAAAAAAAACTCTTTCCTCGTGCAAGAAATAAATAAATATAATTAAAGAAAGAAGAAAGAAAAAAAAAAGAAGGAAATCTCCCTGTAGATACTCAAACCCCTTACCTGTGTTTCAGGCTGTTAACGGCAGTGACTGAAATTATTTGTCTTTACCTGTTTAGAATATTTGATTACAAATTTGCATGAGAGAAACAACAGCAGTTAATGAGAAAGTGAATCTGCTCTGGAAAACTGCCTTTTCTGAATGGAAACTGACTAGGTATGTGCGTGTTCTTCTCATGAGCATGCAATTGGTAGCGAACATATTTGTAGACTCTGTAATTAAATGTAATTTACTAAAATGATGTTCAAACAGTCAGAATAGAGGGAAAATTACCATTACCGTTACCCTTTCCTGGAGTGTTGCTTCAATGGATTTCAAATCATATCTTCTCTTTTATGGTCCTTTAGAAAAAGCTCGATTAGAACCAAGAATGTTTTCCTTCTGCAGTTCACCTTAGAAGACGTCCAGGACCCTTGATTCTCTATCCTAATTGGTACTAATTTCATCACACTGTAGAATAAAGAGACTAATACACTGTTTGCTAAGAATCCCCGTGAAGCATCTTTTTGTAGACTATTAGCTATTTTCTATATATGTTTAATGTAACATTTAGAATTTCATTTGCGTAGATATTCTCAAGGTGGGCGTTATGAAATTGGTACATTATATTCTTATTTGGAATTAACGTGGATTAATATGTAGCATTTAGAATGCAATTATAGCCAATTCCACTTCAGACAAAAATAGTCTTCCTAACAATGGTATCCCTCTGCTAGGCCCACATCCTTGTGGTAGAAGCCCCACCTACTGAAAAACCTGTTAAAGACAAACTCAGAGGCAGGAAAAGCTATTCTCTCTCCCAAGGCCTATGAGAAAAGATTGGCAAGGGACTATGGATTTCAGAATATGGGGCCATCCTGGGGATAGGAGCAGTACCTTACTCTTCTGTATTTCTGAAGTGACACCCTAAACAGCACTCCACAACCATAGTTGTGTTTTTGACTGCCAGGTCAAAAACCTAAGTCTGGCCACCACCTAGTTGATGTTCCGCTTGCTCTGTTTTACCAAAAAAATATACATAATGTTAACAGAGCTTCCTGAATTTTCCTGCATCTGCGATATGATCTGCTCACTCAAAAATGTTTAGGGAAATCTAAAGAGGTTTAGGTGTCGTCCCCCAAAGCAACATCATTCCTCCTTAAGATATGAGTGTATTTTATTATATCACCAAAATGATGCACGGAGACACTTGAGGTCAGAAAAGGATAGAAGGGGTAGCAAAGGAGCATCTCAAGGGAAAACCATTAAAAAAAAAAAGCTATGCTCGTATAAAAGTGAACTGTGAGGATTATCTAAATATTATAGTGGGGATATTCCTAAACACTCAATGCTAAAAGCTATCACTAGAGTTGAGCGAGCACCTGGATGTTCAGGTTCGGCAGGTTCGGCCGAACTTCGAAAAAATGTCCGGGTCCGTGCTCGAACTTGACCCCGAACTTGACCCCGAACTTGACCCTGAACCCCATTGAAGTCAATGGGGACACGAACTTTTGGCCACTAAAATGCCTCTAAAAAAGTCCTGGAAAGGGCTGGAGGGCTGCAAAATGAAGTAAAATGTGGGTAAGAGTAGGGCAAGTGCCCTGCAAGCAAATGTGGATAGGGAAATAACTTAAAATAACATAAAATATATACAAATTACAAGCTGAGCCATACAATAGCACTAGATGGAATCTTTGATTTTAGCTTTGGAAGAACGTAAATCTAAATATAAAGCATGGCTGCCAGGAGGACAGCAGAATTATCCATTTGATTTGAGAGGGTTGGAGTGCAGGGTATTCTCTTTCAGTTTCTACTAAGTGACCCATAGGTTGAGGAGGCGGTGACCGTGGCGGTGTAGGTGGAAGCTGCGCTGGAGGAGGAGGAGGAGGAGGTAGCCAGAATTTTTCTGCGCTGTAAGCACAGTATTGGACTGTTCTATTTGACTCTCAGATATGAGGTGCACCGCAAGACGCAAATGTACTATTTACCACCCAAAACTATTAGAATTTTTCAAAGTGCGCTGTAAGCACAGTATTTGACGGTTCTATTTGACTCTCAGATATGAAGTACAGGAATGCATGTAATGCTATTGGTATTCTATAAACTGACTCTATTTCGGTTTATAGAAAGCCAATGGACGAATGATTTACTTTTATTAACAATGCGTTAATTCGTTCATAGCATTACATGCATTCCATAAACGGAAAGTCTATAAACTGAAAGAGAGTCGGTTTATAGACTTTTGGTTTATGTAATACATGTAATGCTATTGCTATTCTATAAACCGAAATAGAGTCCCCATTCATACGAATAGGTTAATTGACCTATTCATATGAATGGGGACTCTATTTCGGTTTATAGAAAGCCAATAGCATTACATGTATTCCATAAATCGAAAGTCTATAAACCGAAAGACATTCGGTTTATAGACTTTCGGTTTATGGAATACATGTAATGCTATTGGCTTTCTATAAACCAAATCTCTTTCGGTTTATAGACTTTCGGTTTATAGAAAGCCCATAGCATTACATGCATTCTATAAAACGAAAGTCTATAGTATGTAATGCTAGGGGCTTTCTATATACCGAAAGTCTATAAACCGAATTTCTTTCATTTTATAGACTTTAGTTTTATAAAATGCATGTAATGCTATGGGCTTTCTATAATCTGAAAGTCTATAAACCGAAAGAGATTCGGTTTATAGACTTTTGTCTATAATTAAGTAACTTTGAAAGATACATTTAAACCTTCAGGTTACACGAATGTAACCATTCATATTACAACAGTGCCATCTACTGGCCAAACGTAACATTAACTGCCATTGAACATACGTTCATTTTATAGAATGCATGTAATGCTATGGGCTTTCTATAATCCAAAAGTCTATAAACCTTAAGAGATTTGGTTTATAGACTTTCGGTTTATAGAAAGCCCATAGCATTACATACAATTTATATGTATCTAATGCTATGGGCTTTCTGATTGGCTGCCCTGCAGCCTTTCAAAACGCACCATTAAATTGCCGAACCCCAAACTCCAACCCGAACATACAGTGAAATGTCCGTGTTCGGGTCCGGGGTCCAAAAACCGTAATGTTCGGTACGAACCCGAACAATGCGGTTCGGGTTCAATCAACACTAGCTATCACATGTAACCAATGGCAGACACCATTCTTAGTAAAAATACAAGCACAAGTGTTGCATTTAAAGTAGGATTCCAGAGACAAATAAAGGTTTTCATCCTGGTGAGAATGAGGTGTCTGGTGCTGATGTCTTTGCACGTTGAAGCAATGTATATCTGATAGACTTACATGGTTTACATACAGGGACTGTCCCGTCAAATCTAGGACTCTTTCCAACTAGGAATCTGATGATTGTCATACAAACTTGCCAATCAAGGACAATGCCAGTGAGTCAACATCCTCTTTAAACGTAACTTGCAATTTATTTTAGCTACTTTGTTCCAGTCTGTTAACATTAAAGATAGCACTCTCAAATTGCTGTTTGCTGATTGTGTATCGGAGAGAGGTAATCATAATGTGATCAATATAATTATTTCCGCATTTACATCCCAGGTGAATACATTGGAATATATTTACATAGTATAACGTATACATTTATGATAGGAAAGGATCCTTTAATAAGCTCAGCAGTGGAAACTCATTTTGCATATAATTAGTTTTTGGGAACAATTAATAATACAAAGAAACACTATGTTCAGTTTCATTTACAAAACTGTCATATCATTTTCTCTTGATTTGACAAACTGTAGGAATGTGGGTGTTGGATTGCAAGACCCCTCAGGGGGGACCTCGTTCTGCCGTACCTTCAAACGCATCAAACTTATTACATTTCCGCTGCATTGTGTTGTCAAAGTCATAGCAAAGTAAGTAAAAACTTGAAGTTCTAAAAAAAAAAAAAAAAAAGATGCTACAGACTGATGTAGATTAATTTAGAAATAAACAAAAATGTTTAAAAGTCTATCTGTTCCTGTCCAAATCTGAGATGAATAAATTGCGTATACGCAGAAGTAAGTTCACACTGACACATGCAGTTCAGGTTAAAAAAACTTCGAGGAAATTTATTAGCATCTGGCAAAATTCAGGCTTACAAGCCCTTATAAAGGCTGAATGACATCATCATTGAATATCAGATAATAACAAATAAACATCATTAATTGGGTTAAATGTTAAGTGGCTGTGTCAATGTCCACCCATCAATATGATTAATTGGCCCAAAAACTAAGTGGTTAGCTAGGTGTCCTCCCACCGAGAGGTGGTATTGTTCTGAACATGGGTGTGGACGGATGGCTCAAGCACCATCTTTCCCAGCACGATGCTTACTCGGTGGAAGGGGGGGCTCGGGCATCATTTTGCGTAGTTAGTGATGTCAGTCTCGTGGTCGGGTGCAAGGTTCTTTTATGAATAGAACATTTCATTTGGCCGGTGTTCTCATGGCCTTCAGATTATACTATGTTGCAAATGACAGGAGATTCAGTAATTCCGGGGCTAGTTATATCCTTAGAGAGAAAATACAGTCTCTATTCATTATACTAAATACTGTCAGAAAATTCTGTCATGTAATGTGAACAAAATGGAGTTAGTACAATAATTCAATACAGGTTTCAATAAAGATTTTTAATAATTCTACATCAGTCCCCCCTATGAAATGTTAGATTCTAAAAGATAATCTTTATTTGTTAATATCAGAAGACGTGTTAGCCCAAAGGCACAGAAACCCCGTGGCCGCTAGCTTGGTGTTATTGCAAAGTGCAATCCTGTCCCTTCATCTGTCCCTAGTTGGCTAACTCATCCGTCTGCTGGGCACTCGAACGCTTCACTCCATGGGTATCCCGCAGTGGCTAGCCCACCACATCTCCACACGGTAGTCTTTCCCAAACAGACAGATGCTGTCCCTAAGCTGGTCCCTACCTAGAATTCTTGCACTTTATCAATAAAAGGGATAGTTTGTAGCGGTATACAGGGCGAGTTGATATCTTGGAAATCTTGGTCATCAACTGTGAGATGTGTGAAAGTGGGTGCCGCTTGGTCTACAGTCTTCAAAAGAAGTTTTCTCAGACAAGGGAGGACACAACAAACAAGAAGAGCAAAAATAAAAAGAAAAATTAGTATTGCTATACCAATATGCATTAAAGCCTTTTGCCATCCTGTCATCCAACCAAACCATCTCTCCCAGGGATCCTTTATCCCAGAATTCCTTTTTAACTCTTCAGAGAGCTCATTCAACTTCTCTATGGCTAAGGTAACTTTACCATTAGGGCCTGTGTTTTCTGGAATGTAAGTACAACATGTCATGGTGTCGGGCAAAATTTTACATACCCCTCCTTTTTCGGCTAGAATCATGTCTAAAGCCATTCTATTCTGGAAGGACATTTGGGACGTAGCCTGCAGCTGTTCGGCTAAGCCCTGGAGGGCATCCCTGGTGTAATTAACAAAACGTTGTTGGTTGTAATAAATGTAATTTATCCAATTTAAATTCTTGTTTGCAGTGTCTATGGTAAAAAGTGATTCAAACCCTGCAGCAACTTCATCTCTTGCTTTAAACTCATTGGGCACCCCCCTAGGCACCCCAATGGCATCGATATAAACATGAGGGTCAAAACTGCCTTTAACTGGGGCTTCACGCTTTACTTTGGTTGGTGTGTGTTTGGACTCATGGGTGTCGGGGTGTGTGTCAGAGATAATGTGTATAGGCATGATGGCTTTGGCCAGAGTACACTCCCCCCACCATTCTTTGTCCATTCTGGATCTTAGCTGTAAATCCCCACACAACCAGTAAATATCCCCTAAAGATCTGGTATGGAATTGTAGAAGGTTCATGGAGACAGTTCTGTAGGTGGCACAATACCCTTTAGAGAAGTTACCCACAAATTTACCAATCCCATCATAATTAGCATAACAGGTGTAATTACCTTTATAAACTGTAACACCATCTGGGGGTTTGCAATCCTTGGCTAGAAGGGGATATTCTACTGTCCATGCTTTACATATGGACCTGTTGAATTCGTAATGATAGGCAAAAAGACTCAAAACACATTCTTCTACATCTACTGGCAAGGTTAAAGGCACGGTGCCCAGGTGAGGCCGGGCACCACCACACACATAGCATGCGGTTCTGTTATGCTTATTGGCATTATATTTCATCCATTCTAACCATAGATTAACATCGTTAAAACCTGTTTCAGCGGCCATGGTATCTTCAAATGTGGGGTTTGCAATGGCCATCATGTCTTTAAAGGACTGGATGTGTGGTTTCAATGGATTTGAGACCATGTGGGTGGTCCCTTGCCACTCAGAAGAGTGGCACATATCTTTAAGGTAGAAATGCCCTTATTTGTTATAGGAACCCTTTTTCCAATATATTCCCATTACATACTGGTCTGCATCTGTTGGGCTGGGATGCTCAATATTCAGGATTAATTTCATTGGTATACCTCCTCCAGGTTTTCTTAGGGTCATTCTTTGGAGAAGGGATCTACCATGATCATCTACTTTAGATAAAACACTTTTTGGTTTGTAACCCCAGGCAGGCCCGGCATTCCATCCTGCCGCCCCCCAATGGTTACAATTGTGCCCCCATTGTTTGTCAACTACACAAACATAGGGGTCCTTTGAATGAGGGATATCTCTAAAGATATTCTGAATCTGTGACGTGGGGAATGGACATTCTACGATGTCACAGTAATCAAAAGTATAAGTAGCCACACGGGTACATGATGAATTATACCAGAAGGTGTATCCACTGGCATCTTTGGTGATGGCTACTTGTTGGGCTTTGATTAAACTGATTAAGGAGATAATATACCAGAGGTACATGGTTGTGTGGTACCGGCTTCCTCTGGGGCAGGAACTTTCTTACAATGGGAAGCGTGGATCCAATGTGGCCTGCCGGCCAATTTGACGGAGGTTGCGGTGATCAGGAGAACCTGGAATGGTCCGTCAAATCTTGGTTCCAGGGTGTATTTCCGCACAAATTTCTTGACTAGAACCCAATCTCCGGGAAGCAGGTTGTGAGTACCTGTATCCAAATCGGGATAGAAGTTACTGATCAATGTTGTGATTCCGGGTGCTTCATAATACTTCTGTATGAGGGCAGCCATCAAGTCTTTTGACAGGTGTGCAGGTCCATGTGCCCATTGGACAACTGCTGGATATAAATTTTTAGGAAGGCAGAATTTAAAGTTGTTGTAGTATATTCCGTCCTTTAGGACAGCCCCTCTCTTCTTCCATTTCTGGATTTCTTCGGGGGTAATTGCGGCTTGCTGTTCCCGCAAAATTCTTAGATCAGTAGGAAGGGTCTGTAGGGTAAAAATAGGAACTTCTTCTTGACCGGACACTTCTTTATCCACTTCCTGCAAATTTCTTGCTGCTTGCTTAGCAGCCTGATCAGCCAAATGGTTGCCCTTTGCTTCATCTGTATCCAACTTCCCATGTGCCTTGACTTTCAAGACGGCCACTTCTTCAGGGAGTAGGAGGGCATCCATTAGTTCCTTGATTGCAGAGCTGTGTTTGACTGGTGTACCGGCAGTGGTAAGAAATCCTCTCGTCTTCCAAATGAGGCCGAAGTCATGTGCCACACCCAGGGCATATCTTGAATCTGTATAGATGTTGGCACGTTTTCCTTCGGAGATTTTGCATGCTGAAGACAGGGCTTGTAATTCAGCTTCTTGTGCAGACATTGCTGGCGGTAGAGATGATGATTTGATAACTTCATCTGTTGTGGTCACGGCATATCCTGTGTGGTATTTTCCTTCTTCATCAGCATACCTTGAACCATCCACAAACAGAGTGAAGTCAGGATTTGTTAATGGATTCTCATGTACAGTTGGAAGATGTATTGTTTCCATTTTCATTTGTTCAAAACAGTCATGAAGTGTCTCTGGGTCTTAGTTATTCACTATGACCAGGTCTTGGAATTCATTTTCCAGGAAATGGCGTGGCCATGCTTCAAGAAGGTCAGTTGTTGGGTACTTGACAATGCCATTTTCCTGTAGCTTTGATTCATCCATGGTGGCCCATAATTTTGCCATGGGCCCAAGATCATTCCATGATTTTGTTTTCAACTTGGTAACAGGGACATGTGGAATAGCAGTATCCCAATGACGGTACAAGTAATTGAGTTCTGGGGGTAGTTGGATCAGGACCATGCTATTGCCTTCAGAATCACAATAGAAGTCTTGGGCAGTGAGTTTCACCTCCACCCAGTGGTAGAGTTCATCTTCATAGCAAGGTTCAGGAGTGATGTTTGGCTTGTACCATGTGGTACAGAAGGCATATCCTGGACCCTCACAGAGAGGTGTTTGTTCTTTATAAAAGGTTAAATCAGGATGCATTCTCTTGATGGTCCCAGTGAGAAGAAAAACATAGGTTTCATCCATGATAAACCCATAGTGGATACCCCCCTCAGGGAGTGGAAGAAGAGTGGATGGATTAAGAACTTGACATCTGTGTATGGTAATGTTGTCAGGCAGCAGGAGATGACACTGTAAACGTAGGTGTCTAGCGGGAGACACATGCTTGAGCTGAACTTGGTTGATGATGGCAGAGATGTCATGAGGGGCCAATACAACCAAGGGGTGGCCAAGGACCAGGTCTGCAGTTCTTTCAATAAGTTCCCTTGCAGCAAAAACAGCTCTAAGACATGAAGGGGTCCCTCTGGCCACGATATCCAGCTGGCAGGAGAAAAATCCAATAGGCCTCTGGCGGCCTCTTAAATCATTTGTTTGGGTAAGTACTCCTGTAGCATGGCCTTGTCTTTCAGAGACAAATAATTTGAAAGGCTTGGTATAGTCTGGCAGGGCCAGAGCAGGAGCAGATGCAATGGCACGTTTTAGAGTATGAAAATTGTCCAGTGCTTTATTGGTCAGGCAAAATGGGTCTGACTTGAGTGCATCATAGAGTGGTTGCATAAGCAGAGAGGCTTCTGGGATCCATGCTCTGCAATAGGAAATGAGGCCTAAGAAGGCATGTAGAGATTTTGAGGTCTTTGGAGGTGGAATATCCAGTACGGCTCTTACTCGGTCCCGGGTGAGATGTCTGGTACCTTGAGATAGGCAATGACCAAGGAAGAGTACTGTGGATTGACAGAATTGCAGCTTGAGACGTGAAGCTTTGCATCCTTGTTCTGCCAGATAGCAGAGGAGACTAATTGAACAGTCTTCAGTTGTAGGTATGTCATCTCCACAGAGTAATAAATCATCCACATACTGGAGGAGTACAACCTCTGGATGGTCTGTTTGCCATGGTTCAAGGATGGAGCACATGGCTTTTGCAAATTGACTTGGAGAGTTTTGTGCCCCTTGAGGCATGACAGTCCATGTATACTGTTGCATTTCATGAGTGAAGGCAAACAGATATTGGCAAATAGGATCCAGTGGAACACTGAAGAAGGCATTAGCCAGGTCAATGACTGTGAAGTATTTTGCAGATGGTGGGACGCCAGAGAGCAGAGTGTGAGGGTTTGGCACAATAGGGGTGTCCAGGACAGTTGCTTCATTGACAGCACGGAGATCCTGAACCATTCTGTACTTCTCTGGTTCACCTTTTGGAGTTTTCTTCTTCACAGGAAATAATGGAGTGTTGCACTTTGATACACATTTTACAAGAGCACCCTTCTCCAAGAGTGCTTTGATTTGAATTGAAATAGCTGCAGCTTGAGTTGGTTTTAAAGGATATTGTGGTTTCCTTGGTAATTTTGCTCCTGGAATGAGCTTTACCACCACAGGCGGGAATTCTTAGGTGACCTATGTCCTCTGGGCCTGAGGACCATAATTTGGCAGGTACCTTTGTTTTTAGTATATCAGGAAAATTGGACCTCTGTTCCTTTGCTTCCCCACGGGGTTCTTCTAAATGCAGCATTAGAGGTAGGGAGCACAAGGCTGAGGTGTCTGATTCGGATAGAGGAGTAGACAATTCCACTTGTCCATCTGGGGTGAAGGTGATAGATGCCTGCAGGTGTGAGAGGACATCAGCGCCTAACAGGTTAATTGGGCATGTGGAAGATCTCCTAGGAGTCTGGGCAGATTCCAGACCTCTAGCAACTAAGATTAAGGTATCTAGAGAGACTACCTTATATTCAGGGCGTGCAGCAATGATTCCCTTGCGTATAGAGTCTTTTACACCTTGGACAAATGCACCTGACAGCATTTGTGAATGAATCTTGTCAGTAAGGTCAAAACACAAATCTGTAAACATTTGAAACAGTCTTGCATGAAACCTTTCCACTGATTCTCCTTTACTCTTGTATAATATCAGTAAGGAAGCGTGGAAAGGAGCTGCATTAGGGTTAAGGGAGTAAGTGGCGGCCATGTTGGATGTGGGCACATCCGGGGCAGACTGGGCCGGACTGGGCATGGCCGGGGTCTGAGGAGTGGCTTGGAAAAAGGGGTAGGGGTAATTTGGATAGGGCAAGGACATGGGGTATGGTAAGGGGTATGGCCAGGCCAACTGGGTGGGGGCTAGGGCGGAAACAGGGGAGGGCAGGACAGCTGGATAAGGATTAGGGGAGGAGGTGGGAACCTGGACTGTGGGAGGGGTGAGTAACGGAGAAGACAGAGAAGGATTAGTAGATATGGGTGTAGGAGGAGTAGCCGGAGCGGGTGTAGTAGGATTGGCAATAGCAAGGGAGGAGGGGTTAGTAACGGAGAAGACAGAGAAGGATTAGTAAATATGGGTGTAGCTGGAGCGGGTGTAGTAGGATTGGCAATAGCAAGGGAGGAGGGGTTAGTAACGGAGAAGACAGAGAAGGATTAGTAAATATGGGTGTAGCTGGAGCGGGTGTAGTAGGATTGGCAATAGCAAGGGAGGAGGGGTTAGTAAACTGGGTGGATGCAGATGGGATGGTAGAATTATCAACAGAGAGAGAGCGTAGAGAAGGAATGGTGGATGTAACATTTAGATTAGACACAGAAGGTAGTGCAGGGATGGATGAGGATGATGGGAATGTTAGGGATGATGAAGGGGAGAATAAAGAGCCATCAGAATTCAGGACCGGGCAAACAGGGGAAGTGACGGGATAGGTATTGGGAGGGTCAGGAGTGGGGAACATGGTCAGCTGGCTATCACTTGTTGCTGACTGAACCTTGAGAATGGACATCCCCTGTGCACCATCTTGGGGCGTTGGCTGAGGGGATTCCCCAGTAACACAATTCTTGTAATATACATACAGTTTTACACCTCTATGATTTATCTCTTCCTCAACCCAACCTTCCTGCTGAATAGCCTTCACTACTCTGTACCATGCTTCAGCAGTACGCAATAAATCATTATCTGTAAGCTTGCCTTTCTTCTCTGTCAGTAATCTACGCCAGCTTTCCGGTTGTAATCTACCACATGAAGGCACAGCAATTTTACACACTTTAGCAATCTCTTCACCCTCTCTATCTTCAACTAAGTCACACGCGAGCCAGCCCCTACTGGGCTTACTCGCTTCCTGTCCCATATCCCCCTATACAAAGCGTCCCAAGTATAGGTAAAGGAAAATGAAACAGAACGTCTACAGTGCTCGACTGCCACTAGGAAGGGTGGGTCCCTCCTAAGTGCGTCTTCCCAAAACGTAGACCAGTCACTGAATCCGTGTACCCTAGGTGGTAGCCACGGATTGGAGCGGGGTGAGAAGTGTGTGACCAATCACTTCTCTCACAAAGAGAAATAGAAATAAATAATACAGAAAATAGAATAAAGATAAAAAGTGAAAGTAGAGACAGACCCAGGAGTTTGAATGACTCCCAATTAAGACAACATTTAAGACAACATTTCAATTGAAATACAGTGCATGCAACACAGTTCAAATAAATTCAACAGTAATCCCTTTCCTTTACTCTTGTGGCCAAAGCCACCTCCCTCAACCTCGTAGTGTCCCCGCTCGGAGAACGATTTTCGTAAATCTCACTACCAGCGGCCGCGGAAAACAACTAACACCGGCCCGAGATCCACCAGCCTCCCTCATTACAGCAGTCCACTAAGTGTGGCCACCTCTATCCTCACTCCCGTAGTGCCCCTATGGACCCACCCATAAGTCTCACTACCCGTGGTGCAGGAAGACAGCAATGCCTGCTCGAATCCACCACCACAAAAATAAAATTCGGGAATGCCACCAGCTTCAGCGCTTCGAAACTGGAGGGTACCACCCTCTGCAAGCAGAGCAAGGTGCACAATGAAGCGGCTAGCTAGGCTATCAAAGTGACACCACGGGGGAATCCCCAGGAAGCAATGAGTCTACACCCCTCCACAGATTCCCCACCCTCTCTTTTTCCTTACTACTGTTAGCTAGACAGCACCTAAAAGAGAGAAAACAGGCAACGAGGACCCCCCAGGACAACTTCCACAGGTCCACCCCCCTTTTTCCATACAGTCTTGGCCACGTGACTCCTAAAAGGGGTAAAACAGGCAACAGAAGACCCCCAGGCAACCTCCCACGGGTCCACCCCCCTTTTTCCAAAAAGAGGGAAAGAACAAAACTAACTAAACATAAACCACTAACATACCCAGGCAACAGATAGACTAAATGCAGGTAAACAAATGAGTAACAAGACACCGGGCAAGATATTACCTGTCTTTGATGCCCTCCCGGGAAGCAGTCACAGACACGTGGACGGGTCAATCAAAGGGGCTGGAACATACCGGTGGCTCCTGCAGAAGTCTCTACCGTGTAATCAGAGGTGATCAGTCTCCCTTCCTTCCCCCCCGATTCCTCCGTCCAACAGCGTCTTCCTTAGGACGGCTTACCGGCCAGAGGCCATAGCCCGGTGCCCCACGTTGGGCGCCAAATTGATGTAGATTAATTTAGAAATAAACAAAAATGTTTAAAAGTCTATCTGTTCCTGTCCAAATCTGAGATGAATAAATTGCGTATACGCAGAAGTAAGTTCACACTGACACATGCAGTTCAGGTTAAAAAAACTTCGAGGAAATTTATTAGCATCTGGCAAAATTCAGGCTTACAAGCCCTTATAAAGGCTGAATGACATCATCATTGAATATCAGATAATAACAAATAAACATCATTAATTGGGTTAAATGTTAAGTGGCTGTGTCAATGTCCACCCATCAATATGATTAATTGGCCCAAAAACTTAGTGGTTAGCTAGGTGTCCTCCCACCGAGAGGTGGTATTGTTCTGAACATGGGTGTGGACGGATGGCTCAAGCACCATCTTTCCCAGCACGATGCTTACTCGGTGGAAGGGGGGGCTCGGGCATCATTTTGCGTAGTTAGTGATGTCAGTCTCGTGGTCGGGTGCAAGGTTCTTTTATGAATAGAACATTTCATTTGGCCGGTGTTCTCATGGCCTTCAGATTATACTATGTTGCAAATGACAGGAGATTCAGTAATTCCGGGGCTAGTTATATCCTTAGAGAGAAAATACAGTCTCTATTCATTATACTAAATACTGTCAGAAAATTCTGTCATGTAATGTGAACAAAATGGAGTTAGTACAATAATTCAATACAGGTTTCAATAAAGATTTTTAATAATTCTACATCACAGACCATATGTAGGCCAATGTAGCCGAGCTGGCAAAACGCTCCAATGCAGTTGAATGGGAGAATTTTTCCAACTCAACTACTTTGGCCTTAATTTTGAAATTCCCTCTCAATTCACTGCAATGCTCTCTTTATTGAGTTGACACTTTAATTAAAAATTGCAAAAAACAAAGGTGTGGGATCTCTCTCGGGTAGGAGATCCCATAGGGCCGGCTATTTCAGCTTTTGCCCGTTCTCGCTGAGAGGGATCCGACATCTTGTTTTTTGTCTCAGTGAATTATCAGGGTATGCCCAGACATGGGTCCCTAGTTCGCTGCAACTAGAGAGA
This sequence comes from Pelodytes ibericus, assembly GCA_036172795.1. Taxonomy (NCBI): domain Eukaryota; kingdom Metazoa; phylum Chordata; class Amphibia; order Anura; family Pelodytidae; genus Pelodytes; species Pelodytes ibericus. Next base: position 188,250,117 of record CM069862.1, read on the forward strand.
TACCAGCCGTACCACACTGACGAGGCCAATGAAGGCCGAAACGTACGTCTGTGGTTGCTGTATTCTTCGTGCAGAGGAGATGGCTGAGTGTCAGGCAACAGAGGGTTGTAGTCAATGGGGTATATTCTATGCAAGGTCTTGTTACTAGTGGGGTACCTAAGGGATCTGTACTTGGACCCATTCTCTTTAATATTTTTATTGTCGATATTGCAGAAGGTCTTGTTGGCAAAGTATGTCTTTTTGCTGATGATACAAAGATTTGCAGCAGGGTTGATATTCATGGAGGGATAAGCCAAATGGCAAGTGATTTACAAGACTTGAAAAAAGCTCAGTGCTGGGCGGAAACGTTGTTATTTTTTGGTGGATTAAACTCCCTTAAACGGTGTGCTGAGTCTCCTATCTTTTCTTTTTGGTAATTTATTTGCACCAGAATCTCATTCCACGTAGGGTATCTGGTGCTGGCTGTCCTGATAAGCTTCCTCTTCAACTGACTCTTGCTATAGGAGTAGCTTAAATATATGAGTAAAACATTGCAATTAGTACACTATCACAATGATCAACTGTACAAATTATCCTATTAACACATTTGCATCTGCGTATACACATCTAAACTTCTATCTCTCCATGCATGTGCATACTAATATATACACAGCTAATGTACATGTGCTGCCACTGATCTTCAACTGCACAGAAATATGTGCTGCAACTGATGACTGCAACACCCATTGTCTTTAGCTACTGGCAGTGTTTGTTTTGTACATTTTAACTGCTGCAATGTGCTGCTTGCTCACCATCTCACCAGCAAATACTCTCTGCGCAGCTACAGTTTTCCACACACATACTAACAGGTTCTCCATGTAGGACAACCATTTTAACATGAGCAGCAACATGCAACATTCCCTATCTATACAGTCTGTCACGGTAACATTGACAGCAAAGGAAGAGAGTATATTTAACCCCTTAGCGACCGAGTGCTATGTTGCATTTGACGTGCCTTGAAGACCAGAATTCCATTATTTTTGTCATACGTTTACTGAACTGTGAATTTCTCTTTGTGTTCAGTCCACCCACACAAATGATATATCATTTTTTAAAGGACGGAGAGGGCTTTCATTTGATACTATTATTTTCATCATATGATATCATTTACTATTAAAAAAATATAAAATATGATGAAAATATGCCATAAAAAACACTTTTTCTAACTTTGACCTGATTTTTTTTTTTACACAATTACAAATGGTAAAAAAGACCCCGTCTATATATTTCTACTATTTGTCCTGAGTTTAGTAATATCAATGTTTCCTTGTTTTTCTATGTTTTATTTCACGTAATAGGGCAATAAACAATATTAGTGTTTTCTAACCATTTTCTTCTACAGTGATTTTTTTTAACCCGAACCCTAAATTGACCCCAACTCTAAATTTAATCTAACCCTAAATTGACCCCCACCCCTTAATCTAACCCTTGTAATCATCCGAACCCCCGTTCAACCCTAATTATGACCCTATTTGTGACCCTAACCTAGTGACCCTAATCTAGGTTCAGTAGATCAAGGGTTAGCTTTCTCCATTTATTTATTTATTTTATTTATTTATTTAATTAATTTTCTATTTTTTAACTGTAATACCGTCTATCTGCCTGTAGGGGCAGTCAAGTAGCGGTTTCAGAGCGACGGAAGAGATTTTTTTTTCTCTCTTCCGTCGCTCTCCTCTGGGCACGCTGTATCGGAGGAGCATGCCAGGAGGGCACAGATTGTGTTGCTTGATGCCTCGATAGAGGCATCATTGCAACACTTTACACACATAGGCAGTGATCAGCTTTCACTGCCTATGTGTGTTAACGCGCATACGATCACATTCGCGGTGATCGTATTCGCGCGGGGGGGTCGAGGGTGGGCTGAAAGCCCTCTCAGAGGCTGCTTCGGATCCGAAGCAGCCTCTGAGAGTAGCTACAGACATGTAGTGTTGCGCTAAGGAGCGCAACACTACATGAAAACGGAGGACGTATATATACGTCCTCATGGTCCTTAAGGACCATGCTTTTCAGGACGTATATATACGTCCACATGCGTTAAGGGGTTAAAAGAAGAAAAACTACCACAACTAGAGGACATAGTCTAAAATTAGAGGGGCAACGATTTAAAAGTACTATCAGGAAGTATTACTTTACTGAGAGGGTAGTGGATGTATGGAATAGCCTTCCAGCGGAAGGGGTGGAGGTAAACACAGTCAAGGATTTTAAGCATGCATGGGATAGGCACAAGGCTATCCTAGCTATAAGATATCATTATTTAGAAAATTGGGCAGACTAGATGGACCGAATGGTTCTTATCTGCCGACTCATTCTATGTTTCTATGTAACGGGACTGCAGTTCTAAGAGTGCTCCAAATAAACTTTTATTTGTTATATTTCATGTCATGTTTTAACCCCTTAGTGACAAGACATTTTCACCTTGGTGACAATGGCTGTTTTGACATTTCTGGGGTGTTTGTGTTTAGCTGTAATTTTTTTCTTTCTCACATACAGTACCCACACAAATTATATGTTGTTTTTATCGTCATAAGAAGGGCTTTCAATAGATACCATTATGTTCATCATATCTTATAATTTACTACAAAATAAATCATAAAATATGATGAAAAATTTTTAAAAACCCACTTTTTCTAACTTTGACCTAAAATATAATTTACACAAATAAAATCATTAAAAAAGACCCCGTCTAAATAGTTTCTAAATGTTCTCCCGAGTTCAAAAAAATGCATGTTTCCATATTTTTCGATATTTTTTTGCGAGTTATGGGGCAAAAACCAAAAATAGTGTTTTTTGTTTTTTTCCTATATTGATCTTTTGACCCCAACCCGAACCCAAAATTTAACCCTAACATTAAATTTAACCCCAACTCTAATCCTTATTATATCCCTTAATATTTTTTAACTTTAATTTAATTTTAACCCTTTCCCTTATGCTAAAAAATATTTAATTTTAACCCTATAGGCTAATATAGCTAAATAACCAGTTTTTAATTAATTAAATATGTATTTTAAATATTTTCCATTGCAATACTACTAAACTACCACTAGGGGCAGTCAAGTAGCATATTCAGAGCAACGGAAGTGAAGTTACTTTCACTTCCGAAGCTCAGACCGGCAGAGGGCTTAGCCATATTGACGGAGCAGCATGCTCCGTCAATATGGCTCCCCATGATCACTCCGTGGGGCGATCGTGGGGGTCCCAAAATAGAAATTTCGGTGCTGGCTATTGCCTCGATGTCGAGGCAATAGACCAGCACTGTTAAAGCGGTTTTCGCGATCATTGATCGCGAAAACCGCTTCATTCACTGCAGGACGTGCCAGGCATGTCTTTTGTCGTTAAGGGAGTTTCTCCCAGGACGTGCCTGGCACGTCCTTTGTCGTCAAGGGGTTAAGCTGTACAAGTTCTGTATGACTCATACATTGTTCTCTGTTAATTAATTTTACTCTTAAGTGATTACGTCCATTGTATGCCTGTACCAATTTAATGACTTGTCACATCCCCACTCCTAGGTAGCTTTCCTTTCAGCTACAGAGAGGGTGTGGTCCTGTCCTCTCCTTTAAACAGAGCTGCATAGTGTTACCATGGTAAATGACCACTCCTCCTCTCACTCCTTGCTTGGTTATTAAGCTTCCTCATTGTGACCAGTGCTCCTGAGCTTCCTGTTTATACCTTAACCTGTGTTTTGACCTTTAGCCTGATTCCTCGTGTCTGAACCTTTGCTGCTAGCCCTGACCTCTGCTTCTGGATTTGACTACGATTTTGCCTCACCCTTGTGTACCTTGCCTTCGGACTTTGTTTGCCCTCGTGCACCCATTCACTGTCTCTGCAGTTGTTACCATCTCCAACTGCTTTGGGGCAGTGTCTCTGTTTGCACGTGTGTGCGGCTATATCTCCTGCATCTGGACTCCAGCACCCACGGTAGGAGAACCCGTCCTTACAAAATAACCAAGCCAGCATATGGAGGCTGCAGGATTAACAGACACCCTGGCCGCCCTTACACAACAGCTAACGGCCCTTACTTACTCCATTCAGGATTTACAGACAGAACAACTGCAGCTCCACAACCAAGTCCAAGCCCTGCAACCTGCATTTCCTGTGGATCCTGCCCTGCAACCTGCATTTCCTGTGGATCCTGCCCTGCAACCTGCATTTCCTGTTCCAGTAGACCCTGTTCCTCCTGTCGACCCCTATGTACAACCAGAAGGTACAATGCCTGTGTATGAACCTCAAGTCCCTATGCCTGAAAAGTTTGCAGGGGATCGTGCCCAATACCTACAGTTTATTATGGCTTGTCAAGTCCTGTTCTCTCTCAAACCCCTCACCTATGCCACTGACTTTGTCCGTGTTCATACTGTCATTTCTTTGTTAACTGGAGATCCACAAGCCTGGGCGCATCATCTGTTACGTGTACGTAGCCCTATTTTGGATACGTGGGTTTCCTTCACTAATGCAATGGGGGCTATGTATGATGATCCACAAAGGGCTTCCTCTGCACAATCTGCTCTCCACCATCTAAGGCAAGGGAGACGGCCTGTGGAGGAGTACATCTCTGACTTCAGACGTCTGGCCCTGGAAACAGGATACAATGAATCGGCTCTCCTGGATAAATTCCGCTGGGGTTTATCAGAAGCCTTGAAGGATGAACTTGCTCGTGTGGGCACACCTCCCACTTTAGAAGCCATGGAGTCCTTAGTGATCCAAATTGACAGACGGTTCAGAGAACGACAACAGGAAAAAGCCCTGGAACATGGTTCTCCCAAATCTGCACCGTCAGTTTCAAATTCTCCCTCATCTTCCACATTCCCTCTCAGACCAGCTTCAACAATATCCCCTGAGGAACCCATGCAGTTAGGAATAGTCCGTGGACCTTTGACTCCAAATGAACTCATGCATAGAAGACTCCATAATCTATGTTTGCATTGTGGCAAACCAGGACATGAAATAAAATATTGCAAGGCTAAATCAAACTCTGCTGTCAATACGTTTATTCCTTTGTTATCTAATGCACTTGCCAAGGAATATTGCAGCCCTCACCTGACTGTATCCATTTTCTTACAGTGGAATAAAAGTAATGTTAAAGTTTCTGCTATGATAGATTCTGGAGCCAGTGGCTGCTTTTTGGATCGTTCTTTCATGACCCGTCATAAAATTCCTACAAAAAAGAAGCCTGTTCCTCTTCACATACAACTGGTGGATGGGAGTCCTCTAAAGTCAGGTCCAATTACCTATGAAACTATTTCTCTACGTGTTTCCTTGGGACCTAACCATCAAGAAGATCTACATTTTGAAATTGTTGATTCTCCCCTTTTTCCAGTGATATTGGGACTCCCGTGGCTAAGAGTACATAACCCACGCATTAACTGGGAAGTAGGCTCTCTTACCTTCACTTCCTCCTATTGTAGCAGCAGTTGTAGAAGAGATACAAACAACCCCCTTGTCTCTATCAGTTCATGTTCTCCTGTTCCAGCATATGAGTATACCAATCTACAGACTCCAAAGTTACCATCAGCTTATACTCTCTACATGGATGTATTCGAGAAAAAAGGAGCAGACACCTTACCCCCACATCGCCCATACGACTGTCCAATCGACTTATTACCAGGTGCTTCTGTTCCCTTTGGTCGTATATACCCTTTATCCAAGCCCGAATTACAAATCCTAAAATAATATATAGAGGACAACCTTAAAAAAGGCTTTATAAGACCATCTACCTCCCCAGCAGGAGCTGGCATCTTTTTCGTAGAAAAGAAGGATGGGGGTCTCCGTCCCTGTATTGATTACAGGGAACTGAACCAAGTAACCATTAAAAACCGCTATCCTCTACCGCTAATCCCGGAGTTGTTGGAACGCATGGGTACAGCTTGTATCTACACCAAGATCGATCTAAGGGGCGCATACAACCTTGTTCGGATTAAGGAAGGGCATGAATGGAAGACCGCTTTTCGTTCTAGATACGGACATTTTGAATATACAGTAATGCCTTTTGGTCTCTGCAATGCGCCTGCAACCTTTCAAGCGTTTCTGAATGACATCTTTTCGGGATTATTTGGATCATTTTATGGTTGTCTATCTTGACGATATACTCATCTTTTCTTCCTCCTTAGAAGAACATCGAAAGCATGTACTCCAAGTATTGTCCCGGCTACGACAACATCGTTTGTATGCAAAATTGGAGAAATGCGTTTTTGATGTTCACTCCATTGACTTTCTTTGATATATCATAACACCCCACACTCTACAAATGGATCCCCGTAAAGTATCGGCTATTCTTGAATGGCCAACGCCTACCTGTAAAAAGGATATCCAAAGGTTTGTGGGATTTGCAAACTTCTACCGGAAATTCATAAGAAACTTTTCCTCAGTTATTCAACCCTTAACATCTTTGACCAAACAGACTCAGACATTTAACTGGTCATCACAAACACAATCTGCTTTTGACAAGCTCAAATTTCTATTTACCTCTGCACCGATACTTACACTTCCAGACCCAGAAAAACAATTTGTGGTAGAGGTAGATGCTTCAGATACGGCTACAGGAGCCATCCTCTCGCAGAGAACGGATCTCAAGCACCAACTCCATCCCGTTGCTTTCTATTCCAAGAAACTATCACCTTCTGAAAAGAACTACAGTGTTAGTGAAAAAGAACTACTGGATGTCAAAAGAGCATTGGAGGAATGGAGACATCTTCTGGAAGGAGCCAAGTTTCCTGTTCTCATCTATACTGACCATAGGAACCTGGAGTACCTACGATCCGCTAAACGCCTTTGTTCCCGTCAAGCAAGATGGTCTCTTTTCTTTAGTCGGTTCAACATGATGATAACCTATCGCCCTGGGGCCAAAAATGGGAAATCAGATGCACTCTCCAGGATGTATGACAATATCATGCACAATACATCAAACCCCTCTCCCATTCTCTCACCCAAATGCTTCATAGCAACTACCTCCGGATTTTGGGACAATTTGAAGCAACAAACAAAACAAGAAGCACAACCTCCTTCCTGTTCCTTACTCCCTCATGATGGACTGCTTCTCCATAAGGATAAAATATATGTACCTCTTGCTGTTCGTCAAAAAATACTACATGAGCATCATGATTCCCCTCTTGCAGGACATGGTGGAATAAAAAAGACTGTAGATCTGATAAAAAGAACATTTTGGTGGCCTTCTATGCAGCATGATGTAGAACAGTATATTAAAGCCTGTTCCATTTGTGCTCAGTCTAAGACACCCCGCATGAAACCTTCTGGGCTGCTTCACCCTCTCTCAGTTCCCTCACGTCCATGGTCGGACCTATCCATGGATTTCATTGTTGACTTACCTCCGTCCAAAAAGTGCACAACTATTATGGTGGTGGTTGATCGCTTTACAAAGATGGCTCACTTTATACCAGCTGAGAAACTACCCACTTCCGCTATGACTGCTACTTTGTTTATACAGAACATTTTCAGGTTGCATGGTTTACCTGAGACTATTGTATCTGAAGGGGGGAACCCAATTTACTTCTAAATTCTGGACAGCTTTCTGTCAGGCACTACATATAAAAAGAGCACTGTCCACGGCTTTCCATCCTCAATCAAATGGTCAGACTGAAAGGACTAATCAAACTCTTGAACAATATCTTCGTTGCTACACCTCACATGTACAAGATGATTGGAGTACCTATCTTCCAATAGCAGAGTTTGCATATAACAATCAAAAGCATCAATCAACAAATATGTCACCATTTTATGCCAATTATGGTATACACCCATCTATGCTTCCCGGTACACCAGTACATGGTCCAATTCCAGAGATCAACACTCGGGTTCAACAACTCATCAACTCATTTGCCATGTTGCGAAACAACCTGTTGAAAACCCAGAGGTACCAGGCACGATATGCCGATACAAGACGTTCCCCAGCTCCCAAGTACAAGAATGGAGACAAGGTCTGGTTATCTTCAGCTCATCTGAAATTGTCTTGTCCAACGAGGAAGCTGGGACCCCAATATATTGGTCCATTCGTGATACGTCGGATGATCAACCCTGTATCTGCAGAACTCATTTTGCCTCACCACTATCGAATCCATCCGGTCTTCCATGCATCTCTTCTCAAACCATGGTATCCCCCAACTTTTCCTACGGTCTCATCGGTTCCTCCTCTTGTGCTGGTTGACGGGGAAGAAGAATACGAGGTCCAAGAAATCGTTGATTCTCGTTTCTACTGTGGACGCCTCGAATACCTTGTTCAGTGGAAGGGGTATGGGCCTGAGGAGCGGTCCTGGGAACCGGCTCGAAATGTCCATGCTCCAGCACGAGTTCAGGCATTCCATCGCCGGCACCCTCCCGGAGGGCGCTTCTTGCCGGGGGGCTCTGTCACATCCCCACTCCTAGGTAGCTTTCCTTTCAGCTACAGAGAGGGTGTGGTCCTGTCCTCTCCTTTAAACAGAGCTGCATCGTGTTACCATGGTGTCTCCATAGCAACACAACAACACCAGCCACCAGCATGATCCTCTCCAGGTGAGATGCATTACTGTGCTGCACTATAAATGACCACTCCTCCTCTCACTCCTTGCTTGGTTATTAAGCTTCCTCATTGTGACCAGTGCTCCTGAGCTTCCTGTTTATACCTTAACCTGTGTTTTGACCTTTAGCCTGATTCCTCGTGTCTGAACCTTTGCTGCTAGCCCTGACCTCTGCTTCTGGATTTGACTACGATTTTGCCTCACCCTTGTGTTCATTGCCTTCGGACTTTGTTTGCCCTCGTGCACCCATTCACTGTCTCTGCAGTTGTTACCATCTCCAACTGCTTTGGGGCAGTGTCTCTGTTTGCACGTGTGTGCGGCTATACCTCCTGCATCTGGACTCCAGCACCCACGGTAGGAGAACCCGTCCTTACATGACTGGACCTAGTGGGGAACTAGAGTATCCTCCCCCTAGTATTGTATGCTAATCCCCTGTTGATGTAATTATGTCTGTATATATGTGTGCTGTTCCTCTAATAAATTGTCATTCTTTCTTAACTCTAACACTGCTCTTGTAAGGGCTAACTAATCACAGCAGTGGTTGCATCTAGTGGTTTGGGTTATTGCCACAATAGGCTGCTCTTGGAAGAGCAGCTCTGAGCAAGGAAGCAGAGTACCGAGGGTTCCGTTACACAGTCCTAGCAAGTTTTGACACAGCTACAATGTGTGTTACATGAACTATAGATGTGTGAGCTATGTGTGTAATACAAGTTTACATGAACTTACCTTTTATTGACCACCTCCATGGGCCGGTTGTTCACACCAACTTTGTTAACATTATCCACAATCTCCTGTCAGATTACATTGCTCCTATTCAGTCTTGTCTTCTTGACTACTGCAGTTATAGTGTTGGCACAGCTTCCTCACCAATGCCATGTTGTCCTCCACCGAAAACTCTGGGCATAGGTATTTTCCCTTGTCTTCCAACGTCTCCTTCTATGCAGTGTCCTGCCCCCCCCCCCCCCACCCTGCTTCGTGGCTTGCCAATAATTACTTTTTTTATGATTCAGTGTGCTGCTATTAGCATATACTGCTGTAAAATGGTGGTCTTGCCATGTACTCAATATTTATACATTGATTCCTCAACCGTGATTGGCTGTAAGTTGATAATATCAGTATTTTGTTTCAATTTTTTTAAGCTGGGCCTATTTCCTTTGGAGGGTCGGGTGAATTTCGATTTATTTTCGGTATTTATGGGCAATTTTTTTCTTCCATAGGATATAATAGGGATTTTGAGACTACCACTTTGGTTTGGTACATTTCAGGCATATTTTGTTTGCCTTCAGTTTCGCCAGATATCAGTGTGAAATTGGCCATGATTTCCAAATTACGAATGTATTTGGAGGAACATCGGGGCTAGCTAAGTAGCTTGAAAATTGGGTATTTCTGTGTCACCGATATGATCCAAATATGTCCGGTCTTCTGAGTCGATCCTTTACCAATATTTTCATAACATTCTTTCCCTTCTGGTTTCTACTCTGAATGAAAGATGAGTCTTTCAATTTTTTGGGGGAGGGAATTTCTCTGAAATATGATACTGAGCTCCAGTTGCAATAGAGAGCATGCTTGACACGTTTCTAAAAGCAAAAAAATGCTTTGCTTATTTGCAAAAATATTATTTCCCATTAATTAGTTTTCTAGAAAGAAAAAGAGATTTCTACAAATGACCAGCTCCATTTAAAGTATGACATCCTTTAGTTACAACACCCTCCCAAGCAAACAAACCTTTATTTATAAGTCGAGCTTTCCTCTTGTGCCATTTGTAGTATTTACCCAGCCTCTATCTCTGTGGTAACATATAATTCATAACTGGCATCCCTTTCATGTCTCATCTTTATTTTCAATTCCCAGTATTTCATCTCTCTTAAACTATGTGTTGCCCTCTCGCCTTGTGTTTGCAGTCCGTGGTGAATATGCGTGTTCAGTTGGGCTAATTTCTGGACTGCGTACATAGAACATACTCAGCAGGCAGCTGAAAGATAATCAGATCTCGACTTCCTGCCAATACTTTGTTGGAACCCTCTCTTGGAAAGTGCAAAGGGATTTCCAGGTGGTGCCATGCCCCTAAGAGATTTTTTTACTTTTTTTTTTTTTTCTGCAGTGGACGCAAAACAGGTCCTGGAAACAGTTCAAACCAGATGGTCTCCGAGGGACATTAAATAGAGGGTTGAAACAGAGAAAAAAATATTGTACGTTTCAGCGGAACAAACATTTTTTTGTTTTGGTTCATTGTTGGCGAAGACATACACACACACACACACACACAAAAAAGAAAAAAGCTTTTCTGTGAATATTAAAGGTTGAAAAAGTTTTGTAGTCGTGTCTTGTGTTTCTCCGGTTCTTTTATGAGGTCAGCGGTAGGTTTGTGAATAAAAGAGAAAAAAAATGAAAATTCTTTTCTTGATGGCTCTTGTAGTTAAAGGTTGCAGTACTCTTCCTCTAAAAAAAGGTCTCCCTTGTATTGTTAAACATCAGAATAGGACACAGTAAAATGACCTAGCTATTTCAAACTGCCAGGATCTCCTTGAAGTGCATTATATTCTCAGTTCTCAGTTTCTCAGATACATTTTTTTTTTTCTCACCTAATTGTGTTTGGATGATAAAACACAGCAACGGTCACCATTTGTGTTCCAGAAAGCTTTAGAAACCCACTGATTTTCTTATTTTGATCCTTAAAAGGTGATACTAATTTTCTATTATTTGCAAATATAAATGAAACCAATAATACACTTGACAAACTAAAGTGTCTCCTCAATAAAGAGAGAACTATAGGGAATTGAGATGAAATGCAGCTGAATGGGTGCATTTTTCCAACTCAGCTATCTTGGCCATAAGTTTGAAACTCCCACCTCTCGACACTTAAGTCAGCCAGACACAAATAGCTTTCTCCAATGGGAAAAGTTTGCAAAATATGTGACTATTATGGCCCCTAAAAACAGCTCTAGTTGTGTAGGCAGTATGGCACTTCAGCCTCCACCATCCAGCAGATATTCTACTGAACAAAACATTTTTCATATAGTCCCTATAGCTCGGAGAATAGAGCAGAGAGTCAAGTGGCCATATAGAAAGGTAGAAATAGATTGGCCCCACAATAATGGTTAAAATGGTTAAAATAAAGCATGTCATGACTGTAACTTGCGTGTAGGATATCCGAGTACACCGGAGACTAAAAGAGGAAGTCTTTTGCAGTCTTTATGAGAAATTTTGATGCACAATCCACTGCTTCAGATGTCTTATGTAACCAACACTGAGCCTCCTTCCTCAACAGCACCCATGACGCGTTTCGCCCCCTGATTGGCTTCTTCATGGTGCACAGTTCCATTTAGTTATGTAGGCTTATTAATGTTGTTGTGTTTATACAAGGTTGAGAGATTCACAGACAGTGGTTTCCACATCCATACACAAGGTTTCAGGGACAGGGTCCTGGTGACATAGGGCCCTGAGAGCCTATTGATGTTATACAGGAAGTCATTGTGCATAAATATAGTCACAGGGTATGGTGCAGGGTAACCGCTCTCCCCTGAGTCTTGAGATCTCAGGTTGGTGTGGCCACTTTCCAGGGCCATGTATGCAGTATATGCAGGACATGTATGATAGAGTGTGGATAGTGCAGGTGTAGCTGATACCCCCCACCCCCTACCCCATTAAATAATGACCAAACACACAATATTGGTGAAACATAGGCCACAGCAATTTTATTGAACATTAATAAAAAAAACATGTTAGAACTGTATCAGCCAATCACTGTAATCTCTATCTCAGGTAGATACAGCCTAACAAACCAAAACTATATAAAAAACTATATCCTTGCCAGCCTAACTTAAATTAATTAACTGTACATAGTGCAAATAACAAACAGTAACCAACCTGAAGTAAGTACTTCCCTCCCCCCTCGTCCGAGGGTCTCTTACCCTTTACCTTATCCATGCTGACCACCAGCCGACTCCTCGCTCGGTGGGCACATAGAAAATGGTGACTGAACACCTAAATAGAGGTTAGGGGAGGGCTGAGCCCAAAACTTCATCCAGTGGGTCTAACTCCTCCTTTCTCATTAACAAACCTGATCGGCAAGGACATGCACCCCCTGCTGCGACAAGAAAAACAGAGTAAATAACATATAAAAACATAACACTGTAAACAAAAGGGGTGGGCAGGCGGGAACTTTCAGAGCGTTATTTTTGGATTTTAAAATGGCTGCTGGTAGGGGGAGGCTGGCTAAGCTCCCCCTACTGCTATATACCAGACCCTCCCCCTACCCCAGCCATGACCCTGACTTACTCCCCCACCCTCATACATGTCCTGTCAGTTTTAGCTGCGCATAACTACCAGGATTCTGGAATTGAGGATATTTTGCAGACATCCTGGAGCAAATGGATAATAGGACAGAGGAGTAGTATGCAAGATGTTGCATGCTGAAGCAGACAGAATAAGCAGAGCAATAATTAAATAAAGAAAAAACTGAAAAAGAAATAACATAATCCAGAGTACAGGGCTACGGAAAAACTAAGGTTCCAAAACAGAACTGAAAAAGACACATACAGGGCAAGGTAGAAACTGGACTAAGGCAGATAAGATATACAGGACTCCAGAGAAAGAGGGAATACAGGGCAGAGACAAAAGGCATTGCTGCAGAACTAGAGACATAAACAGACACAAACATAACATAAAACAAAAAAGGACAGAGGTAATAAATAAGTGGCACATGGGACAGAGTGAGGTGCTGGGATCCTCAGAAGCTTCTAAAGGAAAACCAGAATTGGGATATAGGGAGAGGAAAGATGAGCTGGAATCCTCAGGTGCTTCAGGAAAAGAGGGTAAGAACTAGACATGTGCAAAACTAAAATTTTCGTTTCGTTTTCGTCCATTCGGACGAAAATGTTATTTATTTCGTTCATTACTGCATTCGTTTCAGACGAAATTCGTTCATTATTTTCGTTTAGTTTAGTTTTATTCGTTCGTTTTATAGAATACGTGTAATACTATTGGCTTTCTATAAACCGAACGAGAGCCCCATTCATAAGAAATTCTTATGAATGGGGCTCTCGTTCGGTTCATAGAAAGGCAATAGTATTACATGTTTTCTATAAGCAGAAAGTCTATAAACCGAACGTTCGATTTATAGGCTGTCGGCATTTCACTTTGTCTCCGTGTAGTGAAATGCCGACAGCCTATAAACCGAATGTTCGGTTTATTGGCTGTCGGCTTATGTAATACATGTAATCCTATTGCTATTCTATAAACCGAACTTTCGGTTTATAGAATGCCAATAGACTAACATGCATTCCATAAACCGAAAGTCGTTCATTATGTCGGTTTATGGAATGTAAGTGTACTATGCTATTGTATTCTATAAACCGACTCTATTTCGGCTTATAGAATGCAATAGTACTACGAATGGACGAATGAACGAATGATTTTCGTTTATTAACCATTCGTTCATTCGGCTTTCGTTAGCTTAGCATTTTCGTGATTTGTTTTTCGGACGAATGGACGAAAATGCTATTTTCGGACGAAAATGCATTCGTCCGAAAACGAATGCACATGTCTAGTAAGAACACATAACAAGCATACAGACATAAATACAGGAACTAGCCTTAAACTCTAAGATTGGTTTAGAGTTTTAGGTGAGTGAGGGTTTGGTTACACCAAATGGCCATTAGATGATAAGCTTGCCATCAGTGTCACGGTACCTCCCAAACAGCAAGTCCCTAACACTGAAACTAATAACTGGACCAAACAGAAACACACACACCAAGACATTGAATATACCTCTAACAGAACTGACTGAGGAATGAAGCAAACTGAATAAACGGGTGGGGCACATTGATATTACCACCTTCTCAAGGCTCGACCAGCACAACTGTTTGATAGCTTGGTCAGGATGAAGGTACATGAGTAGTAAGGATTAAAGCACAGGGCTTGGTCCTTGGATAAGTCAGGAAACAGTTTCCAGGTGTGATGTCACTGTGATTACCTGGAAGAGCCTGACACAAGGACCACCAGCCACTGACATGAAAACAAGGTTATAAGGCATTAAAGGATAACTGTTGGCAAGAAATAAGTTATGTTTTATTTGAAAGATTGCATCACGGGAAGACATTTAAAAAATAAATGCTTTACTGAAAGACTACAAATAAATTACCTTGTTTTGCCTGTACAGCGCTATCAGGGGGGAGACATTTTGTTCAGAATCTTGGGTCAGATGCTTGTAGATCTGACCCAAGATGACAGCCCCCCGATAGAGCTAAATGGAGCAAAGAGAGCGCAGTGTGGTGGTAATAATGGCGCTATTGGCATGTGTGCCTATGGTTAAAGAAGACTCCATACACATTTTGGGGGTCTGCACTGCATCTACCAGTTATGTACTTTTTGGCTGTGCCGGTGCCACCAATGTATAAAAAAAAAGTGCTGAAAAGTGTCGAGATTTGTTTTTTAAAATGCACAATCACTGTTATATATAACAAACCGCGAATGCACCTTATTATACCTCTCCCGACTCGGTGCAGTGCAGGAGTTTTTAAACATGGCCACCATAGTGAAAATGAGCAGAAAAAGTTGGATAATAATAAAAAAAAATCATTTTAATCACTGTACCCTTTTGAGCCAAGAGTCCATTTTTTCCCGATCTCACTTTATGACAAAAGTTAATGAGAGTTTTCAGTGCCTGAGATAATATAGATTGATCTTGCAAATCCATATTAAGCTTGTTTGCCAATCTGCATTACACATTATGTGATAATGTGACAGAATTAACTTTTGATTGTATGTGACTCATCTATCAATAGTTCCAGGGTTTCACAGGCAAGCTTCAGCTTAACCAACGTTATATAATCACCATTAGCAAATTCTATTTAAACTTGTTTATTACAAAATATGTTTGTTTTGCAGAGTACAAAAGGTCACAGGGTCTACATTAATAATAGAGCTTCTTGATCCAAGGAGAAATCTGATTGCCCTTTGGAGTCAAGAAGGAATTGTTCCCCCTAGGAGGCCAAATTTTAAATAGCTTCCTTAGGGGTTTTTGCCTTCATTTGGATCAAAAGCAATAGTAAGTAAAAGGGTTGGACTTGATAGACTTATGTCTTTTTTCAACCTAAATTACTATGTTACTATGTTACTCAATAAAGATTGAATTTCAGGGAATTGAGATGTAGATTGTAAACTGCATTGTAAAAAAAATGTCCAACTTGGCAACTTTGGCCTAAAGTTAAAAATTGCCATCTCAATTCCATGCAGTTCCCTATTTATTGGTTAGACTCGCAAGTATTTTCCTGAGAGTTTTTTAACTGTTGCCTATTTAGAATTATCTGTTAGAAATACACAGGGGAATTCACTTGCGTCTACAGCTCAGTCTTAGTTCTGGCAATCCCTGACAGTGCATGCTCAGCCACTTGCAAAAGTTAGGAAGAATAATAGTGAAATGGGAGAGAGCAGGCAGACAGTGAGAGCTGGTTGGGGACGGCAGTCAGAGCCTTACACAAGATGTCAGCACTGTAGTAGAAGAAGAAGCACAGATCATGCTGAAGATTCATAGGCAAGCTATATTTTACAACACATTAGACCATGACAAAAGAGAGGTATTAGGAGATGCCTTTAATATGTCAAACTTTTATTTTTCAAGTTCAATCCCTCTTTAACGCTTTCAGCAGAAATTCTAGCTTTGCCAGTAATAATAACATAAATAAAAAAAAAAGTAATCTCTGATGCTTTTGGTGGAATTAACTAGCTGGATCGTAAACTATCAGACATAGGTTTCTGGGCCTGTGGTGATGGTTTCATGAGTGTGTAAAATAAAAAATTAAAAATAAAACAGAAAACGTAGATTTAGCGCTCAAAAGCACTCAGTTGCGAGCGAATAAACATATGTAAAGCTCCATGCATAAGCCTTTCAGATGGGTTACAACAGAAGAATGGGAACATGAATTCAGATGCATGGCCTATAATTTCATCCTCTTCCATTACGATTGTAATTGTTTTTGTCAGCTTAAAGGGAAAGCATTTCCCCTGGCAAGACGTACGGAATGACCTCCCGTTGGTCGCACAGAACTAATGGCGTTGGCTGTGGTTTTATTTTTATGGAGGAGTCAGCTGACATGTCATTTCCATCACACTGCTACACCAAATGATTAACTCTGAAATGTAAATGTATGGTTGGCATAAATATCATCCGCTCAAGGCAATCAGAAGTAATAAGTAAAAACTTTACAGGCCGCCAACAGCAGAAAAAGGATAACAATTACGCACATCTATTATTTTATCTCAGCAATAAAAGGAAATATTCATTTGGAGTCATTAAATTGACATTTTTTTTTTTAAATCTAAGATGCCAAGCTGTAAATTACTGTTTGACGATTGCTCATCTGAATCATTTATAGTTTAATCCACAAAGCAATAAATATCCTTCAAAAATGGCACATGGAAGTGGGAAAGGACATTGAAATAATCAATGAATGGCATATTAATGTGAGAACGCCAGATAAAGCAAGGTCATGTCGTTCGGGGTATTGTCTCTACTGTTAATGAGCTGGTTATTAGGGCCAAGGTCAGCGTAGACACATCTTTACATCTTCGCTATAAATTTCTCAAAATTATGCCGGGAATTATTAATTACCTGCCATTTAATCTTCCTTACCAGAGTATAACTATTTTAAGAGATGGAGAGAATTTATTTAAAGAAGAAGTAGTCTGAAAAAACATTAATAATCTTCTGTTATTTTGATCGTTAGACAACCCTATCTGAACCAGCACAGCTCACTTGACTTACATGATGGATGTTATTAGTACATACGGAAGATAGAGACTTCACTCAATATTTTAATTAACCTGATCCATATTAAAAGCACCCAATCATCAGAATCATCTGTCTACAAGGATGGATTCACCTGTCGATAGCAATGTATACAAGAATTTGTCCAACTGTAGATAGTGAGGATCATGCTACGAGGATAGGTCTACCTGTAGATAGAGAGGATTACAAGGATGGGTCTACTAGGATGGTTCTACCTGTAGACATCAATCTGCAATAGATAATCTTCAGGGATGGTCCACCTATAGAAAACTATGTTTTACAAGGATGGGATAACAAGAGAAGAAGAAGGCGACTTTTGCCAATGTCAATCTTGCAGGTCTCAGGACATGTTGGTTTTAGTAACCATTGGATGAAAAGTTAATAAAAGCCCTTCACTTTAAGTCATAAAGAACTAGAACCATCAATTGTCTAACATACTCTCTTTAATACCACACCTTTTATTAAAAATGTCAAGGAGAAACTGGTATTCAGTAGAGCTATACCTGTCCCCCCAGGAAAGCAGCAAAAATAACTGCTATATAATGTGCAAGGATAATTTCAAACATCTTTATCAAGCTCTCCCTGTGGTCCTTGCTTGTTTTGCCTCCTTAACATCCAGCTATTTTGCTAAGTAATGCAAAGCTTCCCTATTGTCATCCATCCAGGATCCCACTGGCCAAATATAACCTTCCCTTGGGTTTGGTCAGCGACCAAGTAAATTCCCAGACAAAATTGTTTTCCACTGATGATTTTTTTTTTTTTTTTTTTTTTAGGAAATGACAGCAGAAAATAGAAAAAAAAGAAGGAAAAAAAAAAACTATTATAACCTAATGATGTTAGATGAGTTAAGAGTCTGCTTTGCTGCATTCTGAGTTATTTTTCTTATTATTATCATCATGGATGAAACTGAAGCATAGATGTGAGTATGTGGAGGCCTGGCCCAGGGCACTGGCATCAAATCTGGCGGCATTTGTTGTGCACCAACTGGCGCTCATTACCTTTTTTTTTCTTTTTTTTATGTTAGGAACAGAAAATTTGGCTTGTAAAAACAGTCATCACTGTCTTTCAGCTCCAAAATATCTGTTGTTTAATAATCTAATAACATATCAAACTAACTATTGTTATCTAAAAGGTTAATCTCACATGTGTGTCATCTACGGGTCCTAGGCAAAGGGTTCCCCCATTTTACATTGCCAGCTTCCCAAATGGGGAAGCATAACAGTGCTATAAAAGATGGCATGAAATTCTTCCCCTGGAGGCACGGAGAAAGGGTTTTGGCAATATGGTTGAACGTGTTTGATCTTTACCAATTGGCGCTGGTTGCTATATTAGTGTTATGAATAGATGAATGTTTTGGCTGTGAATACAAGTAATCAGTATATTTGTACTATAAACTTGTAACATTTTGCAATTTAACTCCTGCTGAGAATGAATCAAATTTGCAATAAAGGAGAATTACTGAACAATCTATCATTCTAGGCTTTGGCTATAATGATAGACTCTGTACAATGAAGTACTTTCAATTATTAAAGCAATGTTGTGATTTTTTTTTTGTGATGTTGTTGTTTGTTTTGTGTTTTATATATTTTCTTTTTTTGTGTGTGTATTTGTTCTTGTTAATTTTGAGTTATCAACTATTTTTTTTTTGTTTCTGTTGTCTGGGAGAATTCCTATATTTTACTAGTAACATGACATAAAGTCATGATTAATAAAGACACGGAGGCGAGTATTATGCATATCTCTTTCTTTTAATCCTTCAGCAGCAAAGAAAAATGAACAGAAAAATGAACCAATCATAAACATATCAATAAACCCTCCCCTCTCTATATAAGCACATATCTCCCCAAACACTTCCTCTTTCTTTGTAATAGAATAACAGAAATAAACTCTATAAAACACTGAAATAATCCAGAATTCAATCCGTAGAAGGAACATCAACTGAAAAAACCAAAGATACGTCCAATTTAGATTAATGAGCTGGGAAAAAAACGAGAAAACCTGATAATATCTGAAATCATAACTATAGATCCAATATCATAATACTAATACAGACCGACAGACAGGCAAGAACCAGGATAACTCAAGTAAATACTCTCTTATCAATAAACAATATATATAATATAAAACAGGGTAGGGAAAATAAAAAACCCATATATTTTGGGAGGGATAATACTCACCTCCGTGTCTTTATTAATCATTACTTTACGTCATGTTACTAGTAAAATCTAGGAATTAATAAAGACACGGAGGCTCCTATTATGCAAGTTCAAAGGCTCGCAATAACAGTAGAAGAGAAATGTGGTTCTGGCCTGAAATAAAACTCACGGAATGTTGACTCCCGAGACCAGTCAGCAGCTTTCATAAGATCTTCTAATCTACAGCCCATGGTGAATGCTTTAGATGCCATAGCCCCCCTAGTGGAATGAGGACCGAACACTGAAATATCTACCCCAGCCTCTTTCAGAGTCCATTTAACCCAATGAGCTAGTGTTGGAGTAGAGACTGGAAGATGTGGTTTGCGGAAGGCCAAAAATAGGGCTGAATGGACTGGATTACGAAATCCACTCGTTCAAGATTCATACGCCCGTAAACATGTTAGGGGAAATAGTTGTATGTTGTGAGGAAAGCAAGGGTATGAAACCGTAGTCAATAAAGTTTTGGTTCGTCGTGATATAGAAAACGAGACCCCGTCCGGAGAAAAATATCTCGCTGTGATATCTAATGCCCTAACGTCTAAAACACGTTTACACGAAATTAGACAACACAGTGTCACTAATTTGGCCGATAGCTGTTGGAGGGACAAATTTTCATTCTTAGGCCAAGATTCAAAAAGTCTCAATACGATATTGACGTCCCATAAGGAGGAGTATTGAGGAATAGGGGGTCTACTCAGTCTAATCGCTTTTAATAGTTGACAAACTACTAATACTTTACCTACAGGAACCACGTGAAAACCTCTATGACCTGCAGAAATAGCCGAATGGTAAACATTAATGGTTCGGTAGATTTCGAAAATCGAAAGAGTGCCAGAGTTGTTGCTGGAATGCCCTGGATTGTCCAGGGTCCCCTGAAATAAGCCATGCTACTAGTCGCAACTGTTCCTGAACTATCAATGGGTGCGTCTGCCCATGGACATCCGATAGTAGGCTTGGAATGCAGGAGCTGGGAAGATCTATAGTCTCCCAAAAAGGGGTGATCAAGACAATCATTTTCCGTTGGCATCGTACACAAATCAACACTCGAGGGATGAGACAAAATGGGGGAAAAGCGTAATGCCTGCCCGGCGGCCAGATCTGGAGAAGCGCATCTGTGGCCAGAGCCTCTGGATCTGGCCTCCAACTGAAAAACCGAGGTAACTGGGAGTTGAGTCGCGACGCAAACAAATCCACCTCGAGAGGAGCTCAGGTTAGGAGAAGATGTTTAAAAACTGAGTGATGAAGACGCCAATCGCTGGGGTTCATCATGTATCTGGAATTCCAATCCGCGTCGAAATTGGATAGACCTGAAATGTGTTCCGCGCGGACTGAGATGTGCGCTAGGCAAAAAAGCCAGAATTCCGTTGCCAGACCAGACAAATCTCGGGATCTTGTGCCGCCCAGGTGGTTTATATATCTGACGGCCGACACATTGTCCATTAGTTGGAGTATCGACACGTCCCGACGTTCGCCTGTAAAGCTGCGTACCACGAAATGTCCTGCGAGCAGTTCTAAGCAATTGATATGGAGCACGCTCTCTGTCTGAGACCATTTTCCTCCCGTAGAGGTACTTCCACATTGCGCCCCCCAACCAAACAAGCTTGTGTCGGACTCAATCACTAAATCCAGATCCGAACCAAAAATCACCCTGCCGTTCCACGCGTCTACGTGCTGAAGCCACCATGAGAGTTCTTCCTTGGCTACGCAATTCACGAGATGACTCTCTTGATCTCTTTTTTGATCAATTTGATTTTGGCTGTTGGTAAAAGTAGGGATCCTAGTGTGGAGTTGATGGTAAACCCTAGAAATTCTATCGACTGAGTCGGGGACAGTAGTGACTTTTTCCAATTGATAAGGAAGCCTAGGTCCTGTAGAAGGGACAGACACCAATTCAGGTGCGTCCCCAATGTCTGGCTGGACAGTAACAACAGATTGTCTAAATAAATGATGATCGTGACTCCTAATCTGCGTAGGTATCCGACTACTGGTTTCAACGGGTTGAGGACAGGCGGAATGGAAGACAAGTGAAAGCCCACAGTTGCTGACCCCATTGGAATTGTAGGAACTTCTGATGCTCTACGGCAATGGGGACTGTCAGGTATGCGTCCTGAACATCTAATTTCACCATCCAATCTCCTATGAGAAGGACATCCCTGAGGCAATGAATGCCTTCCATTTTGAAATGGTGATAGGTTACAAAAGTGTTCAGTGGTCTCAAATTGATGACTGGGCGAACACCACCGCCTTTTTTGGGTACTAGAAAAAGGTTGCTCAGAAAACCCTTGTGAGGATTGGAAGAGGGCGTTATGGCCCCTTTTTCCATTAGGTTGGCAATCTCTTGGGAGATCAATGACTGATCTGTGTGCTAGAACTGTATGGGGTGAGGTAACGTTAGTTGACATGGAGTCGTGACAAATTCTATGTGGTAGCCTGCTATGGTGTTCAGAACCCATGGGTCTCTGGTGATCGAGTACCAATCGTCCTGAAAAAGCTTTAGTCTGCCCCCCACCCCTGGTTGGGAATAGAAGTGTAAGCGGGTTGTACTCACCATATGGACATCTGCCCTGGTATGATCCTCTAGCCCCTCGATTTTGCCACGGTTGGCTCCTCTGTGGAAAAAATCCTGTTGAGACCGGTTTGTAGTCCTGATATTGGACCCTGGACGTTTCGAAGCCTCGGGAATTCCGTGTAGGTCCCCTGAAGTTCCGGCCGGCCAGATGGCTTCTAACTCTTCGGGCCCGTCCAAAAATGTTGGGATTGAATACTCTTTTTAGGCTAGACTGGGCTTTATCAAGTGCCATGAATGTGGACACATAGGATCCTAGATCCTTTACAAAGGAGTCCCCAAAAGTAATCCTTTAGCCTGGGGGCCAGGCTCAGTAAAGGCCATGCTGGTTAGCTTTGGCTCTATTTTCATTAAAATCGCCTTGCGGCGTTCTGTTGCTAAGGCTGAATTAGCATTGCCTATGAGGCATACAATCCTTTGGACCCAACCTTTTGATGGTATCTAGGTCTTAACAATCCTCGCCTACCAGGGCCCACGCTATCATTTCAAAGAGTCTAGTGGTAGGTCCAAGTATATCGAGGACCTTGTCTTGGCATGTGCTTAATGCAAAGTGGAGGCCCTTCCTAGGTTTCCAGCCAGACTTGGAGAGAAACTGCAGGATTTTAGGGTCAATGTCTGTGGTACTGCATACCTGGTCTTAAGGTTTTTGGAGACAGGTAGGGTGCAATGTTTTAACTTTTTGGTTGCCTTGTGTCTGGGTAGTGAGGGGGAGACCCTTTTACCCTTGGGCCTGTTGGGGTCTGTTGGGGCACTGAAGGCTGAGAGGCTAGTAACACAGTGGAGATAGACTATGCAATCTGGGAAGACATTCTGCCCATAGCTGATTGCATTCCCTTTGATATTCCTCACCTTTATCAGCAGTGTGGGGGTTAATGATATCCCTAGAGGGGGAAGTCTCAGTCAGCTCATAATTGTGGGAAGACATCACACTTATCAGGTTGTCTACCAAATGTATATATTATAAGCAGGAATAGACACTAATCAGCACTAATCCCAGAGCAGTATGAAGTAGAACACCCAGTCGCGCTAAAACAACCACCAAATCGCGGGAAAACGAACAGGAACTTGTGTTAGTGTTCATAGAGTCATATTAGTTGAAAAATGAATGAATTCTGGTGAAATTCACTACGCTACACTAAAATGGCCGCCGAGATGCGCATTGCGCATGCGCAACGGATAAACCGAAAGTAAACCAAAGAAGAAGTGAATCACAACGGAGAAGGCAGGTGAAAGCCGAAAATGGAGGAAAAAACGATGGTAAAGTCTAGAAAAACGGGGAGAAGGTAGAGGGAACACAAACGACCCCTGAGTGGGAAGGAAAAATATTGCTAATGTAAATGAGCAAACATGACAGTAATACAGTAAAGATATAACAATCACAGTAAAATTGTAATCAGTAAAGAATATTAATAAAGCTACTTATCTCTGAGGGAAGCAGCAAAGAAAGAGGAAGTGTTTGGGGAGATATGTGCTTATATAGAGAGGGGAGGGTTTATTGATATGTTTATATTGGTTCATTTTTCTGTTCATTTTTCTTTGCTGCTAAGGGATTAAAAGAAATAGATATGCATAATAGGAGCCTCCGTGTCTTTATTAATTAGCTAAGCTCTTGCTTTTTTTTTAAGTTCATGTAGCCCACCCTGTTCCTGATACTTGTTATGTTCCACAATTTGTTTTTTGCTGTGTTTTTAGTAGGCTAAAGTGTGTTGTATCTTAGTTGATAAGTGGGAATGACATTAAAATAATCAGACGGGGACTCCATAACCGTGGTTTGCTCAACACCTACATCCATCTCCCCTCTCCTACCAATAGGAAGAGTATGTGAACACTCTGACCATCTGAGGTACCAGAACCCTGTATCTTCCAACATTTCCTCCCAGCACACCACAGGACATGGAGGGCGTGACTTGGAAAGGGTGTGTGCCAGTGTCACTCAAAGTGACCTATCTGCTGAACATGCACAATATTCATCCTCTAGTGACCTGGAGTATGAAAATGAGGACTGAGGGATATCATTAGCATACCATCCCCAGGGCCGGTGCAAGGATTTTCGTCTACACAGGCGAAGGTGCATTTTGGTGCCCCCCTCCTCTGACCTGCCACACCTCCCACACCACCAACCCACCATAAATTTTACACACCCATACACAGACACAGTGACACACTTACACACACACCCTTACACAGACACAGTGACACACTTACACACACACCCTAACACAGACACAGTGACACACTTACACACACACACCCTTACACAGACACAGTGACACACTTACACACTCACACACCCTTACAGACACAGTGACACACTTAAACACAAACACACCCTTACACAGACACAGTGACACACTTACACACACACACACACCCTTACACAGACACAGTGACACACTTACACACACCCTTACCACTTACACACACAGTCACACCAATACACACATAACCTGAGACACACTATTTTGCCCCTCAATATGCCACTATTTAGCCACTCAATATGCCATTATTTTGCCATTTAATATGCCAATATTTTGCCACTCAATGTGCCATCTAATATGCCAGGCTTTTGCCCCTCAATATGCAATTTAATATGCCAGGATTATACCACTCAACATGCCAGGATTTTGCCCCTCAATATGCCTTTTAATATGCCAGGATTTTGCCCCTCAATATGCCAGGATTTTGCCCCTCAATATGCAATTTAATAAGCCAGAATTTGGCCCCTCCAATATGCCATTCATTATGCCAGGATTTTTACCCTCAATATGCCATTTAATATGCCAGGAATTTTTCCCTCAATATGCCATTTAATATGCCAGGATTTCTGTCCCTCAATATGCCAGGATTTTGCCACTCAATATGCCAGGATTTTTGCCCTTTTGCTCCTATGTCTCCCGGTGCTCTGCAGGTCCGCGGCTGTGAGGGAAGCGTTGTGCAATCCCCTCCAGCTGCGTGGCTTCAATAAAGTTTGTTAAAAAAAAAAAATGCGATCCGAGTATTTTTTTTTTAATCAAACTTTATTGAAGCCGCGCAGCTGGAGGGGAGCACACAGCTATTCCCTCACAGCTGCGGACCGGCTAAACCCACTGATGGCGGGCCTGGGGGGCAATTTGGATTTTCCCGCCCCCCTTGTGGCGCCCTAAGGTGGCCGCCTGTGCTGCCTTATGGTAGCGTCGGCCCGGACCATCCCATCTTCTGCCCCCAGCCAATCGAGATGAAAAGAAGAAGAGCTTGGTATAAAGGACATGATATCGGGTGCCCCAGCTGAACAGGGTTATGGTTACTGATGATTTTAACTGGGGATTGTAATCCATAACTGCAGGCAAAAGTGTTTAAACACATACAATAATTTAAATGTTAGGCATACTGGGGTAGAATGGACAGCTGCTCTGGGTCGGGCAATCCACAAGAGTCTCGTACTGCCCTTTATTTATTTAGAGATATTTAAAAGAGGGTCATACTTCTTTACTAGCAACTAGGAAAAAGACTATGAGACCATGGGAGTTGCAGGTGAGAAACATAGAATGTGTCGACAGATAAGAACCGTTCGGTCCATCTAGTCTGCCCAGTGTTCTAAATACTTTTATTAGTACCCAGTTCCCTATATTATATCTAGGATAGCCTTGTGCCGATCCCACGCATGCTTAAAATCCTTGACTGTGTTTACCGCTACCACTTCTGCTGGAAGGCTATTCCATATATCCACTACACTCCCAGTAAAGTAATACTTCCTGATATTACTTTTAAATTGTTGCCCCTCTAATTTAAGACTATGTCCTCTAGTTGTGGTAGTTTTTCTTCTTTTAAATATACTCTCTTCCTTTACTGTGTTGATTCCCTTTCTGTATTTAAATGTTTCTATCATATCCCCCCTGTTACGTCTTTCCTCCAAGCTATACATGTTAAGATGCTTTAACCTTTCCTGGTAAGTTGTATCCTTTAACCCATGAACCAGTTTAGTAGCCCTTCTCTGAACTCTCTCCAAAGTATCAATATCCTTCTGGAGATACTGTCTCCAGTACTGCGTACAATACTCCAAGTGAGGTCTCACCAGTGCTATGTACAATGGCATGAGCATTTCCCTCTTTCT
Source organism: Pelodytes ibericus (assembly GCA_036172795.1). NCBI lineage: Eukaryota > Metazoa > Chordata > Amphibia > Anura > Pelodytidae > Pelodytes > Pelodytes ibericus. The sequence goes on from CM069862.1 coordinate 188,276,296, forward strand.
TCTGCTAATACCTCTCCTATGCAACCAAGCATTCTGCTAATACCTCTCCCTATGCAACCAAGCATTCTGCTAGCATTTCCTGATGCTCTATTGCATTGCCTACCTACCTTTAAGTCCTCTGAAATTATTACTCCTAAATCCCTTTCCTCAGATGTGGAGGTTAAGACTGTACCAAATATTCTATATTCTGGGTTTTTTATGCACAAGGTGCATAATCTTGCACTTGTCCACATTAAATGATAGAAACATAGAATGAGCACTGAGAGTCCTTTTACTGCAACAGATATTCCATCTACCCAGCTCATCGGTGATCCTGCTCTTCACCTGAGATCCCCATAAAGTCTAATGGATTTAAGGGTGGATTGTTTGGACTCTTTTGGGTGGTGAGTAGAGCTCTCTTATATTAACAAAGGTCATTTAAAAAATGTTCTCATACAGATGGTTATTTAGACATAAGCAGAGAATACTGTCTTTCAGGTAAGGTCTATTTCCTGTGCACTGGAGTCTCACTGGATGAGTGCATTGACATATCTCCTAGCTTCTGGACCCAGCAAAATAAGAAGCTTGGGGTCGGAGCTCTGGAGGTCGAAAAGCAGGACAGAGGTAGAGCTTTTTGGCGCAGTGGGATAGACCCTCAAAATCAGGAGAATTAGGGGGATTTGCCATACATGACAGTCACCTAATGAGAAGAGGTTAAAACAGATTGGTTATTAAGATGTTCAAGCAACCTATGAGCAGCAGAAACAGCAAACCAAAACCATCACTCAGAAATAACATAAAAAAATAAGAAATGTACATAACGGGTTTGATTCCCAGCATCCTGAGGCTTTCATTGTACATTTACATCCTAAATGGTGGATAAAACAAGTACCGTATTTTACGGCGTATAAGACGACTGGGCGTATAAGACGACTGGGCGTATAAGACGACCCCCCAACTAAGTCATCTTATAAGACGGAAAAATCGCATCTATATTTTAACCTTTTAGGTTAAAATATAGAGTTTTCCACCCTCCTCCCCCTTTCCCTAATCCCCAATCCCCAGTACTTACCTATTTTCTGCTCTGTCTCCGCTCGCGCTGTTAAGCCTGTCCGTGGCTGTGAGGGAAGCGTTGTGAGCTCCCCTCCAGCCGCGCAGTCAATAAAGTTTTGTTTAAAAAAAAGTTTAAACAGACTTTATTGAAGCCGCGTGGCCTGAGGGGAGCTCACAACGCTTCCCTCACAGCCACGGACCGGCTTAACAGCGCGAGCGGAGACAGAGCAGAAAATAGGTGAGTAAATCCCAGTACCCGGCGTATAAGATGACCCCCCAACTTTTGAGAAGATTTTCAGGGGTTAAAAAGTCGTCTTATACGCCGGAAAATACGGTACCATTTATTTAGTTAATACAAAGCTATACCACACAGAATGTTAGAACTAATAACATTCCAGAACATACTTGGAATCGAGAGAATATATTACTGGGTAAGATACTGTGTTAGTTTTAGCATTACTATGACTTCTGTACTCATTGGCCCAAGAGTATTTTAAATTAAATTCTGCATTTGCGCTGCTGTACCTTTAAACAATGTTATTATTGCAGTGCCTCTCTGCTATTATTCATCTTAATTAACGCTTAAATGCTATCCTGCCGCAGACGAAACAGGAATCCCTTTACAAGAGGAAAAAGCTAGTGTAGCGGTTTTTTAAAACGTTACTTGATCCCTCGTCTTCTGATTCTCCCAGCCGAAACAGCGCCAAGGTGGTTTGGCGTCCTGCTGGAACCCGACAGGAAGCATTGATTTCTTAATTGCAGACGATAAAGGCTCCCAAAGCGAGAGTCAGTATTAAGGGTCACTATTACACTTGACTTATCTCAATCTTGTGAACTTGGTACGACTGTGAATACAAGCAGCCAAAGAAAGTGAGGACAGAGATGTGACACTGCAGACAGCTCGCTTACAACTTAAGCCCTGATGCCTTACACTGTCCTCTTAAAGGTACAATGTCTACAATCTTTTTCAATCCTTATAATAAAATTGTGTGTGAGGCATCCATTTATTTATTAACTTTTAAAGTGTATAATTACCATGCATGCATTTTTTTTCTTTTGCATCAAAATGATTCTCAACTGTAGTTGAACTACAAGTCCGACAATCCTGTTGCCACTACAAATGCAACAAGTAGGTGGCAAAAGTACATGCTAGTTGTTGAAAAATAGTATGTAGAGGCCTACATGTAATGCCCCAGACTAATTGTTTGTGCTAGCACATAGTATAGTCATATAGTGGCAATATAAAACACTGGGTGGATGAATAAAAGTGAAATATGCAGAAATAATGCCTTTTTTTATTGTGCATGAAGAGCAGAATTGGCCCTGACAAATACATTGTTAAAAAAAAGTATAGGGTCTACTCAAGAATGAGAGAACTGCAGGGAATTGAGATGAGATTTGTCAGCTTTAGGCCAAGGTAGTCGAGTTAGAAAAATTCTCCAGTGCAGCTGAATGAGAGATTTTTTCCATCTTGAGAAGACTTTTCAGAGATTTAACTCTGATTTAGCCATGGCCAGCTGAGCTCTTGGTTGGCTGTACACAGCAATTTGAGGGCTATTCACAAGAAGGTGGGAGGAATGGCAAAGGTGGGGTGGTAGCAAAGCAATTGCTCCCTGGGCTACCCTCTAATATCTTTTAATGGGTTGGAACTGTAGCACTTTTCACTTTTAAATACCCCAGTGTTTAAACCCCTTGCTACCCAACATTCTTGTCTGCCCAGAATCTCCCTATTTATCTGTCAGAAATTATGTCTTGCATGTCTATGTGTGTCTCTCTGATGATATCAGGTGGGCTGATGAAATGGTACCACGGGTAACTAAATTATCTTAACCTGGTGAGTGTGCATAGCAGTAGATTCACTAGGTTTGTCACTGTACACTAAAAGGTTATCTCACTTATTTTAGCTACACATGGTGCGGGGTCAAATCTGGTGAGTTCCCCTCGCTAAGCAAACTTGGGTTTGCACCTCAATTCACCTGCAACTCACCTTTTAGCGAATAGGAGTAACAAGCAGAGTTGGAATTTAAAGTGACATAGACTGGGGGACTAAAACACTCAACGAGCCATTATGGGCAGATTGGAAAACATGAGGACTGAGGACAATCACACCTCCATCATAGTTGCCAACATCGGCCATGTTTCCAGGGACGCATATTTGTTCCACATGCTGCAGAAAGAGCATGCAAAGTGCAGCCCGGCAGTATGTAGGATGGATCCACAGCCAGAATCCAATTAATTAATCAGAGTGGAGATCTCATATTTTAATTGATCCCATTATTAATTAACCCCTTAGTGACAAGACATTTTCACCTTGACTTTCCCTTGGTGACAATGGCTGTTTTGACATTTCTAGGGTGTTTGTGTTTAGCTGTAATTTTTTTCTTTCTCACATACAGTACCCACACAAATTATATGTTGTTTTTATCGTCATAAGAAGGGCTTTCATTAGATACCATTATGTTCATCATATCTTATAATTTACTACAAAAAAAATCATAAAATATGATGAAAAATTTACTTTTTCTAACTTTGACCTAAAATATAATTTACACAAATAAAATCATTAAAAAAGAACCCATCTAAATAGTTTCTAAATGTTCTCCCAAGTTCAAAAATATGCACGTTTCCATATTTTTCGGTATTTTTTTGCGAGTTATGGGGCAAAAACCAAAAATAGTGTTTTTTGTTTTTTTCCTATATTGATCTTTTGACCCCAACCCGAACCCAAAATGTAACCCTAACACTAAATTTAACCCCAACTCTAATCCTTATTATATCCCTTAATATTTTTTAACTTTAATTTCATTTTAACCCTATCCCTTATGCTAAAAAATATTTAATTTTTACCATATAGGCTAATATAGCTAAATAACCTGTTTTTAATTAATTAAATATTTATTTTAAATATTTCCCATTGCAATGCTACTAAACTACCACTAGGGGCAGTCAAGTAGCATATTCAGAGTGACGGAAGTGAAGTTACTTTCACTTCCGAAGCTCAGACCGGCAGAGGACTTAGCCATATTGACGGAGCAGCATGCACCATCAATATGGCTCCCCACGATCGCTCCGTGGGGCGATCGTGGGGGTCCCGAAATAGAAATTTCGGTGCTGGCTATTGCCTCGATGTCGAGGCAATAGACCAGCACTGTTAAAGCGGTTTTCGCTTCATTCAATGCAGGACGTGCCAGGCATGTCCTTTGTCGTTAAGGGAGGTTCTCCCAGGACGTGCCTGGCACGTCCTTTGTCATCAAGGGGTTAATTGGATTGTATCTGTCTGTAAATGCATCCTACAGATTGCTGGGCTGCACTTTGCATGGTCTTTCTGCAGCATGTGGAAGACATATGTGCCCCTGGAAACATTGCCGATTTTGGCAACTATGCTCCATGCACTGTTTTAAGACCATAATAGCAGTTAATAGTTCTTATAATTGCATACCTGCATGCCAAGACTGGGGTCCTCATGATTTCACACAACCAAGGATAGGCAAGGACTAGTGTATGTGGAAAGATCTGTAAAGGTCCATAGAAGATCATTACATTTTCTCACACAAAGTCCAGTAAAAGTTCATCATCAACAATATTAGTACCTAACCCTACATACACTGTTGCAAGACCCTGGGGCCTTGAGCTTCTAGGCTATGATTGTCTAATAATGTATAACGAAATATGTAAGATGAAAAGTTCAGCTCACCTTTAAGTGAATGGCTCCCATAGTTTAAATGCAAAGCACTGTGTATATCGCAGTCATGCTACAGCTCTACATTTTACATGTATGTTGCATAGGGGATAGTGCATATTATCACAGTTACCAGACCCATACCTTACCCCTCCTTCACCTCAAGAAAGACACGAGACATGAATTTTGGTGTAAATAGGCCACAGCACTTTTATTTACAGAAATAAAATATTAGTTAGGACTGTATACGCCACACCACCATTTTAAATTCTTCATAATAAAATACAGCCTAACAAAATGTCTACAACCCTCCTTGCCAATCCCCAAATATTCATCTACCAACTTATTTAGATGCAACCGGCATTTGTGGTACTCCCCTCCCCCCTCATCCAGGGGTCTCTTACCCCACCATACCTTTTTACCTCTCCTCTATGCTTACCACTAGCCGAACCAATAGCTCAGTGGGCACGTCCTATATTGGTGATGTATCACCTTCGAGGTAAGGGGAGGGCTGAGCCCAAACTTCCAACATATGCACACGACCACCTTTATAAAAAACCCTGACTGGCAAGGACAGGTTCCCCCGAGTGCTGCGACAAGAAAGAATAATTAGAACAATATATAAAAAACAATACATAGGGATGGGAGGGTGGGAATTTTTTATCTAGGTGTCTCACACCGATTTTTGGGGAAAAATGGCTGAAGAGGAATAAAGTACAGCCAATTTATAAATAATTACAAAAACCCCGCCCCCAACTGCTGTCTATCATATTTCTACCCCACACACATACATGCCCTTAAATCTACAGCTACGCCTAGCTACCAGGGTTCTGAACTCCAACTCCGAGACTGTTGGCAGCTACGAGTTAAATATCAGAGCAAAACACTGTAAGAATACAATTCCTGACACATAATTTAGAAGAAGAAGTGAATATTTAATAGAAAGCAACAGATAAAATGTGTGTTTGTTTTTGTACATATATTATGCCACTCTGTGTCATTTATAAGAACAGCAATAATTTGCTTTGGTTTTGAATTAAGTTAAGTGTTCCAAGTGTATCCATTATAATGTGCTACTTCCATTTATTTACATTTGTTTTACATGCAATGTGATGAATTATGGAGATTACACATTTTCTTTCCTGATCACAATGTATCTTGTGGTTAAATTAATCCAGGCCAATGGAGTAACCAAGTGGATAGCAAAGAGTAAAGGCATAACTGCCAACAGTTCCCAACTTTGATAGATCAGTCCTGCTTTTTGAGGTCCTGCCACAATTTGGGCCAGTCACGGCTATAGAGAGTGCTTTAAACTGAGCATTACTGGCATTGTTTTTAAGCTATGTGTGCCTGTGAGACATGTGCAAGATGCCGGCAGGGCCACCATCTGGGGGATGCAACCAGTAGCCCAGTAAGGGTCCCAGATGGGGGAATATATCTGGAGGAGGTCTGTGCACTGTGCATAAACATCCTGCTGCCAGGCACTTTCGGTGGGTATTTTGAGCCAGGAAGCTGGAGTCACATGACCTTTTAACGTTCTAGCTCTGAAGACCCCCAGTGGGTCCTGCAGAGTGGAACAGGGGCAAGTCCATTGGGTCCTGCAGAGTGGCCCAGGGGCAAGTCCAGCGGTTGCCAGAGTGGAACTGCTCCTTTAAAGACCTGATTATGGATGGCCCTGCCCCTTAACTCTTGCGTTATTTTATTTTTTTTAAACTGAAAAAAATCCCACCCACACCTAACTCATAATACCATCCCCTCCCAACTGGCCACGTAAAGGACACAATTGCATAGGACAGCATTATCACAGTGTTAAAACCAAAAATCAGTGGTATGTCGTATTAACACGTAAAACACATTAATAATAACTGTGATCATTTGCTTTACTCCAAGAAAGAGCCAGCAAGTGAAATTATAATATTGTGACATCCGGGATGCAGATCTTGAAATATATAGTCTGTAATCCTTCATGATGCGTCGGTCATATACCTAACCATATTATATTAAAGTACTCCTTCTGTTCTCTGTGAGTAGAGCTCACGTTAGGGACATAGCCAAGTCACACACAATATTTCCTAGCAGAAGCATCTGGCTGTTTGGCAGATGCACTAATGATAGCAGCTTTGAAGCAGCCTCTAGGTTTGTCATATGTTTTCCCTACCAGGAGACGGTTTTGGCTGCTTTCTTCCTATGGATGCCATTTTCTATTAGCTGCACTTTGCTTCTAAGGAATTTTTAGTCAACCTATAAACAGCAGCGATAACATCACTTATTGGGAAAAAATGCCTTTAATTTTATAGGGTTGAACACAATCCAATATATATATATATATATATATATACCGGTATACAAATATTATATACAAAAATATATATAAATAGATCCATAGTTTGTTTTAGGTTTGTGATTATACTTTTTCAGTTGTGTAATGAAGGAGACCACACATATTGTTGACGGGGGTTAAAAAAAAATGGGTGGGGGAAGAACCTTCTAAAAAAAACCTTCTCCCCTTCTGTGCAAAGGTGCATGGCACAAGGCTTCATTTATGTATGGAGCATAATGATAACATGGGGGGAGGTTGGAGTATGGATCGGCCTGGGTAACAGCTGGAAGAAAGCTGATCGACCATTGGTCGGAGTGTACCATGAGTGGGAAGTCACAGGTGCACTTGATAGAAACCCTGATGGGTGCCTTTGAAATTAGGGCATGTCTGGCATGCCAGCTCTAGCACGGCATACACAGTGTGGCTTTTTAATGTATAGTCACACAGTAATTGTTTATTATATAAATAATATAATATATTTTGGAAGAATAAGAACAACACATTAACACACTGGCCCAGATTTAGTGGGGTCAGCGGTAAATATTATGGGCATTCATGATTTAATACCTTCAGCTAAAACCACAAATGGGTGCGGTAAAATCACTCATAATTACCCCCACAAACAGAGATGAGCCCTGGTAAAAATGAACGGGTAAAAAAATCTCTCATCTTTGCCCGTTAATTTGGCGCCTCAAAAATCCCAACCTAAATGCGCTCAATGAGGCCGATACATGCACATTAACCCTTTCAGTGCTGCAGGGAACGCAAACAGTGCTGCCTAGAGCACTAAAAGGGTAAACCTGAAATTTAAAAAAAAAAGATTAAGTTCTGGGAGAGCCATTCTCCTGATTTTAGTTGGAGAATTTAATAGTAACTTGTAGAAGAATGAAAGAAAAACATATCTTACACCCAAACATATTTTTAATATTACTATTATAATATATTATTTATTATAGAAGTATATTTACATTAATATACACATTTTTAAAATTTTAATTTAAATAATTCATATTATTTCATGTTGATTTTTTTTTTTTAAATGTATTTAATTAATGTAGCATTTTATTTTGGTTTTTATTTTTAATGATATTTATTTTGTTACACTTTGGTAACTTCAGCTAGTTTGGCTATGGCCAAATTTGTATGTATTTAATTAATGTAGCATGTTATTTTTGTTTTTATTTTTATATTTAATGATTTTATAGTACTACATTTCGGACCACTTTGGGATGATTTCGGCTAGTTTGGCTATGGCCAAGACCTCCTATTGACTTTTTTGGGGAGGGATTTGGATGTGTTTTTAATAGCCAAGGTCCTTCCGAAATGACCCTGAATCAAGCCGATGTCATCCTCATAAAAGTCTATGTGGAGACCGAGGCTAATATTTCGTTTCCTGGCAGCAGCTGAAATCGATATCGAGAGATATCGATGTGGAATCGGCTATAATCTCGACTTTTTTTACATATTCAGGGGCATATCGGAGCTGAGTAGATTGAAATTTAGGTATCAGCGATGTGATACGAATACATTCGGAGACATATTTTGAAGCCGAGAATCAAAGCTACTTGAGTCAACCTTTGTCTGTTTCTGAAGTTCTAAATTGATATGTAACTGCCATAAAACTATAATAAATTGATTAAGTTGTCCATGTTTGAGATTTTTTGGGATCGGAACAATGCGTTTTGAACCATACTAATATTCTAAGGATTTACAGCTTTAGAGACAAAGCTTTACCTATTTCAAATCACATTTAACATAAAGATGTGATTAATCCAAACAGATGACTCCTTAATCAACATCGTTGGATTCGTTTGCATTTCTATCTCAAACGTGAAATAATCTCTTTCTGAAACATAATTCCCACCAACTGTTCTGACAAGCTTTTGGCAGATGGACTTCTAACACAAACTTATCCTCAAACCGTTCATTAAATATGGCACTTTTATTTAATCTTTCTTTGTTTTGCAAACAAGTTCCAAATGAATCTGTCTCTTTGACCTGTCTGGATCAAATCCTCGACTTTTTTTAATTCTTACAGTCTATATAACATAAGAAGGAAACCAACAAAGACAAAAGGACAGAAGGTATAACGGATGTACCCTCTTGGCAACCCATTGAGAGCTCTCCATTGAAGCATTCTTGCATTGTCGATGTCTTGACCCTGAATCATAACACTTGCAATGTACATTTAAGTGGCAGAAGTGTATTTTTTTTTGTCTTCCAAGGTTATTCCATGGACATTCATGAGAGTACTTCTTATTGAATAGTTTTAATTCAAAATGATAAAGTCCATCTGTTTTTTTTTTGTAAAGTTTTGAGAAAATAAAAACTATGAATATTTAATACTAAAGGCAGCATGTGAATGCAAGGGGAGTACATTAAATCTAACCACTATTTTAACTCAATTTTGTTTGGGTTTCTTGTTATGATGTCATATAGATCCCGAGTTTCCTGCTGTTATGATGGCATGTCAGTTGAGTTCCCTATCATTACGAAGTCATGGATATCTGCTCAGCTAGTCAGAAATTCACCTGACTATGGTTTGAGTTCCTATGAACCATTAGCTTTGCCGTTATCTGCACTCTCTTAATATCTAGCCATCCACAACTCTGATCGGAGAAGGAACTATGCAGGATTGTAGCAGACAATTGATATTGTGGAGCAGCAGAACACTCTGAGATTGGCGCCCGTTTTGTCTTCTATCAATCGAAGATTGCATGACAGAACCTTCAAGAGAATTCTATTAAGTTACTTCCATATAAAGTGGAGAGAAAGCAGGAGATTGATGTTAACCTTCCATAAGAGCTTAGAAAAGTTGAAAGCTGAAATATTTCCGATTTTATAACTTAGGTGAGTTTAATTAAATGAACTTGCTAATGGGTGGCTTGTTGCTTTATCCTTATCTGTCCCTTTCTATTCTGTCTCTGCCATGCCCCATTCCAATAAATCCCTTTTGGATATATTGGAAAATGGAAATATGCCCAGAACATGGCAGCCACCTGGATACTCGTGCACACTTGGTTGGTCTTTCTGACGTTATATGGAATGTTATGTTTAGTCATTGTATAATACTGGTATTTGTGTGGAATGTATCAAATGTAATGCAATGACTATTTAAATAAAGTTCTGTGGCCGCTATTTTACCCCATAGTCTGGTTTTAAGTTACCAGTAATTTCTAGGTGAATACATATCCCCGATGATCGAAGCTACCATGTCATCAACCTGCTCATACATATGTGAGGGACAATATATCCTTAGGGCTTGACCCTAAATATAAGTTTAACTAGACACTGAGCCTTTTGTTTGTCTACAACTACATGCTACGTTAAAGATGTATTCTGTAATTTACTTTGGGTCCAGTCGATGGTAGATTCATTACATGCCTTTGGGTTGTTACTCTTTTGACAACCTTCCTGTCCTTTATATACAACCAGGCACAAGTCATCTTCTGCCCAATTATAACATCTTTCAAACAGTGCTGATGGTATCCACTATTGAAAAGTTTCTTCTCATTCTTCAGAAGTCTTCAGAACCAACATTTGGTGTATTGGTGTATGACAAACCAAAAACATTTTACAGCCATTGTTTTTGTGGGTCCGATGGACCTTAGCTCCATAAAATACCAGCCAGAAAGTCTTAGACTTCCAATGTGTTCTGCCTGTGAAATTGAATCAAAGCATTTGTTGCTGTGGCGCTAAACTACTGGACATCTTATTAAATGTTATTTTAATTTTAAAGTCGTGAAATCATGGCTAAGTTGCTCTGCTGATGACAATCTGACAGAAGACGACGAGTTGAAGTCATAGAGCGAAATTGTTTAATTTATCAGTCCGGCAGAAGCAAGAACATCTGTTATATATAAAGACTATCACATATTTCATTGGTGGCCATTTGGAGCACAACAACAACAAATCCAGTAATAATCGCCTTTCTTTTCTAAATGAATTGAATTTAGCATCTTTTAATCAAGATCCATCTAAATATCCCCTTCCAGAAGAGCAATGTTTGGAGCTAATACCATAAAGCAAATTGGATTTGAGACGTTTGAAAGCCTAGACTTGCTGTATCCCGCTGCTTCGACCACTGCAACATGGGCTCTCTTTTTATGTCGGACAATAGACTAACTAATAACCAGAAGATTCATGTAGTGACATTGTCACATTGTCAAGCCGGTAAGCAGATTAAGATAAATCAGAGATGGAAATGAATGCACAAAATAAACCCCATTTTTCAAATGCAAATCTTTTTTATTTATGTCTGCAATAAAGGTCCATTATCACTGTGCACATACCTATGTGCAATACACTCAAATAGGAAGCAGTTCCATTTCTGATTGTTTAGTGAATGGATCATTTGCATTCAGATGTTATGGGGAGGGAATTATTTCCCATAACCCCCTTTTTTTCCCTTTCTTTCAGGACACAAGAGATGGATCGAGGCCAACTCCAGATTAGAACCGTTACTTTGTCTAATTAGCTTTTCTCTGGCACTACATTTTCATTTTATTTTGTTTGTGGTGCTAGTTAACTGTATAATGCTAAGAAACAGGCAACAAAACATTGGAGAAGAACCATACAGGTAAAGGTTGGGGCTGTGAGCATTATGTGTCTATTCTGCTTTTGCTTAAAAAAAAAAGTGAATTTTCTATATGAAATTAACTTTCGAAACATATATATAGAATGGTGATACAAGGAAGGCTTTGTAGTATTCACTTTTTCCTTGTGTGTTACAACAAACATCTACCTAACTAACATTTCAGAAATATATAGTATACCTCCAAACATTTCCCCTCAGGAAATCGGGATGCCGGGCATGCAAAGGTTGGGAGGTCGTGTCAGCTCTATTGTGCATGCGCGGTGTCACTCTACCTCCACCTGCACAGTACTCCTTCACTAAAGATTGCGGTGTTGTGGTTCTACTCTACCTGGGTCTCGAAAACGGAACAGAGGTAGAGCTTGGCGGGACAGCAGGAAAGTTCTCCAAAATCGGCACTGTCCCATGGAAAGTGGGACAGTTGGGGGGGTTTGATGTAGGGGCACCTGAGATAAAAGAGAAGGGGGGAAGGTGAGGTAAGATAATCAAGTGAAAGGAAGGTTGAACTGATACAGAGATGGAGGAGGAGTAAGATGAATAGGAAATTAGAGTTGTAAATAAAGGCAACAGAACAGAATATCTATGATAAATGAAAAGGAACTGGGATGTACCCAAAGTGGGACAACCAGGAGGTGTGGTCTCAGTAGGGGGGGGGGGCGATGTCACATGGCAGGTCAAAGAAAAAGGGGGAATGTCTGTTCATCAAGTATGCCATCTGCACCTACTCAGACCTAAGGAAGACCACTGCTCAATTTCACAGTGACTTTTTTTTTTTTACACCTGCCCCACTTTCCGGAGACATGGGGCAGCATCACTGGATAGCAGAACGCAACTTCCAAATAGGCAGCAGAGCCTAAAATTTAGAGGGGAAAGTGAAATAAATGATGGAAACAGAAGCAAGAGCTAGAACTGAGATCAGAAGAGCTGTAGAGCAGAACTGTAGTGGTGACATATGTCACCTAGGTGGGAAATAGAGGATTGACCCTAGTCATACAGTTCTGAGGGAAAATATGCTAAGGGCTAACTTGGAAAATACAAGAAGCTTTCAAATCTCTCCTTAACGGCACATTTCATTACAATCACGAAACCCGATACAGCGTGCAATTAGTTAAACTCGGCCAGCATTGCTTAATTACTATTCTTCATTTCAAATATTAGAAAGGTTTTTAGTGTCATCATTAATTACAGCTTTTCAAGTACCTGTGGGAGTGAAGGGAACGGCAGTATTAAAATTAATTGTTTGCTTTTGCTGCTGTTTGGTTACACACTGAAGTAATTCCACTTTTGGAAAATATCAAAACACATTTTTTTGATTGGATCTGTGTTTGTAGATTGTTCTCCTTTGAACGTGCAACTGAAAGAGGCCAGAGGGCTAGCGGTTCTTCAACACCCGCAAATCCTTTGCCTGGGTTATCCAGAAAGGAAGGCCTCTCTCCCTCTGCTCCCCAGATATGACATCATATTAGAATCGGACACTATTAGACATCTTACTTGACATAATAAGGCTGTTCATTCCCCCCCCCCCCCTCTACTAGGGCTGCGTGTTACTCCCATTCTAGCTTAAAAGGTCAGACCCAGACGCATTTCACATGCTGCAGATTTTCGTGTCCATGCAGACTTTACTCACTCTCCTGTGAAGTAACATGAGGAACAAGGAGGTAGGAATAGGCAAAATGCAAGGGCACCAGTAACTGTGGCAATTTGTAACTCTGTAGAACATAATTTGATTGTCCATCATGTCATTAGATGTAAGGAGGGTTCTACCTGCTCATGCGATCACTGGTAATTACGACCATGAAAGACTCCTTTACACATAGCTCCTTATGTTAGCGTGCTATTTATTCTCTGGGGATAAATCCCTCTGTCCCCTTTTTCCTTACCAGCTCAGAATGTTTCATGAGTGTTTCATTCAGTTTCACAATGCCAATTCTTTCTACTCTGCGTGTTTACAATCACAATAAATCTGTTTATGTGTTATATATAATGCGTGCTCTAAATGACATAACTAATTAGCTACGTGGCCATCAATGGGTCACTTTGTCAGCAGGCCCAGCCTCAAGCCCTGTCCAGTGCCAAACACAATCCTTTTTGCCGTATTTTTCCCTCGGAGTCTGTATGATAGATAGAAAGTTGCCTGAGCAAACTGTGTACATGTGAATAGGAAGAATAGTATTGTGTACGCAAATTATTAAAAAGTACAGATAACAGAAGAATTGTACCCATATGAACCTCCTGGATATACCACAGAATACAAATCTTATAGGCAAAGAGCATTAGGTGGACCTCTCCCTTTTGTCTGTATTACTCGGCCAGAGCAATGATTGCTAAGCCTCATAGGAAATTTAGCCTACAACACTGTACTCAGAGAGAATTAATTCTGATGACCACCATAGGCCAAAACATATAGACCTGTGAAAGCCATGGTTCACGCCACCCGTTACATTTCCCATGATGCTCTGCCAGCATTCTGGTGGAGTTTTAATGGAAAATGTCTTCCATAACAGTTCCAGTGTGAATGGCCTGAATCCCAGCCAGTCATGTATCTGATTGAGCATCACAGGGAATGCAGGATGCCACGGCATGTTTCTGGCTAAACTGAGACAACCTGAGTAAGGGTGGTGGTGCTTTAAGAGGATGCTGATGAAGGCGGAGGTGGGGAGTAGTGATCCTCGGTCCTTGGGTCAATGTTACAGGAGGGGTGGGACCAGTATATTTAAAGTGTTCTAGAATTCCTGATGTTGGCCCTGTGTTCTGCAAAAAAGTCCATTCAAACATTGCACTCTTGTAGCTTTTTTTAAACAATAATTATATCTTATAACTTTGGTGCTTTATTTTAACAAATTAGACTATTAGACTACAATTGTAATTGCAAACAGTAACTGTGTCACAACTTCACTGCTTTTTGTGCAATAAATAGTCATGAAACCAATAAACATTTATATAAAGGATTTCAATAAAATAATATTTTAAAAATATATAAATATATATAATAGACACAAAGAATAAACGAGATGCACAGGATATCATATCTATTTTCCTCTATTTTAAATGGCTTTCCTCCAAAAATCCTGTGGAAATACTTGTATTATGTTTCATGAAGTTTCTTTTTTTTTATCAGAAGTTTTACCCTAAAGATAAATTACTCCTGTTCACAGCAGCAGCCATCAAAGGGGAATAGATCAGCTCTCCAATGGCTTTTTTAATAAATTTAAACTAATATGTGATGTAAAATATTCAACTTAATTATGTGAATACAAAATAGGTCAGAATAATACAAAATATATATATATCAACTTCTTGCTGTAGGCAGGGGGGAGGAGAGGAGGACAACCCCCCTGGTACTCATGGGATCAGGTTTAAAATGGCTTTGGAATTCCATAAATGTTTTATCAGCTTTTATTTAATCTATGTCTAAATTGGGATGTAACAATGGTCCCCAAAGGTTTACATTGCGATAGAGTGAAATTTAATAATGTAACTGACAGTTATTTGATTGCAATTTGCAGGAACGTTATTTTACAATCTTAAACAACACTGACCTCAAATGAGATCTGTGAAAGTGACCCAAAAAAATAAAAAAAATAATTCGCTATGAGTCTTTAAGCTTAACACATTCCTTGCTACTTGAAAAAGAAGTGACTTGTTCTTACATATTATGGGTCCTCTGGAATACTATAGGCTGAGGGGGGGGGGGTGAGAAATAATGAGGTATAAACATAGTTTCTAACAGTCCCAGATTCATGGGAAAGTCCTGTTTTTTTGGTGTCCCGTCCCATCGAATGTGTTGCTGTCACATAAAAAAAAGTAAAAAAAGACAACCCATCGGTTGCACATGAAACCACTCCATAGGGTGATGGCCACCAGCAAGGGGAATAGCTCCAGAAACACTAGGTTCTGCAAGAGGGTGCTCCCTGCCAAAGCCATTGGTCACTGACCTGGACACCACTTACCCCCCAAGTATGCGCCGAAGCTCACACTGCCCGACGCATCCGAATATAGCTCAAGCTTGTCAGCCGGTACCTCCACAGTCTGGAGCACCACTTTGCAATTGAACCTTTCTAGGAAGACCAGTCACCCCATCAAGTCTGCCCAAATCAGCTTGGTCACGCAAATAAATTGGTGGCCTGCAGAAACCCTCACCGTGGCCAGAGACAATGACCAAATAAACACTCTACCCACCGGAATTCTTTGGCAGGCAAAGTTCAAGTATGAAATCAATGATTGCAGTTGTCTCAAGGTGACCTTTTTGGCCCGCCAGATCAACTGCACTTCGGACCGAAGCGCCACTAGTTTGTCCTCTGGAATTCGACAGACCCACGCCACAGAGTCGATCTCCAGCCCCAGGTAGCTGAGGCAGGATGACGGACCTTCCGTCTTATCAGCAGCCATTCCTTCCATCTTATAGTGAACCATTGAAAGATTTCCAGCCACCCTCTTGACCACACATTTGTGAAAAGTGCAGAATTTCTCGAAATACGCGCAAGAGATGGAGCATCCCATAGGAAACCAAAAGTTACAGGTTGAACCCTTGATCGAACCAACAACCCAGAAGGTGGTGACAGTCCAGGTGAATGGGAAGGAGTCGGAAAGCAGACTCAATGTTGGCCTTCATCATCAGCGCCCCGGGACCCGCGTCCCGGACTGAGACCACCGCCTTGTTAAATGAGGTACACAAAGCAAAGATCTCTGTCTATATCATCATTCACTGAGTGACCCTTGGGATAAGAAAGGTGGTGTATCTACCAGAATTTCCAGGGTTCCTTCTTGGGAACCTGTAAATGGTCCATAGGCGGGTCCGGGAAAGGGCTGGCCAACCAGCCGGCCACCAGTTCTTTATGTAATTTGTCCCTCTCCACATCTGGAAATTGAAGAACTGACTTCAAATTCTGACATGAGATATGGCCGGAGCCCGGGGTAAAAGGGATACAGAACCCGACCCGGAACCTCTCGTGTCCTCGCGTCTACCATAACATTTTAGCAACAGCAACATCACGCCTCTGTTCACTTGTGTTTTCCACTTTTGCCCCAACCCGCCGGCAGAACCTCCCAACTTGCCATGCTTGAAACAGCAGGACACACTATGGTTGCCCCCACAGCCAGAATACTTGTGTCTAAACTTGTAAGAGACACCCCACTTGCACTTGCTGTCATTAAACAGCCAGCATGTGCCCTTTTTGTCATTGGTCAGCGTGGAGCCCTGTGCTGCTTCCCCACCGGGAAAGGGCAACACCTTCTGGGATATCATGTGCTTCACCCAGAGTGTAATGTCAATCTGGTCGAACCTCATGCCTGGGTTAACGGGGAGGTGCTGACGAAATTGTTCATCATACCTCCACCAGGCCAACCCGTCCAGAAAGGTGGAGCACGGATTGGAATGTTTTTCACCCATAACACTTGCCAAGATGCAAAACGCTCAAAGCCCATTGCCTCATATTTTGGGAAATTTCCTATATCTTTTCTTCCTTTCCTCCTCCTTCTTTTTCTTGTTGTCTTTTTTCTCATCATCCTTGAGGTTAATTGATTCCTCCAAGGGAAGCAGAGAAAGCAGCTCGACATACTCCCCCTTCCAAATGTTTTCTTTTGTGTCAACATTCAGATGCATCCCCAGAGGGCCAGTCACCACATCCGTCGCAGCTGCCTTGCTACCCGGGGAGCCCACTCCTACCGCTGGACCATGCGCACTGACTTCTAGAGGTTGGGGGGCCACAACTGCAGATGCCTCAACGGAAAAGCTTATGCTACCCAACCCGGCAACATGATAAAAATAAGACTCATCCGATCTGCCCCAGGACCAAGCCAAACCACTGGTCCATGTGCTGTGTGTCCTGGGATGTGATAACCCTTCCAGAGGCCATCTTCCTCCTTTCCATAGGACTGCTAGAGCCGTAGCGACCCCCGTACTTGATTCCATCCTGTTGCCATGGCGATCCTCTCATGACCGTGCACGGAGATCTGTCATACTCCCACCAAAAAGCCCAACCTGCCCTACTCAGATTCCCCCACCAGCTTCTGGTGATGGTTCCTCGAGGGAGGGGGCTCTCCTAGCAGGGGACTGGACCCTAAGCCGTGACCTGCAACGCCTGTGGATGCTCAGACGCAGCTTGTGAACTCCAGAACTCCTAGCTGACCCTGGATATCTGGGGTGAGTGCAGCTATGCTATTCTGGATCACAATAGCGGTGACCTGACCTGCACCCCTCAGCCCTGTGCCCGCTCACCATCCTCCCCATAGTCCCTGCCATCAACCCCAATGGGCTATTCCTCCCTGATGACCGGGGATGCCAAGAGAGCTTGGGAGCAGGGCATGGAAAACAACTCAGGGGACCTAGACACCTGGAGCAGCATGATGGGGGACAAACTGCCTGGAGAGGTGCACCCTGATGGCAGGGTGCACCTCTCACAACTCCACCCACCAAATCCTCTAATAGGCTGTACATGTCCCCTCAGCACCCTGTTATGGACGCCCCTCCCCGACCTTATCTGTGGGCTACAGGACATTTAAAAAAAATTGTGGTCCTGTCCTGTTTAATTCACAGTGCATTGCATGCCTGTTAGACATACATAGTCTAACTTGAAATGATTGAGTTCCAGACACCTGTACCTGTATCTGTACTGAGTGTGCTGGACCTCAAACTTGCAGAGTGATGCAAATTTGTGTGCAATCACCAACATTAGGCTCCATCCATACCCTCTGACTCTGTCTCAGAATGTTGGCACATATGTTTTGTGCAACACCCCCCTGCTTACCCGCCAGTATCCACCCATGACTGGCTGTGAAAGAGTGAAAACATCTTCACCACAGACAGTACAGAGCTGCAGTGAATGCCTGCAGACTCTTTAAGCAATTACAGAGTAAGACAATATCGGAATGGTATTTTCCAAATCATTCCATTTGAATTTGTGAATATCTTTTTTTTTTTTTAAAGCACAGCAATCCTTGCGGGGTCACCCAAGGAAGCTTGCCGGTCCCCAGCACAGACTGTGGGCTTCTTTAAACCACAGGAGACGCTTTTGACTTGCTCAGGCATAAGAAGAATATTTTAAACTATTCTGTCCAATTATTTCAGCTGAGTGACCGGCACAAATATAGCTTATGGCTTAAAACCAGATTTCTCCTCAATCTTTTATTTATGTCAGGGTCCATTTCTTAGCTCTGATACAGATTGCAGCTTTTTGAAGACAGCATGATTTTTATTGGTCGTTTTCGTCTATTTTGTCAATCTTGATAGATGAGATTAACCCCTCCCCCCCCCCTTTTTTTTTTTTATTACACCAGGATTTTCCCTATGCTAATAGACTCACTACCAGACAAAGCATCTATGTGGCATTATTTTAAAATAATTGCAATGAAACGGTTAATTGCCTTTTAAAATGAAGACATTCTCAAAGCCCTGCATTGATTCGCAAGACAATTTTATTGAAAAAAAAGATTTCTAAATCTAAATCCCAGATGGGGACACTACTGTTTTCTTAGGGTCCAGTGCTGTACAATCTAAGGCCCTAATTTTCTATAACAGTACTACATTTTTCATGATGCTCAGCCACCAATGGAGGAAAGAATTCCCACCTTTCCCTATATTTCCCTATCTTACTGTGATGTTGAGATGCTAGTCTTCTAGTAGTAGAAGTAGGTATCATCCCTGGTGTTCCAATGTGGTATGTGCATAGACTCCTTTCATAGGGTTACCATATCCTGGTGAATAGAAAGGAGGAAATGCACCCGCACACCTTGCCATGGCATCCATAGTGCCTGATTACACCCATATAGCTTGTCACAGCACCCATTTCACTCATTGGACTTGAACCTAAACCCAGATTGCACTCACAGGACGTGCCCCAGTACCCAGATTGCACTCACAGGACTTGACCCAGGATCCCAGTTGCACTCACAGGCCTAGGCAGCCGCCTTAGGGCACTGCAGTGACTGGGCCGCTACCCCTGGGGAAAAAAAAAATACTGGTAGAGGCACTGGCTGGCGGGATGATCTCCCCTCACCAGCCCTCTACACGGCCGGTGTGTAGGACCCTGGGAAGGGGTGGATCTCACTGAGTGCCTTGCTCAGTAACCCTGGCACTTCCCCTACTAAGCTATACCCTCCTTCCTCCCCTCTGACACTGCCAGTGGGGCACGTTGGGAGGTATGTCACACTGTGGACTAATATTTCCATGTCTTATGCTTTCATTCATTTAGAAACCTGGAAACTTGCCACTGCTGGCAGCGAAACAGTTAAAAGCCACGAGGAAGGAGGGGGCTTCCTCCGTTTGAAAAGAATGACCCCCGCCATCTAACAATGCATTTCAGATTAATCCGTGTACGTTGCTTTATGCTGATAAAGTCATGCTGTGTCATTTTATTTTGTGATTTTGTTTACAAGTCACATTACAGAGACTAAATTCAAACATCTGCTTAATATTCTTCTAGAAAGGCATGACATCCAATTAGCAGATTCCTCCAGACATTACGTTTATTACATGTGGTTGCTGCTCCACAGGTGGCTTATGCGTAATTTTTTATTTTTTTTTCTCTCCGCAGTTTTACAATGAGTTCTTTCTCATGTTCTGAAGCCATCATCCTCTGTATTTGCATTTTAAATGCTGAGTTTAACCATTTTGATGTTCAGGGAGCAGGTGATGTTTCGCTTGATCTAACGCTTATTGCAAATTATTTTTAGAATTGCTCTTTATCACCGTACAATACAGTTTTCATTATTTTAACTTTGTTTGTAGCCAGGGAGATGAACTGGCAACAGGGACAATTGTCATCTGCCTTGAGTAATATGTCACTTGTATCCCAGGACAATATAGTCATTGGAACTAGCAGTACTTGGGCAGAAAGGGTAAATAGGTGTCTGTTTGCCAGCTAGTCTAGAATCTTTTGTATTTGGCTAAGTAATCAGAATTCCGTCAAATTGCCTTGAGCACCCTCAAAAATACATTTATTTTTGATGTACTAAGCCAAAGGGGTGTCCCGCGATGGTGCGTACCTGCTACCACGGAGCCCAGGCCACTTTCCCAGGTGCTCCAGCATCAGAGTTGTTTCTTCTTCTTGAAGAGAACAATGCCATTGTCCAATACAACATCATGTATGTACTGTGCATTGTCTCATAAATCAAGTTTTCATTGTTTCCCTAACCTGGAAGGACACATGAAAGCCATTGATATTTTCCTGTGGCTAAGGTTGATGGACAATAGCAGAATTGGACCTCATCTTCTCTTTGACATGAGCATATCTGATAACACCGTTGAGTTTAGCGCTAACTAGTCTCAGTACTAAGTCAACGGACCATAGAGGACAAGGGGACTATGGTTCCAAAGTGAGATAGTGGCGAGGTCCACAATTCTTTGACTTTAAGAGAAGAGTTATGAATAAAAAATAAACCTAACTTATTTAGCAATACATACATCAGCATCATTGGAGTAAAACATAAGTTAAAGGGATACACCCAAATGCAACAATGGGTAGTTTATTCAGCGATTTGAATTGTGAGGTGTAGGAAGCACTAATCATGAACTAGACACTGACGTGAAGGTTACTGATTCTCTTTTACATCAACCAGTCCGTATTCCAGAACCTAGATAGGTCTGCCAGGAGCAAATAAAATAAGGGAAGGTGATAGTACAAACACAGCTGTTTACATGATTATGAAAATAACTGAAAGGATGGTAAGATATATTGTTTCAATTACCAAAAGAAGCTCAAAAGCATATGAGGTAATTATTGCTCAGTATTGGAAAAAAAGAAATACTTTTTTTCTCCAGTTACCCATCTTAAAGAAAATGAATAACAAGCCATACAGCGGACCTCTTTTCAATATTGTTTATAAACCTATCACCGAGGAGGGGAAATTAGTTCCTATACAACATTAACAAGCTCGACAGTAGCATAAAGTTGTGGGTATAAATAATTGTTTCATATACAGCCTGTAAGGAGAAGGTCAGTCTAAATGAAACACATTTTCCAAGTGACAAAGCAAA
Source organism: Pelodytes ibericus (assembly GCA_036172795.1). NCBI lineage: Eukaryota > Metazoa > Chordata > Amphibia > Anura > Pelodytidae > Pelodytes > Pelodytes ibericus. The sequence continues at coordinate 188,297,894 of CM069862.1, forward strand.
ATTATTAGGTGCTTGATTATAAAATCTCCCTGGCTAACACAGCTTTGATGTGGGATCTATCTTTTAAAATCCAAATTAACAGTTATTCCTCCAAGTCTCATACCAACTTGTAAAAAAAAAAACAAAAAAAAAAAAAAACCATGTGGAATTCACTTGGCGTCTTTTACGTAGGCCTCAATGGCTATCACCGCTGCCGGGGAAGTCTAATTATGCATATTTGATTACTAATTTATAGCATTTGCGTGTTAATTTCACAGGAAATGTGATAGATGCCGGAAAAGAAAGGATCAAGCTGGTTGATTATCACCTGAAATTTTAGGGTTTTTTTTGTTCGTTTTTTTTTTTCTTTGTTTGATTTTGTTTTGCTATAGTGTTATAAACTGTTGGTCACAAGTGTGTGTTCTTTCAAAGGTATTAGCGACACAACTGAGCCAAGGGATCACAAATCAAAGTATGAGGGACTGGGGACTCTATGAATCAAGTTTAGGCATAATTTAATTATTTTGTATTAAGTGGTACTTCCCAATTTTTCTCCAAGTCCTTTTAATTGTTTCCTCTGTTCCCCATGTGCCCTCTCTTCCACGCCATGTTTATTTTATTTCCTCCTCTATCCTCCACTGCATCCAATTAAAATGTCCCTCTACCACTCCATTGTGATTTAAATGTACCAATACACACCACATCAGTCAAAACCTAATTCTCTCTCTCTCCCCTCACTGTAATTCACTTTCCCTTTGTGATCCCCAAGTTTTCCATTCCTGTTGATCTTGGCTCTGTACATATAGTTATTCATTTTCATTAATTTCATATTAGTTCTTTTGCCACCTTTTAAAACACATGTATCAGCAGGAATATATATAGAACTGAATGCATACCTCTTACCCAAATTTTAATCTTTGTGATCCCAAAACACATGTATCGGGCAGGATCTGTGAGTCTGCATGCATGGCCCCAATTGTCTCATTAAGACTACCATCTCAGCGAACTAGGATACCAGAGGAAATAAAGAGCTTACATATGCAAATCATGATTTTAATCAGTGCAAAGTACCGCATGTGTTTGTACAACCGCTCTTACAAGGCCACGCCCCCCCTGTGTCCCAATTCACTACTGGAGAACGTTGCCAATTATGGTGATCACACAGATCCCTTTCATTAATATCACTGACACTGATGATCAATGGGAGCTAAAAGGAAAGAAGATATAGCGAATCTTCTGAATCTGTGTGCGCAGGAGATCAATGCCATAGACTGCATACTTGCTAAGTGGGGTTTAAAGTGGGTGGAGTTATGTGATGTCATGTTACCAAGTGTCTGGTGCATTGGCAGCAGTAATGCTGTAATGCTGGGATAGGCCCCTGAAAAATCAACAGGACCTTCATGACAAGTCCGGGACTGTGGGCAACTATGAGACTGGTGACATAATAATTTAAGAGCGCTCTCTAAATATCCAGCTCTCTTCATTTTTTTGATCATGTAGCCACTGACGTATGAGGTTTCCCTGGACAGGCTGGTCAAGACGAGCAGTCATAAAACTTCTAAAATGGCACCTATGGCATGATAATAATCAAAGATAAGTACTGCCAAACACTCATAGTGGATTCACTTTCTAAATTTACATGTTGTGGCATGCGTTGATCAAAGGTAGGTTTGGCAAGTAATGATCATCTCTGATATCTCACACCCCTTATGGCACACAAAGGTTAAGGAGAGCAGACAGCTTTGGAGTTCTGATGGCACTTCTGAGATGCACTATTTGAACAGACTGTGGCTTCCCAACCTTTTGAGATCATGGACCCTTTTCGTGAAAGTCTCACACTCAACCCCTCTGTATTTCAAACACAACTCGCATTAGATATAAACCCTCAGTTTTTTCTGTCCTTTAATTTCCCCTACCTAGTCTCATTGTTTGTTTGTGAGCTTGTTACTGTAACAATGTAGGTCCTCTGTATGGCGTACTCCACTGGATACCACTCTCCAAATCATGGGGAACATTCCCCCCAGGTTAGGATGCATTGATCTAGATACTCCAAAGCAAATTCAATAGTGAGATTCTGACTATTGGAGCAATACATGTGGTATGTGTGAGGTTCCAAAAAAACAAAAAATTAATAGGACTGAGTATATATATGAAAAATAAATAAAATCACCTGAATAGTGCAATATTGTATTTACAAGAATGCAGAAACAATTGTGTGATTGTTGACATATTCTCACAACATTTTTCCCTGTACACATTCCACAACATGTTTTTTTTTGAGACTATGCTATTCCTGAATTTTTCACGCATGAGTACTTTAAAATGTTCCAGTTATAGCTCTTCAGTATAGATTGGATTATCACCACGAAAGGGTAAAAATAATAACCAAAACGTAAAAATAAATGTAGATGACAAGTTTGTTAGACTAGACGATCAATAGCAAAATCTTGAAATGGACACAAATCCCAAAGAGCAAAATGGCTTCTATTAACATTATATACCGTTGTAAATACGTCTTGAAACGGTTGATCAATTTTTCCACAATTACAACTGTTTTCGACTTTATTTATTTATTTAGCTCGCTGTGTTTTATTTTGTTTCCAGATAGCAGTAGAATATCTCATTTGTAAAATGCTTCATTGATTTTCTTCGCATTTCTAAAGAGAGAATGACATTCTTCACATTGCCAAGTCTTATAACCAAAGAATATGAGCAATTTTCACAGTTATTATATACCTTGAAAAGCTTCGACACAATGATATTAACCTAATTTAAATCCCATCTCTTGTGAAACCAGGTCATAAACCAATTACCTAAACATATAGAAGATGCACAGCAGGGGTCCAGGCCAACTCTTAATCTGCTGTCTTCTACAATCCACCATTTGCCTATCCAATACTGTGGTTGTCTAGAAAAGTTTTTTGGTTTTATGGTCGTACGTATCATGTTTATAGAAATGTCAATCAAAATTATAGCGCTAGGTTTGTATATTGTGTTTTCAGGAGTTATTATCATGAACATTCTACATTTTCTAGTTTGTTATCTCCGTTGCGTTTCATACAGTAGCTGGATAGTGGCATGAGCCATAGCCGTTATGTAAATTCTCAGAGTATAAGTTAAATCACTGGTCATGGACTTATATCTAAGTAGCCACAAACCATTTGACAAGTTCACTCTAATTAGGAAATAGTGTAACAACTGTTAATGCTAGGGTACATTACTAAGATTAAGACTAGAAAGTCCATGGCTCCTGTCTTTCTATAGTATGGGCAGTAGTCAGCCTAGGTTGAACCCCACAACCACAGGGAAAGCATTAAGGGAGCAATATAATTTTGCACTACTATGTTTTTAATCTTTGCTTGTACCCTAGGCAGTCTTCTTTCTCACTCTCTAAATAATGATAGTTTTCTTATAGTGAATATAAATTGCTTTTCCCTTAACCCCACCCTTGTCTGTAGTGGAAAGATTCTATTCATACAGCTGTACATCTGGTAGATATGCCTGTGGGCGTACACTCTGTACAAACTCCTTTGGATCATGTGCATAATTTGCAAGAACAGTTTTTTATTTAATTGTTGAGATCAGACGAAGCCTTTCTCAAGGTGAAACGCGCATCAGTATTTCAAACACTCACCACTCTCACAGGTAAAATTGTTTTTCTACTAGTCCATCAGGATGTGCTTAACTCCAGTAGCTACTATGGAGACCTTTGGTTTGGTTTTGTCCTGGCCTGACTATGTTGCTCCACACAGAGGAAGTATCTCATCTTGAGCTCTTATGCCGGATCTGCTCATCTTGAGAACTTTCTTATACAGAAGATCTGGAGCCCAGATGGCCTTTAGCTAATTCCTGATGTGTGGTTTGTTACATGTGCTGTATTTTCTATTTATTATTTTCTATCTTTATATTTTCTTTTTGTTTCTTTCTGGGTATTACACCATCATCCCCCGAATGCTGTATTTACTGATCCAGGTATTTTTAAAATATTTTTGTAGTATGCCTTGCTTTCAGAGACTGCTCCCAACAGGGTTACCATTTCTTCCTATTTATAACCTTGAACAACCCTAAAATATATGGCACTCAGAAGATTTATTGTTTTTTTTTTTTTTTTATACTATTGTTTGATTGTTGCCTTTTAGTTTTTTTCAGGCTTCAGTCAGTAAATGAACCACATTTAGAATACTGCTATGAGCATTTTAAAAATTGGATGTGGTTTTATAATTACAGGTTGAATATCCCTTATCCAAAATGCTTGGGACCAGAAGTGTATTAGATAAAGGATAATTTTGGGTAATGGATCATTTTTATCAATATGATATAGTAAAATATAGAACTATCAAATGCTGTATAGAGCAAATAAATCACTTTTACTGTGATGTAGCTGTGATGTGAGTAATTAATGAGAATCTGCCATTGGCATGTCAGGCCTGCACACGTGCTATTGTATTACCCTTTGTGGGAGTGGAGGAGTCTGAGCATGCATGGAAAGGCTATATCACAGCTTAAAGGGGCTAGACACTGAATAAACATTTTTGCGCTTGCATTCTGACAGGTGTGTGTGTGTGTGTAAAATCCTAGACATGTGCAAAACTAAAATTTTCGTTTTCGTTCCATTCGGACGAAAATGTTATTTATTTTGTCTAAAACGAATTTCGTTCATTACTACATTCGTTTCGGACTAAATTCGTTCATTATTTTTGTTCCGTTTTGTTTTATTCGTTTCATTTTATAGAATACGTGAAATACTATTGGCTTTCTATAAAACGAACGAGAGCCCCATTCATAAGAAATTCTTATGAATGGGGCTCTCGTTCCGGTTCAAAGAAAGGCAATAGTACTACATGTTTTCTATAAGCCGAAAGTCTATAAACCGAAGGTCGTTCGGGTTATAGATTTTCGGTTTATAGAATACATAGAATTACATGTAATTCTATGTATTCTATAAACCGAAAGTCTATAAACCAAACGACCTTCGGTTTATAGACTTTCGGCTTATAGAAAACGAACAGTAGTAGAGCCTTTCTATGAACCCATTCATAATTCTTATGAATGGGTTCATAGAAAGGCACTACTACTGTTCGTTTTCTATAAGCCGAAAGTCTATAAACCGAACGTTCAGTTTATAGACTTTCGGCTTATGGAATACATGTAATCCTATTGCTATTCTATAAACTGAACGTTCGGTTTATAGAATAGCAATAGGATTCTATGTATTCCATAAGCCGAAAGTCTATAAACCGAACGTTCGGTTTATAGACTTGCGGCATTTGTAATGAATGTAATAGTACTATTGGCTGTCACTACACAGAGACAGAGTCTCCATTCATAACTTTATGAATGGAGACTCTGTCTCTGTGTAGTGAAAGCCAATAGTACTATTACATTCATTACAAATGCCGCAAGTCTATAAACCGAACGTTCGGTTTATAGACTTTCGGCTTATGGAATACATAGAATCCTATTGCTATTCTATAAACCGAACGTTCGGTTTATAGAATAGCAATAGGATTACATGTATTCCATAAGCCAAAAGTCTATAAACCGAACGTTCGGTTTATAGACTTTCGGCTTATGGATTACATGTAATACTATGGGCTTTCTATAAAACGAAGTAGAGTTCCCATTCATAAAAATTTATGAATGGGGACTCTGTTTCGGTTTATAGAAAGCTAAGAAGTTGAACGAATGAACGAATGGTTTAATATAAACGAAAATCATTCGTCCATTCGTGCTATAGTACTATAAACCGAAATAGAGTCGGTTTATAGAATGACAATAGACTTACATGCATTCCATAAACTGAAAGTCGTTCATTATGTCGGTTTATGGAATGTAGTGTACTATGCTATTGTATTCTATAAACCGACTCTATTTTGGCTTATAGAATGCTAATAGTACTACGAATGGACGAATAAACGAATGATTTTCGTTTATTAACCATTCGTTCATTCGGCTTTCGTTAGCATAGCATTTTCGTTATTCGTTTTTCGGACTAATGGTCGAAAATGCCATTTTCGGACAAAAATGCATTCGTCCGAAAACGAATGCACATGTCTAGAAAATCCCCCCAAAAGTTTGGATAATGGATCATTTTGAATAATGGATGTCTGGATAAGGGATACTCAACCTGTATTAAACCTAAACAAACATAAAAATGTTCTGTACATTGTGTTAGCAAAACTGGAAACAAATGCATGAATTTTGAACCTGTGGCTTGATATGCAAATGGACTTCTTTGCAATGGCCAATGTCTAATTTGCATATTAAACCGCAGGTGATGTCATAAACTTGAGACTCCAGAGATACATTTGAAACATATTTTGGCTCTTTTGCTAACATAATGTACAGATCTTTTTCCGTCATGTTTTATTCTCTACATTCACAGTAAAACCAATGTTTAGGTGATACAGACCCTCTAATTATCTTACATTTATTGTTGTGTCTGTTACCCCTACTGCGATGACATCATTGTCCCGAATAACTTTATTCATACACTATAAATCGATAATTCACAGTGTCTATTTAAAAAAAATAGACATTTCCACCTTGCTTTTACCACACTTAAACTAGTTTGTGTTGAACATTGGTGGGAAATAATAGATCACATAGTGATACAAGCACAGTATGACTGCTTTAAAAGCCCATTTCCCTCTTGGACAAATATATACCTCTTTCCATCGATACTACTATGTGGAAGCAGGCAATTTGGACCCAGTATTATTCTCATTTTTCGTCCTCTTAATACACACACACAAAGGAACTTTGTGATCCAGTAACAGAGAACTTCATAAAATAAAATGAGTAATCAGCATTGAAGCTCAATTCGAGGTAATGGAGGCAGTAAGGGCAAATGACAAGTTTTTTAAACTCTTCTAAAATAGTTTTGCAAAGTATGGTAGCAAAGTATCTTCAGTGTTAAAGTCCATGAAGGGAATAGATTGGCCAGTATTTATTTATTTATTTTAAGGAACAGTGACAATCCTTGCACTAATTCTATTACTTCCCTTACCTAGTTACAAGCCCCCCCCCCCAGCCCCCCTCCCCCCCAGCCCCCCCCGACATCCTGTATTCCTGCTTGGGCATTTTGGGAGGTATGTCCTACTGTAGGCTAACATTTAAATGTCAAAATGCATCATTGGTCCAGATATCTCCCAGCTGTCAACAACTCTAGTTATGTATATCAATTTTAGTGTTGATGTCACGGTGTGTGGCAATGTGTAGCTCCCAAGAAGCAGGAGTTAGGGTTATGTGCATCCAAAACCCAGACGTGCGGATTGCGCCATCTCAGTCCAAAATAGAAATGTTTTGTTAACCCTTTGACTGTTGAGGGCGTTACTCGCGCTCTGGCACTGCGGTGGTTAAATCAAGTCAGGTGTGCGAAGGTACTGAATATAGGTGAACACGCACAAACACATACAAATATATTTATTGTAAGAAACACTTTGTGTCTCATACAATCTCAACCTGTAACGAGATAGCTGCATATGCCAACCCCAGGTCAGATATATCAGCATGCAGTGTGAGTCGGGTATTTATTACATGGTCAGATCTTTGTTTTGCAGCCCAGCATGTTTTAAATTCCAGATCGCTGCCTCGAATCTAAGACCCATGTCACCTGCGAAAAAATGAAATCGGAATCTTAAAACGCATATTTGTCACTTGCTCACTTATTACCCACACACACAAAACAAAAATCTGAAAAAAAGAACACCCCCCCAAAAAAAATTACCGATTAAGAAAACCCCTTTAACTTTAAATAAATATATTTACTTTCTTAATTGTATCAAACAGGGCATTACATGCATACTTGGTTAGGCCATCTATCAAATCCGCGTACACTGATGAATATTCTACTTTATAGACATTTCACTTAATATCCAACTTCCCTGAAAAAAGCTGCTCAAAGTTTTCTGGATAATTAGATTCCTTGGATTTCCATAGTATTTAAATGTATTTGAAATATACCATTCGTCACCAGGTAAAATCATTCAACAATGGCACTCCCCGTCAGCTCCAGCTCCAGAGAATTTAACACTGATTGATGGTAGGTCAACTAGAATTGGCTGGCAGAATTTCCAATTTTCTTTTGGGAAATTGCTCATTTTTCGAAGTCTATTCCTATTTTTACAAGTGGACAGCAGGCTGAGATTATACATTACTGTGTGTCCGACTATAAAATTGTGATAGATGGCTTCCCAGCTGCAGATAGGGTTAAATGCTTAATTTAGATTTCTCTATTCCATATAAAATAAACTGATAGAATCTTAACATATTGTTCTTTTTTTTTTTTTTGCCCTCACCACAAACAAAAAACAAAAAAAAACATAGTATTAAAAAAAATTCACTTCAGGGCACATAACATCCTCTTTATGTTTAACTTCAAAGATCATGCATATCAATTTAGTTACTGAGCACTGGTGATTTCTTTAAGAAGAATTACTCAAAACAGCTTGGACCGATATGCAATTTTGCGTATATTTACTTTTTGAATACATTGTTATAGAATGCTTGCCAACATTCTGGAACAGGAAGTGGAAGGGGTGGGGCCAAAAGAACAGCGTCACATGATGTTGCGTGATCCAGTGGATCTGAATACCTGTCTCCAAGTGCAGATAGAATCCAGACTCAATACAAGTGCACGTTAGCAGTGCGATATTTACCGCGAGGCATCCTAGGAAGATGCCTAGGGCAACAAATTTTGGGGAGAGGCAGCGTCCCCCAGCACTGAAAAAAAACCTAAGAAAGAAAGAAAAGGGCAGCCTGATCGTGACAATTGGGCTGCCCGAGCATTTTTTTTATTGGGGGGGCGGATGATGGGTCATGTGACCCGGCACTCTGATGTCAGACGCGTGCCGGGTAACGTGACCTATCCACACTCACCGCAGGAGCTGAACAGGCATCATGGTAGGACACCATGCTGCCTGCCACTAGCCACCACGGATCAGATCAGGGTAAGTCCTCGGGTGGGGGGGGCGGCATATAATGGGGGTAATGTAGGCATATAATTGGGTTAATGGAGGTATATAATTGGGGCAATGGAGGTATGTAATGGGGGTGATGGGGTTAATGGAGGCATGCAATGGGGGTGATGGAGGAATGTAATGGGGTGATGGGGCATGTAATGGGGGTGATGTGGGTTATGGGGCATGTCGTGTGTGTGCAGCGTGGGTAGGGGGTGCACATGTTATGGGGGTGATTCAGGCATGTAATGGGGGTGATGCAGGCATGTAATGGGGGTGATGCGGTTAATGGAGGCATGTAATGGGGGTGATGGAGGCATGTAATGGGGGTGATGCATGCATGTTATGGGGGTGATGGGGTTAATAGTGGCATATAATAGGGTGATGGGGTTAAATGAGGCATATAATGGGGTGATGGGGTTAATGGAGGCATATAATGGGGGTGATGGGGTTAATGGAGGCATGCAATGGGGGTGATGCAGGCATGTAATGGGGGTGATGGGGTTAATGGAGGCATATAATAGGGTGATGGGGTTAATGGAGGCATATAATGGGGGTGATGGGGTTAATGGAGGCATATAATGGGGGTGATGGGGTTAATGGAGGCATGCAATGGGGGTGATGGAGGAATGTAATGGGGTGATGGGGCATGTAATGGGGTTGATGTGGGTTATGGGGCATGTCGTGTGTGTGCAGCTTGGGTAGGGGGTGCACAAATTTTGTCTGCCTAGGGCAGCACAAAACCAAGATACACCACTGCACGTTAGCACTGTGCACATACAGAAGTAATGCTGAGACAGCCCTGAATTTAATAGGGCCCCAAGACTGTCCCATCAAATCAAGGAACATAAATATTCTATTCAATATTCCTGTGTCATCTATCTGGGACTAGAAACAGTGGTTGAAAATATACATGTGCATTCGTTTTCAGACGAATGCATTTTCATCCGAAAATAGCATTTTCGTCCATTCGTCCAAAAAAAGAAGAACGAAAACGCTAAGCTAACGAAAGCCGAATGAACGAATGGTTAATAAACGAAAATCATTAGTTCATTCGTCCATTCGTAGTACTATTGCATTCTATAAGCCAAAATAGAGTCGGTTTATAGAATACAATAGCATTTAACTATACGGAGACAGAGTCTCCGTTCATTTATGAATGGCACAGTAATACAGGCATCTGAATGGCACAATATTACTGGCATTTGAATGGCACAATATTACTCGTATCTGAATGGTACAATAATAAAGGCATCTGAATGGCACAATATTACTGGTATCTGAATGGCACAATATTACTGGCATCTGAATGGCACAATAATGCAGGCATCTGAATGGCACAATATTACTGGCATTTGAATGGCACAATATTACTCGTATCTGAATGGTACAATAATAAAGGCATCTGAATGGCACAATATTACTGGTATCTGAATGGCACAATATTACTGGCATCTGAATGGCACAATAATGCAGGCATCTGAATGGCACAATATTACTGGCATTTGAATGGCACAATATTACTGGTATCTGAATGGCACAATCATTATGGCATCTGAATGGCACAATAATTATTGCATTTGATTGGTACAATACTACTGGTATCTGAATTGCACAATATTACTGGAATCTGAATGGCACAATAATACAGGCATTTGAATGGCACAATATTACTGGCATCTTGATGGGCAAATTGGCTGGGGCATCTTAATGTCACAATATTACTGGCATCTTAATGGCACAATCTTACTGTCATCTGAATGGCACAATATTACTGGCATATTAGACAAATTGTCTGGCTTCTTAACAGCAAAATAATACTGGCATATTATTATTTTGTGTGATATAATTTGTGGGGCTCCTGTATGTGGCATATTTAATGGGCCATCTGACTGGCATTACTAAGGAATCTGTTTGGCATGGTATTGGAGGAAATCCAGGGGGATTTCACCAATGAGTTACCGCACCGGGTATCACCAACCCTAGTAACGCCTCTGGCAAGGGTCAAACCTGATGAGTTCCTTATGCATGATGTACAGTGCTGGCACTGAACAATAAAGTGCTAATAAAGAAAGCATTAACTGTTATCTGTAGGAAGAAGCTCTGCAAGAAAAAAAAACTTTTCCAATTTTCCTAATTTAGTAACAGAATGTGTCGGCACATAAGAACCATTCGGCCTATCTAGTCTGCCCAATTTTCTGCATAATGTCATTAGTCCCAGACCTTATCGTTTAGTCAGGGTAGACTTATACCTATATATTGTCTTGCACTTATCCACCTTAAATGTCAGTTGCCACTGCTCTAACCATTTTTCTAGTTTAGCTAAATCATTTGCCATTTGGCTTTATCCCTTCATGAATATCAACCCTGCTGCAAATCTTTGTATCATCAGCTAAAAGACATACTTTGCCAACAAGACCTTCTGCAATATCGCTAATAAAAATATTAAAGAGAATGGGTCCAAGTACAGATCCCTGAGATACCCCACTAGTAACAAGACCTTGCTCCAAACACTCCATTAACCATAACCCTCTGTTGCTCTGTCACTCAGCCACTGACTAATCCATTCAACAATATTGGCCTCTAAACTCAAAGATGGCAATTTCTTCATAAGTCTTGACTGTAAATACTTTGTTTTGGTAACAAAAAAAAAATATAAAAAAACATAGAAGAAAATATAACTAAAACTTTTTGGTATTTTACCAACTCAACTAGTTAGGTCCAAATTTTGCAACTGTGTTGTTAGTTAACTATTTGGCAGATGTCTTCTGTATTTGCAGTATTTGTTGCTTATAGACTGTTTTATCAAGGATCCAGATTTTTTTTTTTTTTAACTTAATGTCTTGTGAATGAATCTAGGAACCTATTAGGGTGCTATTGATTATAAGTAATTCTATATTCATTGACTATATTATTGATGTAATTCAATATCAATTGTTTATAGGATACATTTTTGTATGTTTGTAATTTTTTTTTCTGTAATTCCTTATATAATTCAATTAGCTTTTTTCTCTTTTTATATACAGTATGTTGATTTATTTATTTTTGTTTACCAGATTGTTTTCACTTGATCTGCCTTCTACTTTTTTAGGGATGGAGCTCAAGATAGAGTAAAAATAGCAGCGGTACTCCTCGCAAGATCAAAATAAAATGTAGGAAATCCATAGATAGTTGCTTAGTACTATCTGATATCTATTCACCGATAAACATAACCCAGAAACAGGATAGTGCACAACGAATTTGCCTTACGCGTTTCAAACTCAAGGTTAGCACTTACTCACAGGCTCCTTTTTTTTGCTTAGTAGTAGTTTATATTTATTCAACAATAAATATAACACAGAACAGGACAGTACACAACAAATTTGCCTTACGCATTTCACACTCAAGGTTAGCGCTTACTCACAGGCTCCTTTTTTTTTTTTGCTTAGTAGTAGCTGATATTTATTCAACAATAATTATAACGCAGAACAGGACAGTACACAACAAATTTGCCTTACGCGTTTCACGCTCAAGGCCAGTACTTACTCTTAGGCTCAAAAAGGGAAATGTGCAAACCTCTTAAATAGTGTAACAGGAACACACCCATTCAATCAATCACATAGTTAACTTAATATTTTATTCACCCATAAAAATATAACCCAGAAACAGGACAGTGCACAATTAATTTATGGAGCTCAGGATCCAGGGAATCCCATTGTGATCCTGCTTAGATCCAATCCACGATGTAGCAGGATTTAGCTGTAGTTAGATGGCATCCAATTTCTATCAAATCAAAAGATTGTAAACAAGAAAGGGAGATATTAATTCATGCACGCTATTATTAATTAGTTGTTAATGCTTTTTCGAGGATATGTCCATGGGGATCACTGTAATGTGATCAACGATCAACAGATTGCAAAAAAAAATGCCCATGCTAAGCAAAGAAGATTATATTTTTGTGCCAAAATCTAACTGTTTGACATTAATAAATGCCATCCAATTTCTTCATTATCCCCTAGTATATGAGCCCTTACAAATATCACAGGGGGACAGAACTTACAGCTGGAGGTAATATGGGATAACAGTACTGAGACTCTTATAATGGTTTTATTTTTTTTTTTGCTTTTAGCAGTGATTATCGCAATGTATGTTGTGTGAATAGGCTGCAATAAATTCTGTACAGGTGCAACATAAGCTTTTGAAGAAAATAAACAAGATATATGGCTCAGGCACTGGAGAATGTCACTGCGAAGGTTTTATTCCCAAGCAGAACGTCAATAAAATGATCTTCCTTGCGCTACAGCTTTCGTGTTTAAAGTTTAATTAGCTCTGTTTATCAAATTTTGCACAAAATTAGTTTATGGCATTAAATCTTAAATGTGCTTAAAATGTTTCACAACTCAAAGAAGAAAATGAGACCCCCGTCCTTACTCCCCTACTCGTTTGATGTTCCATAGCAACATAGTTTGATGTATCGTCTTATTAATGGCGCTCTCTCACCTTATCATCTGTTATTTGCCTTACTTTAAATAAGAGTTAATTAATATTTAGCGAGTTTTGTAATGCTGTCTAGTTTGCATAGATTTTTGGATGTTTTATCCTTTAGAACTACATTGTATTGTCCCTTTCAATGAATCTGCTGTATATACGCAACAATTAAATGCTAGTTGTGTAGCAGAGTCTCAAATAGTATTTTTTTTAACAAATGCGGCACTGTTATGTGCAGTCATTATGTTCTACAACGCATTTTCTAATTGAATAAACATATGAACATACAAAAAAGGATGGAGTATTCTAGATTCTTGTAGGGCATTAACCCCTTAGTGACAAGACATTTTCACCTTGACTTTCCCTTGGTGACAATGGCTGTTTTGGCATTTCTGGGGTGTTTGTGTTTAACTGCAATTGTATTCTTTCTCACATACAGTACCCACACAATATATATGTTGTTTTTATCGTCATAAGAAGGGCTTTCATTAGATACCATTATGTTCATCATATCTTATAATTTACTACCAAAAAAATAAAATATGATGAAAATTTTTAAAAAACCCACTTTTTCTAACTTTAACCTAAAATATAAATTACACAAATAAAATCATTTAAAAAGACCCCATCTAAATAGTTTCTAAATGTTGTCCTGAGTTCAGAAATATGCATGTTTCCATATTTTTAGGAGGGTTTTTTTGCGAGTTATGGGGCAATAACCAAAAGTAGTGTTGTTTTTTTTTTTTCTATATTGACCTTTTGACCCCTACCCGAACCCAAAATTTTACCCTAACACTAAAATTTAACCCCAACTCTAATCCTTATTATATCCCTTAATATGTTTTAATTTTAATTTAATTTTAACCCTATCCCTTATGCTAAAAATTATTTCATTTTAACCCTAAAGGCTAATCTAACTATATAACCAGTTTTTAATTAATTAAATATTTATTTTACATTTTGTCCATTGCTATGCTACTTAACTACCACTAGGGGCAGTCAAGAAGCCTATTCAGAGTGACGGAAGTGAAGTTACTTTCATTTCCGAAGCTCAGACCGGCAGAGGGCATAGCCATATTGACGGAGCAGCATGCTCCGTCAATATGGCGCCCACAATCGCTCCATGGGGCGATCGTGGGTGCCCCAGAGCAGAAATTTCGGTGCTGGTTATTGTTAAAGCAGTTTTCGCGATCGTTGAATTTGGGTGTTTAGGGAATCTGTTGCTTTGTGTTTATATTGTGTGCTATAGTGTTGTATCGGGTGCTGTGGAGTTATATTGTGTGCTATAGTGTTGTATCTGGTGCTGTTGGGTTATATTGTGTGCTATAGTGTTGTATCGGGTGCTGTGGAGTTATATTGTGTGCTATAGTGTTGTATCTGGTGCTGTCGGGTTACATTGTGTGCTATAGTGTTGTGTCTGGTGCTGTTGGGTTACATTGTGTGCTATAGTGTTGTATCTGGTGCTGTGGGGTTATATTGTGTGCTATAGTGTATCTGGTGCTGTGAGGTTATATTGTGTGCTATAGTGTATCTGGTGCTGTGGGGTTATATTGTGTGCTATAGTGTATCTGGTGCTGTGGGGTTATATTGTGTGCTATAGTGTTGTATCTGGTGCTGAGAGGTTATATTTTGTGCAATAGTGTTGTGTCTGGTGCTGAGAGGTTATATTGTGTGCTATAGTGTTGTATCTGGTGCTGAGAGGTTATATTGTGTGCTATAGTGTTGTATGTGGTGCTGAGAGGTAGTATTGTGTGCTATAGTGTTGTATCTGGTGCTGAGGGGTTATATACTGGTGCTGAGGGGTTATACAGCAAGAGAGGGCTGCTCGGCTCCCCATGCGTAATGCAGGCTCCCCATGCTTAATGCAAGCATGGGGAGCCGAGCAGCACTTTCTCTTGCTCCCCGCTGCTCCCCGTGAAGCAGACGTTGCTCTGCTTCACAGGGTGGGGGTGGAGCTACACCCCTCAGCCTGTTAGCTCCACCCCCGTGTCGGATCCAGCAGAGGACTGGTGAGGGGGAATCTTTTGATCTCCCCAATCCAGTGCCTCTACTGGCTCGCAGAGGTCGCACACCCCTAAGGCCGCCCCTGGTTGGGTTATATTGGGTGCTATAGTGTTGTGTCTGGTGCTGTTGGGTTATATTGTGTGCTATAGTGTTGTATCTGGTGCTGTTGGGTTATATTGTGTGCTATAGTGTTGTATCTGGTGCTGAGAGGTTATATTATGTGCTATTGTATTGTATCTGGTGCTGAGAGGTTATATTGTGTGCTATAGTGTTGTGTCTGGTGCTGTGGGGTTATATTGTGTGCTATAGTGTATCTGGTGCTGTGGGGTTATATTGTGTGCTATAGTGTATCTGGTGCTGTGGGGTTATATTGTGTGCTATAGTGTTGTATCTGGTGCTGAGAGGTTATATTGTGTGCAATAGTGTTGTGTCTGGTGCTGAGAGGTTATATTGTGTGCTATAGTGTTGTATCTGGTGCTGAGAGGTTATATTGTGTGCTATAGTGTTGTATCTGGTGCTGAGGGGTTATATACTGGTGCTGAGGGGTTATACAGCAAGAGAGGGCTGCTCGGCTCCCCATGCTTAATGCAGGCTCCCCATGCTTAATGCAAGCATGGGGAGCCGAGCAGCACTTTCTCTTGCTCCCCGCTGCTCCCCGTGAAGCAGACGTTGCTCTGCTTCACAGGGTGGGGGTGGAGCTACACCCCTCAGCCAGTTAGCTCCACCCCCTTGTCGGATCCAGCAGAGGACTGGTGAGGGGGGATCTCTTGATCTCCCCAATCCAGTGCCTCTACTGGCTCGCAGAGGTCGCACACCCCTAAGGCCGGCCCTGGTTGGGTTATATTGTGTGCTATAGTGTTGTGTCTGGTGCTGTTGGGTTATATTGTGTGCTATAGTGTTGTATCTGGTGCTGTTGGGTTATATTGTGTGCTATAGTGTTGTATCTGGTGCTGAGAGGTTATATTATGTGCTATTGTATTGTATCTGGTGCTGAGAGGTTATATTGTGTGCTATAGTGTTGTGTCTGGTGCTGAGAGGTTATATTGTTCTATAGTGTTGTGTCTGGTGCTGAGAGGTTATATTGTGTGCTATAGTGTTGTATCTGGTGCTGAGAGGTTATATTGTGTGCTATAGTGTTGTGTCTGGTGCTGTTGGGTTATATTGTGTGCTATAGTGTGTCTGTTGCTGAGAGGTTATATTGTTTGCTATAGTGTATCTGGTGCTGTGAGGTTATATTGTGTGCTATAGTGTTGTATCTGGTACTGTGGGGTTATATTGTGTGCTATAGTGTTGTGTCTGGTGCTCAGAGGTTATATTGTGTGCTATAGTGTTGTATCTGGTGCTATGGGGTTATATCTTTTCTATGTTGTTCTATCTGTTGCTGTGGCGTTTCAGCTAGAGCTCTGGATATTTATCTGGTGCTGTGGTTTATATCTTGTGTCATGGGTTTTTAGCTGGTACCGTGGGTTAATATCTGGTGCTGTGGGTCTATATCTGGCACAGTGGATCTATATTTGGTGCAGTGAGGCTATATCTAGTGTGGTTGGTTTATATCTGGTGCTGTGGATCTGTATCTGGTGCAGGGTTTATCAACCCTTTGCATGCCTTCACTGATAATGACAAAGCTCCTCCACTTCATGATAACTTGTCAAAAAGAGGCACGGCGCAGAATGGATGACGGTAAAATTATGCCCCCCCCCCTGAAAAAATTTCTGCGGATGCCCATGCATATACAGGAATGCTCTGTTTACTTTGTGAGCCACCGAACTGAGTGAGACTCTAAAATCACACACGGAAGTCCAGATCAGCCCCGAGGCACACGGAAAGCTGTCAGAACAGGACTTGTGTACTCACGAGGATTTTTACTACTGTGGATTTTATTATTGTGGATCTTTTACTATTGTGGAATTTATCCGTGGATATTAAATCACTGATCTCCAACTGGGCAGATTTATACCTATCTTCACACCGTCGGATAGAGTGATCCAGCAAAAGTGGGGGCAAGTATGCCATACTGAGTGCTGATTCCATGCTCCTAGCTCATTAGGAGCTGTGTTTGTGAGTGCAAAAATACAGTCATATACCCCTTCTTTTTTTCCAGACCAACTTGAAGTGCATATTGCACTAGGTTTTTGTTATTTTTGGGGGGGCGTATTTACAGTACAAGAAGACTGGCATAGTGCTAAGTATCTCAAACTGTTGTTGTATACTTTTTTATTTTTATTTTTTCACTATAAGTCACCACTTATTATTTTTCTGTGTGTCACCATAAGGGCATTTTATGTTTGTAATTTAAGTGTCCATGCACTGTGCACTGGAGTATTCCTTTTTTACATATACAGCCATAAGGTGATGTCATAAACAGGAAACACATTTCTATCTTCAGTTACATGTCCCTATGTCATTTTGCCAACACAATATATAGAACATTTTTATTCTCTACATTCCTAATTAAAAAAAAAAAGGTTTAGCTTACAGGGTCCCTTTAAATCTGCAGTCACTGGTTATCTGCAGTTTCACCAGTACATTGGTGAAAGTGGATGGGATACAGTCAACACTGGCTGTAATGTAACAGAATAAAAAATAGACGGAGAACTAACAGAAGTGGTCAAGGCTAACTTTAAGCCACACCCACATATATCCTATGGCTCTTGGAAATAAAAATGGTGGGTAGTTGTTCTTGGCCAGAACGTAATAGGAAAGTTGGACCCAAACAAAACTAATTGTTGATTAATATAGTCAGTAAAATATGAATATATGTTTTAAAGGCATATACCGCAATTTGTTTTTACCATTTTAAGAATCTTTACTATATAAGATACTAGAGCTGAGGCTAGTGGGTAGACACATAGATAAGCAGATCAGCAACAGGCTTGATTATAGCACATAAACCATAATTCAACTATGAAAACGGGCTGAAGAACCTGAAAGGGAAAAGGACAGCAACACGGGATCCAAGGTCAAGTCCTGGTACTTGAGATGCTGGTATCACAGTGGTAGAAAGCCTGCAAAATGGAAATGTGCAGGTAAAAATGGAACAAATAAAGAAATAATTGTTTTAAAGTGCCAGCTGGTATCTGCAATTATTTGCCAGGTTTTGTTTCCAGACTGAAGGGATCCTTTAAGTTCCAGTCTTCCATGATGTAACCTGGAAAGGGTTTTAATGGGAGCATGATATATGAGTGGATTGCTATGCGCTGATTCAATTCAAAAATAGTACACACTACTTTGCTCTGCTCTCTGCTTCTATATCATTTACACAAACCCTCCATTTAGTGAAGTTCAGACCTCACAACACTTCTTGTGAAATGCGTTTATGCAGCAACAGTTTGAGTAATGCTTACACCCAACCACCCAAGCCTCCAGTGTTCCAATTCATAAGTTTGAAAGACTGTATTTCTATAATAGAGAAATCCAAAAAGGAAGAATCACTGGCTCTCCAGTTCATAAAGTAAATATAAGTGTTTTAGTGTTTTAAAGTGAGCAACAGTGCAACAGATAATCGAACAGAAACACTTGACGCGTTTCGAGTCTACTGACTCTTAATCATCATACACTCAATCATCATGCGCCTTTGATTAAGAGTCAGTAGACTTGAAACGCGTCGTTTCTGTCCGATTATCTGTTGCACTGCTGCTCACGATTAAATCACTTATATTCACTTTATGAACTGGAATGCCAGCGATTCTTACTTTTTGGATTTTTCTATTTTGTATTTGCAATTTTGGTGAGTTGACATCAGCTGAAGCACCTTAAAGTTCATAGTGGCCAGGTAATACTCCCCATTTCATTTTGCCGCCTACAGGAGCCCGAGTTTTTCTCTCCATTGCGGGGGTTCGCTGCTTTATTTCTATAGACGACTATTCCAGTATGTTTACATTCATTCAGTGCTTGGTATCCTACATTGTAGATTGATAATTTGAATTTTGATTTATTATCTTTGTAATGAACAGAGCAGCCAGCCCTGGAATAATGTCAATCTGATTATCATGCCATCTTCTGTTTAGTTAAGATGCTATTTAGCTTTTTCTTTTTATGCCGTAGCAATATATGCAAATACTATTCCCCTTTTTAAAAGTTTCCAAATTACTTGGGCAGGGAGTCAAAGAAGGAAAACAAAGTGAGATTGTGACCCTACGACTGTTTAGCATATTTATTACCAACTGATAACATTTTGTATGAGGAAAGAATAAGGATTATAAGGTCATGTGACTAGCATTACAAATCTTTAACAATAGATTAACTTGAATGCATACTAAACTGAAGCATCTTTCAGATATAATTCTAAGAAAATGAAAGCATTCTGACAATCATGACTATTTTATTAAGGGTTGTTTTTTGGGTTGAAGCACACTACGGTGGTTGTCCAATAAAATCTGGGGTGAGAGAGCAAAAGGGGAGCGGAAGAAAGCATGAACGAGAGCAAGAATGGAGGAAAGTGGTAGGAAAGAATGGGATGGTTGTATAGAGAGAGGAGGGGAAATGAAGGAAGGCTGTATTGAAAAAAAGGGAGGGAGGAAGGGATAGATGAGAGAGGGAAGGAAGGATAAAAGAAGGAGAGGGAGACAGGGAAGGATGAGAAAATATGGTTGAGAAGAGCAAATGAGAGAGGGAAGAAAGGATGAGTGGATAGATGGATGGTAAAAGGAGGAAGGGATGGATAGGAGGAGGAGGAAAATGGTATTGGTTTCCAATACCACCTGTATGCAGATGATACTCAGATCTACCTCGCCTCCCCTGACCTCACTCACTTTGTCGTGTCACGTGTAGTTAAGTGTCTGTCGGCCATCTACATTTGGTTGTCTTAACATTTACAAATCATCTTCCCTCCTTCAAAATCTGTCCATAAACCTGGCTTCACAGTCACCGTTGAAAATTCTACAATTTTACCAGCTGACCGTGTCTGGTGTCTTGGGGTCACTTTTGGCTCTGCTCTCTCCTTCGTTCCTCATATTCAGTCTTTGTCCAAATCCTGTTGTCTGCACCTAAGGAACATCACACACATAGAGACCGCCAAAATACTAGTGCACTCGCTTGTGATATCTCACCTTGACTACTGTAACAGCCTTCTGACTGGACTACCTCTGGCTCGTCTTTCTGCCTGCAATCTATTCAAAACACAGCTTCCAGACTCATCTTTTTTGCTTATCGGTCTGATTCTGCAGCTCCCCTCTGTAATACTCTCCACTGGCACCCCATCTGCTTTAGGATCAAATTTAAAATTCTTACTTTAACCTACCTACAAATCCCTCCACTCCTCGGTCCCTCCGTAAATTGCCTCCCTTGTGAACCAACACTTCCCTGCACGACCTCTGCGCTCCTCAATGGGACTACAGCTCTCCTCCAACCTCATCACATCTTCCCACTGGCACCTTCAAGATTTTGCCCGAGCTGCCCCCTCTCTCTAGAACTCCCTTCTCACTATTCACTCTGTTGTGGCCCTGTCCTAATCAGTTAACCCCTTGGCGTTACTGTTATTTTTGATCTCCTGATACTGATCTTGCTTGTCTGACTAACCACAATACTATCTGTTGTGGCCCTGTCCTAATCAGTTAACCCCTTGGCGTTCCTGTTATTTTTGATCTCCTGATACTGATCTTGCTTGTCTGACTAACCACAATACTATATTGTGCTGAATTACCTGACCATCCGCTAGTCCAGTTCTACCCTGCTCTACTCACATGTAGGAGTCATGTACCGATTGCTTAATCTTGGTTTGCTGGCCCCCAGGGTTCCAATATTGGGAACAGTCGACTAAGGTATATCTAGCATTCTGCCACCTAAGGAAAGCAAGACAATAACATATACTATGCAATATAAAAGGACAATCCCCAAATCTCCTTGAACCAATCAAATGGCTCCCATAAAGACCGCACATAAATGGTATGTAAGCCACACATATCTTCCCACTCCCCCATCAACGCTGTCAAAAGAAAAGCACATGATGGACTTCTAAATGAAACAGATCACTGAACATGTTCAGTGAAAGAAGACTTGTTCAAAAGGGATACAACAGGAATCTTTAAAAAGGCGTTTGCATTCAGAAAATGTGTACAATGTAACTTTCTTTGTTGTCTGCAGCATCCCTTTAACCCATTACCAGTTTATATTCCCTGCAGATTAAAACCTATGAGACACAAAAGGTTATGTGAAACTATACAACAATTTCGATCAGAATTTGATTTAATATTCTTTCCATTCTCTCAGTTTTGTTCTTATTATTTTACATTCTTTGCATATGTGAAGGAGTGAAAAGATAGAATTTACTAAACGTGTCACAATGCCTTATAGAACAGAAACAACACCTTGCTCAAATGGGAAAACAGTAACCAATTATTTAAAAACAGAGCACATATAACGTATCCTTCATTTCACTGCTTGACTGGTTTTCTAAAAGATGAAACCTGTACGAACAATGTGTCAGAGAGTGCCGCACAGGGAAGTTTCCAAAAGTTCCCTTGAAAGTATTTTCCTATATGAATAAAAAAGATATGACATTTCCTTAGAGAAATCATAAATAGCAATTGTTTGCTATGAGAGGTGTAGAGATGAGCATTTTAGGAAATTGCATGATTCCTGTACATTACTTTGATTATAGCGCATTGTTAGACTTTTTCATATGGAACCAAAACTATGGGGGAGCCAAGGAGACAGAACTCTAATGTCTTTTCGCCAGGGATGTCAACAATTTTGTCATTGGGACAAAAAAATTGTAATGGACAGCCCATGCTTCCTTAGTGATCACGTCATGTAAAATGTTATGCTCATATCAATTCATTCATGTTGGCACATCCAGCTAACCCCGCACGTTTGATGGTTACCCTGTATATATTAATTTGTGGGTGACTGTTGGAAAGGTAGGCCCAATATAAATGTTCCCGCAGATTGTTCCCCATTTTGGACATTGTCCAACAATTGACCTTTATAACGTCCAAAGTCCATGCATCGGCGCAAATACAATATATGCCTTTCCTTTGCATATATACTCTATCCTTTTTTGTGAATGATGACTCTTTTGGTATGTTAATTGGAATTATTAATTGATGAAGTTTTTTGCTTGACATTGATTCCATGTTTAGTAAAAAGCAGCAGATAAATAAACCCCACAGCACTCCGGGCAGAAGTTGTAAGTGATAAATACGCTCTAATCCATAGCAATGGCGAATCTGATAACGCCACAAAAAATGTTTCGGAGAGCTAAGACCCCTTTAACAATATGCACCTACAGCCAGGCTCCATGTTAGTTGTACAAACCCTTTACAGTGAAAATTAAAATAAGATCTACTACACCTTCATATAATGAAAAGGGATAAGAGCACCAAAATATTGGGAGGGAGGAGATAGATATATTTATTATTTTACTATATATATATATATATATATACACATCTATATCTGTATATATGTTGGTTGTTGGTAACGTTTTACCTATGCAGAATTAAATAATAGAATTAAAGATATTTATTAAAACATTTTATAGCCTGTATTTTTTTTTTCCAAGCAGTATAATTGCTCTGGAGATATATTGTTTTAAACTTTAGCAATTATATTAGTTTGGAAAAAAAAAGCTAAGTTCAGTGCATAGCTAATTACTTCCCTGTCTTGAACTCAATACATTTCTTTGTAATTTGTCTCCTAAGGCTCACTGAACTGTCATGTGGGAAGTAGTTAAGACTAGCAATAGTGATGTGGTGAACTTCTGTTATGTAATGTTAGTTCTCTTAATTAAAGGGACTTTGTTTTGGGTGACACAGTGGTTTTAAACTATTAATATGGGAAGGTCCACTTTAAGATACAGCATTTTCCTTTCGTTTATACTTTTACACATAACACCCTAACTAAGCACCAGGAGATTTCTTTGTAATAATACCATAGACTGCCCATCTGCCTCACCCTAACCAAAAAACAAGGTTTTAAAGTATCAAAGTATCACCTAAACATGGCATATATGGTGAATGTCAAGAAGAAACAGTTATTGAAAATGACCTGTATGTTGTGTTGGCAGAATTACAAGCAAATGCCTAGATTGGGAGAAAAGTGTGTTTTAAATGTGTTTGTTGTTTAAATTCCCATTGAAAACCAGTTTATTTGCATATCAAGTCACAGGTGATGTCATAAGCCGGAGACTCCACAGACACATTTAAAACTCGTGGTTCTCCTAATTGAGGCATCTGCTTGCAATTCTGCAAATTCAATGTATAGATCATTGTTATATCATTTTTTATGCTCTACATGTACAGTATTAGGAATATTTAGGTGATACGGTCCCTTTAACTGCCAACTATACTATTGGTTCTCATTTTTCATTGATATCATAACATTTGTCATGTTTTCTATACCCCAAAAAGAAGCCAAACTATTTTTCTAAAGCTTTTAGGTAATCCAATAGCTGTTTTGCATGGTCCTATATAACTTTCTGTTACATTTTATATGCATAACTTATTGATGCATACAATTAGCAGAGTTTTTACTGTAGACGTTATTAGGATGGGTATGCCAAATGAGTGATCAATTAACATCCTTAATCCCATTATGTTAACATTTAATTGATATCTAATTAACTTGTATGGGGATTTCAATACATGGTAATTTAAAAATGTACACTTCCTTTCAAGGTTAATGTTCTAATTGGAATCAAATTGAGCATTGCTTGCTGAAGTCGTTTTAACGTAATTATACGACTATTAGATTTATTTCTAAAATGCTCAGTAAGTTATCATTTAACAATCAATTTATACAATTAAAACCAGCAATTGTTTTTTGCCAACTCAGAAGATAATTTTTATCCCGATTACCCAACTTTTTTTTTTTTTTTTTCCTTTTAAGTATTCAAGTGACACAGAGACGGGACCCAGATGTTGCAAATCATAGGTTACAGTCAATTTAATTACCGAGAAAATAACATTTTAGTAGGATTCATCAATATTTTCCCCATTAAGTGACGCCCTATATTAAAAGAGCAAATTGATTGTTCTAATAAATATTTCAAAATTACAATGGCTAAGGGTGTAATATTTTAGTGAAACAAATTGTCCAAGAGATAAACAATACACATTAAAACATAATTGCACATAAAATGGAAATAATTAAGTAAGTCACATGGTGCTGTTAATCTGGAACTGGGAGAAAAAAAAACACACATAATGGGCTCTGGATTAAAAATCCTAATGATTTTTTTTTTTTTAAAGTTGTTATTATTAAATGAACGCAGCTTTTTTAAAAAACAATGTTGTTAGAAGACCATTAACAGTATATCAGTTAATTTAATTTGTTTATTAATTAATATTTTATATGAAAAGCCTCTACAGAGATAAAAAAAAATAAAATGGAATATTATCGATTTTTAAGTTATCATAGTAAATTAACACAGAGCCATTATTCTGCTGTGTAGTGATGATTGATTTTAAATTAAAAAAAAACTTATTTTTGTTTCTGGGAGTACTGCCCAGCTGTCCATGGCTGTTAAAAGTGGATAATCTAGGAGATAATGACTAAATAAACATACACTTAATTGTCCCCCCAAAAAAACACATTTCTGTTGAGCCCTGCCTTTGTTGTGTCATTTTTAAGTAATCATGTGTAGGAACACTAAACATTACTTTTCGCGTGTGCTTCTAACATAGAAGCACAAGTTAAAGTTAAGTATTCCCTAGTGTGAGGATAAACTGGCAGGTACTTATGATTACTTTATCCTCTGACCGGGAGCTGCCCTGCTTCAATATGGAATCAGCCTGCAGATCCCATGCAAAAAGGTCCTTTCTATGCGCTAGCAGCGAAAGACCCCCGCATTCGGCGAGCCCCTGCTCTGATTGAGCACTGTCGGTGTGCGACAGCCTGGAGAGTAAAACTGCATGTATATATTAAGATAAACGTCGGGTTTACTCCAGACTACTACGACATGTTTTTTTTTAACCCTTGCGTCCTTCAAGTAAGCATGGGTTAAGAAACAGGTTAGTGGCCCTTTAAATTCTACACTGGGTGAAAAGTACTGGCCATGTATACATGATACTTTGGCACTGATGTTTTGGAAGTGGAGCTCGGTTACAATTCCAGGAGGGGTCTACAAATTATCTAGAGCCTGGCAATGATTGTAAACCAATGAAATGACTTAAGTATCTATCAGAAATGGTTGTAAGAATCAAGTAAGAAAGGTTTGGTGCACGCTATGTAAAAATCTGAATGATGATGATTAATTAAACAGCCCTGGTAATTTAGAGTAGTGCGTCACTTTAAGTACATCTTCATATTAAATGCATGCTCTGGATCCATTGTGTATCTTAATGTGGGGAGTGCCTGGAGTTCTGTAGTTATGGGTATAATAAAAGTATCCTTTTTTCCGTGTTAGAGTTTGCTTTCGATCATAGCTATTGCTGAGCTCTCTCTTGAACTTTTAAGCCTCAGAGTGACCACATTGTCATTTTATTCAGGATTGTTTATGAAAAATGTATCACCAGAGCTACATTTATTTACATAAATGTAGACATTGAATAACTTTCTAATAAAGTGAAGAAATACTTTCCTAGCAAACTGCAGCCTTCCAACAGAACATCTCCCCCAAGATACAAAAAGATTAAATGCAAAAAAGACATGACAAAACATGAGAAAAAGACATGACAAAACATGAAAAAAAGATATGAAAAAAAGACAAAAGGATGAGGCAGAAACATTAAAATTAACTTAAGGCCAAGAACACTGTAATCTGTCACAGGTTTAGCTTCTTACTTATAAAGTGAAGCTTATGCACTCACAATCATGAATACGTGATAAACCATTGAATAAATATCACCATAAACTTTGATCTTCAAAGTATAAAAAGATTTAATGGTCTTGGGAAATAAAACCAAACAAACAATAGTGTAGTAAGTCAAACTAAGAGATTCCCCACGTTATGGAGAGACTTACACACATCTGAGTATAGATGTAAAATAGGAACAGGTCCGAGGGCAAGATAACTGGTATGAACTCACTGTTCAACGAGTTTTGCTGAGTACGTCTCTGCTTCCTCAGGAAAATTGGCATTGACTATTGTTTGTTCGTTTTCTTTTCCCAAAAGCATGAAATAATTGTTCTACTTCAAAGATCACTGTTTATGGTGATATTCATACACCGCTTTATCACTTATCCATGTTTGTGAGTGCATCTATTTCTCTTTATATGCTATACCTGTGACATAATACACTATGTATGGTCTTTGTTCCTTTATTCCAGTGTTCCTGCGCCATCTCCTGTCTTTTTTGCATTTAAATGAAAACCCACAATCAGTCACTATGATAATCCACACCTCTGTTGAGCTTCGGAGTTCCAAAATCCAGGCCAGTTCTGTGACCAGTAGATATTCTTGCTATAGTTGTGTCAAGTCTTCTAACCAAAAGGACTTGTGTTTTGTCCAGGTAAACTCTTAGCATCCATCCGCTCTATGATATTAACTAAACACTGGCTGAAAAGTGATGTTGGGTCCTTACTATCTGGAGTGAAAGATACAGAGTTCTGTATCATCTACATGGTATTGATTATCTTTGGATACATCATCTGCTGATGTTCCAAGTGGTACTAAACTGCAAATAGCATTGGAGACGAAACAGATTCCTGTGGCACCCAAAAGGTGAATTTAATTAGTTTAGAGCTGTTCCTCTCAACCTGTTAAAGAGTTTTAAGCACTCTCTCAGAATCCCATGATCAACGTAGTCAAAAGAAACTAAGAGATCCATAAGGATGTCATAATCAACTTTGTCTCCTTCCCTGTTCTGAGAAATACACACAGAGGTAATGTACATACAACTGCAAAATTAGCACCACCGTGCCAGCCACCCAAAGTGACATTGATATTTCACTTTCTGAAACATTCATTTACAAAACATAATACCTAAAACATGTCTATTGCAGGTTGCTAAGCAACCACCAATGTAGAATGGCAAGAAAAAAAGCTTTCCAAACAACAGTCTTGATTATGTGAAAGAAAAAGAATGATACAACGAACGCAAAAAGAAAGAAATAAAAGAAACAAAACACAATTTCATCAAAACAATCTCTGTCTCTCTTTATCATACATTTGATAGATGGTACGAATCTCATATTGTTTTGAATAAAATGTTTCGTCGTGTTGTCAAGACAATCTTCATTTTATGCCATTTGCTTGTGGACATGCCAATAAACACTAGCACTGTGAATATTTTATACACAATGCTTTCTTTTAGACACAAGGCACATTCTTTTTTTTACAACAGGATTCTTGGTGGATGGAACCATATCTGCTTAATGCAGTGATGTGGATTCTAAAACCTCTTGTTTTCCTCAACATAAAATGATATTATAAATCGTTTATTTATTGAAAAATCTAAAAAAAAAAAATTGGTACCGAAGTTCCACAGAAATAAGATAGATTTTTACAAAAGCAGTATGTGTCTTGACACATTTGACTGAACGATTACATTCGGTGTAGGCATTATGAATAGAAATGCTTTCATAAAAAAAAATAGAAATAAGGAAACGTATTGAGCCCTGTTTGCTTCATGCATCAGGAGTAAGACATCTTGAGTCAGAGCTTCATTCATTTGATCCAACATTCAAAGCAACATGTCTGCCCCCTGATAGAGCTATACAAACAAAGTCGTCTCAATAAGGTACTTTATTTGTAGTCTTTCATTAAAACATTTCTATTTAAAATGCCTACACTTGATACAATCTTTCAATTAAACAGAATTAAATTTTTTACAACAGTTGTTCTTTAAAAAAAAAAAAAAGTAATTACATCACTGTATAATTCAGCATTTAACCAGAAAGAACGAAAAAAAAAAGTGTCCAAATACACTTTATATTCATAATTAATTGAAGAGGGTAAGCATGAAAAAGTACTGAACTTTGAGCTAGTCAGAATTAATTCATCTGTATTGAGGTAAATAAAATAAAAACCTAGTGACAGAGGCCTTAATATATTATATTATATATATTATATATATATTGTATATTATTATATACAAACTTTCCCATGTGCTATAGGACAACTGAGACATAATAAGCTTGTGCCTATAAGTATCATAAGTAGTTTAACGCACACTATATTAGCTTGTACTGCAAATTATGTCTATGGTTGTTTTTTGATACCATTTTATAAAGCATGTCAGTACTGCCTTAATAGCAGTTGGTGCCACTGTAATCATATCCACAAATCACACTAGGCATATTGACAGCAAACACCCCAGATTATCTTTTAGAATATAAATCATAGAAGGTAGGATTCTAATTGTAGCTCATAATGTGATGTTGCGTTAGTTCTTGATTTAATAACCCACCTTGTTTTACTTTGCTTCTAGCAAACACAATAGTGCATTAACTTTTTTTTTTCATTGTTGTTTGTTTGTTTGTTCGTAATCACCCGCAGTTTTCTCAGCCTAATCGCAATATCTAACTCTCTACAATTATTGTTTAATTTGAAACAAACGTCATTGCAATTTTGCAAGCTTAAGTTAAAAAGTTCTCCGAAGCATAATAACCATCTAAAATAGACGAAACAGAGCTGAAAACATAAATTAAATAAAGCAACAAAAGCACAATGAAGAGATTCGCAGAACAAATAGAGTGTTAAATTATAGCACCGTATTTGCATTAATTATAATTTGGGGTACAATTTAGCATGACATTTAAAGGAATTAAGTAGTTATGAAAAGAATTGCTGAAAGCATTAAGATTAAGGATGCGTAGATTGGCAAATAAATCGAACCCGTATGTTGTTTAGCATTCAACATCTTCACTCTGTTTGGAAGCTCAACTTGTTTTGAAGATTAACTTTTTTTTTTCAAGAAGTTTACTACAATTTTATTTTATTTTATTTTTTGTTTAAATCGTATTGTAACTTTAAAAAGCCAACGCATTGTACAGCCCTTTTTATCACTGACTGCTAATTTAAACAACATAACTAATAGGTATGTAATTAGGGGTCTTACCGTGCGTCCCACGAGGTAAATGGGCTGGAATGACCACCACACAGATGTTAATTTATAGATAAATTGGGATATCGCCTACTCCTGCGCAATTTCACTTCTCTCCTGTTGCCACTCTTCTTTAAAGTCACAATCGTATAGCCATAAATCGGGATTTAACACACATTGGTATCCTCTAAGCCCTTGACAATATTGACCTCAGGGCTCAACCTTGGGGTTAAGTATGTTAAGGTGAACCACTCCCTGTGCGTGTGGTCCTCAGGTATCTACAGGCTGACCATATTTTTGAGGATTTGGGGGGATTTTGAAGATCATTTTTCATCATCTTTTCTTTCTCTCCACATTCAAAGTTCGAGCAAAGTTTCGGTTGACAAAGTCCCTTTAAAAGTAAATGTCCAAATTGCGTCAAGACTCTGGTTAGATGAAAATATGTTGTCTATGGTAAGTACATCAATGCAGAGATTAGATAGATAAATAAATAAATATACCACGTTACCCTTACATGTGGTAGA
The DNA here is from genome assembly GCA_036172795.1 of Pelodytes ibericus. Lineage (NCBI taxonomy): Eukaryota > Metazoa > Chordata > Amphibia > Anura > Pelodytidae > Pelodytes > Pelodytes ibericus. The sequence goes on from CM069862.1 coordinate 188,327,753, forward strand.
GGGATCATCTTTAAAGATGATGGAAGTAGTACCATCTGGTACCAAGAAAGTAATCATCAGCCAGTGATCAGTGAAATATTGACAATTTATAACTCCGCTGAACCTGATCTCAGCTGACCTAATACACCCTATAAAACATTAACCCTTTAGCCCATGGTGAAAAAAGCGTGTAGCAGCATCTAGTTAGGTCAAGCCGAATGCTTCAGAACCAATCCTAATAAAAAATGATTATATTCAGTCTCCTGTATTTCAGCACTGATTTAATGTCCCATGGGGAAATGGAAGGCAAAAACTGACCTTACCAGAATTTGAACCTGTGACCAACTGAACTACATATATTTAAAAAACCCTTTAAGAGTAACCACAGTGGGCGCTCTTCAGCATTAAAGGGACACTAAACTTTTTTTTTCACTTGTGCTTCTAATGCTAGCGCAGAGAGAGACCCTCGTTTTTGCAGGGGATCAGCACCTTAACTAGGTCCCCCCTATGTTGATTGGCTGTGCGCATGCTGATGTTTGTCAGCAAGCCACAACCAGGAACTGCTGTGTCTCGCATGTGAGACACAGCAGATAGTAAACCGTGTGTATCTATTAAGATATACGTCGGGCTTACTTAAATGTCCCAGGACATGTTTTGTTTAACCCTTGATTCCTTCAAGAAAGCAAGGGTTAAACCACGTTTAATGTTCCTTCCTTTCATAGGAACTTGAAATCCCAAACCTGAATATTTGTTGATTTATTTTTTTATGCCAACTGTAAAATACATACATTTTTCATGAACAAAATGAGGGAAATGCAGGGAATTGAGAAGGAAATTGCAAAACGGAAGGCCAACGTAGTTGAGTTGAAAAAAGTATCCCATTCAGTTATACTGCATCACTGTTGCAATTCTCTTCTCAATTTTCTGCACTCCCCTCTTTCACTTAAATAAACAGCTCAGCAGACAGAAATGGACTTACACAAAATATATGTGTATTTATTTATTTTTAAATGTAATAAAAATATAATTTATTCTGAGTGTTTTTATAGATAGGATTTTTTTTCTATCTCTGGGGGCTATTCTTGGGGCATTTATACCCCCCGTTGTGGCAATTAGCCTGACAGCGTGAAATCTTAGTCACCTAATATACACTTTATACCTTTTTTTGGAGTGTTCTTTTTATTCCTTGTTTGGAAGACTTGGACTGTTAAAGATTCTAGGGGAAAAAAAACTCACACTATATTCTACAGCTTTGTACTGAAACGGAAAATGTACACCTGCTGTGTAACAAAGTGACTGCTACCACTTGCTGATGAGCTTCATGTTTGAGAGTTTTTTTCGGTTTAGCGTGATTGCCAGACGTGCTGATGATCTGACAAGTTTATAGACGAAAAAAGTAAGTAACATTTTTATTTAGTTGGCTTATTTTTCTATTTTGTTTTTTTTACGAACATCACCTTCACACGTTGACCCCATTCACACGTAAACAACTTTTTTTATTTATAAAAGGACCAGGTTTCTTCAAACGCCTAAAGTTTCAAAGTATGTACTTTAAAATAGCGTGAGTTTTCAGGTTTTCTCATTTAAGCACCAAGACTACAGGGTGCAAAAAATAAGTTAATTAAAATGTTTATATTTTTCTTATTGGAGACAAAAGAAGTAGGAGCCACATCTCACTGAGGTTAGACAGCTTTGAAATAGTCGTTTTTGTAGGAGTGTATCTTCTGGGAAGGGGCATTAGAATTTTTTTGCTCACTGTCACCACTACAGAGAAGACCTTTACATTACTATACTTATCCCATCAATAAGGGCCAAAATGCATGGCAATTATACTCTGCATGAGGAACACAGCAACCACAGATGTACGTTTTGGCCTCATCAGTGTGATACATACGGCTGGTGTCTCTCTAGGTGTAGTGAGCTAGGGACCCACGTTTGGACCTATCCTGATAACTCATGGAGACAAAAGAAGTGGGAGCCACATCTCACCAAGGATGGACACCACTGAAATAGCTTGTCTTATAGGATGGTTTCTACTCGGGAAGGGCATTAACCATTTTTTGCTCACTGTCACCACTACAGAGGAGACCTCTCCAGTAACCTATCTGACAGTCCCACAGCAACCACAGATATAGTTGTTTATTTCTTATTGCTATTAATATTTTGTTTCAACAGTTTGAAAGTCAGTCATAGATAAACATATCTTGGTGCCCTCAGCCATCACCAGATTAAAAAAAGGAGCAGGGAAGAGAGATCTGTTTTACTGAGACACAGATATCTTGCATTCTCCTCCACTAGATCCCTGAGGACAAGCATACCGCTCAACTTCTGCCAAAAAGGTAGGTCAAAATAGGTAACATACCTGTCCTTGAGGCTTCCTATCCTATCCTTTTGATCCCAGCATACAAGTGATTATTACTTAAAAATAATCCCATTAGTCTCAAATAATATTTATGTAGGGTCAAAGTGCTCGACATATGCAGAACTATCACCTTTACAAAATATAGGTTGTTTATTGAAAAGAAGATTCCTTTTTTCAGTCGGGCATTAACTGAGTAGAGAAGGGCTACTAAACTGGTTCATGGGTTGAAGGATAAAACTTACCAGGAAAGGTTAAAGCATCTTAACATGTGTAGCTTGGAGGAAAGGCGTAACAGGGGGGATATGATAGAAACATTTAAATACATAAAGGGAATCAACACAGTAAAGGAAGAGAGTATATTTAAACGAAGAAAAACTACCACAACTAGAGGACATAGTCTTAAATTAGAGGGGCAACGATTTAAAAGTAATATCAGGAAGTATTACTTTACTGAGAGGGTAGTGGATGTATGGAATAGCCTGCCAGCAGAAGTGGTAGAGGTAAACACAGTCAAGGATTTTAAGCATGCGTGGGATAGACACAAGGCTATCCTAGATATAAGACCGGGACGGGGGACTAATAAAAGTATTCAGAAAAATTGGGCAGACTAGATGGACCGAATGGTTCTCATCTGCCGACACATTCTATGTTTCTATGTTTCTATGTTTCTATTTTATGAGTTCCAAGTGGGAGTTTTCCTTCTTTTTTATTATTTCTGAACTGAGTATACTTAAAGAATATTTTAAGAGCCGTAAACTATGCTTTTGTTCATTTTTTTTATTGATTTCACTTATGTTTAAAATATGGACAGCAGAGACCATAAATATTTTCTACCCTGGCAGTTGATAAAGTCTAATCTTATTTCCCCCTAAATTGGCTTTGTTATACGTAAAAAAAGAGTTGGAAAATGAATTTATTTCTGATTTTCTTTCTTTGATCCATTTTAATACTTTCCCCCACATATTATTTATTTTTCATGTCAGCACAATTGATTAGTGAAAGACAGTATCCTAGTTTCCCACCAGGTTAATCTTTATCTGAAAAAGTGATGTGTGTCTAGTCTCAAGAAAAAAGGCAGCCACTGAGATAGCCCATTGCTTGCTGAGGTAACAATGCTGTAATTATTTCTACAGTCTCATTGCTCTGTCTTGTAGCAGTTCTCAATTCTTGTTCAGCAAGTTGCACCACTGTTTCCACAGTAGGTTTGTTGCTCTTTATTGTAGCAGTTTATAATCATTGTTCTGCAAGTTGTGTTCCTACTCAAAACTTTAATAACTTATAATTCGGGAAAGGAACAATATAGAGAGCAGAAATAGTTATGCTGACTTAAAATGCCACCCTTAGAACTATATCTATATCATATGGTCTTCAGGATAGAAGTCTCATTTGCTGTTCATGTAGAGCAACGACCTCTCCACTTTGCAGTGTATGTGGTGCCTAATAACCTTAATTAACTCATAACTCTGGAAAGAAACAATGTAAAGAATTGAAAATAGTTACATTCACCTAAAAATTGCAGCATGAATAAGCTGTGCAAATTTCATGATTCTAGAGTTTAGCGTTAAAGCGTTTTTACTGCTTCAGACAAACAAACAAACAGACATTTTCTGTTTTATAGCTATGATATGAATACATATAACATAATAAAATACATTATAAAATAATAAAAATGTATGTAATAGTATCTAATAATAATAGATTAGGCATGTATTGTCTTGATAAAAACCCAGTGTAATAAATCATAATATACACAAATATAGTAACATAGTAATTTAGGTTGAAAAAAGCTCTATTATGAATGCTTATTCTATTATTAATAGCCCTGTATGTTCTGCTTTTCTAAAACAAAAAAACATCCAGACCATTTTTAAATGCATCTATTGTAGTTGATAGCACTACCTCTCTTGGCAGTGAGTTCCATAACTTTATTGTCCTTACTGTAAAGAATACCTTCCTTTACTGTCTATGAAATCTAAGCTCTTCCAGTCTCAGGGGGTGACCACTTGTTCTTTTTACATTTCTGTTAATGAACTTTCGGATTATTAATAACCATAAAAATATGAATATGAGTTATTAATTATGAATCATAGAAAATATGAAAATTAATGATTCATATATATGGGTCCGACTAAAAATACCCATATCAAGAATTTGTTATGTATGTGAGAGTTTGGATGACATTTTTACAAAAGTAAATACAATGCCACAATTATTAATAAAATAATAATGAATTTATTATATATAGAATAAGGATCAAATGGTAAGCAGAATAGCATAACAACAAAATACAGTATCAACAGATGTTAATCATAATTCACATGTATGACTTATAACATAAGTAAGTAGGACAAAACATGAAATATGCAGCTCTGTACCTATATCAACATGCATGTAGAATAATGTACTATGCAGTATGTTTCTGACCATAAGATGGCCATGCATTTTATTTAGATACAACTTACAATGATTAGTATTTAAAATGGTTAATGATAGTACACCATAATTACCTACAAATTACCAACATATACTCTGCTTAGGTAAGGTAATACTACTAAATCATATCACTACTCAAGGTGGCTATTTCTTAATATGCTCGGTAAATGATAATGTATGTATTCTAGCTTAGACTTTAAGAATGAGAATCTCAGATAATCTCTGGACATTAGATATGACATATTTGGGTAAATAGCTAGACTATAAGAACTTATGGTTCTTTTGTTAATATCTCTATAATATTCCTCTGGCTTCCTTCTGCAGAAAGGATGACAGATAAACACCAGGCTAAAACATATAGATCCCAGAAATTGTGGGATTTAAGTTTAATTTACCCAAATATATATGCTAATGACATCCATAAAAATGAGATTATGCTAGAAACAAATGACCACATTTATACATTACCGGCAGAGGTTGGTTTGCAGTTGGGACTCCTTCAATTGAAGAATTGAGTGATGGGAGTTACTCCTGGGACTTAGCTCAATACTATGTGTATGGAGATTTCTATTGTTATAGTGAACATGTGCTATTAAAAGCCTCATATTCCTGAGTTCTCCCCAGAAGGAGAGAGACTCAGCCCTTTTCTAAAACATTCCCATCTCTCACCCCACTAGTGGCAGCTCTCCCAAAATCAGTCCCCCCACATCTTTTCAGGTATCTCTGGTCCGCCCTTTCTAGCCATCCAGTACCAACATATCAACCAAACCTTATCTCAGACTCACACCCTGTTTCTGTAACTTCTAGCCAATTGAATGGATGGGTGTATTTAATTTAAATGAGATGATGTCATGGTTTATAGCTGCACCTGGATTGTGAGTATAATATAAGACAATATATGTTTAAATGTCTAAAAGTGTTAATACAATTTGAAATTAGAGTAAATATGTATCATATTCTTATCATTGCACATTAAATAAAATGTAGAATAAAATATATACCACACTAATAAAACAATAAAAACAATATTCTAATTAATATGTAGGATTAATTATACTTTACATTTGTATTAGTGAAGGTGTGATATAATATATTTTATTGGGTGATTTGAATCCACTAGGTGTATTTATAATAACCCTTATTAGAATCCTAATGAAATCAAAAATCCCAATAATCTCAGTGTGTCTGTGTCTGTCAGTTTCTGCCAGTTTGGGTGGGCTAGCAAGTTGCAGAAAAGCCCCCCTTCTCCTCTAGTATGTACACAGCTGTGTCTGCATCAGTACAATGAGATGTAATAAACCTTGCACAACAATGGCCACCTTATCTGTTCCAGTGATACTATGAACTTATCAGTAAAATATTTGGTTACAGATAACAGAGTTAGGAATGTGGAAGACTTTCCTTTTATCCTCAGGGACACAGAATAAGATTTTAACACAGAGAAGGATATCCCAAAACTGTCACAAAATGGAGGCTGCTGGCATCCATCTTGTTATACTTTGCTTCTGCTTCATTCATATATACCAGTCTCGAGATTACTGATCAATACCTCTGACAGAACAGGTCACTGGAGAGCTCTTTATATTGGCCCTGCACAAATTTATATAATGTTATCATATCCCCTGTGAGACGCCTTTTTTTCTAACGTATATAAATGAGATTTTTTAAGTCTCTCTTCATAACTAAGATCCTCCCTTATTAATTTTGTAGCTCTCCTTTGCACTTTTTCTATTTCCTTAATATCCTTTTTAAGGACTGGTGCCCAGAATTGTATTGCATATTCAAGGTGAGGCCTTACAATTGATTTGATAAATAGGCAAGATGATATCCTCTTCCCATGAATCTATACCTTGTTTTATACATGGCAATATCTTATTGGCCCTTGCAGCTACTAACTGGCATTGGGCACTGTTGCCATGTTTCTTATCTACAATTATTCCTAAGTCCTTTTCTGCTAATAGTACCGTATTTGCTCGATTATAAGACAACCCTGATTATAAGACGACCCCCCCAAACTTTGTATATTCCTTTAGGAAAAAAACTAAAAGCCTGAATATTAGACTACCCTATAGGAAAAAAAAGTTTAACTTGTATATATGTAAATTGTCTCTCTCTCCCCCTTGTCTCTCTCTATCCCCCCTCCCCTTTTCTCTCTGTCACTCCCTCCACTTGTCTATATCTTCCCCCCTCCCTCCCCTTGTCTATATCCCCCCTCTCCCTCCCCCTCACCTTGATTATTTCCCTGGTGGCTAGTGGGGGCAGCTGGGGATGTCTGCACGTTAAGTGCCGACATCCTCCATGCTGCCCGACACCTCCGTCTATTATGACGGACAGCTGGTCCCTCATAATGGACGGAAGTGTCGGGCAGCATTGAGGATGTCTGCACGTATCGTGCAGACATCCCCCAGCTGCCGATTCTCCTGGTGGCTAGCGGGGCAGCGGAAGATGTCTGCGCTATGAGCGCAGACCTCCCCTGCTGCCGCCCGGCATGACCGCCAGGACTTTTATGATGGAGCCGGAAGGACATGGCTTCATCATAGAAGTCCCGGCGGTCATGCCGGCCGGCAGCAGGGGGAATCTGCGCATATCGCCCAGACATCCCCAGGCTATTAGAGAGGGGGATCCAGGTCCCCTGCAGCTCTGCTGGGGAACTGGATCCCTGTCTTATAGTCTGACCTCCCCCCCCCCCCCCCAGCGTTGTCTCTCTCTCCCTCCCCCCAAACTAATATCTCTCTCTTCCCCCCTCCCCTTGTCTCTCTCTCCCCCCTCCCTCCCCCTCACCTTGATCCTTTCCCTGGTGGCTAGTGGGGGCAGCTGGGGGATGTCTGCACGATAAGTGCAGACATCCTCCATGCTGCCCGACACCTCCGTCTATTATGACGGACAGCTGGTCCGTCATAATAGATGAAAGCGTCGGGCAGCATGGAGGATGTCTGCACGTATCGTGCAGACATCCCCCAGCTGCCCGATTCTCCTGGTGGCTAGCGGGGCAGCGGAGGATGTCTGTGCAATGAGCGCAGACCTCCCCTGCTGCCGCCTGGCATGACTGCCGGGACTTTTATGATGAAGCCGGAAGGACCCGGCTTCATCAAAGAAGTCCCAGCGGTCGTGCCGGGCGGCAGCAGGTGGAATCTGCGCAGACATCCCCAGGCTGTTAGAGAGGGGGATCCAGGTCCCCTGCAGCTCTGCTGGGGAACTGGATTCCTGTCTTATAGTCTGACCTCGATTTGAGGTCAGATTATAAGATGACCTTGAATGTAAGACGAGGGGTATTTTTCAGAGCATTTGCTCTGAAAAAAAACTAATTTTATATTCGAGCAAATACGGTATTATTATTGTTGTAATAAAAGATTTTCTCTCCCTAAATGACTACAAACATCTTTTCTTCCTTCCGGCAAAACAAGTCCATGGTTCATCTCTATACAATTTTTAAATATGGATAACGAGCCGTGGAGAAAAATGATGCATCACAAATGACAGATCTTTTGAAATGGTTCTACTGAGCTTCGATTTCATTTTTATCACTTGCAAGAAAACCCAACAAAGAAAACGTAGACAAATCTCAAGTCCAAGATCTCTCGGTGACTAGTAAATGAAAACCATAGGAAAATGCTGGGAGGATAAAAGTATAACGGCTAGTCTATTAAATGGCCCAAGAGGGACACAAGTTTTAGAGATCGTGACCTATTGAAGGACAGCTCCAAAAAAAAGAAAACGGTGGTGGTTTTATAACCTAACCTTATTGGTGAAGTCAGGTCGAGCACAGGTTTTTTTTTATCCTGTGATATTGTACTAATGGGTGTAGTCACGGATTGATTAGATCACAAGGTCACAGAAGCAGACATATAAACGTCACTAGTGATGTCGGAGATTTTGACTAAACCCTAAAGTTCGGGCATGTGAGATTACATGCAATACGCAATGTTACATTTAGCTGCTCCATGCTGTTCACCGATTCTTCCTGGCGTTCAAGGCTGTCCTCATGGATGGTTGGCCATAGAATACACTCCTGTGGAAAGGGGTTAAACAGAATAAAGATTTACAGCGGTTTAACGTGTCTATTCTGATCGTATTGACCAAATTTTACTTACGTGTCTGGTAAACAGTAACTGGCAACTGAACTGCAAAAATCAGGCCAACATAGTAGATTTTGAATACTAACAAGTTGTAGATTTATTTTCCCCTCTCAGCTATTTTGGCCTGATGTTTGCAATTCTGTTTTCAATTTACTACTGTTCACTGTTTAGTGGATAAAACCCAGACACATAGTAGATGGAGAAAGGGAGAAATTGTTGGGTTCATAAATTCTTGAGTTATGTTAATTATCATTTATTTTTAAGCTTTAAAACATATATGACATATTTCATATATATGCAATGTAACCAATACATATGTAGAAAGGATCTGCTTGTGATCAATAAATGTGTATTTAGAAACAAAAGCAACTGATTGCAGGTAAAAAGGTTGATTCTATATACTACTAATTAGAACTAATTTTTCTGTTACTTACATTTAAAAAAAAAAAAACTAATTATATCTACAGTACAATTATGAAAAGGCAAAATTAGGATTTCTTGAGTTTGCCAAGAGATGTCTCTCAAGATGTTGCTAAACTACAACTCTTATAACAAAATATCCAGAGTGTGCAGGGTTTGTTAAGACATTCCCTATTTGATACACAGGTCTAGGCAGGAGGCCGGAGTTTACATGGAGTTTAAGTTAGGTTATATTCTGCCTGAAGGAAGCCCAGTGTGTGGGGCCAAACGCATCACACTATTACAAGCATTTGTTCGTCTATTGTGGAATCTGCGGCCGTGGAATCATTTGGTCTATCCTGCTGTGCACTTTGAAGTTACTTACCTCTATGTATTCTATGATTTACCACAATCACATGCAAGATTTCACTATATACGCTCAGACCGCTGAATATCATCTGGTCTGTGAGTGCGTTTTATAATTTGGGGCCTCTACACTACACTATTATGACCCTCTCTGTCTTTTTCTCTTTTTGTGTATTGGAACCTTTGAACTGAGTATACATCTCAAGGTTTCGAAACCAAACCTCGACAAGCACTCAAAGCACAGAATATCTTCTACTGTGTGAGTGCATAAAATAGCTTTGGGGCATCTTTCAATTTAAATACTACACTATTATTGTCTTGTCTGTTTTTTTTTATGCTCAAATTGAAACCAATGAATGGAACATACATCTTCATTGCAGTCTAATAAGGATATGTAATATTTATGACTCTGTATCACACGCCGTGGTGGGGGTATAATAATCTACATTTTCTATGTTTCTGAGCGCACTAATGCCACATTTATACTACATCTTTAAACTCTTGTGATTAACTGTGTTTTCGCTCCATCCCATCTAGTGCTATAGTTGCCACACTTTTGTACTATTTTATATGGATCTTTTCAAGGTTCAGAAACCAGGTGAAACTACTAGGTCATGTCCTGTTATTCATAGGGTATTTCCAATTTTGTAATAGACATGCTCAATGATTGTACGACAAAAGGGGCAAGCCAACAAGTATAGGTCTAGGAACTTTGTTACACTGCAGTTTTCAGGATGCACAGCCAAATTGTAGCTGAGGGTCATGGGAGACATAGTTTAACACTAGCTAGAAAGCAACCGAGCCTTCTAGGCAAAAAGCATGGGCAGTAAATCCAACTTTTACACCCCACCTGGCTCTGCATAACATGACAGTGTAGTTTTATAGAGACAGAGAATAGAATTATATAATTATCTGACTTGAGAATAAATGCTTGTGGACTAGATAAATTAGATTTTTTTTCCCACCTTTCTAATTATCACCGTGATTTATTAAATTGACATTCACAATTATCTTTCCGTCATGCTCCAACAGAGATTTTAGACGTCTGTATGTATATGTCAAGGAGCTTCCCTTGTTGCATATTTGATTATTTTATGGGGCTAAAATATGAATGATCAGGCCATATATCCGGGATGAATCTTCCATTACACCTATACATCAAGCGGTTGTAGCTCAACGCCATGCCCCTAAGGCATAATGTAAATGATGAAGAAGACCGAATTTGATTTTGTCGTCCTCTGTTCAAATATCAGTTTTTATTAAAGAAAACATTTTACTCAATCACAGGTGCTCGGAGATAGAAAGAGTGACATCTTGATGCGCACTCTTTGAAAACCCAACTCCCATGGCAATTTTTTTTTTTGCTATGCACGTTTAAAAAAAATGATCTCGAATTTCGTCTTGTTCAGAATTAACTCAAATACTCAGATTTCTGGTATGGGACTACATTTGTAAGTGGGGCATTCAGCCTCATAATTCACAGATGATTTAAAAGGGAAAAACAGCCATGAATTATTCAGGTTGATGGATATACAGTGCGAGGATTGCAATGTAAGATACTTTTCCGGGCGTGACCTCTCGATGTTTAAACAAAAGTCTCTCCTTCGTGGATACTGTACTTTGCAGAACTTTACACATGTTCAAGCTCAAAGGCCGTGAAGAGGTTCATTTATTTGCTTAAAGCTTTAAGCATGTGGAAATGCCAAATATTTAAATTGGAGCTGTCAAAGGGGCATCCATCCTGACCTGTGTTGCATCATTAACCTTCTCAAAGGCTTATTAGACGCTTTTGGTGAGAGGTCGACAGGTCTGAAAGAAATGATGAGAACAAGGGAAGGGAGATAAATGAACACTCATTTGGCATTTACAATAATGAGAATGTAAAAGCACAATGTGGAGAACAATATGGATAAATAGTCCATAATCGCGTGATATAGCTAAAAAAAAAACAATGTTTAGATAGGAAAATTCCAAAATGTCCTGCTCTACCCATATTTCTCTTTTCAGTTCTGTCTATGCCGCCTCATTCAGGTCCAGTCAAAATGTCAAAGCAAATATGCTATTATAAGTTTTTAAAAAAACTCTATTCAGTCATGTACACAGAAGACTGTAGAGAGTATCACAAAAACATCTGTGTGGGGGAGACTGATGCATTTCGCTCTCTGTAACAACTTAACGGAATCTTGCATTTGTTTTGTTTGAAGATAAACCAATGCAATCAGTTCAAATTTGGTCATGAAATACAGTAGATTTTTGCATGATTTGGCACTTGTCAGGCTGGACATGAACCCTGCTTTCCATTTAACTGTACTTTTTCCTTTCAGGTTCACCAGCCTGTTTTGTCACATGTTTTATTTTCAGCCTATAAAAACTTGTGTAAACTACCTTTTTCTGATTGTTGAGGTTCTTAGCTGCCCTCTAATCCAGCCTGCTTCTTCTACTGCTTTTTTGTGCACTGAACTTGGTCTGTCTTACTTTGTTTGTTTTCTCCTACAGACTGAATTTGTCTTGTTTGACTACTCGTGTGTTACTTATGTTCTTCCCACATCCCTGCTAGCTCCCACAGGCTAAACCAGTGATGGTTATTGGTAGAATACATGTCATGCCGCTCTTACCCTTACCTGCAATCACATTCCTGTCTCCATCCATTATTCCAGTTCCTCTGTGATCACGGAGTAGGCCAAAGCCAGGCCTGTAGTAGTGTCTTCTACCCGCGTCCGCAATCGCGGTAGCGCGGAAGGACGAGACCAGGGCCCAAAGTTTGTACAAATTCAGAAGACAGCATCCAGAGTTTACCCCAATTAAAGGTGATCTATTTGCACCTGTATGGGGAGGTAAACTCTGTCTCTCCCATCACCAAAGCTCCTATAGTCTCCTGGCAAAGAGACAGAGTGGTATGTGCTATGGAAGCACACCCCTCTGACATTTAATCCAGTGAGATTCTTGTCCCACAGAGGGGAGCAGTGGAGACCCACAGCACTATAAAAAACCCCTCAAACTGTTACCACAGGGCTCCAGTGTTCCGGAGCTTTGGATCCTGTCTGTCCTTGGACTTCAGTTTCCAGTTATTCCTTTTTTTGCTGTGTTACAGTATATCTGTTGGATTTCCCGTTACCTGACCTTTGTCTTGTCTCCTGGATTACCCTGTTTGCCTGAACCCTGACCCCTGCTCTGATCTAGTGGACTGTTCCTGACTTCGCTTTTTGGATTTGCCTTTTTTTTATTTTGTGGCACTCGTGCTCCTATCCTTACCAGGGTGTTCTGCCTATATATATCTGTGGACCACCTGGTAAGGGTTACTGGCAAGAGATAGCATCCCATGCTCTATGCTCCAAAACCCCAACCCTGACAATACCTACCTGACCCAGCTGCTGGACTCCAAAAACTGTTCATTCTTCAGTATTATTACAACCGGTTGGTGAGCTTGTCTGGCCTACTTCTTTCCAGCTGACCTGTCGTTGTGCCGAGATATTTCCAACTCTAGGTGGGCAGAAATGTTTTCCAACTACATTATGGGCAAAGCTGACATCCTATTAAGGTTATTGGAACCTTCCTTATGGGTCATTCTACAGACTGTGTGCTTGATGTTATACACCTGTCAACAATAGGCGGGGCTAAAAAAAGCCAAACCTACAAATTAGGAGTATCCACATATCTTTGGCCATTATGTGTGTACATCCTTATTTACATATATACTCACACTATCCTAGGTAGTATAGAGCAGTGCTTCTCAAACCTGACCTCAATACCCCCGAACAGTCCTGGATTTAGGGATTACCCAGTTGTGTTTAAATAAGAATACCTGGTATGGTTGCCTAAACGTTAGGGTACATTGTGTTACCAGAATTACATGCACATGCATAAAAAAGGAGAAACATATTGTCTGTGGTGTTTTCTGCTTATGACATCGCCTGTGACTTGATATGCTATTGAACTCATTTGCAATGGGAAATGTGTAATTTGCCTATATCAAGCCACAAGGTGATGTAATAAACAGGAAGCACCATACACATATTTAAAAAATATTTTTTTTAAAAAATATTGAATGCATTTGCATGCAATTCTACTAAGACAATTGGGGATATGTATAAAAACTCCCACACTGCAAAGTGTTGGGAGTTTTATGAAAAAAAAAAAAAGAAAAAAAGCACGATTACCATTTGGTATGTATAAAGGCAACTGCGCTTTTTCAAACTCCAGACAGTTTGCAGTGTAGAAGAGAAAGACCTCCGTCAAACTGAGGTGGAGGTCGCCAGACATCAGCGCCTCATTTTTTTAAACAAAGGTTGTGCCAACACAACGAGCGCTGACACAACCTAAATCTACGCATTTGGCGTAGATAATGCAGACTCCTGTGAATCTGATTCATACATTGGCTCACATGCCAATTGCACCAGTATGTGGCGCAATCTTCACGTGCACCATGTTCATACATGTCCCCCAATGTGTAGCTCATTTTTCGTCATTTTTTTATTCTCTACATTCACAGTATAAGTAATGTTTAGGTTGACAGGGTCCCTTTAAGAAGCTGTAGTAGGTCTAATTTTTCTCAAACAAAACTTCTGAATGTCATCGAAAAATCACTGTTGGTTAAAGAATAAAGACAGTCAGTTACCGTGTACACTGAATGCAAAGAGGCATATATCCAGTAAAAGTAAGTCTTTGCTTTAACAGAGTATGTATGCAGTTACACAGCGCTGACACCAGGATTGATTACAGATAATGACCATTATGTTAGTGACATGTCGTCCTGTTTTCCTTCTTACTTCCGACTCCAATTCTAGAGGTTTCTTTCTCTTTTTTTTTATGTTATTCCTCTGCTTTTTCTGTCCAATTATTCTAATTCTGACATATTTCTCTAATTTACGTGACACATATGTACACGCAGAATTCTGAGTGTCTGACCACTTATTTTTCCTGTGTTTTGGGCAGAGTAAGTATAATTCGTGCTCATTTAATTGCTAGTAGTGACAGAATGTATCAATACATTTTAATAGTCTGCGGTGAGAGGGATTACTTATGGTGTTGACTAGCTGTACATGAAGCACTTCCATTTGCTTATATCCAAAGGTGACAGCAAATGGTATTTATTGAATGTGTATCTCCAAAGCACACGCCCCTTTAAAGAAAGAGCAGCTGAAATGTATTATTATTATTATTATTATTAATATGATTTTAGATTGGTAGTTGCAGTCTCTCTACATCACATGATTGTATTATTTTCATCCAGTAGAAAAATGGATATAGATCTTATATTGCTCTTATCATAATAATTCAATAGAACAATAGATACATAGCTGACATTGCTGTCGATATTATAGTATAATATATTGATAATAATAAAAATAATAATATACAGCTTAGTTATAATCAACCAAATCACTGTACACAGAATGCATGTTTACAACTTATCCTCTCAGCTTACTTACCTCTACATAAAAGCCATGCAAGCATAAAGTCAACGTTTAGTTTTATTTTATTTATATTTTCTTGCAAACTCGTTTTTTTTTCTTTCTTGTAACCTGTCAAAGACAAAAGTAGATGAATAAAGGGTATATGACTCTTTTAGAAACTCATTTCCTGACTAGTACTGCCTGTCCCCATAACAAATGACAAACAAAACTATAGAATAACACCACAGCACTATAAAAAACTGAAATGTTGCAACAACAAAAAAAGCAATAAGTGAAACTTTTAGACTATTCCTCTAACAAAAAAGAGGATTCATACAAGCTTTAGTGTGTAGTATAGCATCTTTTATTTTGCCAGCTATTTTATTAAAATCGTAGTGCAGACAGGAAAGAGAAACAAGCTGGTTACTGACTTGAATGCAGCATTGGTAATTGACAGAACATAGGTTAGTTGACATGATGCACCTTGTCTTAAGTGCTTCTTAATAATGAAACTGCTAACATCCAATGCTGATTTCCTATGTCTCTGATACTTAAACTTGGATTTTGCCAAGGCGTTTTCAAATGTCGGTTAACGTATAAATCAGCCATCAAGACAAAGCAAGATTCGGATTAAGTCACAGTACTGACAAAGAGAAATTGTTTAATATCCTTAATGCATATGATGAAATTCAGAATGTACGATTTTCAAGTACTGCAGGTGTCAGAAATTACAATTTACGAACAAACATAGCAAATGACTACTAATCATTTCTCCTACCGAGGGAGTAATTAACTGCGCTATTGAATATGAAAAAGAAATTAAATAAAATCGGGGTGTGAAGCTCAGAACGACATGCTACACTACCTTTGTCTTCCAGCTGCACTGAAGCTATTTTTGTGTTTGTTCATGACTTCCATTAAAGTCGGAGGCGTTTGAAAGTTCCCTGTCGCTGACCACATTGTTTAAAAAAAAAAAAAAGTTTTGCAAACAAATTCTCCTTTTTTATTTTTCTCCTTAAGACATTTTTTTTTTTTAAATTTCATTCCCCACCAGGCAAAAGTAAGTCATGATTAAATAAAAAGAAAAAAGAAAAATGAAACTTCTTTCAGACGTTCAAATGAATAATGAGTTTCGAATTAATCCAAAAGCAATTTAACTTTAAACATTTATATGAAATTAAATGAGCCATTGAATTTGCTATACAAGCAGGCATTAATCTTATCTTGCTCTGAAGACTAAAATGTTGCATGGTGACCCATTAATTTCTAAGCCTCATGCAAGGTCTCTCTAATGCCTGCAGTCCATTAAAGAAATCTTATCCCTAAGTGTAAGTGATTTTTCATAAAGTTAAATTCCGTGTATATTTTTAAATATTGTAATCACTTGATGATCTGTGCTGACAAGCCTGCTCCTTCAAGATGTCGAATATTAAAGAATAAATTATTTAAAACATTGATCCAGAGAAAGAACAACGGATAAGCAGATAGCCATTTTATGAAAAATTAATCCGAATCTTCGCTATCAAAGAAATGTTCGTCATTAAAATGATGAAAGAAAAAGCCGAGCACAATGCTAATTATTATAGTTAAACTTTTTGCACTGGCATTTCATTTTTCTATAGGATCAGGAGTTCAGAATGTTAAATATAATCATATTTATTAAGTGGTGACAATATTTCCGATGTTACCACGGAACTTTCTGTATTCTACAGAATAATAGAGCTTTACTATTCTATTTTTCTTCTTCAACATTTTACTTTGCCAAACGTACATCTATCAAAGTTTGAGGGAGCCTCAAATTTGAGACACTGATTTTTACACAAGCCCACTTTGCTCAAACATTTTTAATCTATTTATTTATGATCACTGAATATATATATTCAGCATCCAGGACTTGCCTCTGTAACAATATGACACCCAGGGCCTTGTGGCCCCTTGCTCTTACAGGTCATTATAGAGCACACCATTTCACATATAGAACTTGACCTAACACCTATTTCACTCACAGGACTTTGTCAGCACCCATTCCACTAACTGGACTTGCTCCAGAACCCAGCTTACACTCACAGGATGTGCCCCAGCACCCAGATTGCACTCACTGGACTTGCTCCAAAACCCAGATAACACTCACAGGACTTACCCCTAGCACCCATACTGCACCAATGACTTACCACCAGCAATCAGATTGCACCATTGAATTGTCCACAGCACACAGTTTGCACCAATGACTTGCACCCAGCACCCAGATTGCCTTATGACTTGCCCCAGCACCCTTATTGCACCAAGTACTTGCCCCCAGCACAAAAAACTTACCACCAGCATGCATATTTCAGTCACCGGACCTGCCCCCGGCACATGGCTCTGTGTTCCCCTGTGCTGTCTATGGTGACCCTTCTTTTAGGAGAGACCCCTCTTTTAGCATATCCCTGCTTATCTTTATCAAAATTTGACCTTTAAAAAATGATCACCTGTTTATACTCATGTCCATCTACCGTATTTGCTCGATTATAAGACGAGGTTTTTTTCAGAGCAAATGCTCTGAAAAATCCCCCTCGTCTTATAATCGAGGTCTCTTATAATCTGACCTCAAATTGAGGTCAGATTATTAGACATGGATCCAGGTCCCCAGCAGAGCTGCAGGGGACCTGGATCCCCCTCTCTAGCAGCAGGGGATGTCTGCGCAACGAGCGCAGACTCCCCTGCTTCCGCCCGGCACGACCGCCGGGGCTTCTGTGAAGAAGCCGGGAACTTCCACTTTCGTCACAGAAGTCCCGGCGAGCGTGCCGGGCGGCAGCAGGGGAGGTCTGCGCTCATCGCGCAGACTTCCTCTGCTGCCCCACTAGCCACCAGGGTAAATCGGGCAGCTGGGGATGTCTGCACGATACGTGCAGATATCCTCCATGCTGCCCGACACGGCAGACTATTATGACGGACCAGCTGGTCCGTCATAATAGACTGCCGTGTCGGGCAGCATGGAGGATATCTGCACGTATCGTGCAGACATCCCCCGGCTGCCCCCACTAGCCAACAGGGATCAAGGTAAGGGGACAGGAGGGAGGGGGCAGAGAGACAGGGGGAGGGAGGGAGGGGGACAGAGAGACAGGGGGGACAGAGAGACAGGGGGAGGGAGGGGGACAGAGAGACAGGGGGGACAGAGAGACAGGGGGGAGTGAGGGGGGCAGAGACAGAGTCAAGGGGAGGGAGGGGGTTAAGAGACAGAGACAAGGGGAGGGAAGGGGTTAAAAGACAGACAAGGGGAGGGAAGGGGTAAAGAGACAGAGACAAGGGGAGTGAGGGGGTTAAGAGACAGACAAGGGGAGGGGGGAGAGAGAGAGAAAAATGGGGGCAAGGGAAAGAGAAAGGCAGCATTGGCACATAAAAAGAAATAAAAACTAGAAATACATTTTTTGATATCATAATTGTTTATTAAAAAAGCAATTTACATGTGAATATAAACAAGTTTAACTTTTTTCCTATTGGGTAGTCTTATATTCAGGCTTTTAGTTTTTTTCCTAAAGGAATATCCAAAGTTTGGGGGGTCGTCTTATAATCAGGGTCGTCTTATAATCGAGCAAATACGGTAATTCTTGTTCATTCTGTGCCTGGAATCCAAATAGGACTACAATCTTTTCTTCAAAAAAAAATATTGGCCATGCTATTGCCTCCAAGACTTGATGATGGCATATTGGCACATTTCTTATGTGAATATGCACCAATGTCTACACAGCATTTTGAACAGGTGCCAATGATCCTTACTAGTAAACCTTCTGATGTTCAACCATTACTGCACTTTTTGAATAGCAAGTCTTCATGCAGTCAGTAAAAAAAGCCTTTGTTTAATTACATAGGAATAGATGCCACCTGCTTTACACAATGCCAAAGTAAGATTTTACAAAGCAGGTAGAAACTGGTGTTATCCTTATGAGATATGCTAAAATGTCAAATACTGTGGATTCCCTATGTAAGAAGATATAATTAGCTTTGTAGGCCAACTGGTCACTGATGGCTTTAGAGACAGTTGGAGGAGTTCCAAACTTGTTATATCTTCGTATAATCTAAATCTGCAATTTTCCAACAAGCTCTTCATTCAATTATCCAAGAGGGTTACGTGTTAAATTAAACAAGGCCAACTGGTTATCTAAAGGATAAGGCCAGACGCTATAATAGTTATAAAAAAAAAAGTTCTTCTTTTTTGAAAATGTTATATTACTTTTCAGAGACATTTTATAGTGTCATTAAAATGTACATTTGCTCCTATATTGTCTCCAATGTGTGGACTTATAATAAAACCTTGACTATCATTTTTATTTAAACAATATGCTGTAGGCATTGGCAATATTTCCTTTTCTTATATTTTCAATTACCACCAGTATATGAGCTTTCCTTGACAATGAGGGGCTTCTGCCATGTTATAAAAATAGATTAGACTTTATTCCCCCCTTAATATGATAGCAAAGTCTGTGGGTGATATACCACCGTGTGTGGTCACACATTATTAGACAACAGGAAACCTGAAAAAGAAAAGTGACTATGCAGTCCCAGAATGCTTAGCTGTCAAGAGAGACGTCTCTGACAAATAATGCTCAATAATTAATCTTCCAGCTCATTATCTTTATTGTGCAATCCTGCACAGGATGAAGTGCATACTGGCAGTAATTTCCATCTCAAATTGAGTACGTACTTGATGTAAAGTCTACGATTGTAAATTAAATTACAGCTTCCCGTTATATAAAAAAAAACAAAAAAAACCCTGTAGGGTCTGAACATTGTGAAACGATAACATTGACATTGTCAAACATTAAGACATGACTGTGTTTGATAATTCAGCTCTTCAGACGAAGCCATTGTTCATTTGCTTGCCAAGAGAGTGCACTTAATGACGAGAATAGAAGTGACAGATTGCAAGATGACTTATAGCCCAATCTTATCTATAACAAGGACATTTTCCTGTTTTGTACTTTATTTGCTCTGGTTTGTATACACATAGTCAATATAATTTCAGTAACATCCAAAGCCATCTTATGAATAATGAACCAAATTTTTTAGTTCTGATTTCACCTATAACAGGCAAGTTTTGGTTTCCCGTAGGGTAGTGACATAGTTGCCAACATTGGCCATGTTTCCAGGGTCACATATTTGTTCCACATGTTGCAGAAAGAGCATGCAAAGTGCAGCCCGGCAGTATGTAGGATGTATGTAAGCACAGACACAATCCAATGAATTAATCATGGTAGGTCCTATGAGATCTCCACCCGGATTAATGTACTGGATTGTGTCTGTGCGTATATCCATCCTACATACGACCGGGCTTCACTTTGCATGCTCTTTCTGCAGCATGTGGAAGAAATATGTGTCCCTGGAAACATGGGCAATGTTGGCAACTATGAAGTGATGCAGTACTTATGGCATGCATGCCACAGTGCATTCGTATGGAAATAGTTGGAGCTCTACTCCAGCACCAACATTGCGTACAAAACCTCTGAGGATCTGCCTCCTCTCCTTCTTCTCATTCTTTGCCATTGAATGTCATTTATTAAGGGATTAGTAATATCCCCTAAAGGGCTCCTCTCAATTTAGAGACCTACTTGCAGAGGCCCTTTCCACCGTGCAAAGTTATATAATTCCTAATTTGTAGGAGCAACTGGGTTCTTGAATTAGTAGAGCACACATACATTGAACATAGAACACACAGGTACCTTCAACATAAGTCCTACATTCACCATTGACAGAAAAGAGCCAAGAATGATGCAGGCATAGCCAGAAAGTGTGGCGTATGTATTGTTCTCTCCTATTGCCTGGTGATACAGGGATTCACTCAGAGCCTCTGCAGGCAAGTTACCAAAATAGGAGCCTTTATGTGGCATGCATCCAACAATCAGGTATGCTTATAACTATTTGTAAATGCATAATGCTAGGTAAATTATAATTTGGTAAGTACAATCTGTCAGGAAACACAAGTATAAACAACTTTATTACAATCATTATTTTAGTCGTAAATACGCTAATAAGGCATGTTAAAACTGATTTGTAATGGTTTTTAATATTTGATATAAATATTACTATAACATAGATAACATTAATATTATATTTTTTTAAATATTATTAATTAGTTTAATGTGTTTTTTTCTTATTTATTTATTTTTATTTAATAAAGTTCATTTTTTATTTATAACATATCATGTTAATATATTTTATTATTTCCATTTTCCATTATTTCTTCTTTATTGTATTTAATGTTGGACCATTTTGGGAGGGCATAATTTTTTATGGGAAGGACCCAGGTTACTTTTTTTTGCAGCCGAGCTCTGGACACGAAAATTGGCCACATCACATGGGCCGATTTTCATGCCGATTAGAGAGATCACTTCAGTGGTTTCTGAGTATCCCAAATGTAAGGGCTGATATAAAAAAAATAAACTCTTGTGGTTCAGTACAGGAGTTATTTTGGTACAGGGACAATGTTAAAAAAAGGGGCACACACACACACACATTACTCCCCACTCTAAAACCAAAAACAAACAAACAACTGACTTGATATGGGTGATGGGTGAGCTATCTAGAGCAGAATTATGCTGCTGCTAGGGCAGGTTTGACTTATGAAACCCAGTAATGAATAATATCTGGGACTTTTTCCAGTCATTTCATATCTGTTGGTAGTTCTGCACATCATTTGTTCCGTCTTCCTTTATTCTAAAACATCTCTATTGGAATGTTACATTATTTATAGCTCCTTCCTTGTCAATATGTCCAAAATCTGCTATTCGAGCGACTATCTTTCACATCTTTTGACAAGTTGGTGTAAATATGTTGTTCCCCACGAACAGCACTGTATTACAGTCTTTTTTGATATATACCTCCTCCCTGACTTTTATAAATTCACCATAAGGAACTCAGTGAAATCTGATTTTATCTACAACTGGGTGAGATATGACTTTCCCTCTTGTCGATGAAAGGAGAAGGAGTAGAGGGAAAGAAAAAGGAAACTAAAATATATGAATTAACTAAGCTCAGGTTTCAAAACAATCCTTGTATTCCACTTGAGAAAATATGTCATATGTCATTTTTATTAATGCCTTTATAGAAACCATTCCAACGAAATGTGAGTGATAGAAACAGGTGAGTTTATGAAGTCATGATTTAGCTGTTGAAAATTACATTTACACTCTGGGGTTTCTGTACTGATGGAATATGTTCATTTTCCATCTAAAGAAAGTCAACAATTCTAAAGGGAAACAAAAAAAAAAGTTGAAAATTCAGGATAACATAGATTTGTTCTCCATATGTGTGGACAATTTGTCAGGCGTGGAACGACACAGATGTGAACAGAACTAACAATTTCTCAGCACTGACAGTCTTGTAGCAAAGGACCAACTTATCACCTCTACCCACTTGGAAAACAAATTATTTATTGTGGATATCTATATGTTTAGTGCAAGTCGTCTTTTCTTCATCGGTCTGTCCGTCTTTTGTTTTATTTTTCTTTGTGTTTGTTTTATGTGTTTTGGGGGGATTTTTATAAATGTATATCTGTACCATGTTACATAAAAATAGTAAGCAAGTTGAAAGAGGACCTATCGTGTATAAGGCATAGTAACTGGAAACAAAGAAGATTTGAGAAGATGTGAGAAGACTTGACAAAAAATTTCTTCGTAACATTCACATTCATAAAAAGGATTTTTTTCAAATTCTGTAAGTAAAAGTATACAACCAGAGCAGGACTAAAATTCCAGCTTCTAGTACACACACAACAGATACCCATGCACAATAAAAATCATACTGGATGATTTGTAGGTAAGGTATTGTCATGGTAAGGAATACGCATTTAAAATTCTGCCCGTGCATAGCTTATTAAAAAAGGGACATGAATAGAACTGGGTGGGTTTAACAGTCGGCAACATACACTCTTCGTCCACAACGACCTTGAAAAATGTAAAGTCATTGCAAATGGCTGGCATGCTTTATAGAAAAGTCCACTCTTCCGAGTTAGCATTTCTCCAGTTTATAACTTAAATATGAGTTTATGATCCTCAATATTAATTTGCAAATCTTAATTTAGGTAAGGCAACATTAACTAATATTTTAATTCTATCACTTGAATACCACCAACATAATTGTCAACCAACCTTGACAACATCTCAAGTAGCAACAATACATTTGAGAATGACTGAAGGATTAGGCACCAATGGTGTGTTTTTCAAGTTTGGATTCCTGTATGATATTGATCTTGGGCATTATGGACAAATTAGTATCTTTCACCTTCCCTACTCTCCGATTGTCTACCACCTATGAACCCATGTTGCATGCATCAATCCCTCAGCCTGACTCACCTTGTCTTGTCACATACCATGTGCATCCCTTGAATGTGCCAGAGGTCATGTGAACTTAGGTGGCTTTGCTTTAGAGGTAGACATCTCTTCCTGCAGCTCTTCTACGAAGTCCTTGGGGAAGATAGACCCAACGTCCCATTCTTCTCATCACTGAAACCCAGTAATGTTCAAATTAACAAACCATATTAGCAGCTGGATACCTGTCCATGCCATAAAAATAATAGCAAAGGGATTGGTCTTTGACTTAAAGATCAGAAAACGATAACTACATTCTACGTCTCCTGTGTTTACAGGAACTTTTTTTTTATTTCACATTGACACCAGCGATACAACGGGAAAAAAAACATCTGGCTCAAATTCAAGCAACCGAAAATTATGTATGTTTTTAACAGCTTATTACACATGTTCGACTTTCAGTTGTGTTAGGGCTAATTTTAAAACAATTTGCTATGATTCAGCTTTTGTCTCAATCTTTACAGCAAGACATCTGGAGGAAATTTAGAATGGATTATAAAGCTTTCACTGTGATAAACCATGAGCCGAGCCAGCAAAATCCGGTTACACGTTTCCACCTTAAACAAATGATCTTGAATGGACCATCTTGCACCCATTACTAAAATAGTCATCTCCCTCCGTCGCTGGATGACTATCAAAACAAGACAATTCGAGGCACATTTTCTTGAACTTTATGTCTTGAATTTTCCAACGCCGGTTGAATAAGATGTTAGACACAGCGAGCTGTTTTGTGACAACTGGGATTTGGACGCGAGTAACCTACAGCACAATTGTTTACCTGTTGGTTGCATAAGACAGATGGTATGAATACATCTTTGCAATGTGAAGATATTGAGGAAATGCTTAATTAAGATTTCTCACACATTTATTAAGACAATCACAGCATGCAATTATGTTATACAAAGTTAGGTCTATTTTCTTGGATGTCGTTCAGAACACAATCTGGAAACATGCAAATAAATGCAGACACATATATATCCCATTAAGGCATAATAATAGTCTATGTAGTCACAATAATATGCTCCTTGGAGACCCTACTTTGAAATGGGATGCTCTGTGGAGTTGCCTATGTTGAGTAAGCAGGTCAGTTCATATTGACATAGGGTATTCATCTCATATTGCTTAGTTTCTACTCTACGTAACCAATTATATTTTCAGAACAAAACATGATACAGGATGAGTATACCTGATCTAAAATGCTTGGGACCAGAAGTATTTTGGATTATGGACCATTTCATGAAATACAGTAATATCAATTCAAATACCATATATAGCAAATAACTCACTTTTATGGTGATGTAGCTGTGATGTAAGGCATCGTTGGGAACCTGCCATTGGTGTGTCAGGACTGCACACATGCCATTGTATTACCCTTAGTGGGCATGGGGGAATCCGAGCATGCATGGAAAGGCTATATCACAGCTTAAGGGGGCTGGACACTGAATAAACTGTTGTGCACTTGTTGTGTCAAAAACTGACATTTTGGGGGATAACGGATCATTTGGATAGCAGATGTCTGGATAAGGGATACTCAACCTGTTCTGTAGTAGAATAATTTGAGAAAAACTGCTTACATCTTCTTAATAAGGTTCAGCCAAAGTTATTCTGTGACACAAGATCTCTCTTTTCTAAACACACTTTAACTCTTTACTTTTATTTCCACTTCTTATCTTTGAATCCAGGACATTCCTAAAGTTGTTACCATGTTATGGGTTACCTTTACAATTAAACCATCCCATCTTTCTAAGATCTTTAAATAAAAAAATCTTAAAAACGGACTTCCTCCTTGAAGCGTATTACCTAATTAACTAATCCCTTAGTTTCTTACTTCTTCATCTTGGCTTACCTCAACCATTCCCTTCCACAGTCCAGTCCTTAGCTAATCAACTCTGGCCATCCTCTAGTTTCTGAATTATCTACAATTCATAAAGGCTGGAGGAGAGATGAGATTTGTACTTCATCAGGAGCTGGAAGGCCACCATTGGATGACTGGACACTTGTCTAGTAACCCTACTATTCACATAATTTTGCTTGCAGGATATGGTTTATCCACATGGCACTCAATCATTGTTTGATCACCTCAATTATTCCAATGTTAGCTTTGGTGTAACATGATCCCTTAGCTCTTTGGGCCATTTGAGCCTTTTTTTTTCCTTCTTTTTTTTCTTCTCTTTTATTTTCTTCTTTTTTTTCTTCTCTAATTTGTTGCCACCCCAGTTATCTGCATTTTTATATTTATTATAGTGCTTGATAAATAAAAATTATAATACAAAATCAATCAACTTGGCATTTCTGATAAAAAAAAATATCAGTAAATTCATCATTGCAAGCTCTGATCATTAACAAGCACTTCTACTCTGGAAGGACTGGTGACCTCCGAGCAACAATACAGCTGCTAACTTTTCATTTTTACGTGGCACAGAACACCCTGAGGTCTGCTCACTAAAAGGTGAGTACAGATGACTTAACTGGGCATTGTGCAGGGGTAAACCTGGTGAGTTCCTCATTCAAGAAAAACAGCATTATTAAAAAGTGAGAGAATTTAAAGATTTAACTGAGCATTATCCATAGCCAGCTGAGTGCTTCTCAAAGGGGAAGCTCGCCAATTCTGGCCCTGCACGTGGTATCGGTGAGTCGGTGAGATAAAATGACCATCACACCTGCAACTCACCTTGGTGTGAATAGTCCCTGTTGTTATTATACACATACTATAGTCCAAATTCTAGAGCTTTAACATTCTAAAAATGTGTACATAAAACATCAATAAAAAAAACATACATTATTGTTTGTATGTTTGTTTTTATTTTATTTTTAGACATTCTAGAGCTATAACAATGTTAAAAATGTGTACATAAAACATCAATAAAAAAATCACATACATTATTGTTTGTATGTTTGTTTTTCTATTTTCTTTCTTTCTTTCTTTCTTTTTTTCTTTCTTTCTTTCATGTTACAATCTTTAGATTTCATTGCATTGGAGCTTATTGGAAATCAAGTCTGAAGATCTATCAAGTCCTGGGGGCCCCATTAGACATCCTTTTATCCTGCACTCATACAACATGTACAGCTATGCTGTGAAAGAAAGAAAAAAAAGGAAATATATAATAAATAAAAGAAAAAAAAAATAATAATGGATGGGAAGCAGCGAATGGCCCAAGTCATAGCAAGCGACTGACAGCTGACAAGGTCTGACAAGAAAAATGTTCAACATTAACTTCAGTTTAACCTTTGATTGAAAAGAAACATGAGCAAAAATGTCAGACATCTTCCATTTAGACTGGAAATAGCAATGAAGCATATACGCAAACAATCAGCATGGTTTATAATGCCCTGCGTTGGAATTCCTCACGATCTTTGGAATGCTTCTATTTATAAAAAGTGATTGCACTGCTGATAAGGCTTCTGATAAACACTATATACAATGGGCAGGCAGAATGGTAAAGTACTAATCCGTTGGCGGGAAGTAATTAGGAGTTGTTTCTAGCAGCATATTTCAGGACAGAGTTTATTGTAACTCATTTTAAAAGCATAGCCCTTGACTCTCTCTTTTATCATTTACAATTGCTGAGCTGGGGATTTAACACAAACATCGTCTAGATTTCAAAGATAGGCCTTTCAGGGTGAAGTTAAAGGAGCTCCATTACCTCAGTACTGTTGGCAGTGTAAGTGTTGTGCCGAAAAATGGCAATAATACATATTGCGTGAGTTAAATAGCAAGCAGATGCATAGATCGAGTGATTTCATTGGCCTGTGCTCTCTCCTACCAGTGGCATCACCTTGTGGTATATTATGCGTATTGCAAGCTCTCCATTGCAGTAGTTGATTTTGCCGGTGAGGCCAAATTGAGTCTAGTGACAAGATGCATGTGAGGGGTTTTCTCAGGGATCTACAGTAACCACAGTCATCTAGGGCATGCCTCTCAACTGTCCTTTTACGCAGGACAGTCTCCGATCTGCGACTCTGTCCCATTCTCCCATTGAGCTGATCTGGACAGGTAAAGTTCAGGAGGACAACATTAATCGGGACTACAATCCTGCACACCGGAGAATATGTACTGCGTATCTACGGCATTGTGCGCATGTGCACTTATGATGTTAGTTTGAGTGACAGTGCTTTCACCAATGCAGTACTGTATTTAGCGCGAGGCAAACAAGGCGCAGAGGCGGCTCTCTAATTAGGCGAGTTAGGCAGCCGCCTAAGGCCTCGCACTCACGGGGGCCTCGCGGCTGCCTAACTCACCTTATTACCTTTGATGTAATAGGGAGCTTAACGCTGCCGTTAAGCTCCCTGTAACACTAACCTGGGACGTTTCCTCCGTGCATCTTCTCTCCTGCACGGAGGAAGGAAGTTCCGATCGCGTTTTTTTTTTTTAAAACTTTATTGAACCCGGGCAGCTTCAATAAAGTTTAAAAAAATAAAAAAAAAACGCGACCGGAACTTCCTTCCTCCGTGCAGGAAGGAAGATGCACGGAGGAAACAACGGAGAGCAGCATGTACGTAAGTACTAGGGAAGGGGGGAGGAGGGTGGTACAAACGAGCAAAGACTGGCATAATGAGGGGCTAAATATTGGCACAGTGTGGGGCAAAATCCTGGCATAGTGAGAGGCAATATCCTGGCATACAGTGGCAAAATCCTGGCATATTGAGAGGCAAAATTCTGGCATAATGAGGGGCAAAATCCTGGCACAGAGTGGCAAAATCCTGGCATAGTGAGAGGCTAAATCCTGGCATTGTGAGGGGCAAAATAGTGGCATTATGAGGGGTAATATCCTGGCATACAGTGGCAAAATCCTGGCATATTGAGAGGCAAAATTCTGGCATTGTGAGGGGCAAAATTGTGGCATAATGAGGGGCAAAATTGTGGCATAATGAGGGGCAAAATCCTGGCCCAGAGTGGCAAAATCCTGGCATATTGAGGGGCAAAATTCTTGCATATTGAGGGGCAAAATCCTGGCATAGAGTGGCAAAATCCTGGCAAATTAAGGGGCAAGATCCTGGCATAGAGTGGCAAAATCCTGGCAAATTGTGGGGCACAATCCTGGCATAGAGTGTAAAAATCCTGGCATATTGAGGGGCAAAATCCTGGCAGATTGAGTGGCACAATCCTGGCATATTGAGGGGCAAAATCCTGGCATATTGAATGGCTTAATCCTGGCATATTGAGGGACTAAATCCTGGCATATTGAGGGGGTAAATCCTGACATATTAAGGGGCTAAATCCTGGCATATTAAATGGCTAAATCCTGGCATATTGAGTGGCAAAATTCTGGCATTTTGAATGGCTAAATCACAGTGCATCCGGTGCTGTGAGGAAGAACAAAGTGCCAATCTTCTAGCACAACGTGGTCTGTGAGACCACTTTCAACATTGAGCACCTTTCCTTCTGGCTGAGTGTTTCTCTTAGTGTGTGATTGTGTGCTTTCTGAGTGTGTCTGTGAGTCAGTGTGTGCTGGCTGAGTGTATCTGTGAGTGTGTGCTGGCTGAGTGTGATTGTGTGCTGACTGAGTGTGTCTGTGAGTCAGTGTGTGCTCACTGAGTGTGTCTATGAATGACTGTGTGATATGTGTTAGTGTTCACATTTAGGACACAGCAATAACAATGTGAGTTAGTCAGCCGCACACAATTTTATCTATACCAAATGTTTATAGATGTTTGTAGAATAATTATGAGACAAATAAAATTCTAGGAGCTGTTCATTTCTAGAAGCTGGGATTTGAGTCTGATCTTGAAATATGCTATTTCTACAGTTCATTTTTATTATCACTTGCATATATTTTATTTAATAATGTGTGTCCGTGAGGGCCTCATGTTCGACTTTTGCCTAAGGCCTCACAAAGTCTAGAGCCGCCACTGACAAGGCGAGTGCCTAGGGTGGCACTTGCCTTGACTGCCTCTGGGGGGGGGGGGCGGCACAAAACAAATTGGGGGGCAGAACAGGCAACAGGCAGTGGGGGTGCAACGTGAGTAGGGGGGTGCCCAAATTTTGTCTGCCTAGGGCACCACAATACCAAGATAATCCACTTCACGAGTGCCAGTGACATCCCTACCCCGACTGGGTATGAGAAGAAACTGGGAGGTATGTTCTAGGGTATTTTCTAGGGTAAATATTTACTAAACAATATAATCTCTGGCTACAGGGGTGATAGCATAAAGCAAAGTATGACTGAGTTTGTGTAAGCACAACCCTAAGTCAAACTGAAGTTTGTGTTGCACAATCAAAAATTCTGGCCCGTTCTTTTTAAATTGCTGTTAGGCCTCAACCACACCTTCGTTCAAAGTTTTCATCAAAAAGTACAGCACTGAAAACTGTAAAGAGGCAGTTCAATATACATTATAAAAATAAAAAATAACATGATACATTAATTAAGCACATTAAAAGGTCCATGAATATAAAATATTATAATATATTTGTTATTCAAATTTAAAATGTTTATATTAATGTAAATATACTATTATAGTATATAACAGCAATATATTATAATTTTTTATAAATTTCTCAGTGTTTAAAATGTGTTTAATTTAATTCTTCTACACTTTTCTGTTCAATTCTCCAGCTTAAATCTGTATTATTGAAATGGGCGAATTCTGCCTATGTTACCCAAATTCAGAGTATGTTCGGGGGGTGACCAGCACATATAAGATAGGCAGAAATCTATGGTTGTCAGAGGCGTCGCTAGGGGGGGGCTACTGGGGCTGAAGCCCCAGAACTCCCCTCCATAGCCCCGAATGGAGACCCTGACCACGCCCCCTCGCGCTCGGCTCTGCCCCCTCACGTTCGATCCCGCCTCCTGCATGCTGTATGCTGAACAGCAGCAGACTCCATCCCCTCACGATAGGCTCCGCCCCTCGTGTTTAGCTCTGCCCCCTCAAGTTTTGCAGGTGAGTGTTTGGCAGAGTGTGAGTGGCAGAGTTATTAGTGTGCAGGTGTATGTATGTGAGGTAAGTGGCAGAGTGTAAGTGGGTGTGAGTGGCAGAGTTATGAGTCTGCATGTGTATGTAAGTAGCAGACTGTGAGTGGCAGAGTTATTAGTGTGCATGTGTATGTATGTGAGTGGCAGAATGTAATTTGCAGAGTATAAGTGGGTGTGAGTGGCAGAGTTATGAGTGTGCATGTGTATGTATATGAGTGGCAGAGTGTAAGTGGGTGTGAGTGGCAGAGTTATGAGTGTGCATGTGTATGTATGTGAGTGGCAGAATGTAATTTGCAGAGTGTAAGTGGGTGTGGGTGGCAGAGTTATGAGTGTGCATGTGTATGTATATGAGTGGCAGAGTGTGAGTGGCAGAGTGTAAGTAAGTGTATGTGTGTGAGTGTGGCAGAGTGTGATTGGAAGAGAGTGTGTGTGAGTGTAAGCATGAGTGGAAGAGTTATGAGTGTGTATGTGTGTGAGTGGCAGAATGTAAGTGTGTGTAAGTGGCAGAGTGTGATTGTATGAGTGAGTGTGCAGAGTGTGAGTGTTTGGAAGAGTGTGAGTTATGAGTGTGCGTGTATGTGTGTGGCAGAGTGTAAGTGTGGGTGAGTGGCAGAGTTTTGGAGTGTATAAGTGTGAGCAGCAGAGATATGAGTGTGCGTGTGAGTGAGTGTAAGCATGAGTGGAAGAGTTATGAGTGTGTATGTGTGTGAGTGGCAGAATGTGAGTGTGATTGTATGAGTGAGTGGGCAGAGTGTGAGTGTTTGGAAGAGTGTGAGTTATGAGTGTGCGTGTATGTGTGTGGCAGAGTGTAAGTGTGGGTGAGTGGCAGAGTTTTGGAGTGTATAAGTGTGAGCAGCAGAGATATGAGTGTGTGTGTGGGTGAGTGTAAGCGTGAGCAGCAGAGTTATGAGTGTGTGTGAGTGGCAGAGTGTAAGTGTTCGAGAGTGAAAGCATAAGTGGCAGAGTTAGGAGTGTGTGTCAGTGGCAGTGAGATTACTAGGAGAAAATGTGATTAATTACTATTAATCATATTGAATGTGATAATCAAGTGTGAAACAGTGCTCATACCATTTTTATTTTCACACCTGATTATCACATTCAATATGAATAATAGTGATTCATCTTTATATATAGTCTTTATGTTGATGGCAATGAGTCCATACACATGGCATTAAACATCACATGGACCTCGTTATACTATTAAACCCATACATTATGAGTGTATGAGCTGCTCATTATATTATAGGCTTTACTCATGAAAGAGAGAATTGCAGGGAAGTGAGATGGGAATTTCAAAATTAAGGCTAAAGTAGCAGAGCTGGAAAAATTCTCGCATTCAGTTGAATTCCCATCTCAATTCCCTGCACTTCTCTCTTTTATTAGGTTGGTAGAAGGAGTATACCTTCATACCTCAGCCTATTCTCCCCAAGTTTTTTACCCCTTTTTATTAAAAAATTAAAAATATTTGTGATGTGAGTGTGAGAGTTGCAGGTTTACACACGAGTCTGCGTGGCAGAATGTCTGTGTGGGAAAGGCCATCTGTGTGTATAAGGGTGTCTGTGTGTAAGGTTGTCTGGATGTGTGTGTGAGTGTAAGGTTGTCTATGTAAGGGTATCTATGTGGGGGGGGGGGGGGTCAGGGTTGAGTCATTTTTATATGCTCAGTTATTTTTAAATCATGGGAATTTGCTCACATACAAGTGTGTGTGTGTGATGTAAGTTGGTGTGTGTAAGTGGGATTGTGTGTCTCTGTGTGTAAGGGTGTGTGTATGTATGTGTGACTGTGCATGTGTGACTGTGCAAGTGTGAATGTGTGTGTATGTGTGGCTGCATGTGTATGTGTGTGTATTTGTGGCTGTGTATTTTTGTGTATAAGTGTAACTTTGAGTAATGTGAGTTTTTTGTGTGCTGCGAGTCTTATTGTCAGTCACACACACGCATATAGTCAGTAACAGACAGACACAAACACACTCATACAGTCACAGACAGACACACACACAGTCAGTCACAGACACACACATATACATTCTGTCACAGTCAGACATACAGTCACACACACATACAGTGGGTCACATAAACACACAGTCACACACACACACACATGCAGTCAGTCATACACACAAACACACACTCTGTCACATACACTTATGCACAAGTCAGCAATTTTGTTGTTGTTTATGATAAAAAAAAAAGTGCATCTATCAATATGTCCCCCTCTTGGCTGCTATACCTCATTCTAGCCTGGTCTGTGCCCTGCTGTTGTTTCTAGCCCTGCTGAGCACATTCAGCGCTCGGACACTATAGTACGGTGCATGTGGGGATGGAGCAGGAAGACTGTGCAGCCGGTGCACACACTGCTCCCCCGCGCTCCGCTGGATAAATAAAATGATCCCAGCGGCGAGGGCACCATGCAGGGACAACAATAACTGGGCGCCAGGTATAATTTCCTGGTGCCTGGGATTTGTTGAGCCCCGATATATACCCATATATACCTATTGTTCATTGGCGTTAATTATATCAGTCTGTATGCTGCCTAACCATGTGATTTTATTTACTCTACTTCTATAAATGTTTTGGAGACCTAGCAACGCCCCTGATGGTTGTCATTGCAAAAAATCCCTCTTTGCTCTGTGTAGCTGTAACAGGGAGCAGCCATGTTGTTTAGAATCTTCGGTCCATCACAAGGTGAATGAAGATCTGACCCAAGATTCTAAATAACATGTCTGCCCCCTGAGAGAGCAATACAATGCAAATCAACAGTGGCAAACCCGAGCCACAACTTACAGGGAGCAAGCCGCAGTACAGGATGATTTGAGGGTGAGAAAGTCCAGTAACGTAGCGGAGTGTTTCCAAATGGCCAAAACTGGTGATTCGGAGCCAAATTCAGGAATATTGAGTGGCCACATTCAGCTAAAGTGCCCAGATGCGAATCCAGTTTGCGACATATGGGCGTCTATTGAGTGGACTCTTATATAATGAACATTTGTTTGAATTGGCAACAATGTGATCCTCAAATACTTTTGTTTTAGAAATTAGTATAGCCGCAAGAAAGTGTAAACAAAAAAAGAAAAAAAACTAGCTAAAAATTAGCTTTTTTCCCTCTTTTTTTCCTTGTTTATATTATAACATAGTTTTATTATATTCTTCTAAGACACTTAAACATTCTTGGATTGGAACGGAAAAGGAAGCAATTTTAGGTGAAAGCATTTCATAAATTGTTATTTCTGAGAAAGAACGGTGCTGCCTAATGGATTATGTGTGTACATTGCTCGGAAACAATGCATAAATCTGTCACAGAAGGAAGATCGTTTCTCTCTCATTTCAAAGAGATACAAGGAATCTGGAAACAAGTTAAAGGCATCATATTGAGAAGACGTGAATTAAGAGGAAAGGGTTAAAAACTGTTTTTGCACTTCCAAAATCATGTGGATCCGTCAGCTGTAGTCCAACACAAACAGTGGTCCACAAATCATTGTTGTTCACCAAATGATTATGTCATTTCCAATTATTGTCATTTCATATCTCGTCATTTTGGAGAAGAAAGTGTTGTGTTAAAAGGAGTTTTTATGTTAACAACTATAAGGGGTCATCTATAAACATGGCACAATTGGTGTGTGAGCCAATGTACAAATTTGGGAAATTTGCATCATCTACGGCAAATGTTTTGATTTAGGTGGTGTAGGCGCTCGTTGCCCCAGCACAGCCTTTGTATCAAAAATCAGGCGCTAAGAAGTGCCTGATTTGTGTCAGGGAATCTCCGCCAAACACTGTTTGACAGAGATTCTTCCCTCCCGCACTGAAAAGTGTCGGGAGTTATAAAAAAAAAAGCACAATCACCATTATACATAACAAACAACAATTGCACTTTTTTTTTTATTTTTTTATAAAACTCCGGATTAATTTAGCTCTTCATTCATCCGGGGTAGAGAAGATAAGTACCACACATTTCCTTACATTTTGCAACAGCAACTTCCCCTGGATGTACTTGGAAACTAGAACTGAACATACACTACCTTGTAAAAATACGTTGCTGGTATTATACTTTAAATATAATGATATATTCATCCTGGTAAGCACCAATAATCTATATGGATGTTTTTTTTTCTCGATAAATAATACAGAAGTAAGGTTAAACTTAACTTAAACATAGAAACTTAGAATGTGTCGGCAGATAAGAACCATTCGGTCCATCTAGTCTGCCCAACTTAACCGACATGTTGAATAATTAGCCATTCCTGCATCTGAAAACACAGAAAATATGTGTACCGCTCAATTAAATAACACCACAGTGAAGTGAACTATATTAAACAATAAAGTGAATTAATAGTACTAAAAAGGTGAATAAAGTGCTTACATCACAAGCAAAAGATTTCTCAGCAACAATCCTTCTTCTGTCTCTGGGTCTCAGAGGATCTCAAGTATTTAGTTGTCCACAGAAGTATGAAACTGTGCAAAAAGCAAAACACACTCTGAAAACTATCTAGAAAAAAATCTGAATAATGAACATATTTCAGTAAGTTTACATACCAATAGTTTTTTTCTGTATATATAATATAATAGTTTTATAATAGATGTTATATATACATTGATCAGCCATAACATAATGACCATTGACAGGTGGCAAGCCGGCAGAGACGGCATGATGCTTTGGGCAATGTTCTGCTTGGGTCCTGCTATTCATGTGGACGTTACTTTGACACGTACCATCTACCTAAGCATTGTTACAGACCATGTACATCCTTTCCTGGGAGCATTATTCCCTGATGGCATTGGCCTCTTTAAGCAGGATAATGTGCCCTGCCACAAAGAAAAAATGGTTTGAGGATCAAAACAATAGATTCAAGGTGTTTACTTGACCTATAAAGTTTCAAGATCTCAGTGGAATTGAGCATCTGTGGGATGTACTGGACAAACAAGCACGATTAAGGCAAGTGGTCATAATGTTATGGCTGATTGGAGTATTTTAGTATCATGTTATGTTAGAATTCTAATTTTATTCCTTTGGCATAATATACATTGGTGCTATCCGAAGAGAAGTGTCATATTTTTTTTACATTTATAGTATACTTGTTTATGCTATAAATTGTTGATATTCATCTGTTCTATTACTTATTTTCTGTTTGTCTTTTTATAATAAATACATTTTTTTATTACTTATTTATGTGTGATATATGTTTTTTTTTTGCACATTCAATTAAGCGCTGTCCATGTGTTTATTATCCTGCGTGTCCTTAATTGATCTTGCTTGCAAAAATTGTATTTTGTTTTTTAGGAATTTGTCTGAGATTAGTCTTAATTCATTACTTGTCCAGGATGTCTGTGTAGGGTGTCTATATTTAGCCAATTTGTTTTGAGAGTTTGTTCAAAGCCTTATCCTGTACTATGAATGCTCTCTTATCATTTGAGACACTTTGTTGTTTTATGTTTCGCCAACCACTTTAGAGCTAAATGGGAGGATCAGTAGAAGCTCCAAACCTGGTATTTGTAAATAATTAGATACATTGAGGATGCAAAAAATAAAAAGTTTCATATGTTTTAATATGTTATAATTATTGAACTTTAAAAGTATTTTTGTTAAAAGGTGGGTCATTTTCAAAGAGGAGGTCCTTTAATCTAAATATTAAAAAATAAATAAACAAAGTCATCTATAAACAAAAATTAATAAATAACTCAAGTAATTGCCTTTTTTTCTCGTGATATATAAATGTTCAGATCATACATGTGCCAAATCTATTTTAAATTTGTGGTTATCACATTGGGAGTTCATACTAAAAAAAATAACTTGCAGTTGGTGTAACAACTAATTCTATTAGTTGCAGTGCTCTAGAATCTAAAATCTAGGAGAATTGGGAGTATTCCCTCCCAATTCTTCCTTTAGCCTGACTCCCTCCTGTTAGAATGCACAGGTTATAGTATAACAGAATATTTTTAGCACTGGCAAAAATATTTATGGGGTGTCCCATTATTACAACTCCCACAGGTTCCCCATTAGCGTGAGGCAGTTGGCATTGTATGGTTCTCCACCAGTCATGTTATCTGTATTTTATATTTTGTGCTGAGATATTTTTCAATACATTTACTATAACTTTTTGCAACAAGAGAGCACCTTTCCCATTTTGCCTTGCATTCGATGGAGGAGGTGTGACTGCTTGTGGGAGGTAGCAACTCCAAGATACGGGAGCTGTGAAGGATTTCTAACGTGGCGGCTATATCTTCCAATTTTTCATTATTTTGCTCCTGATTTCATACCATGGCTTGGGAATAGTTTTTTTTCTGTTGGTCCATCGTGGGTGCTTGAGCGGAGCTTGCATTCTGCACTGAAACCAACTCTATCCTACCACCACGCGACTGGATGAGTCAAAGTGGGTGACACTCTGACTACCTCATAAACCAAGGGGACAGAGCAGGAAGACATTGTGTCAGTGCATCAGCCTAGGAGAGACCTCCTCAACCGGTGTTTAAAAAAAAAATGGTGTGTGTGTCTTAAGTATTTTCTATGGGGAGCAAGTGCCTCTGCTTGCCCCAACTCTGTATGACCCTGCAATTATTGCAGTTATATAAATCTGTAGGTTAACAATTCTTATCTAAGACATATGTTAATCTCAAGATTCCAGCAAAAGTCATAATAACAGACAAACACCCATGAACCGAGAGGTTGAATTAAACATGCAAATTGCACTAAACATTCTCCACCTAAATATGTAGACTGCAACCTTCGACTGTAGAACTCTGCCTTATTCTTCAATTATGCTTCATAAAAATTGCTAAAATCTCCATTGTCTTGATTCTCAAATTAAAAATCACCAATTTCAAGAACAATGCCCTTAAGCTGAACATACTGTAGCTCCGTAAATGTGTCTAGTTGTAACTTTTATTACTTTGTGTCAGGTTCATTGTTAAATCACAATTAATATATTTCAGTTATACACACAAATTAGGAGTTTTTTGTTTTTTTTATATTATTTCTTTTGTGATCGGTATGTTAGAAGGAGAAATCATTTAAGGAATTAAAAACATGAAATTTCTATGATACATTTAATTCATTTATTTCCTGGTGTATTAAATGAACAGGATGTGATAATATACAGCCCACTTAAAGGCTTCTCATGGTTAAAAAGTTGATTGATTTTACGCAGGACATAAAATATATGTTTTATAAAAATCTTTAAATCTTTTGTTTGTCGTCTGAATTGTTATTATTGCTTAGTGTTTCATTATAATATTTCCTTGTACATGTTTGTTCAACAGTTGTGTTTATTTTCTTATGTCCTATGTAACTGTAAAAAAAGCAAATTCTATAGCACTACTACACTATAATAATGATAATAATAATAATAATCATTTTAATTTAACCTCTTAAAGATGGACTGCTTTTTAATAGTGCGCCGGTCAGTACACTGAGGTTTTTACACTTCTGCAGTGTTAGTGTTTAGTTGCAAGTTTTCTCTTTTTCATTTATTGTACCCACGCAAATACATATTGGGTTTTTTAAGGATAAAAAGGACTTTCTTTAGATACCATTATTTTGATCATATCATACAATTTACTATAAAAATAATGACAAAATATGATGGAAAACAATGAAAGTGTGACTGGAGGTGGGGACAACAAGGAAAATAGACTTTTAAAGGTTGGGAATAGAGGGGGGGGGGCATCATGAGGGGCATCTCTTAACCACAATATATAAAAGGATATATAAAAACAGATATCACACCAGAAACATCACTGATCGTAGCATATATCATTAGTGACCTAGTAGGCCCATGGATAGGAGGATAAAATTTACATTCCAAGGTACCCAAAAGTCTAAGATTGTGTTCCAGTATAGTTCCTTGCAAAAAAGGAACCTAGATGTGGTACAGGGAGGATGATGATAATGGGGGGGAGGGGGTGTTGTGATGCATCCAGGCCACCCCTCCAGTACCTGGATGTCTGGGCTTTCAATAAATTCCAACCAGTGCAACCACATCTGTGTGTATCTATTGTGGACATTATTGGCCCACAGGGCCATTCCCTGAGGGTGGGGTGATTGGGCTCACCCCAGTGTAGGGGGATCAAAGATTGGGCAGTGTTTAAGGTGTGTCTCAACACTGACTTTTTGTACACTGAGATCAGTAGGGTTGTGTGGTGGAGGAGACAGGGAGCTGGCTTCAGAGGTTGTGGGGAGTCTGTAAACTTGAGTAAGGTGAAGTAGATCATTTTACAGTACTCTGCTATTCGTGGACACTCCCACCAAATATGTAGCAGTGAATCTGAGACCTCTCCACATCTCCAACAGCTGTCAGGGTGACCTGGGAACATTGCGTGTAATAAGGCAGTGGTGCAGTAACAGAGTGTAAGTAATTTGTAGGACATTTCTTGTGTTCTATTACTGATTGAGCAAATGTGCATCAACAGAAATATCTTTTTCCATTGTTGTTCACTCAGGATGAGTTGCCTAGCGTTTTCCTATTTTCCCACAAAAGTAGGGAAAACTGAGTCCATAGCGGTCAAAATAAGTGAGTACAATAGAGATATGCCAAGAAAAGGCATAGTCTCCTCCAGGCATTATGCCTCAAAGTTCATCAAAGCTCTAGAAATGTTATGTATGGAGGTAAAAATGGTGTAGCTGCACATAACGAACCTGTCAAAGGTAGAGGGGGATCTATTGGTCAACATGTCCTCCAGTGGTTTCAAGTGACATATGGTTTTGTCGCTCAACTTTAACATCTCAATCAGTGTAGTTCAGAGAAAAGGTCCAGGTGTCTCACCCGGGAGAAAATCTGGGTTATTTCTCAGAGGCGTGCAGAGTGAAGGGTATGTGGTGAGTGAAAGTTTGCAGTGAGAGTTGTGAAGGATGTATAGGGCAGCTGAGATCAGTGGGTGTCCCGTAATCAGGGGTCTGATTGTGGAGGGGCTGATCCAGGGGAGCACATGGATGGGAAGGTCCAGAAAAGCCTCTTAAATCTGTATCCACTGCTTGTGGAGCAGCTGGTGAACCCATTCCAGAATTCTCGGACAATGACAGGCTTGATAATAGAGAGCTGGCGAATTGAGACCTAGGCCTCCCCTGTCTTTTCCCCTAATAAGTGTATATAACTGGAGCCGGGGTCTTTTTTGCGCCCAGATAAATTCATCTGCATCTTCTTTGCATCTTCACTGATGCAAAGAAAGTCCGTGGGATTGCAATAGGTATGGCTTGGAACATGTAGAGTAGACACAGGAGAACATTCATTTTCAGAGCATTGACCTGTCTATGTTATATGCTGGGGTCCCCAGGCTTAGCAGTCTTTTTGTAAAGTCAGCAGTAAAGGAGGGAAATTGTGTTGGTTAACCATATTCCTAGGTACTTAAGCTTACCCTTACACCATTTGAAGGGGAATGACTGCTCGAGTTGGGTTGCTACAGAGTGGGGGAGTATGATATTTAGAATTTCAGATTTGGCATTATTAATCTTTAAATTTGCCAGTGCACCATATTCTATGAATTCATTCATTAAGACCTGTAGGGAGACTGTAGGGGAGGTGAGAGAAAATTAAAGATCATCCGCAAAACCTAGGACCTTATGATGGCATTTCCTAAATGGACTTTTAATATCTGGGTTTTCACGGATCGCTGCCATAAATGGCTCCAAGGAGAGAACAAATAACAGGAGGGAGAGTGGGCAACCCTACACAACACAACAATGCACATAACAACAATGCACATAACACAGCCAAAGTTGGCGAACAGTAAAACAGTTGCACAATTTGTAACAGAATGGTTGACGACCAGAGTGCAGGCCGTATCAATAACCGACAATAACCTTCATAGTATAATGGGCCTTGTATGGGACCCATGCAGATGTTTAATAGAGTGGTCGGCATGGTTTCCAGACAATGAGGGCTAGTGTCCACATTTTTGAACACCACGCTTCACAGAAAAGCAAATTACAAACCCCTAGTACAGATAAGGATACCATGAACAGAACAGAGCCTGTATGGATTCCTTTCTTAAGCCCATTTAAAAATACACACTGTAGGAGGGTGGCACGAGCCTAAGGTGTAGGGGCAGTAGGTATTGTTTAAAATATGCCCATCAATATCAGGTCACTAGGCGGTATGGGCTTGGGGGACCCAACACTTATGAGTGATGTATACCCAAACCTGCATGGGCTACATCAAGTAGGGGGGGCATGCCCCTAAGCAGGGTGCCACATACAGCATATGGGTAGGGATGCAGCGGGATGCAGATAGTC
The DNA here is from genome assembly GCA_036172795.1 of Pelodytes ibericus. Classification (NCBI taxonomy): domain Eukaryota; kingdom Metazoa; phylum Chordata; class Amphibia; order Anura; family Pelodytidae; genus Pelodytes; species Pelodytes ibericus. The sequence continues at coordinate 188,368,229 of CM069862.1, forward strand.
ATAGGCCTCCCAGATCTCCACAGCACAGTATCCGAATTTGCCTGCCTGGATCTGAGGACATAGGAGTACCTTATCTGATTGTCCAGATCTTCCAGGCGTCTCCGGTAGTCATCAAGATAATGCATTTGGTTGAGCAATGATTGCGATAACTGGTTCAGGGTCCTTGGGTACTTGGGCAGTTTTCACCTCGTGGGCCTTCACTCTTTGCTCCAGGCCTCCAAGATACACCCGCAGCTTAGTTTTTCATCCTGGACAGTGTTCTTCAGTTTGGCAATAAGATTACTGAAATCCATCTCCCAGGGTGTTAAGGTGAAAATATCTAGAGCAGACAGTGGGAGCACTGGATCTGGGGTCCCAGAATCACTATCCTCCGATGAGCATGGGCTGGCCAGTGAGCAGGCCTCATGGTCTGCTTCTGACTGGGAGTCCAGAGCCGCAGGGGTTAGAAAAAAGTATCTTAGCTAGCTGCTAGATGGCTTTTCTTTAGTGCCCGGAGTAGCTGGTGTGCCAGGGCCCCATTTATTGTGTCCCATCTTCAGTTTTTTTGCGCTAGGGTGCTGTTCAATTGCAAATATAGTTAGGAAGGGCTGTGGAGCTCCGAAACTATGCAACCATCTTCCTTGAACAGCAAGCCATGCCCCGTCTGAGGTTTTTTAAGTGTAATGTTTCTGACAGTTTCTAGAAGCAATTTTGCAACAGAGCAACGGAAGTGATCAGTGAATATCTAATTAATACAGATTTCTATTGACCTGGCTAAAGAGGAGCTAATCTATTTAAGCAGAGGGATTAGGGAATCTTTCATAAGTGATTCTATTATTTCTGTAAGTCTCACTGACACAGCATTGATCAATCTGACAAGTCTAAAATTCCAAACACACCTATAGCCAGGAAGTAGAGTATCATTTCCTCTTCAACAAATGAAGACTGGCGCACGCACACACCAATCACAGTGCGCTGTTAAACAGCAGTCCCCTAGTTTTCAGTTTTCCATATACTTAGGGTGAATAGGCTTTAGATGCTGCACAATCCGTTCACAGTTTCATTAAAACTACTGTCGGGACGATGACCCTCTTTAAATTAACTGCACACTTTCAAAATCAATTTTTTTTTTTTACATCAATACATTTTACTTCTTTTTTTTTTGATTCACAAACATTGCAAGTTGGCAGAAAATTCCTGATTTTGTTTTTTTTCTTTTGTTTGTTTTTAGAAGTACAACTCAAAGAAACAAACACAAATTAAAGGTTGAATGTTTAATGTGTGTTTGTTGCCATAAATAATTTCTAAGTCTTATGCAGGCCCGCCATGACAATAATGTATGCGTGAATAAATAATGCTGCCACTAGCAAAACTTATGGCCTCAGCCCAAAATTATTCCATTTGGCAGGTTTAAAATCTGCTTAAATTTACACATGAGTAACAACAATCTGAATCCAAGTAAAATAGAAAAAGGAGGAGGAACGAATGTGACTCTGTGAAGCAAAATGTAGTGTTCTAACATTCCACTTTAAAATGAGTCAGTGGGCACATCACTATATTATTGCGAGTCATTGTATGGACATGCCAGAGAAAATCATTCTGTATACTTCTCCCTGTACTACGGGATTATTTATGAGAAGATTCGTCTGGTGGACTGTTTGTAGCTTGTGGTTCCAAACCTGACATTGATGTTGTCAGTAGAGATTAAGTTGGGATCCTAATGAATCTTGACATTTGTTTTCCCAAGGAAGGCCTGTATTTCCTTTGAAAGGAAAATGGACATTCAGACACAGCACCGAGTTCCTATAATTACTTATGTCCATCATTTGTTTAGCCTGTGCAACATTATCAGCAGAATAGCTTCACAAAACTAACAACAGAGCGTTATAGTGTCAACAGCTAGTAAATGGGTTTGCACAGCAATAGGATTTTTTTATTTTTTTTTTATTTTAAGGGCAGTTCATGGTTCGAAGGTTGTGGCTGAGACAAGGGTTAAGTGCTCCAAAGTTGTTGAGTTGACCTACAAATTTTCCAGATCTCAGTCCAGTCGAGCTTCTGTCGGATGACAAACAGGTCTGATCCATGGAGGATCATGGCTTAAAGAATCTGCTGCTAACGTCTTGTTGCCAGATACCACAGCACACCTTCAGAGGTCTAGTGGAGTCCATGCCTCGACGGGTCAGGGCTCTTTTGGCATGAAATAGGGACCTACACAATATTAGGCAGGTGGTCATAATGTTATAGCTGATTGGTGTATTTTATTATCAAGTTATTTTAGAATTCTAATATTATTCCTTTGGCACAAAATACATTGTGTTCTATTGTTTTTATAATACATTATATTGTTACATTTATAATACACTTGTTTACAGAGGTATCTGTTGATATTCATCTGTCGGTTTTTTTTTGTTTGTTTGTCTTATTTATAATAAATATTTTTTATTGCTTATATTTGTGTGATATATGTTATTTTATTTTTGACATTTAATTAAGCGATGTCCATGTGTTCTGCTAGTAATTAGGTTTGCACAGTAATCGGATTTATTTTTTTAAGGGAATTTCATGGTTCAAAGGTAGTGACTGAGACAAGGTTTAAGTTCTCCAATGGTACAGAATGAAAAAAAAGTTTAGTCTGACTTCCTCATAGCACCATGTTAGGACTAAGTTGTTAGAAACATGTCTCGGTTTGATGTGATAGTTGAGTCTGGGTATAGTAATACTGATAATAATGTTTACATGCCACTGCTCGCTAGAAGTGGACCTAAGGGGCTTTGGTGATTGCTTTAGACCTGAAGGACAATGGTCCTCTTGAAAAAGGATATGCATTCATCTATGGGTTGAATCAAATTGTATTGGTATGAATTGAATTAACTGGCACGCTTGTGAAGCTCCTCTTGTGCTCTTCCAGGGCTAAGACATCTTATAAGAATGTTCTTTGGGATCTGTGATGATCTGACCGAAGATGGAAGCAGGATTTGCTAAATGTGCATTTCCGCTGTCCACTCACGTCAAGACGTCAACTCATTAAAATCCATTGATAAACAGGAAGTGTATTCCAATTCATGCCCTAATAAAGCCCTTTATTATAACTTGAAAATTCTAATGAAGAGACACCTATTTCTCCTTTCCACATAAATCACTAGCAAGGGATCACCAGCAACAAACGAGAAACAGAAAAAAAAACACGATGATTAATATTGGTTTCGTCACCAACTGCTGGTTCTCTAGAACGTAGTTAGCAGATATTCTGTAGAGTGAAAAAAACGTAAACACACTGCTTCGTCTCCTTAATGTAAAACCTAAACCCCCTGGAGATTATCAGTCAGGATGTCAGTTTCCATTCTAGTCTTTATAATAGAATTTAATTAGCATTTCAACCACAATGTTTTCCAATTGAAGCCTTCCTGAAAATGAATGCGCCACTATCTCAGTATAAAACCTGCAGTGATATCTGTAGCTATGCGAGATGTGCAGAGCAAGAATAGATGAATGTACATAGTTACATAGTAGCTTAGATTGAAAAAAAGACTTGTGTCCGTCAAGTTCAACCCTTTTCCTTGTTTACCGCTGTTGATCCAAAAGAAGGCAGAAAAAAAAAAGGTATTTCAGCCATTTTGAATTTTGCATTCAGTGGGGGGAAAAAAATCCTTTTCCACTCCAAAATCACAAGCACTAAATAAATATGAATGCCTATAATCTGAGTGGATTAAAATAATATGTTATTACTTTGTTAAAATGTAGGCTGATAACTTTCAAATACCCATGTAACCCTCAACGGGACAGGGCTGTTTTGGCATCAAAAGTGATCGGTGTTGAAGGGATTGTGTGACCCCATTGTCCCTGACGTGGGGCCCCAGCAGGGATGATGGACAGAGCACGGTGTGGGAACGGAGGTACAGTCATTACAGGTGGTTTATATACACGTATTTTTCTCTTAATCTATGCATTTGCTTTCAATACCTTGCCAGCTCTCCTCTTTTAAAGGACAACTACTGGCAAAAAATCTAGGTATGTTAAATTGAAAGATTGCTTCAAGTGTAGGTATTTTAAATAGCAATGGTTTAGAGAAATAATAATGACTGTAATGTCCTGTAGGGAAAACGGCATTGCTACCGAGTTATACAATCCAAATTATTATTCTATTAGTTTACTGTGAAATTAGAATCCAGGTGTGTTAAATGGGAATTCTATGCACGTCATGGAGGCAGTCAAGGTGACCTGCTAATTTCTACAAAGGTGTAAATGAGAGTAGGAATGCAGGACTGCAGACCGGATAATAGGAAGATACATCCGAGGCTCAGGTTGTAATCATACAAGACGATGCCCTTTAGTGGCCTAATCTCACACGTGGGAGTCTTCTAGCCAATACCATAGAGAATGTCCACCAAAAAAAAAAAAAACATTTCTTACATGAAAGATCCCTGTCTATTTCCATTAAGATATTGGAAAAAGGTGTGTCATTCATGAGTTTATATTTGCGGTTGCCAATACCATTATCTCTCTTTTAAGTAGTACTCAGGTTTGCTGGAGCAATGAGTTCATCTGTTGCCTACTCTGTCTCAATCTCCAATTTGCATGACAATGGTCACCTGTACACAGGAAGTGACCCGTATATGCATGTCAGGTCCAAGGATGGATTTTGATGCAGCCCTGAACTCACTTCCTGGACCCGTTAACTTGCAGGTGGTATGTGGTCACAAAACTATAGATACATCTATGCCGGTTCACTCCATCAAGTCAGTCAGTCTTTAGAATGTGGAGTATACTGTCAGTTGACAACAATTCATAAAGGTAAGTTCTAATCACGGAAAAATAGTATTGGATGGGAGAAACCAAGAAACCGGTCACATTTCAAGCCATGGTAAAAAAAAAATATATATCAGCCATGATGTTGCCTGTATAAACTTAACATTGGCTTCAAAAAAATGTTACCAGCCTGCCGGGTGGCAAGTCTAGTTTTTACCAGCCTGCAGGTACAATGACAGCTGGGTCGCAACTCAAGGAGTAATTTGGTGGCAATCCAAACAAAGTCAAGAGAACAGCTTTGAAATTAGCCTAAATAGGGACCTCAAATGGCAAGAACACACATACACATCCACTTAGCCTTTTGAATATGTATTAAGCTATATCACTCGGAGCACAATTCTGTCCTATCCAGCACTGTAAGTCTTATCACACCCTGTCACACCCATATGCAGTCGGAGATTACCCTTCATCAGTCCTCTAAAAACAATCTTGCACATACAGACACCAAAGGGTGAGAGCAAAGGAAATCATTGATATCTATACATTATAATATAAATGTCGATTACTATATCCACAGTGGAGGAGAAACTTTACATGTACACATACACGTCCAATTTTTAGTCTTTCGGAAGAATCCACTACTACTTGTAGGTGGTCTCAACTTTTCTAGCATATCACACTTTTGCAGACAGAGACTCTTTAACAAAGCATAAATTGCATCTTTACAGCACACCCGACCAAAGAGGATTATCAGCGGGCTTTGAACTAGAGACTAGAGTGTGTGCTTTATAGTTGCAAAACGAGCATCACTTGCATTAAAGAAGCTAAATCCTTGCATCTCACACTCCCAGCGGATTTTTAAAGGTCAGAAATGTATAGAAATGATAAGCCTAAACTTTCCGCTGCTTAAAGTGCACCAGTTTTATCATATTTTTTTTTTTTTTCTGATTAATTGAAATTGAAGGCATGCACATTTTACGCAGTCAGTGGCGAGAAGATCCAAAGGAGAGACAAAATAAAGATTTATCAGCAGCTATGCTGGAGAATTATTATTTTTTTTTTTTTAGGAGCATCGTTTTAATTTGTAATCAATCAGATTTGATTATTTTCCACATTAAAAGGGACCACCTCCACTGGCTTGTTATCAGCAATCAGATTCATGCTGTGGATGGGGAGCAGTGCAAGTGAGCAGCCCTCTAAAAATATCCATCTTTTCGCAAAATGATGAACAGAAATACATTATATTCATAGTATTGTTTCTTTTTTGATAACATGCCTTACTTTAATGATATCAAATACATTATGTGGGCAAAAGTATTGGGACACTTGATTATTACACCAAAAAGAACTTTTATGACATTGCATTCTAAATATATAGACATTGATATGTAGTTGGTCCCCCCTTTGCAGTTAACATAGAAACATAGAAACATAGAATGTGTCGGCAGATAAGAACCATTCGGTCCATCTAGTCTGCCCAATTTTTTTTTGAGTACTTTTATTAGTCCCCCGTTCCCGGTCTTATATCTAGGATAGCCTTGTGTCTATACCACGCATGTTTAAAATCCTTGACTGTGTTTACCTCTACCACTTCTGCTGGCAGGCTATTCCATACATCCACTACCCTCTCAGTAAAGTAATACTTCCTGATATTACTTTTAAATCGTTGCCTCTCTAATTTAAGACTATGTCCTCTAGTTGTGGTAGTTTTTTTTTCTTTTAAATATACTCTCTTCCTTTACTGTGTTGATTCCCTTAATGTATTTAAATGTTTCTATCATATCCCCCCTGTTACGTCTTTCCTCCAAGCTATACATGTTGATCCAAGTTATACCAGTTTCCACTCTTCTGGGAATCCTTTCCACAAGATTTTGGATTGTTTATGTTGGAATTGTTGCCCATTCATCCAGTAGAGCAATTGTGAGGTCAGGCACTTATGTTGTTCGAGAAGGACTGCCACTCTCCATTCCAGTTCATCCCAAAAGATGGGGTTGAGGCCAGGGCACTGTGCGGAACAGTCAAGTTCTTCCACACCAAATTCATCCAACCATGTTTTTATGGACATAGCTTTGTGCACTGGGGCACAATCATGCTGGAATAGAAAACGGCCTTCCCCAAACTGTTCTCACAAAGTTGGAAGCATAGCACAGCACTGTCCAAAATGTCTTAGAATGCTGAAGATTTGGAAGTAAGCCCAATCCCCGAAAGCCCCATACCATTAACCTTCCTCCACCAGTGAAATCAGTCATGCAACATTCTTTTGTTTACAAATGTAATTAAACAAAGTGGGAGTATATTTTGTTTGTTTGTTTGGCTGGTTTTTGTTTTTCATTGTTTCTAAAGTCAGGTTGATTGTGATTGATGACCATGGAATGGCAACACTATCACAAAAATAAGTTTTTATTGAGGCGTCGTGGTAGATTTGTCACCTTAACATTGGACAATTTTTTAACCGGCCTGCCGGTAATATACCAGTTTGGTGGCAACCCTAGGTGGTGGACACTGTCTTGTTCATAAATATTTAAGTTGAAACAGTTAGTTATTTTGAGCAAAATGTACTTTATAGAGCATTTCAGGGTACAATTACAATAAAACGGTCCCTTGTATACAGTCCATACACTGATACCTATAGAACAGTGTTCTATTTTGAGAGATGGAAATTGACTAAGGATCTGTAACAGGGAGGCACCTCTTTCTAAACTGTTTTGCACTTAAAGAATTGAAGCCTTTAGTGTTTTCGGAGAGTGACACATATGGCGAATTTTCCAGGATAGTACCATGTTTTTGTTTCCTGTCCCATCAAATGCAGGTCTGTCCCGGCATTAATAGTCTCTACGCACAGTGCGTTGCACAGACTGGCTAAAAACAGTGAGATGAGCCCCAGAAACCCAGAATCGGTACCAGATAGCATGGAGCTCAATGCTGTGGGGTCATGCAACAGTGTGTGATGTCACATGTTGTCTTGTGACTGCCCTGTGGGATCCACCCTTTCTTGCCTGGGACTGTCTCACCAGAAGTTAGCAACTGTGGCAGCGTGCGCTCTTCCTAGTGAAGTATGGAGGATATCATATTTGCATAATTGTGCATTTGATCTTCTGGATATCACATTTAACACCTGGTACTGTCACAAACATGTCACAGGGACCAGCCAATCAAATTGCATTGTCTGGTTGTGAGCATCCTGCATTAGCTACAGAACTGATAGTCTGTGACTCAGAGGATTCCTGCAATGTATATTTGCTCAGCCATCAGAGCACGCATTTGCCACCCACCTCTGGGGGGCTATCAGGTCTGAATGTAGCAGTCAATGTTAAGAACTACTTAGAAACCCCAGTACTGATTGTATACAAAGTGAAGGTATCTCACTGTGCTGATAGTCGGCGAACATACCAACATGTGTCCTGATGGTTGGCGGTTAAAATGCCATGTATGTGTAAAAGTACATGCCATTTTATCCTCATGTATTTTTTTTTACTTAAAGTTGGCTAAGTTTGGGGGGCAGCATTGGCTAAGTCTGGGGTGGGTGTGTGGGAGCATCGGCTAATTCGGCGGGGGTTCAGCATTTTTTCATAAATAAATATCCAAAGTTTGGGGGGTCATCTTATAATCAGGGTCGTCTTATACTCGAGCAAATAAGGTACTTTTTTTTTTTTTACTTTTAAGTGGCAGTTATCAACTGATGCTTAAGTTGATGAAAAATGTACCAATAATGTCCCACCTATAGCCACACCTTCATCCACTCCCACAACAACAGAAGTGTGCTCTGAAATGTTGGGTGGTATGACATCATTCCAACTCAACTATTGTTGTCTTTTGATTTTTTTTTTTTTTTTGTATTCCTTTATCAGCTCCCCACGGTACACTGTTTTAGTTTAATGTACGGCTTTGTGGTCAATTGCATTGTGAAGAACAAAATTCAAATAAAGGTACCCCCAAAATTTAAATGGTCACTGTTAATTGTTCATTTTTTAATTTTTGGGCCGTCAGATGCCCAAAATAATTTGTTTGATTTCCGAGCTAATTATTTCATGCATGTTCGCAGACATATATGTGGCCGATGCCCATGAAGCGTTTTGGTATTATTAGACTTGGTAATTATTTATGAGGCTTTGGTAGCCTGCTAATCAGAGAAGATTTACGGGCCGGCAAGCACAGGCTGCTAAGATTAGCCTTCACTGACAATAAGCTCCACTAAAAGGTTTGCCGAGAACGCTATTGAGAATGGAGGATTTTTATAGAAACTGAGCTCCGAAAACTGAAAAAAAAAAAAAAATTGATAAAAAAGATCTGTCACTTCCTGATGAATAATGTATTTTGGATGTACAGTGTTATGAAACCAAAACACCCTTTTCTGAATATTTATAGTGCCTGTTTGGCTGGGGTTAAGCTCGTAGCCACTACTCCTAGGTCCAATGAACCATGTAACATCTGAGCATTGGCCCTTCATAATTAAACATTTTATTCCAAGCCGACCGTGGTGACAAAGGGGAGATTGATGGGAATAAATTAAATGAATATTCTTATTCTTGGATACAGATTTTAAAGTGCCTTCAAGTATCTCTGGGATTCAGTTTAATATATAATCTAAAATCAATAATAATTAATATACCAATATTTTGATAATTTCTTTTTTTTTTTTTATAGTAACTTCCATTTCTGTTGTGCTAAAGTCAACATACATTGTCTTATTCTCACTCATTATCCCAGTGCTATTGTATCATTTAATTAGCATGATTTATTCAATTAATTGTTCCTATAAAGTGATACATTAATGAGCATGCCCTCAGGACTACATATTCACATCAAGCAACTTATACATTTTAGCAGTAATTTCATGGAAGACAGCTAGTGAAGGGGGAAAAAAAACTACCACTACTGTGGCCTGCAGGGGGTGAGAAATTAAGATAGGATAGTGGGTTAGTTGTTCTTAGCATGGCTGGGTCCCTAGAGGGAATAGACTAGTCCATCTGGTGCCTTCTGGTACTCTTTTTATGTAGTCTGTTTGGAAAACATTGAGCAGCCTCCTTCAAAATAGTTTGTAACAGGGAGTGATGCCTTCAAAGCTGGTACTAAAATATATAAAAGGGGGTGGATAATGGGAATGCCAAAGTAGCTGAGTTGAAAAAACTCTCCCATTCAGATGCATTTTTCCAACTCATTCGGCTACATTGGCCTAAAGTTTGATATTCCCCTGTAATTCTCTCATTATTGAATAGATCCTTAAATAAAATGGCAGCTGTTTGTTTTGTTTTAAAAGGACCATACCACCTAAACATTGTTACTGTGAATGTAGAGAATAACAACTATGACTGAAAAAGTAGGAGTAGTTGGAAATACACCCTTACATTTCTGAAGGGGTACCAGTGAAGTGCTGTATTATAGTCAGTGCTGTATTTACCACGAGGCATCCTAGGCGGATGCCTAGGGCGGCAAATTTTGGGGGGCGGCAGCGCCCCCCAGCACTAAAAAATTTTTTTTTGCCTAGGGCAGCACAAAATCAAGATACACCACTGATTATAGTGTTAGTACATAACCTGCCTACTTTTGCATATTATAATTAATTAGGATGGGCATGGACATTTCCATCTGCATTTGCAGCGAGGGGGGGGGGGGGGGGCGGGGTGCAGAGGTTCCAGAACTCTGATTCACCCTTATACTTAGATTTAGCAAAGACCAACTTGCTATTGGATCAGAGGAAGTCAAAGCTAGAGGTAAAACGATGTCTTACAGTCTGAGCTATCATTTTTTTTTTTTTTTTTTTTTTTTTTTTTTTTTAAACCCATCAAACATATGTCTCAATTTAAAGGTAAATTACTCCATTTAATTGCTGATGCAAGATTCCAATTAAAACTAATTGGATGCTTGTTCAAATCTACTACTTCAAGTAAACATAAAACAGGCTACGGCGTGACCTCCAAAATAGTGATTTTTGTTTGTTCTTTTCTTGCGGGAATGTGTTTTTTGTTTGTTTGTTTGTTTTTGTTTAGCACCATATTTAAATTGTTTTTCCAAAGGAAAGACAAAGTTAATTATTTCATTTTATGTCAAGATGTGTGTTATTAGGCAACTTTTAGCAATTTACCCACAATGCACTTGTGGACCATGGTCCTTTTTGTTGTTTTTGTTTCTGTGTTTTTCCTGGACATATTAAAATAGCTGTATTTCTCTCACACGTTTATTTAATCCCCTCTCAAAAAAAAAAAGAGACTGGATTTTGGAAACACATATATACACAGTATTCCAAGCAAATCATAGGACAATCTAGCAGCACAGCGTGACAACAATTGTATCTACCACATATCATGTGGAGACTGAAACACCACATACTTTGGAGAAAATGGAAAGAAGGATATTTATTTGATGGTCACATCTCACTCGGTTAAAAAGGAAAACAAAAAAAAAAAAGGACATCCGTTATAGTTTTTAATAAAAATATATCGGATGCAAAAAAAAATCTTTGTGTTGCTGTATATATATATATATTTATTTATATATTTTATTTATTTATTTATTTATTTTACTTCATCTGGGATTATGAATAAACAGTAATGTTCTAAAAATAATGCAATCACCATGGAAACCAATGGATTGTTGCTGCTGACTATTCCACTTTTAGAACTTACTGTGCATAGACAGATATTAGTTGTTGTTGTTTGTTGAGTCACTGGTGTACTTGGATTTTTGGGGCAGGGATGACTAATCTGGGATATGTAGTTCCCAAACATCTGCAATGCCGAGGTTAGCCATCACTGGCCCACCCTGATATTCTAATGGAACGATTATGGACAGATCATCTGTGGTGGCAGAAAAAAAAGCAAACTAAACTGGTGCATCTCTCCCAAGTGTCTATCCTGGGTTGAACAGGACATGTAATTTTGTTTTGCCACAAGAGCCATAGTTGCTTCTTTTCTGAAGCAATTTATTATAGAGCAGGGCTAGGAAACCAGAGGCTAACCAGATGTTGCAGGACTACATTTCCCATACTCCTCTGCCAGCCTCTTCGCTGAAAGAGCATTATGGGAGATGCAGTTAATCAGCAGCTAGAGGGCCCCAGGTTGACCACCCTTTCTACAGAAGCATGGCTCCAAGATTGGTATTTTCCTTTGCTGGTTTTATCCCACATGCTTGTGATAAGTTTACTATTTGAAGCCAAGAAGCAATTTTTCACTTTAACTAGTCAGTGATTTATTATCTTTGTTCCTTTGGCCAGATGTGCAAAGCGAGTTAAAAAAAACAAACAATACAAATAAAAAACACAACAGGTTGCTGGTTGTTTTCCCTTCACAGCCATGCAAAAACCAAGCTCGAAATTCCTTAATTTCCTGAAACGAGAAAATAATTGTACACCGTAGGTGATTTGTTGACCATTAGTTTTCCAATTCCAGCTGAGATGGAGTCGAAGGTACGTTTCAATGCAGTTTAATGTTAACGCCTTTCCTGCCATTCCAAAGCCTTCACCCAACCATCAACGAGCAACGTTTAGCCACAGTGTGACAGCATTGGATGTGACATGATTTACCATTTGGAACCTTGGCTGGTTATTTAGCTGAAGTTAGAGGGGGGCAGTGCTTCAGTAAATCCACTTTTAAATTATATCGCACACACACACACACAGACAAAAAGAAAATAATACTGTCAATTTTCACTCATGCGACCAAAACATAATCTAAATAGGACACAACATGTTGAACAGCAATAAACGTTACATGAAAAGGAAGGCAACAATTATACGTACAATACAAGATGATTGCATTGATATTGACTGAATGATTGCTGTGTCAATGCTCCTGATCCATTGGGATTGCGTAGTATATTGCCAAACCTTATAATAAACTAGCAAAAGAGAGCTCTTTGGAAAATAATGTTATATTTCTGGTTACTCTGTACAGTTAACAGCATGATGTATAAAAAATACTTTGACAATGAGTATAATGTGAGTTTATAAACTGAAGTTAGCTACCTTACATGTCCCAGGATATTGTCCTGTGTCCAACCGTGTTCCTGATTTTAAAATTAATTTTTTAATATATTATATTATTTTATATATTTTATTTCATCCTTTACTTAACCCTCTATGTGATCTTTTAACCACACAGAAGGCAACTTCTGTTTGATGAAAGGACAACTGTAGCTTCAGCAGTGGTAGTACCAACAGTGCAGGATATGTTTAAGGTGTTATGGGCACTTGCAGAAATGACAGGTTTCGTTAGCCCCTTTCTTCCACCTTGTTACTTACAGTGGAAAGTTTTGTTGCTTCAACTGTGTTCTTTCTGTTATCAAACTAGCTTCATGCCCAGCTTCGCAAGTAGGATGTTTAGACTATAGACGCCATTTTGTCCTGCTAGGCCAGGACATGTACCTTTATTATGTCATGGCCTTGACTGTTTGCCAAGAAATCAAGACTAAAGGTTAATTAATATTTTCTTGATTGGCCGAGATTTACCCCAAAGTAAACCATAGTTACCTGTTTTAATGCATCATTTGGTATTTTTCCTGCCCATAAATGACCAGAAGTAAGTTTATCTAAAATCTATATAAACACCAATTATCAGTTAGTTGACACAGAATGAGGAGACTATGTTGATGCGACAGCATTAACACGAGAATGAGAGATTAACCTGTAAACCAGCAGGAGGGTATTTGATTTTATTTTACTTATTGCTAGCATATAGATTTAACTTTATTTACTCTGCTTTTATTGTGGATTATTAAGCGATTTTTATACATTGTCTATATTTATTTATATTCAATAAAAGATTTAAAAATACAAAAGGTTATTGCTTCCAATTCCCTATTTTTATTGTATTCTCAATTATTTATAAATATAAATAGAGAAGCCTGCCGATCTATATAATATTGTTGTTAAAAGATATCTGTATGGTTAGCCCTGCTAAATTATATACAATTAAGACGTTATGGACGTAAATAGGGTACCACCGGTTACAAACGGATACAAGAAATAACTTTTTTTTTACCTCCCTATATAGATAGCCGGGCGCATCAGACGAGCTTCCCCACTTGTTGCTGGTGACTGGTACTTTGCACATACATGGTGCCATTTTGAATATTGACAGCGGCTACAGTCTCCATTTTGAATGTAGAATGTGCATTTAGGGTCGTATCCAACCAATATTTTGTGCGGAATGGTTGATTCCCTCTATTGCTATGGGGAGAGTGGGAGCTAAAAAACAAAAGGTATTTTCTGTAATTCAAAGAAGCACCATTCACACGTGATTTGTGTTTGATATGGGGTCGAACACTGACTTCCAGCCTGCCATATCACGGAGATGACGGCGCTGATTGGTGTTCAGTGTCTGTGATGATCATCATCTCCTCCCCACTGGCTGTGTCGAGTGTGATTAATCTGCATACACCAATGACAGAGGCCATGGATCTCATTCTGTCTGCAACAGATCCAGAGTCTGATCTCGGGAGGGGCACTGAACATGTACGTCTGTCTTTTACTATTATTTTATACTATAAATAGTATTAATATTTGTTTTAAAATAAGCTCATTTCCCTTAGCTGAAACTCCTCTCCCCCATGCAGTACCCTATCTATGACTTATACCCATAATCTGGCATCATTATTATTAATTCCTTTTTCAGACCTATGTTGGCCTGGAAAGCCACAATTAAATAACACGGGCGCCAAGTACTTGATCTGAGACTGAAAATAACAACATCTTTGATGGAGGAACTTCCTTGTTCTCGAATTGTAACCCACCACAGTTCTCTTAATCATACTAGAGAATAAACCACCGGTACCTGATTAAATTATTGTTTTGTTCACCATGGCCAAACACAAAAAGGTGTGCTCAACCCACAAGTTCTTCTTAACCTTAGAAGACAAAGCTGGGTTATTAATGGCCAGAGTGCCTCCTCCAACCTTCAAGTGCATTCTTAAACCAAGTAGGAAACCTCTGACGCCATATTAATTCATTACTCTAAAGTCGGAGGTAACTGAAGCCAGTGGGAAGTAATGAAAAGGCATTTTTCATGTCTGTTACATTTGGCTTAGCGCTTAGTTGCTTTAATGAATTGAATTTCAGATTCAGTTAGAGGCTCATTAAGAATTAGCATATTAACCCTTTTTCAATGTAAATGTAAATGATGAAGTTTTAGGAAGTTGTGAATTGTTATTATTCGGGGATTGAGCTCAATAATTGTTTTCATCTTCAACGTACATAATGTATTCACATTACAATAGCGACTAGTCTTTGTTTTTCTTCTCTCTTCTTTTCCTTTATTCTTTTTTATTTAAAAAAAGAAAAAGTACAAAAATATATAAATATCAACATATTTGATCCAGGCTTAAAAAAGAGAGAATTGTATCCAATGTTTCAATTCAAAAGAGAACGTGAAATTACAACAAGGAATGGCAATCGTGCTTATCTTGCGCCCAAGAAGCTAAGGTGATTCTTGCACGTTTATCAACTAAATACGAGGATATGTATCGACTAATCTTTGCATCGAAAATGACTAAACTGTGCGGGTGCAAGAGCAAAAGTGTAAGGCAACAGGAGTACTTAATAAATGACGTGCGTCAGGGGGAGGTGCTGATTCGGCGCTGTGAAGGGAATGGCGTTGTGTTGCAACACACGTCCCCTGGCGTAGGCTAGGCTCAGTGTTTCCTGCATTCTGGTTCCTGTCCTGATTTTGATCTTGTGTAGGACCCTTGCTATCCTGACTGCCTACATTGTGTATGATCCTGCCTATACTAACTATCCCACCTGCATTGTGTATGATCCTGCCTATCCTAACTACCCCACCTGCATTGTGTATGATCCTTTCTATCCTAACTACCCCACCTGCATTGTGTATGATCCTACCTATCCTAACTACCCCACCTGCATTGTGTATGATCCTCCCTATCCTAACTACCCTATCTGCATTGTATATGTTCCTCCCTATCCTAACTACCCCATCTGCATTGTGTATGATCCTCCCTATCCTAACTACCCTATATGTATTGTGTATGATCCTGTCTATCCTAACTACCCCACCTGCATTGTGTATGATCCTGCCTATCCTAACTACCTGCATTGTGTATGATCCTGCCTATACTAACTATCCCACCAGCATTGTGTATGATCCTGCCTATCCTAACTATCCCACAGCATTGTGTATGATCCTGCCTATACTAACTATCCCACCAGCATTGTGTATGATCCTCCCTATCCTAACTACCCCACCTGCATTGTGTATGATCCTGAATATCCTAACTGCCCCACCTGCATTGTGTATGATCCTCCCTATCCTAACTACCCCACCTGCATTGTGTATGATCCTCCCTATCCTAACTACCCCACCTGCATTGTGTATGATCCTGTCTATCCTAACTACCCCACCTGCATTGTGTATGATCCTGTCTATCCTAACTACCCTATATGAAGGAAGTGGTGGCGGGGGTCCCCGAGGTTTGGCGCTAGTGCAGGGGGTTGGTCATCTGGGGTATGGCCAACCCGGTTGGGCAGTAGCTGTGGGAAGCTAGCTGCACGGGCTCCCCATGGGCTCGTCCCTGGGGAGTGAGGCACGGCTACTGTGAAAAACAGGGACGTCAGTAGCCGTGAGTCATGTGGAACGCCTGCGCCAGATTCTCGGGGTCCTGATCCTAGCTGGTCTAGGATAAGTCACACGCTACGGCTAAGGTTCATTAGTATTAGTTCAGGTTGTTTATATATCTTGTTATATAAACATGTGTTAGTTGGTATATGTAGATTTTTATATAATTTTATATATATAGTTTTATATGCCCAGTTATTTAATTATTTATAAAGTTTTAACCATATCTGGTTTACAGCAATACTTGTTATTTATTTCAGCTATGTATTTAGCTGTCAATTTATGTTGCAGCATTTCATTAAAGACTGCGACCTTTCTAGCCACTCAGTTGTCTGTCTCTTTATTGGTGGGGGGAATGAATTATCAGGTATACCTTGGTGATGATCCTGCCTATCCTAACTACCCCACCTGTATTAAGTATGGCCCTGCCTATCCTAACTACCCCACCTGCATTGTGTATGATCCTCCCAATCCTAACTACCTTATCTGCATTGTGTATGATCCTCCCTATCCTAACTACCCCACCTGCATTGTGTTTGATCCTGTCTATCCTAACTACCCTAGCTGCAATGTGTATGACCCTGCCTATCCTAACTACCCTACATGCATTGTGTATGATCCTGCCTATACTAACTACCCCACCTGCATTGTGTATGACCCTGCCTATCCTTACTACCCTACCTGCATTGTGTATGATCCTCCCTATCCTAACTAGCCTATCTGCATTGTGTATGATCCTGCCTATCCTAACTACCCTATCTGCATTGTGTATGACCCTGCCTATCCTAACTACCCTATCTGCATTGTGTATGATCCTCCCTATCCTAACTACCCTATCTGCATTGTGTATGATCCTGCCTATCCTAACTACCCTACATGCATTGTGTATGATCCTGCCTATCCTAACTACCCTACCTACATGCATTGTGAATGATTCTGGCTATCCTGACTTTCTGCATTGTGAATGATTCTGCCTATCCTGACTTCCCTTTTTGTACATTGACCTTGGCTACCTTTGAATACCCACCAGTGTATGCCTAGGTGCTTCAGTTCTCACACAGCTGAGCTGCTATATAATATACTTACATCATATATATGTTTAACAATTTATGCAGACCTATATTTATATGTAGACAAACTTATAAAAGAAGGTCCCAATTCGACACTATCTTGTGTTCTTGGATAACGACTAGAGCGCATGTGCAGAGATTTGCGCATGCATAGTAACCCCAATACCGCATTGGCGGTAACACTGATACTCCCCATCCCGGGCCACGGTCCTCTCATTTCTGGGGGAAATTAAAGGCAGGAATTTAATCTTTAGCAAATCATTTTTACAAATGTTCAATACACATAAACTCTGAGACTTTGAAATTCAACTTATATGTGTGCATACCTTCCAACTCTTGCCTCCAGCAAATCTGGACGCTGGGGGGCGGAGCTTGTGAGGTTGAGTGTAAGCGCTACTGTGCATGCACGGTAGGTACTGTCACTTAAATTTGCAGCGCCACTGCGCATTTGCAGTGTGTCTTCGACATGCCTAAATAAGGAGAAAAATACATCGGTGGAGTCTCCGGTCGATGACATCACCTGTGGCTTAATATGCAAAGTATACATTTCCCACTGAAAACAGTTTATTTGCATAGCACTCGTGATGTCATAACCAGGAGACTCCACAGACACATTTACAACATATTTTTTCCTAATTTAGGCATTTGCTTGCAATTCTGCTAACACAATGTACAGATACAGTTTTTAATTCTTTACTTTCATAAAACAATGTTTATGTGATACAGTCCCTTTAACCCCTTGACGACAAAGGACGTGCCAGGCATGTCCTGGGAGAAACTCCCTTAACGACAAAGGACGTGCCTGGCACGTCCTGCAGTGAATGAAGCGGTTTTCGCGATCAACGATCGCGAAAACCGCTTTAACAGTGCTGGTCTATTGCCTCGACATCGAGGCAATAGCCAGCACTGAAATTTCCATTTTGGAAAATATTTAAAATACATATTTAATTAATTAAAAACAGGTTATTTAGCTATATTAGCCTATAGGGTTAAAATTAAATATTTTTTAGCATAAGGGATAGGGTTAAAATTAAATTAAAGTGAAAAATATTAAGGGATATAATAAGGATTAGAGTTGGGGTTAAATTTAGTGTTAGGGTTAAATTTTGGGTTCGGGTTGGGGTCAAAAGATCAATATAGGAAAAAAACAAAAAACACTATTTTTGGTTTTTGCCCCATAACTCGCAAAAAAATACCAAAAAATATGGAAACATGCATATTTCTGAATTCGGGACAACATTTAGAAACTATTTAGACGTGGTCTTTTTTAATGATTTTATATGTGTAAATTATATTTTAGGTCAAAGTTAGAAAAAGTGGGTTTTTTTAAATTTTTCATCATATTTTAGGATTTCTTTTGTAGTAAATTATAAGATATTATGAACATAATGGTATCTAATGAAAGCCCTTCTTATGACGATAAAAACAACATATAATTTGTGTGGGTACTGTATGTGAGAAAGAAACAAATTAGAGCTAAACACAAACACCCTAGAAATGTCAAAACAGCCGTTGTCACCAAGGGAAAGTCAAGGTGAAAATGTCTTGTCACTAAGGGGTTAATTGTCTTTCTATGAAAATAGCAAAGAATTGAATTAACGTCTGGACAAATCTACTTGCTACAAGCAACTTCCAAAGCTATTTTCCCACCAACAGCTGGAGATTCTGGGTAATACTATGCAAATACCAACCCACAGTGGATCAATAGCCTTACTCCTATCCATGGCCCCTCCATCCCCTAGCAGTTTTCTCATATGAAAATGTAATGATTCTTGGGACTCCCCGTGTAATTTTAACTTTTAGCGCGTACGGACTAAAACAATATTTTTAAGGTGGTAAACACAACAAGTCCGATTCGCAAAGGAAAATAGAGATTGGGGGGGGGGGGGGGAGGATTGCTGCAGGATACGTCTCTTCACACATTGGGGCTTGATTTCTCAGATTTCTGTATGACAGCACAACTCTCCCGCTGACTATATACTCGATTACATTATTTACTTCTTGTAAAAAAAAACATTCCATTAAATGCTCTTTCAAATCCTGCTGTTTTTTTTTGCAGAGTTCAAGTGTGGTGGGGGGGGGGGGCAGACTCGGGGAGAAAAAAGAAAAAAAAAAGATTCCGTTCGAGCCGGAGTTTTCTGCTAGCAGCTCGTTAATACTGCTCTGAGGAGATCATTATTAAAAAGACTGATATGAGCCCATTATTTCATGCCTCATTTTCTGCTTCAGCTAGATCTGTATTTCAAGGTATTGGTCTCCAGTGGAATTAAGAACAGAAGTGGAACTTCTTTTTAAAAGAATCATTTCACAGATACTGTGTTTTAGTCACTGCAAACTAAACCAAGGCCCCCTTCTTTGTGGAGCAGCCATTTTGTTTTTAAAGGGATGCGTCGGGAAGGTCTTGACAGATGCCATCCAGATCAAACATGGTTATTAGTAGCAAGATCTATTCTTTATTCCCTTTCAAATCTGACCCATGTTTTACTCATCAGTAAAAGAGACACATGTGTTCATGTCTGCTACGTCTGGATTTTGTTTAAACTTGTTCCGTATCAAATTGCTTTTAACACATACATCAGGATCCCTTAAAGCGTCAGCCTTGAGTCTCTAGATAGACAAGCTTAGTTATGTACATCAGAAAAATAATGAAGTCTACAGAGACAATTTTCTGCCAGGCATTTTGTTTTTATTACTATTTTTTATTTATTTTTTTGTTACAATTGTATTTTGCTGCTAGAGATACATTTATATAAAGAGTGTAAATTAAAATATAAAATGGAACTTGTTTTTCAACTAAAACTAGGAATGGATGTTAGGGAGTAATACTTTACTACCAGGGTACAATTTAAATGAGTTGACTTTCAAAACCCCTAAAAATATTAATAAAAAAAAAAAGCGTGGTTGAAAACTATTTTTTATTAAGCATAGGCATGTGTAACCCTCCCAAGTGTCCTTGCTTAGGAGGGACAGTCCCTATTTTGCACTCAAAAACCTCTGTCTCTCTTTTCTCATCTTTTGTCTCTCTAATTTCGGAAAGCTCCAAAGCATTAAAGTGTGTCAAAATGTTCCGGTTGTGCCCCGCCTACAGGCACACCTTAAGCCACACCCATAAGCATGTCATCTAGATCAGCACTTCTCTAGCCTGTCCTGAAGGACCCCCAACGGACCGGGATGTAGGGATTTAAAAAAAAAAAAGAAGAATATATATAATGTCTGGTGTGGTTCCCCAAGCGTTAGAAAACCATAGCAAGTGTTATACATATTCTTTTTTAAACACGACTGGGTAATCCTTAAATCCTTATATGGCGGGTTTAAGACGCACTGATCTAGACATTGTATAGCTTGCGATAAGAATATATTTTAAATGTGTCTGTTTGCCTCCAGTTCATGACATCAGTTTAGGACTTGATATGCAAATGAACTACATTGGAAATAAAATGGGTAAGACACAGGTTGCAGGTCAGAGACACCAGACATAAAACAGCAATGGGAAAGAGCTCTACCAGCAACCACAGTGAGACACTAGTGGGTTCAGCGTAGCTGGTCATATTATGAAGTGTTATGTTTCCTTTTTGTTCTTGTATAGTTAGAGCACGTTTGTTTTGATCTAAGCCTTTTCTCGAAATTCTGCAAAACATTAATTCTTAAATTGCGGGCCAAGTCATTTTCAGGGCCCAACCCTGACTCCACAAATGGTGACTGCATTATATTCTAAACCTGAAAACATTCTAGGATGTGGCAGGGGGGGGGGACGGTAGACAGGAAATGCAGCAATGTGTAACCGAATTATACTTGCCATGTACTCCAGCATTGAAAAGGGTCAACAAGCATGTATGTAAAATGCTAAACAATAATGATGGCACTGGTTGGAATCTTTAGGTTTGGTTTGTTAAAAAGAAAAACTTTTTTTTTATTAAGGTATATAAGGTATAGGCTCTCTTGTGACATATTCAGTAACAAAAGCACATTGGCATAGGGTTGCCACTTTTCATCAAAAAAATACCAGTCATAGATGTGGACGGAGCCACAAAAGGGTGGGGGTAAAAAGGGGGCAGCTCCTTGGTACGTGTACCAGGTGCTTGGAGTTCAATTTTCATAAAGCATTTTGGATATCCTGAAGCACATATCCCCTTATCCCAGATAACCCCCAATATCCCTTTATGTATCTCTCTCCTCCATCTCCCCTTTTGTCCTTTTGTCTGTCTCACTCCCTCATCTCCCCTTTTGGTCTGTCTCTCTTTGCCATATCATCTCCCCTTTTGGTCTGTCCCTCTTTCGCATATCACCGCTCCTGCTGGTTTGTCTCTCTTTCTCATATCACTTTCCCTGTTGGTTTGTCTCTCGTTATCAGATCATCTCCCCTGATGGTCTGTCTCTCTTTATCAGATCATCTCCCCTGCTGGTTTGTCTCTCTTTATCATATCATCTCCCCTCTTGGTCTGTCTCTCTTTCCCATAAAATCCCCTTTTGGTTTGTCTCTCTTTCCCATATTATCTTCCCTCTGGTCTGTCTCTCTTTCACATATCATCTTCCCTTTTGGTCTGTCTCTTTTCCCATATCTCCTCCCTCCTCTTTTAGTCTGTCTCACTCTTTCACCTTTCCCCCCACTGTTAAAATACCTCAGAGGTTTGATTAATGGGGAGCAGTCCTCCCCCGCTGGGGATGACTGCTAACAAACTAACATGCAGCTGCAGGTGAGATCTTTGATCTGCATACAGGGCCGAACTGGCCGACTGGGATCCTTGGAAAATTCCCAGTAGGCCCCCTACCCTGGGGCCGCTTTAATAAATTAGGCCGGTCGCGCCTCTTTAAGAACTTTTGCCGGCCGCACCTCTTTCTGCTGCAGGCAGCCTGAAAGGAAGCCTCTGGTAAGGTATGTACAATATGGGTACTAGGGCAAATTTATTTTATATACATTGAGTGTTAGTGTGTGAGTGAGTGGCAACGATTGAGTTGCAATAGCATCTGTTAATTGTGGAATGCTTAAGAGCCAATAAATGCACTAATTAATGGAGGCTATTTGTCAAGATCACGACAGCAAATACCTGAGGCTGTAAAACTGCATTAGGTTTATAGGGTAGAAGCTCGGTCTTCAATATTAACAGAGTTCTCTTGTTTGTTGAGTGCAAATCTGCTGTTTTTTTACACCAGGATCAGTGTGATGAATCACTTCTAATAAATGGCATTAGGATGATTTACTGTGATTTTCAGCATTGAATATAAATACGTGCCAGGTGTGCTTGCCCATGCAGGAAGTGACATCATCGGCTAGCCTTACTTCCTGCTAATGAGGACCGAACCTGTATTCCATACAAAGGTGGCATGTCTTCTAGTCTAGGAGATGAACTAGGCGCTAGTAGTTGCCTAATGCAATAAATTATATTTACTAATTGCCACTCCATGACCATGGGGAGGCACAAACATGGTGGATGTTTGCAAAGGACAATTATAAGAATATAAGAATGCATCAGCGGATAAGAACCATCCGGCCCATCCAGTCTTTATTTATTTGTCACTGGTCTTATCTAATATATAGGATAGCCCTGTGCCTATCCATGCATGTTTAAATTCCTCCACTGGAGCAGACAGAGGAGTGCCAAGTTGGCATCGAAAACAGTCATACCGAGCACGGAGCACGATAAGCGATGTGCTGGTTGGTGTGTGTGAGTGTATCAAAGAGCTCCAGAGTAATGAAGCTCACAATGAAGGGTATTGAAACTGCAGGAAATAAGTTTATAAATTAGGTTTTGTAAACCAGATACTTTATTCTTCTTTTAAATTACTTTGCAACTTAAAAATAGCTGGTCATAAAGTCAATTATAATTTCCTGATAAGGTTCCCCCCATCCATTAGAATACTTCCCAATGTCTGCCCACGGTGAATTGGGACATTGGGAGGTCATGCTTGGGAGCTTGAGTGTCAGCACTACCGTGCTTGCGTGTCATTAAAACTGTCATTAAAATTGATGCATGCGCAGTAGGCATTCTCCTGTGTCCTGGACCCTGTAAAATGAGATCAGGACTGCAGGATTGCCGCTGTCCTGACAAATTCTGTTTGAAATGTTTTTAAATCTGACAAGGGTCAGAAGGAATCCAAGCAATTGTTATCTAAAAAAAAAAAAAAAAGCAGATACAAAAAGTTTATTTATTTTGTAATTAAGAGCTTTAATTGCTGGGGGGTTTTTCATAGCATAGTCAGATATGTTGCTTTCAAGTCAATAAGTCAATGAGTTAATAGCACAGAGGACATCTTCCAGTACAGTGTACTAAAACAAATGTTTCATAGCCTGCCTGAAACAGACAACAGAGGTACTAATAAAACTGTATATTTGTCCTTGGGTTTAGAGGTCAGACATAAATGAAGATTCCTGTTCTCCTAGTTTACCACTTCTGAGAAAAAAATGTTTGCCAAAAGGACATTGCACATGAATGCACACTGACGAAAATAGGACAAATCAAGTGGATGACTGTCAATCATTTTTTTTTTTAAGACTGAGACCAGCATATTATCCCTCCCCCACCAATGCTTATGCCCCCTCCCATCCCCACCCTCCATCTATGCTGCTGCTGCTCCCACCCCCACCAATGCTGCTGCCCCCTCCAACCCCCTACCCAAGCTGTTGCCCCCTCCCTCCCCAAATGTTGATTTCTCCTCCATCCCCAAATGCTGATGCCCCCTCCCACCCCAAATGCAATTTTGTGACTTGAACAATATTCATTGATACTAGTGCTGATTATGAAGCCAAAATCACAGAGGACACAAGCTATGTAATGCTGTCCATCATGTTTGAAAGGCCAGGCAAAAATGACAAAACAAGCCCTTGGTATTTGGCATTGTTTCCAGGTCTGACCGAGAAGATGTCCATATCTTACAGTGTATGAAGAACATTATCAATGAAAAGCAAAATATTAGGTTGTAAGCTATGTATAGAACAGGCAGAAATTGAGCTCCTGTAACAGGGAGGCTGAAGTTTAACCCTTTCCCGACATATAATTGTCTTCCTGATTTTCAGTACCTAAAAGACGCTAGGACAGCATAGTATGTCCAGCTTTAAAGAGCTCATCGTGGCTCCCCCGCGATGAGCTGTGCTCGGATCTCACTGCAGGGACTTGCAACAGGATCCCACCTGTCAGATGTGGCCACTTTGAGTGGCCTCAGTCTGACAGCGAGCAACTGGCTTCTTTTCTTCTGGGTTCAGGCACGCCTGACTAACATGCGGCTCCGGAGGTCTCATTATATTTTGGCAGGGACCCACAGGGTATATTAGGACCCTGATTGGGTCTCTGCCATAGTTTTAATTGTGACGTTTTGGTGCCTGCGTCATCTGGAACTCCGCCCCTTTTTGGCTCCGCCTCAGTCGACTGATGATGACCCACACCTATGGCCGGTATTTTTTTTTTAAGAAAACGTGGCAACCCTACTGATGAACTACATCTCTAATAATGCTCTTTGAGCTAAGTGGATGCTGGCAAAGGAGTATGGGAAATGAAGTCCTGCAACATCTGGAGGGCAGCAGGTTGCCTACCCTGCTTTAGAACATATGCACACTGAAAAACAGCCAATCACAGAGTGAAGGGTTTTTTTCACATCACCTTTTTCTCACCTTAACTTATGTTCTATGTACTTCTCATTTGTACATTGAGATTACTCTTAATTGTTTTTCTTCCTTAAACTCAAAATACACAAGCCCTGTATGCAATACGCCCTTTCCCAAAGCATTGCCCTTTAAAAGCAAAAAAAAAAAAGTTACTTAAGATATAACTTGGCTTTCAACAACATAATCCTCCACTGCTTTTCCCCAGGCAGTGAAGTGCGTTGGTGACCTTTCTAGCACCGAAGAGGTTAAATACATCAAGACACTTCCCAGAGAGTAGATGATATCCTCTTAACGAATAAAAATAACTTCTCCGTCAGCCGCAGCAAGAGGGAGAAGTGTTTGTAATCTCACCTTACTGTCCGTCTTTAATCAGAAGGCTGACTGTGATAGCATTAATAATAATAATAATAATAATACAACCAGCAATGCACAGGGCCCCCTAAAAAGAAAATGTAAAACATTGTGCAGGAGAAAAAGAAAAGGAAACATAAATCGTGAAGGCTGCAACAGCAGCAATTTATGGATTTTCTAGCTTAAAAGCTTGTATTTATATCTGTCGTTTTGGCACCTAACGACAAGCAAATCCTTTTCTCTGCAGCTTCATTCCATTTCACAAAAGGTAAAAAGCTTGCAGTCACACCAGTTCACAGTGTGACTTTATTACTTTCCTTTTCTTGCCTTGAAATAGTACCTTTTAAGCCCGTGTAATGCCAAGAACAGCTGTTAGCACACAGATTTGCGCTACAATTTTTTTTTTTTTTAAAAAGGACATTTAAAAAAGACATATGTACATATAAACTATATACATCTGCTTGAAAAGTGGCTTGATCCAAAACAAACTGTAAGTTGAACCTTCAGGTTAGGTGCAGTACACATGTTTAGGAGTGCCGTGCTGTGCTGAGAAGGGTTAAAGGCCAACAGTCAGCACAAATTTAAGTTATGTGTACTGAAATTGTGCATCAGTTTGATACGGAAATAGAAATGCGTAAATGTAAGAATACAAATAAAGTCGTTCACTGAGCCCTCTTTGCTCCATAGCAGGGGGCGGACATGTTTGGAATCTTGGGTCAGATCACTTAGAACTTGCTTTATCTAACCCAAACAAAATGGCTGCCCCCTGATAGAGCTATATGGAGAAAACAGGACTCAATAAGGAACTTTATTTGGATGCTGTCAGTAAAGCATTTGTTTCAAAAACATAAACAAAAGTTCATTATTTGCTTACTGTTGTTTTTTTTCTGTGCCAGTATAAGCTGGGTAATCGCCTCAGGGGTTACTCTGGGATTTGAGAAGGGTCCCTCTATTTTCTTAGGAATCCTTGTAAACCACTCTCCATCTTTCATATAGCAAACCACCTTCAAATCACCCTATGCTGCCATAGTTTCCAAATTGCGTCCTCAGCAGCAGAAGCAGATATACCACTAGTTGCAGTTCACATCCAGAAAATCTCGAACAGCTCTAGGTTTATCATCTTCATATGGGCACACTATGGGCGTTATTCATGAAAGAGAGAAGGGAATTGAGAAAGCTGAATTCAGCTGAAAAGGAGAATTTTTCCAACTCGGCTAATTTGGTGAAAACTTGGTGAAATGTAGGTGCTGGGGTAAACACCTGGTGCAATGTGGGTGCTGGGGCAAGTCCTTGGTGCAAAGTGGGTGCTGTGGGAAAGTCATTGGTGCAAGTGGGTGCTGGTGGCAAGTCCTGTGAGTGCAATGGGTATTGAGACAGTTCCACTGTGTGCAATCCTGGTGTTCTAGCAAGTCTTGTAAGTGTAATCTGGGTGCTGGGGCACATCCTATCAGTGCAATCTGAGTTCTAATGCAAGTCCTGTGAGTGGAATGGGTGCTGGGGCAGGTCCTGTGAGCAATATGGATTCTGGGGCAAGTCCTATGAGCAGAATGGGTGCTGGGGCAAATTATATGTACTGAACGGGTTAAATATTATGCAATGTATTGCTCTTCCACCTTGGAGTTTGCAAGATTTTAGCACCCAGTTAGGTCAACTGAGGCACCTCATCTGTACAGCAAGCATGCTCTATTATTAAATACTCCTTTTGTTTATTTTTCGTGCATTTTCTTTCTAAAAACCTGCATTGTAAGTCGAGGTTTATATTTTCCATGAGCAATTTAAGCCGTTGTACACGGGACATTAGAGGTTAGCATGTGTGATGTTGCCCTCTACTGGATTGTGTATCCTACTACAGTCTAGTGCTCAATAGTGTATTCTATGTAAAAGCAGGTAATTTGCTCTAAAATTACTCTCACACACCTCCGTTCACCTTCAAGCTCCCTGCGAAAAAAGCAGCTTTCTTCCAAACATTTCCAAGAGTTTGAACTTCCGCCTGCACAGATCTCTGTATTCTCATTTGTCTTCCTCGTCCTGTTAGCTATTCACTGCACTTTTTTTTTTTCTGTCTGTGCAGCTATTGAAGCTGTCTGACTGAAAGGGATATTTTACCAAATCTGCCTATAGTACACTGGGAAACTGGAACACTAAGAAAAAACTAACAACAAGGGTCTTTTTCTTGTCCCCATCCAGAAAGCTTTTCTTGTTTTTGACTGATAGCTTTAAACGGTCCAGTTCTAGAATCAAAAGGAATGCCAAGCTAAGTGGGAGCTAAACTCATAAGGGTCTAATCGATAAAGAGAGAATTGCAGGGAACGGAGACGGCAGTTTCAAACTTAAGGCCAAAGTAGTTGAGTTGGACAAATTATCCCATTCAGCTACATTGGAGATTTTTTCCAAGTCAGCTACTTTGGCCTAAGGTTTGAAATTCCCGTCTGCGCTCCCTGAAATTCTCTCTATATTGAGCAATGTGTATAACAAGGCTTAGACAGTGAGCTTTTTTAGTGCACTCTCTTGCTAGAAGCCTTGCTATACATATTTACCATATCCATGTCTCCTTTTTGTCACCTTAGCTAAGGTTTTCTTTCTGGTAATGAGTGTGTTATTTGTGGACTCCATCAACTCCAGTATTATATAGTCTTGTCCAGTGGTAGCAACCTTCGGCACTCCAGATGTTGTGAACTACATCTCCCATCAAGGGAAATGTAGTGCACAACATCTGGAGTGCCGAAGGTTGCCTACCCTTATTCTCGGTCCCCAAACAATAATAACTAGTAGAGAATTATAGATGTTATTATTAACCAATCAATGGTGCTCATTTATCAGTCCTGGAAGGATAAAAGGCTGAATTGCCCTGGGATTTGAACCTTGAGGTTTTAAAGTGGCTCTGCAGTCATGGCATTTACCAACTCACTATCTTACAAACCTTTGAGGTCTTTAAACATTGCTCCGGCAGTTACAAAACACCTAATAAACTCCAGGACTTTCAAGTTTAACTTCAAAACATACAGAGAAGCATCACTGTAAAAAGTACAATATACATTAACAAATGCAATTGATTCTCACTCAGTAAGAACTGGTCTTAGTGTCCTACCCCTGTAAAGTACTCATCTAGATTATCTAATGATTTTAGCCCACAATGCCATTGGAGAGAATGTATACATTCCATATCAGACTGCTCCTACTTACAAATTTGGTCCAGATCCCAAACACCATGCATGTTGCCTCTGCTTTGGCCAAGAAGCAAACTGATGAGGTATTGGTGTTTCTCTTGTGCAGATCTTGGATCTGGGCAGGGGTCGAAAATTATTTTGAGGCTCACGATGTAACTTCATCAGCCCATCCGTTATCATCAGAGACGGAATCAGATAGACAGACAAAACACATAAATTACATAGGCATATAAATTTATAGACAGACAAGACAAATAAAAATGTCTATGCACCGGGGAATTTAGAAGTGAGAGGCGATGTAGCCCCAAACCATTGAGTCAGTTAGCCCATTGAGTTAATGGTCCCCTTTTCTTCCCTTTTAACTAGAAAGACTTAGAGACAGAGAATGTGGCTATGGCTGTGGGACACTCAACGTAACTATAGGCAGCAGGGCCGGAATCAGGGACGGTAACACACAGACATCCTTATTTACTAGCAAAAATAGTTTTACCATAGGCAGTGCTGTATTTACCGCGAGGCATCCTTGGCGGATGCCTAGGGCGTCAAATTTTGGGGGGCGCCCCCCAGCACTGAAAATAAAAAAATAAAAAAACCCAGCCCTTTAAAAAAAAAAGACTGCGCTTGCAGGCAGAGACGGAGGTGAGAGGGGATCGGAAGATCCCCCTCACCATCGCTCTGCCTGCCAGGCTGCAAGAGAAACCTCCGTGCTGCCTGTTCGGCTCCCCGTGCAGTGTGACACGGAAGTGCCGACAGTCACGTGACGGGCGCGCTGACGTCATACGCGCGCCCGGTCACGTGACCTGTCGGCACAATCGCCGGGGAGCCGAACAGGCAGCATGGAGGGACCATGCTGCCTGCCACTAGCCACCAGGGAAAGGTAAGTGCTGATGGGAGTCAGAGTGTGTGTGATGGGAGACAGTGTGTGTGACTGAGTGTGATGGGAGTCAGAGTGTGTGTGATGGGAGACAGTGTGTGTGACTGAGTGTGATGGAAGTCAGAGTGTGTGTGATGGGAGTCAGTGTGTGTGACTGAGTGTGATGGGAGTAGGTGTGTCTGACTGAGTGTGATGGGAGTAGGAGTGTGTGTGTGATGGGAGTATGAGCTTGATGTGAGTCTGAATGTTATGTGTGATGTGGGGTCATAAAAAAGGAGGTGATGGGGCATGTCTTAGGTGTGTAACGTGGGTGTGCAGCTTGGGTAGGGGGGTGCCCGGATTTTGTCTGCCTAGGGCAGCACAAAATCAAGATACACCACTGACCATAGGATCACTCTACATTTAGGATTTTTTTCATAAATGAAGTCACCTTATTTTTCAGCAAATATGTTATGTTTTGTTTCTCGCCATAATGTTGTGCCGGTCAAGTGACCGGCACCACTATCCCGTCAGGAAGCCCAGCTCCTGGCTGTAACTGGGGCTGGACACAGCAATGTCTCCTTATCGGTGAAGAGTGGGGCA
Organism: Pelodytes ibericus; assembly: GCA_036172795.1. Taxonomy (NCBI): domain Eukaryota; kingdom Metazoa; phylum Chordata; class Amphibia; order Anura; family Pelodytidae; genus Pelodytes; species Pelodytes ibericus. The sequence continues at coordinate 188,398,159 of CM069862.1, forward strand.
GCAGCAAAGCATCTAACGCACTGTGACAAGAAAGAAAGGCTGAGCAGATGTGCTCATATCCTTCCACACACAGCAAACCAGCTTCATATAAATGCTAGCCTCCTATATATTAGCTGTATCCTAGACCACCAGTGTCTGGAGTGGGGTGGTTATATTTATGGAGGGTATGATGGCGACCTTGATGGGCAGTATGGGCACAATATTGGCTGGAGGTGCTATTTTCTATTCTTAGCTTTGCTGTCAAACAGCTCTATGGCTAAATGCATATCTCTGCCATCCTGATACAGGCATCTTAATGCTATCCAGTTCTGTCTGCCGATGCCAACCGCCTCCTTTGGCACTCATATAACTAGATGCATTCTTTACACCAAAAAGAGGTACTCCTATGTAAGCAGATGGTAACAGAAATGACTGTTTCCTTTGTACAATATTCATTGTATTCTACAATCTGCTGTTTTTCAGTCTAGAAAATCATTGGGTACGGATATGAATTGTGTATGTTATTAGCACCAATATTTAGTGCAGCTGTTGCTCTTTAATAACTTGTTGCCAAATTCTTAATGTGGTCTTATTGGCACAGATGAACAAAGAAGGCTGTTGAAACATGACTTGTGCTGCATAGCTCGACTTAGGTACTTGCAGAGCGACACTGACATCTAGTGGCCACCGTTGGCGAGTAGCCGCGTTTCCTTAATGTCTTCACATAACGCAGAAGCCTCAGCTGCGTCTACAAATCTAAACAGATATTTGCCAGTAGGAGTGTTAGAATGTAGAAGAGAATTTGCGAGTGAATAGGTATGTGAAGAGAAAAAATTAAAGGGACGGTATCACCCGGACATTGCTTGTACTACGAATGTAGAGCATAAAAAATGATTGAAAACGATCTATACATTGTGTTAGCAAAACTGCAAGCAAATATCTAAATCAGGAGTAAAACGTGTTTTAAATGTGTCTGTGGAGTCTTCTGCTTATGACATCACCTGTGGCACGCTATGCAAATTACACATTTACCACTGAAAAGCAGTTCATTTGCATACCGTGCCACAGATGATGTCATAAACAGGAGATTCCACAGATACATTTAAAACACATTTTTCTCCTAATTTAGGCATTTGCTTCCAATTTTGCTAATACAATGTATAGATCATTTTCAATCATTTTTTATGCACTGCATCCACAGGTAAAACAATGTTTAGGTGATACAGTCCCTTTAAGTTATGTTTAATCGAAAGATTCTTTCAAGTGTAAACATTTTAAATAGAAATGCTTTAATGAAATAAAACATATAACGTGCTCTATTGAGCCCTCCTTGCTCTGTATAGGTCTATCGGCGGGAGCAGACATGTTGTTTAGAATCTTGGGTCACATTTCCCTTCCTCTGACCCAAGATATCTGCCTTTGAGCTATACAAGGTCTCAATAAGATGCTTTTATTAACACTTCTATATGAAATGCCTACGCTTGAGGCAATCTTTCAATGAAACATAATTTAATGTTTTGTCTGACAGTTGGGCCATTAAGGGGAAACTAAGGTCAGTAGAGGACTCAAGTGTGAGATGTTTTTGTAATGTCATTTTTATTTCATTTGAGGAAGGAGATAAGTTATGCTGGACGCAACTACCTTACTTCCTGACTGATGTCACTGTGTGTCTATTTGTCTCACTAACTTTGCATACCGTTCCAAATTGGAACACCGTGGAGTAGAGTTGGGAACTCAAGAGTCAGCGCTGCCACACATGCGTACAATGCTGCTCATACGCCATAGATGTTTTCTCTGGTGTCCCAGACACACCAGGACTATGGGATTGCGCGACTGAGGTACAGTTCAGCAGGACAGAGCCTCCAAATCATGGCAGTCCCACACAAAGTGGAACCGTTGGGAGTCAGGCATCTTCAAAGGTGCAGGCCCATGCCTACTGCAATTTTTTGTTTTTTTTGTTGCTGTTGTTAAAAGAAACTTTATTAAAGTGGAAGTGGCCTTGTGTCCTTGTGTGACAGACGGGATATACTGTCACAACCTGGAATAACAGACCAGGGAGGAGCCTCGTTGCAAGGCAGGGTGTGGGGTCTGTCTGCACCCCACGATGCATAACTATGAACTGGATGGAATTCACCGACACGACTGGTAGTGGAGACTGGCAGCTGAGACAGGGCAGGAAACTGAGAACAGGATGCAGAGACTGGACTAGCAGCTCTCAGAGCAGGACACGGGCCGCTAATAATCTGGTACGAAGTTAGAACCTCTGCGCAGAACAGGTACAGGTCTTTTGCAACGGACCCAAGTAACAGAACAGAATTATTCTGCCTGAAGGAAATCCACCCTATGGTTGAGCCGCAGGTTTCTTTCCCCCAGGACTTTTGCACTCTGAACTATTACAAGGATACCGAAGCTAAAACCATCAAACAGGAAACTGGAAAAGGAGTACAGGATCAAGGCGAAAGTACCGTGGGCTCAGACAGGAGAATAATCAAACATGGAAAAAATCGGGGCTGGCAGCAAACAGACATAGTAAGGATGGGCAAAAACAGGTCAGGACAGGCGGCAATCAGACGAGGTCAGAACTAGCAGGGGTTAGCAACAGATAATCTGAAATAGAATATAGGAACGTTAGTACAAGGCACTATCACAGGCAACCAAAGCAATGCAAAGGCACTGATTGCCTTAAGCTGCAGGTTAAAATAGGGAAGGGCTGAGGATAACGAGGCAGCTGGCAACAAGAGTAGAATGGGCACACTACAATAGCGGCCACTAGAGGCTGAAGAGAAAACAGCCACAAACCCAGAATAACCATGACATATACCTGCAGTTCCTTGCCTCTGAATCCATAGCGTAGTACAGCACGATGGGACGTTTCCCTCTAATATGGATGGAAGAAGAGGAGCTAGTCACTTGGGCCATGTGGTGAAAATGCCTTGATAAATATATTTTCTTAGTGACAGATATTGATACTGGAAGCGGTCCAGCCTTTATTTCATCTTGTCCTGTTCTCAAACCATCAAAGTAGAGAAAGATCATCTTATTGAAAAACAAAATAGTGGATTCATACAGATAGAAGGAAGCAGAGCATGAAACCAAACCAAATAAAGTTGTGTTTACCATTATCATTATCTCTGCACAAAAATCATTTCAATGCACCATAAAACCGGACCCTCACGGGGGCCCGTATCATCAGTGTTTTCCCTGAGGCTAATGGACTTGTTCCAAAAAAATTCTGCAAGGACCATTAGTTGCATGTGAATTATTGAACAGGGGCTATTGTAAGACACTCCTGTGTTACACAGTCCTGATAACCCAATTATGTAAGCAGCAAACTTCTCTTAATTAGTAAGTTACTGTGATTGGCAAATAAAAACTACAAAAAAACCATAGTAAATTAGAGTAAATTAGAGTTACTACATTCATCAAAATATTGTGCTTTTACTCAACAAAGTCCAGCACTTAATTGTGCCATCTGGCTTAATAAGAACCATTAGTTAGATGAAAAGTCAAACATGAAAAAGTCACAAAATATCATAAAACTAGGGAAATGCATAAGCAAGAAAAAAAATAATCACACCTAACAAAACACAGTTCGACAAGTAAAGCTAATTACAAAGCTACACTATAGGATCTACGCAGGTAAATCTGATTTTCTCAAAGAAAATTGGATCACAAAAGGGATCTGCATAGTCATTACATTTTAGGTACTCAGAGATTACTGATGTGATCCCTAATCTGCTCCTCCAGTGCTCGACTGAACAAAATGGTAGCCTTGTTCCTCATTTCAACTTATTTCAGGACAATTTGCAGCCACAGCCCTCCATATAAATCAACGGACTGAATTTGTCTATTCGGGAAATAGCCAAAAACCACCAACAATGGGCCGATATGGTATGCCCTTTTATAACTAATTAATCAATATGATATTCTGTAGTTAATTAAAAGAGGAATTAAAACTTTACAAAGAAAAATTTACATGTTTTACTGAAATATTTTAAGTGACAATGGTTTATACAGAAATTCTTTGATATAAGAATACTAATAAAGTACCTTATTGAGTCCTGTTTACTCATAATGGCACTAACTGGAAGCAGACATGTTGTTTACAATGTTGCATCAGACCTTCTTTCACGTTGGGTCAGATGACGGAAGATCTGACCCAAGATTCTAAACAACATGTCTGCTCCCTATTAGAGCTGTTGGAGCAAAGAGTGCTCAATAAGGTAAAATATGTAATACATTTAAGATTTTTGGTATGTAGACCATCTACACTTAATGCAATGCTTTAATCTAACACAAGTTTTGTTAGTCCTATGGAGCACCATTCAGACCTTATTTGTTTGCAGCATCTGTTACATGTGTACGCACCAATGATGGATGGAGAGAAGGTTGTCGGATCATGCACGGTTTCGTGGGTTTCTATAATCCATATTTACCAGCAGTTCATTTGCACAGAAGAGGGCCCATTTCTGCTAACCCTTCCTGTGGTAGCTAAATATTGAGAATACTTTTAAAATGAATCAATATGTCTTTGGATCACTGGAAGAACTACACCAATGTGTGTTCCTCAGTAATAATGATCACATCCATAGCAGATGTTCAGCCTCCAAAAGAAGAACATCTGGTTCTCCCTTATGCAACTGAAATATGTAAAGCAGATGAAAGGTGATCCCCTAGTTGAACCAGCTGAGGTGTTCAGTTCAAGGATGAAGTCTGGTTTGCGTTCCTTGTACTCTAGATTCTAATATACAGGCAAAAAAAATGTTGGCACCCCTCCTCACGTTGATCACCTACGACATGCCCCATCACCCAGATTGCACACCCATGACATGTGCCCATCACCCACATTGCAAACACATTAAACGCCCAATCACCCCTTTAAATGCCCCCATCACCCACATTGCATACACACTAAACGCCCCATCACCCCCATCCCCCATTACATGCCACCATCACCCTCATTTCATTCACCCACCACGTCCATTACATGCCCACATCACCCCGATTAATTGGAAGGAGCTAAAGCTTGCTGAACGGTGGGGGAGGCAGCAAAATTGTTTTAACACCTTCTGGCAAAGTGCCGCCCCAGGCGAGGTTTCCTTGTGGAAGATACACTACTGTATACAACCCACAACTTCCTTCCCAAAGCCTTGTTACACATTGGAATGGACTCCATGTTGAAGTTCTGGCTATATTCTTCTGTAGTTTGACTGCCCTAGATTTTCTTCTAGACATACTAGGCGGTTGACTAGCCAACCAATTTTTCAAGGGCACAGCTTTGCACGAATGGGCAACTGTCTTGCACAGTAAGTGCTGACACACCCCTTTCTAAGTCACTCCCCCAGCATGTGTCATGTTGAAAGGTATGCATATGTCACCTATGCTTAAAGATGCTCTGATATCCAATACTAGGGCTGGGCAACTGCAATCCCTATGATGTTCCAACCCAGCCTTTGATGGGACCCCAGATTTCCCAGATGCCAGTGTTAAGCCTATGGAGACAAGAGAAAAGATGGCAACCCTAGAGAAGATACAAGAAGAACCCTACAGCATCCCTCCCATACCACGGGATGCCGGGGGAGGAGCTTGTGAGGTTGAGTATCAGCTCTGCCTCGTAGGTGCTGTCCATTACACTGACAATGCTACTGTTAGGGATTTCTGGTCCTAAATACCGCTATCATCCACTAAAAGGTGGAACAGAGGTAGAACTTGGGAGAACAGCCAGAGTACTAAAACCTGCATAACATGATGGGGCACATATTAGAAACATAGAAAAACTGAGTGTCATCAGATAAGACACATTCAATCCATCTAGTCTGCCGAATATTCTAAATACTTTTGTTAGTCCCTGGCCTTATCTTATATCTAGGAAAGCCTTATACCTATCCCATGCATGCTTAAACTCTTTCACTGCATTAAACTCTACCACTTCTACTGGAAGACTATTCCATACACCCACTACCCTCTCAGTAAAGTAATACTTTCATTAGTCCCTGGCCTAATCTTATATCTAGGATAGCCTTATACCTATCCCATGCATGCTTAAACTCCTTCACTGTATTAACCTCTACCACTTCTGCTGGAAGGCTATTTCATAAATCGACTACCCTCTCAGTACAGTAATACTTTCATTAGTCCCTGGCCTTATCTTATATCTAGGATAGCCTTGTGCCTATCCCACGCATGCTTAAATTCCTTAACTGTGTTAACCTCTACCACTTCCGCTGGAAGACTATTCCATACATCCACTACCCTCTCAGTAATGTAATACTTTCATTAGTCCCTGGCCTTATCTTATATCTAGGATAGCCTTATACCTATCCCACACATTCTTAAACTCCTTTACTGTGTTAACCTCTACCACTTCCGCTGGAAGACTATTCCATGCAACAACAGCCCTCTTGGTAAAGTAATACTGCCTGATACTACTTTTTAAAACGTTGTCCCTCTCATTTAACACTATGTTCTCTTGTAGTGGTAGTTTTTCTTCTTTTAAATATACTCTCCTCCTTTATGTATTTAAATGTTTCGATCACATCCCCACCTGCCCGGCCCTTATCCTGTTAGGCGCAGCACCTCTACTTCTCTACACTCTTAGAGGTGAGTTTTAGGAACACTAATTGCACATATGCTTTAACTGAGCACTAGCTGTGTATACTGCTGTGTACATCTATATATATAATCAATATCCATGTTTACAAAGCCTAAGTAATGTAATTTTTCATGATGCTCGGTAATAATTATAACATTTATTGCAGATTTTAAGGTCCATTTCACAATCACAGGCAGCTAAAACGTCTGTTTAATCCTGAAACAAGCCCCCTGTTTCTTCGTCGTATGGAAAGGATTTGTCTTTTAGTGCCAAAAAGATTTTTCCCTAAATGAGTCTTGCATACGCTGGCCACTGATCAACAAGAAAATTAGCTATTACAGTCTACATCATTTAGGTTTTTCTATGAATGAGTCTATCTATCCATCCCTGTCTGGTTTTTCCCTCTATGGTTTCATTGACTGATCTGACTTATCTACAGTATGAAATCTTTGGAGACACCAGGCTGCGGAATGTATTTCCTTGCTGTAGAATAAAAAAAATGGATCAGTATGTTAAAGGGAGATGCTACATAATATCTCTGTCTATTATATGGGGGTGAGAGTGAAATTAGTTAAAGGCACTCAATATAATTTTAGTGTCAGCTATATAGTTGCTAGTATTGTGGCAAGCAAATTGATATTTTAGGAGTTAAAATCAACTTTCCCCTTCTGGTTCCAGACCAACCACGAGGTAGTGGATGGTGTACCTGGATGCGCAGTCACCTGGCTTCAGGGGATGGCTTGTATAGATGAGAATGGTGTACCAATAGGAGTGTAAGGCTAGAGCTGAACACCGCAGTCAACTTTAACGATACAAGCACCATAAATTGGACTTTGTTTGAGCATACCACTGTTACTGTGGCAATTCCCAGAGATAACATCTCACAGGTGGTTGAAGGTCAGTCTGGTGTGGAGGAGGAGGATACTGACATGACTGTACAGTTGCCCAGTTTACCATCCTCCTCTTCATCAGATGATGATGAGTAAATCATACATCTTGTTAGTAGCCATGAAACCCTGAGTTACTTACCGTTCCTATCACCCACTTGTACTTCTCCACTGATAAATTCTGCCCCCCCCCCCTTTATGTGCACACATCTTTTTCTTTTCTTTTTTTACAAATATTGTAATGATATATCAGAAATTATAATAAAACATACATGTAGGCATGGCCATATAAAAAAAAAAACCTTTTAAAATATTTTGTAGTGTACTTTAGAGAGCTTTAAAGTTGAATTTTCCAGCTTAGAGCAGGAGAATTGAAACAGGCGAATATCGTGCTATCTTATTCGAGGGCGTGTTTGGAGGTGATCGATGCATATTGGGTAGCCAACCATCGATGGTTTTCATGGCGAGATTTTTCCAAATCAAACGCCTCTGATGCGCCACCCAAATCCATCCAAATCACATATCAGTGTCCATGACATTCTGTGACACTGAGTAGGAAGTTCTGGAGCAATAACAAATTTGCACAGCGCTCCAATCGGGGTGGTTTAGTAAGACGCCACAGATGATGTTTAAAGTTTTTTTTCATGCCTTGAAAAAAACCTGTTTAATTAGGGGTAGACATCGCCTGTGTCATCTTAATAAACCACCCCAATTGGAGTGATGTGGGATTGCTATTTATTCCTGGTAATACCCGCCTTGAAGAAGCCTGAGGGCGAAAAGCGTCGTGGCGAGATTTGGGTGACGTTGCACGAGATTTGAACCCGGAAGCTTCCTTGAGACTACTTTGTCGAACTCCGTCCGAATAGTTGGAGCCATCTACAGACTTATAAAATTGGATCGGTTGGGACTACCTACGGGAGGATTGGTGATACACGTCCATATTGAAGTTTATATTTGTTTTAGATGTAAGCCTCAGAGTCTAGAGGGATATTAAAGATTGTTTCTTTGTCGATATTACATGGCTTTTTATCCTCCATTTTTCCCGACCATCGTGGGGTTATACCTTTGGCTGAAATTTGGGGAGATCTTCTGATAACCCTCTCCATCACATTCCTGTATATCCACCACTAAGGCTGATAGGACTTACAGTCCCTTCTGCTTCTACGCTTTGAGCCAGTCTGTAGGCTCTATGTTCTGTGAGTAAATTTCGATTGGGGGAAATATCTTTGATTATATTGTTTCAATATTACACGTTGTATTTTTTTAGTCTTACATGTATCTTGATTGAGCTAATTTTCTTTCTTTCAAGATAAGTATACACTTATTTTTTGCACAACACTTTATTTGTTTGAAATACCACTGACTGAACATTCAAAGGGATCACAGGTCCAGATCTTCCTGCTCCCTGTGGGTGACCAGTCGATAGGGGAAAAAAAAGCTTCCCAGAACTTTCAGTTTCTTCTGAGATTCCGTACTCCAGTTGAAGTGTATCGCTTCCACTTTTGGTACAATAAAATGTTTAGATTATACTTGCAATTTCTATACAACACCCTATAGATGCAATTACCTTTTTTCTATTGTAAACTAATATCACTTCAAAGCAACTGAACGCCAAACACTCTGTCCCTACCCAGCATCCTTCCCATACCTTCTGCTTTTTATCAAGGCAGGTTTTTGGCTTTCCTACGCCAGTCAACAAAATCTGCTTGCACCCGGTGCCTTCTCAGTTTTTATTTTAATTCCCACTGTGTACAGCAGAGGGTATTTAATCCTCTTTACGGCGACCTTACCTATATCAATTATCCGACATCTTTAACCTAGTGGATGCCAGAGGGAACCGTAATACATTACATCAGCAGTGTGTTATGGTACTCTCCGGAGCCCAGAGGAAATAATCATTCCCAGTGCTATAATGTATCAGTGTGCAGAATAAAAACACAAGAATATTGGTTAGCCAGCAGATGTCAGCCTGGGGACATATTAAGTTAAGAAACATAGTAGTTCTCGTGCGATGTTCATTTCACTAATAGGCTAGACGAGTCTGTAATAAGTGACTGTGTTGTGTTCCAGAAAGAAGGCGTGCAGTATATTAGTTATACTAATATCGTATTAATCTAGATAACTAAACAACAGAACTAAAGTAGCTATTTCACAGGTTTAATCAAGAGTGGTTGTGACCATGCACAAGGCCGGTGTGCTTTTTAATGCAGCGTTGAAGTATAAGTAGAAAAGTTGGTCACTAAAATGGGATATATGTCTAGAGTGAGGCGAGAGTAACAATTGGTTCATTGAAGTCTTCCATCTCATCCCCAGGGAAGGTTTTTATTTTTTTTGATTATTTTTTAATGGCTCTGTAGAGAGGGAAAAAGGCGAGATCTCGAGACGATTTTTAAAGGTCACTCCCGCCATTAAAGGGGATATTCACTAAAAGGTGAGTTGAACATTTCATCTCACAAATTTAGCTACACAATCCTGCTCAGTTTGTTTAGTGGGGGTAAGTCACCAGGTTTGTCCCTGCACAATGTATAGCTGAATCGGTGCACAATGTCTGTCTGCTACTCACTTTTTAGGAATAGCCTCCTATGCATCAATAATGAGCCTTATATTCCTCCATATGGACATATACTTGCCAAATTGTACAAGATGGACTGTACTGAACAGTACAGGGGGTGTTGCATCATCAGGCGTAACAGTGAGTTATTATGCATTGTATGTTTTTGACACCAATCAATATACTTTATAGACCGATAATTTTTCCAGAACATTATTAATTTAAAGTTTGTTTATAAAAGGGTCTGCTCAATATAGACTGATCTAGACTGAAATTTTTGCCAAGTTCAGGTCCATTTTTGGGTGTACTCAGTTCAGGATTTCAGCCCTGCGAATCCTATGGATTCATCCTACTCAATCTGGGCCTATATCCCCCAAAAAGAACTTGAAGTCATACAAAAAAGCCTAATTTCAGGCATTTCCATTCTCCAGCTACAAACTGGTGAATTGAAATGAAAATAATAATGTGGCCAGCAGTCTGCCTCTGGCCTCATGAATGAACAATAAATACCCGGGTCCCATTTTGGCAGCTTCCAGACCCATTAATCATGGGGGGAAGAGCAACAAGCCATGGCCCGACCATGTATATAATATAGGGGCTGGTGGCATTTGCCCACCTCTCAGCCTAATTTTTTTATTGGGGTGTCATGGCTCCTTGCCCTAGCCCTGATTGATATTATGTGACGACGACATTCACCACTATAGAACTCACACGCCCCCAACGTAGGGAAGCATTAGATTAGAGTTTGTCATCTGTATTATGTGTATTGCACCACCCAATTTCAAGTTCATGGTTATCAGCCGTGAGAGAGTCTTCATCAGCAGAGCTAAACATGGAATGAAATCTGTTAAATTTGGGTAAATCTAGGTTCAGTTTGGTAAGGAACAGTTGGTCCTTGAGAAGTTTGGAAGCCATCATAGCTCATTCTTTATTGACTAATACTTTCTACACCTCGACGTCCAGAATAATGCAAATCAGAATTCACAGAAGTTCTCCTTTCTTGACCAAGAATGGTACAAGTTGAACAATTAGACTATTACTTTTCATTCACAAACATAATTCAACGTCCTACATAATTTTTAACCTAGGTAGTTTGTAGTATACAGAATACAAACCCCCTATTTTAACAGACCCCTAATCTTGTTAATTTACACTAGCAAGAATGGAAGGAGTTGGGAGAATTATGAAGTTTGTGAGCTTACAGGCAAAAGGAAAGCATGTGGGTAATTGAGACACTAGACAAAGAAAGAAAGGCAACTCGTGAATATGAAGCTGATATTATGATGCAATACAGATGACATCGATAACAATGATGGTCCCAAATTGATGCCTCTGAAGTATGGACTGTTTTGGGGACATTGTGGACATTTCAGGAACCTAATTTTGACCTACTCAATATGCCCCAGTGTGCCACTGACTTGGTCTGGAATTTGGACATCATAGCCAATTAAACGTCGAGACCGGATGAAACCAAAAGCACCCAAATATGCCTGAACCAAAATGGTACTTCAATCGGGACATCGATGGGGATGATGGAGACTAATTTCAGGAGGAATCTGGCTATTCTGAAAATAGCCGAAGTACTTCCAAAATAAAAAATAAATAGTAATAGTAATAATAAATAAAATAAACTACTAGTCCTGGCCCCAATGTATTCTATATGGAGCAGGAAGCATTTGCCCAGCCAGATTTATTATAGTGGAGGGGTCAGGGCTACCTGCCCTGAACAAACAATTTATATAATGGGGGACTGGGAGTCATTGACAAGCTCCCAGCCCTCTTTTTGATAGGGATGGGACTACTTGCCCTTGCCCCCCATGTATGTTATAAGGGCTTGGAACTGTTTTGCTGTTTGACAGAACCTATATTATTAGGGCTATCATTCTCCCCCTTCCTCCCAATTTGTACTGCAGCCCGGGTGATTTTTTTTATTTATGTGGGCAGCAGCAGTCTGATGGGCCCCAGGGAGAAGCTTTTTATTTTAATTTTACTTTCTATTTAATTTTTTTCACTTTTTTTAATTTCAGTTCTCCAGAACAGATCTGGATAATTGAAAAGGGCAAAATGCAGGTATTGTGGGATTCATCAGGGCATATTGGCAAGATGAAAACCTATGGTTTGCACATTGAAACTGTCTCGATCCGAACAGCTACGATGCTTTCCGAGCGTTGTGAACTGTCGATCAGGCTCCTAATGAGTTGTCGAAGTTCAAATTCCACTATTATGCCTGAATCCCAGTGAATAGATGAAAAAGGAAAATGGCTTCCACCATTGAGACTCCCCAGACATGAAGAAATATTTTGGGTAAACTCCATCAGTACTCTATGGCAGGATGGTCTGCATTCTCTCTTGCATGAAAAGAGTAATAAGCATTGAAATATTGGTCATTATTACCTAATGTGTACATAATATTTTTCTTCCAGTTTAACGTCTATAAAATATAGCTTCTTAGCTTCCGAACCCATACAAGTCTGATTCCAAAGACAAAGACATTCTCCCATCTCGTACTAAGAGCTTTAAAAGTGGAACAATTAGGCTATTGATTAGCCGTCTGTGCTAGTCTACACCAGACACATTGTTACCTGAAGATGAAATGATGCCCACATTGGAGCCCAGGTGTTCTCTGTCAAAGGCTAGTATTCTACTTGTTTTACTCTGTCTTAATGGTACGTAAAGCTTTCAAATAGGCATAACAAAACCAATATCCCAAGATGGAACTCAAATGGAATTATACGTTGTGATTAATACGTCCTTACTGCATGGCATTAAATGATTGTCCGTTATGGGCTGGCGGGGGGAGGATGAGAGCATCGATGCGTTGCTGATAGGCCTCAAAGATTTTCTTTCATTCATCAGTTTAACCTTTCTGGTGCTCGGGTCCCAAGCTGCTTCACAAGCAAGAGATGGTATTGATCATGTAGGAAGATGGATGTAGAGGCATACAGATTAATGGTCATAAAGAGATTTGTATCACAAGTGGTTCATTTCAGTGTATAACGACGTATCATACTTTTCCTTTTAGGGAATCAGCAATCAAATTATTATTGAAAAGGCAATATATTTTTAATGGAAAAAAAAAAAGAGCCTTGCTTTAGTTCCTATTGGTTCGGAGTGCCTTGTGGCTTTTAGCCAATCAGCATTGGAATGTTTAAAATCGTTCTAGTGTTGCTATGGAAATCAGAACTTCTTGAGTCCAATCCCCTATCGGTTTATTTATAATGTGACACAGCAAGGAGACCATTGTTCTACTGTGTCCAATTAAAAGAATAGAGAACAACAAAATATTTTAAAATGTCCTTGTTAAAACAGTATATGAGGTTATTCTGAGGTGTCGAATTCATTCCTAAGCTAAGATATAGAAATTCTAATGTGAAATGGCAATTCCCTTTAAAGAGAGATACTTATAAAAAGCAATCCCGTAATATACATTTGACATATCTTGCCTTGAAGACGGAGGCATAACTCCCAAGTGTCCCTATTTAGATGGCATAGTCCCTATTTTGCAACCAAATCCATCTTTTCCTCCTCTATTGCTCCTCTTTTTTTGTGAGCTCAGAATTTTTAGTTTGTGTGAGTGTATCACAAAGCTCCAGAGCAGTAAATCTCATTATAAACTGTGTCTAAACTGCAGTACATGTGTTTCTACATTAATTGAATAAAATACATGCATTCTTATTCTAAATGACTAATTGCACAATTTGTTGCCAATCGGCCATAAAGGTGCTGGAAATATTCCCATAATGCCCCTCCCACAGCCACAACTTCAGCCACTCCCACAAACATAAAAGTGTTCCTCTTTCACCATTTGAAATGTTGGGAGGTATGCAGACGGGTTTTTTTGTACATGTTCTCTTTCAAATTCAAGTTCTCAGGAGACATTTTTTTGGAAAAACTCTATCTGGGGGCGATACCTGAACCTAAATCCATACTGTTATTTCAATAAGAACTGACTTCAGGACACAAATTTCACATCACATTGGTTTTAAGTATATATAGGTATGTATAAATAGGTGTGTATTGGTGCATATATACAATGATCAGCCATAACATTATGACCAGGTGCATGGACTCCACTAGACTACTGAAGGTCTGCTGTGGTATCTGGCACCAAGACGTTAGCAGCAGATCCTTTAAATCCTGTAAGTTGCGAGGTGGGGCCTCCATGGATTGGACTTGTTTGTCCAGCACATCCCACAGATGCTCCATTGGATTGAGATCTGGGGAATTTTGGAGGCCAAGTCAACACCTTGAACTCATTGTTGTGTTCCTCAAACCATTTCTGGACTATATTTTCTTTGTGGCAGGGCCAATGCCATCAGGGTATACCGTTTCCATGAAAGGATGTACATGGTCTACAACAATGCTTAGGTAGGTGATCCATGTCAAAGTAACATCCACATGAATGGCAGGACCCAAGGTTTCCCAGCAGAATATTGCGTGTGTAGTGTGTGTGTGTATATATGTGTATATATGTGTGTGTGTGTGCACGTGTGTGTGCACGTGTGTGTGCGTGTACGTATATATATATATATATATATATATATATATATATATATATATATATATATATATATATATATATATAATTTTTTTGTATTTATTTTTTTTAAGACTACATTTAACTTTCTTCATTTCTTTGTGGGAACAAACACATTTGTTTATTTCATGCCTTTTCATGTCGGGGAATCACTGCTGGATATCATAACGCTTAAAAACTTCTCTGGCGTTTATATTAAAATCATAAATATGATACAGTTTGTCTAATCTCCCCTCAGGTGTACAGTAAAAAAAAAAAAAAAGTTACCACATCCAGGAAATTCACACACAAAAAAAAACATATCCGAGCCAGCAAAATAGAGGGTTTAAAAATTTCTTGTATAATCACTAAAAAAAAAATAGCCCCAGGGATCCAATCATATAAATAGCTCTTCAAAAGCCAGAATATATTTATGACAGAAATGAAGTCTGGTCTAGTGTGCTTGCGACGTGCGACTTTCCAGCACTTTGCTCTTGTCTTGGGCTTATTAGCCTTACAGGTTGGTTCATTAATGCCTTAAGGCTTTAATTATGTCATTTTATGCATGCTTTGTGTGTTACTGCACATCGGTCATAATAATGAATTTCTTTCTTTATTTTCTTGTGTAATATCTTGACTTTTATTTTTACTATTGTAAAGCCTTTCATGTAGAAGGCTTATATATAGTTGGATAAACACAGTTGAGTGCAAAGATGCAGTAGGCCCTGACCATACAGGCTTACAGTCTATACGGATAAGTCAAGGTGGCCAATCAATGCTGAATATCCACGTGGGAAACATTGGCATATAGGAAACCTATAGCTGTCAGCATTCTATTTGTTTGACGTGCCTATAATTATAGATACCCCTACGGTAGAGTTGGACTAGACCAGAAAAACGAATAGTCGAGAAAAGAGTCTCAATCGACTTCAGTGCCAGAGGATATCAATCTAACAAATTGTGATGATAAAATAAGCAAATGACATATAATAGTCTAAAGTTGCAAAGAATTATACTAATCTGAAGATGACATGGTCTGTGGTATATGTTCTTGTATTGTTGTATTTTTTGGGTGTGTTTTTTATTTTACAACATTCTTTAATGCTGAAATATATTTGCTGATGAGAGCATTTCACATTTTTTATTGTATAGGCCTAGTTAATTTTAATATAATATTAGTGCAAATTTCACTTTCGGATTGGAGACTGTTGCCATAAAAGTATATTTTTACAGCTTTTCTTTCCATCGCGTTTCGCAGATTTAGAAGGGAATCTCTCAAGTGCCTCCCTTGTACTGCTATAAGAAGTAATGGCATGCTGGGCAATACCTATAAGCCTTATATTGGTGATAAATGAACATCCTATTGTCAGATCCATTCCCAGCACGTAAATATATGTTCATATGTGTCTGGTTTGTTTCTGCTGTCTACAGTCTTCACAGAATGCAGCTGCTCCGTGAAGGAACCATTGTTGGGTTTTTTTTTTTTTAACCAGGTAGCTGATAGAACACAGAAGGAAGATATGTTTTCCATTTCCAAAGCTGCTAATTTTAGCTGACCACTGTCTAGCATTACTGCTGATTTCAGTAATCGTAGATTTAAATATCACTTTCACCGCTGCAGTAAAATTGAACTTCGTTCCTCAAAAAAAAAAAAAAAGCTAAAAAAATAACTTGTGGCATCAAGTGGAATTCAATAAATATAATTCTTTATTGCTGCTCCTCCGAAAATTACAGTAGAACATAACCAATGTCTGAACCGTAATGGTTTTGGCAATTCAATTATTCATTTTATTCTTTTTTTATTTAATGTGCAGTTATACTAAAGAGAACATTTCACTTAGTTGTGACACAGTACCAAACAGGTCCAGACAATGTATTTGATAAGAAGTGTATTTTTACATATTACAGTACATTTATTATAACTTTAATATCTTTTAACCCCTTGCCAACATAGGACGTGCTTGGCACGTCCTGCAGTCCTGATTGTGTTATGCCCGCAGGACTGGAACTGATGTGGCTGAGTGCCTCCGGACTGAGACACTTCAGCCATGTCAGCAAGGCAACGTTTTTATTACATACAATATCTGTGACAGCCAATCACAGCTATCGGATATGTTTAGCTGTAAAAGCCAGATCCTACTCTCGCTGACCCATAGCAATTGTGGGGCAGGGAGAGACTAATTACAAACCCCAATATTTTGTTAAAATAAAAAACGTGGGGTTTTTTTTTTGCTTTTTTTTTTTTAAGTTGGGCCAAGTTTAGGGTTTTTTTTAAAAATTGGGCCAAGTTTAGGGTTAAGGTTAGGGTTACAAAAAAAGGTTATGAAAAAGCAATGCACTTAAAACATTAAAACATGGGGTATTTCAAAACTCAGGACAAGTATTTAGGTTTTTTTCATTAGCTTTTGCAGATGTGTAAAATATTTTTCAGTATAAGTATAAGTTGGAACATTGAAAAACAAATATATCATATTTAAAAACATGTTTATAGTAAATAATAGGATGTGATCAAAATAATGGTCTCTAAAAAAAAAAAAAGCCCTTTTCCTGGAGAAAAATATAACATTTATGTGGGTACAATAAATAATAGAAAAGGAAAATAACAGCTAAACACAAACACCACAGGCATGTTAGAACAGCCTATGTCCCAAAGCAAAAAAAAAAATCCAGTCATGGGTTCACATGGGTTAAACATGTGACTGTTTCTGTCACAATTTGCAAGACCCAAGAAAAATCTATCTTTTGCCTAATGTCTGTCTTGCACACTGTGAAATAGAATTTCCATGAATTTTTCCTTTTTTTATGACTTGTTTTCGCAAAATAACAAGTCATTTTCTTGAGATAACAAGTCAGAAAAATATTAAAAATACATGGCTTCTCTGGGCTTCCATAGTTGTGTTTTATACTTATTACCAAATGCACCTTGGAATGCACCTTGCTAAAATCATCTGAGGTGGCTTGAATGATACAAGTCCTAGACGCTTTTCATTAAGAGTATTGTAAACTAATCCCCCCATGTAAACAAACAAAGATGTGTGCAAAAAGTGGTGCATTTTGTGATAAAGCTTTGTTAATACAGATATAGTACAGTAGCAGTAAGGATTATGTATAACCTAGCATTATTATTTGCACACAGCATTGACATATTGAGATAAATGCTGAAAGAGCAATTGTGGGAACAGTTTAAGAACTTTTTTTTATTCAAACATGGGCCACCGGTCTTTCTACAATTAATCCATCTTCTGACTAGCATTAACGGCCCTGGACATCTTCCTCTTTTCCTTGACTTTTTGCTCTCTGGATTAGTTTAATACAAACACGCATAAACATTGCATAGTGTATACCAAAAGCAAAATAATTTAATATAGATTTGTAAACCAAGCCTTCCTAAATATTTGTGATATTTTTGTTCCCATTACATTGTTACCTTATCTAATGGACTTCGTACAATAATGAATCACAAAGGAGAAGTTCTCTCCACATACGGTATTGTAACCGTCACTTGCTTTACCAGCAGCAAGTTCTATATTTATTAAGCACCATGTGTATAAAGTATTCTTTTTGAGTATAGTTCTTCAAATAACATTGCATAGTCACAACCAATGACAGGTATCACTGGTATTTTGTTCACAGATTTAGAGATGGCGCATCTCTTCCGGATATCAGGACACTTGATGACTTCTTCTTTCACTTCTAGATTTGGTTAAAACATGTCTGAATGCTATAAGTCTGATTTCTTCCCGTTAACATAGTACTTGAGACGAACTAGCCGAAACACAAACACTCCCAACCCATGAAGTTCATACAAATGCATAGAACTTTGGCCAGAAAATGTTCATCACACTGCTATCTACGTTGTGTTCCATGTTCCAGAAGCTCTTGGCAAATGACTTTCGGAGTGCCCAAGACCTGCCTGAGATCTCCATGGTTTTGATTATGGCTGGGTAACTTGGGTAAGCCCAAGACAATTGGGATCCGCAACATAGTCTAATGAGCGTGGACAGCTCAGATGCATTATGTAGTCTTCTGGGTCCTCTTTAAACAGCCAAGAATTCCACTAGTATTTTATACATTCAATGTTTCCCAGTAGTACTGATGTTTTATTCTGTTTCTTGACAATAAAACTATTGAGTGTACCAATAATCGACCGATTATTAGCTTCTTTTTACAAGTGCTACATTGTCCCAACATGTTTTGTATGATGGCTGTATGAGTAAGTGCTAGTAAACCTACCCATGCTTCCTTTTCCTGAAAGTTCACAACCCGATGCAATTTCCTTCCAGTAAATTAATTACATTTCATTTTCATTGGCAAAATACAACTGGATGCATTCATTTAACGCTGATTAAGATCTGCTTTCGAGGAATTCGAACTCTGGTTTTAATCTCCAGCAGGTAGATCAAAAGACAATTTCATGGTCTACTGTTATCAGAGGCAAACCTGTACGTTAGTCATGGAAAGTGTCGTCAGTGGAGGGTCAGAGGCTCGCTGTAGTTTTTCTTTCTCGTACATGATTTGCAGCACTGCTTTCCATAATATTTGTGGTTGCAGACACCATGCTGAGGGACTAAGGAACACCAAGGGAAGTAATCGACACATGACGGGTCTTCTGCAAAGCAAAACAGTCGGGTGAAGGACTATTCGGGTTCTTGTAGCACGATGCCATATTCACAAAAAAAGTTAAAATATATCATTTACATCTGGGGGGGGGGGGTTCTAACATCAAAGAGGATTTTATGTTAATCAATGGTGATGTTTCTATACATTAACAGAATGTCTGGCATATGCCTACATTTCCCCCAGATCGGGTAACACATTGAAGAAACATAGAAAAGCAGCTTAATATTTAATGTGTCACATAGAACCATGCTGAGTTCAGTGGAGCTCGGTGTTGGCTATTGAAGACCTGATTTATGAGTGCAGTCTATAGAGACTTAACTCGGCTATGGGTTGAAATACTTCTGAGTTATAGATACCAGATTTGTGTCGGGATAGTAGAGTGTAACATCCAGCATCTGCTTGTGTTTTTGTTATAAACTATGATTTCAGTTAATGATTAAGTACCTTGTGTTCCTGAAGATGGACAGAAGTTTGTGTTGCAAGCTTGCAAAGTAGGTGGTTTCTGATAGGGCAAGCAACCAGATGCTGGCCTTCCAAGGTGAAGACATTGTACGGTTCTTATTTGTACACCTCCGCCACAAGTTACAGAGCACTAAAGAGATAAGGCAACATAATGGATGCATTAATTTTAAAGATCGATACAATCCTCCTAGACAAGTAGAAGATGTTTTTACAATGTTTATCTTACAAGACCAGTTGTAAATAATTGCTGATAAAAACCTTCTAAGGTTCTAGGTTCATCAAAACCTACAGCAATGTTCCGGCTGAAGGATCTACAAGATTATCTGACTAGTAAGACAACTGCTATGTGTCTATTTTTTAACACAATGTACCTTATTCCAAGCTGATGTATGCCATCCATTATATACATTGTGTGGTACGTGTACAGGGCATGGATTGTTATTGCATGGCTGTTCCAGCACCACAGTCACTTTCTTGACACTGCGACACCTTCTTTGAGGAAGCGTTACTAGTTTGCCATTATCGTTCTTCTCCCCACATTTCAGTTCACGTTTTTTCACACCCGGACCACATGTTGTTGAACACTTCATGTAAAATATAAACAAGGTTAAGGTTAAAGAGGACTACAAACGCATGTTTAATCGAATTCAGGGACAAATATCCCATAAGACAGACTAACTGCATGCATAGAGGGCTATGTATAGCATGATAGTCCTGTTTCTTTTGTTCCTAGTTTGCCTGAAAGAATTTTAAGACCACTTTTTTGTCAAAGTACAAGGGAAAAATATATTTTTATTTTACATTTCTTAGAGAATAAATTGGACATCTATAGTCTCTAGCTTGAGATATCTGACGTGTAAATCTAGCACTGCCTAAATTAAAACACAGCTGTCACAAGAACCCATTATATCTGCCCCCTGATGGAACTATACAAGCAAAGAGGGCTTCATAGGGTCCTTGAAGGCCACTGTCAACTCTAGGCTGTTGTACCCCTGAACTAAAGGTGTAGGTACATTAATTGTCATTAAAAATTAGCATATACATGTAGAGACAAACATTAATATGTAAGAAAACATCTGGTATTGATAATTATAAAACAATGGGGTTATGTATTAAGGTTATTTGGGGAAAAAGGTGGAATTCACCTGTGGTTTGTCTTTTTCAAATTTCTACCCTGGATTCCTCTGTGCAACTTTTTTTATATGTTTTCGTATCTAGCCTTTGTATATAAGGGGATGTACATGTTTTCCTCTTTGTAATTTATACCTGTTCTATATAATTACCTCAGACCAGGCCGAGATCACCCACTGAAGTTTATCGTTCTTTTGGCAACGAGCTAGCATACAGCTCTGGATGGAGTCCGGCTTCTTTTCCATGGGACACAGGTTTTCTGGAAGGACTTTGTATTTTCCCGAACTTCCACTTTTGCAATAAACCTCTTGTTTCATAATCCCCCTGCCGCAACTCCTGGAGCACTAATACAAAGCAAAAACGGATATTGTTACACCTCTGCGTTAAGGAATAACTTCATATTTAATTGAAATCTGTTGCCAAGAAGCAAAACTAGCTTAGTTTAACTGGGTGAATAGTGACTATAAGAAACGAGCTGTAAACCACCATGTCTTTTAACTTATAAAGGACCAGTTGCTTTCAATGTTCCCGTCATATTCTGGTCCAGTGCCACCAGATCCTTCTTTTTTATACCATGCTGTCATTAAATACGTAGGATCTTCCATGTAATAATGCATATGTATGTCTAAAACAGTCCTTTCAAGACGAATATGCATGTAGTTAGGAAGACCATGTTGAACTAGCCCTCATGCCACAAAAAATGTTCGAGGCTAGCCATATTGCTGGGTCAACGGATTCCTCATTTCTCTTAAATGTTTACTCACTGTACCTTCTTCAATTCAAGTCCTGATTCTTTCTAGAATCCATGTTTTGTGCATCTAGAATTACAGTAACAGGCAGATGCTAATAATATGATTGGCTTTATCACTGAGATCAGCATGAAAGGAACTGGATTCAGGAGGAGATTTCAGAGTCTCCCAAGGGGTTCTTTGTGGAGCATGGCAAGTTGTCCTGGCTTTTAGTTTTCTAAACTCAGCTGCTGGAAAAACATAGCTTAGTGAGATCTAGTTGAGGGTTAACGTTACATCTTGATCTAAAAGATTTCCGAGGGACATTTGTGGGTGGGGCATGATCAAAAATAGTCTGAGGTGAAGGAGGAGCCAACTTTTACTCACCCACAGACCTTTTGTGATACAACCTTTTAAAGCTTAATTTAAGGCCCGTGGTCCTAATGATCAATTCCTGGTCATTTATCCACCTGTCTAATCTTTTTAATTTTAACTTAGGTAACAAAATCTTTACAGGAAGTAACCAATACATGGAATGACATACATCCTTAGAATGATAAAACTCCCTGAATTCTAGAGGTTACCTCAGACCAGGGTCCTGTGCTCCACTCGGCTGGACAGTCATCGGTATTGCAGGTCTGAACCTGGGTGGGAGTGCTTACTGGACAGTGGGAGTGGCTGACCATCTCTTCAGTGTTCAGCCCTTTCTTCTGGACACATTGAATCTGACGCATCTGTTCACCTCCTCCACATGAAGCACTGCATGCACTCCACTCTCCTGTTGACCAACTGCAAACAATAGCCACTGATTTAGAAAAGCAGCTTGCCAAGGGAGGCATCTAGATGAAGATTCCGGATGAATTTTTTCTTGCCCATTTTTTGCATATCCCTGCCATAAAGGAGTATATCTAAGCTTCTACAGTGGAATATCTGTGCCTAATTTACCATATCAGTAATTGGCATCCAACTGTGGCCCTCCAGCTGCTGCTAAATTACAAATCTCCCTATGAAAGGTTTATTGGTTGGTCAATACTCTACACCATAAGCGGTTATTATGGTCTCTCTTTTCCTTTTGTGATATCTTCTGTTTATGAACTAAAGGCATTTACTAAAGCCAGCACAACCCCAGAGCTAGCACTGCATGCTTTTCGCTAACAGAGAACCCGCTATGATTTACCTGTAAAGCCAACAAAAGAAGACCTGGTTAAAAAAAAAAGACATAGCCTCATGAAAAACATAGGTTTAACACTTACAATGCAGGGCATGCCTGAGTGTTGCATATTTTTGGAGAAGGGAGCGCCTTGGACCAGGGTCCGCAGAAAGTGGAATTCACTTGAGTGCGGAGATCTTGTAAACACACCCATTTTGCAGTCATGTGACCTGTACATTGAACGGAATTGGACGAATTTAAAGCTAATGGTTCAAGGGAAATTCTAACTAGTCATTGAACATTTGCACACTTATTTCATCGTAAATATTTTCAGAAATAAACAAAATACCAGTAAGGCTATACATTTAGAAACATGTGTGAAATAGATATGAACAAGGTCAGATTTGATAAGCGCCCAGGGAAATCTGTGCTTATGCCTTATCTTTTTTTCCCCTTAGAGATGGAACGTTGCCCATATGTTGAACAGAGAGATGAGAGAAATTACATATTCCATATATCAAAAAACTATAAAGTTGGCAACAATTGGATAAAAAAAGAGAGAGAACTGTTACTCGGTTCCACTTTTTAATTGTATAGACGCCAAGAACGCTTTTACAGGATTATTCCCCAAACTCCAGGTGCTCTGAAATCTCTGTTGACCATTGGTAATCGGTAACTTAGTCACTCCGGAATCCTCAAAAAAAGTGTGTTGTGGCAAAACTACAGAAAAAAATCCCGAATAGGACACTTATATGACTATTCCTAATTTTTACGGCATTTATTGTCACAAATAAAATTAAGGATTTTGGAGCAATTCAGCCTCCTCCCAATTAACTCCTCTACAGCAAGGTGCAATCAAAGAGGAGCTATACTTTTTTAAACTATATTTTATACATATATGTTTGTTGGTCATTATCAAATATTAATGTTATATATTCCCTAGATGTATCATATTTTATCAGCCTTGTCAGACAAGTTAGTTTAAGATCCAGAATATGATCAAGCCTGTTAGCTAGTGCCAACGTAGTTGCATGTAACATGTCATAGGGCATTATATGTGCTATGAAATATCATTGGAGTTCAATGCTTGAAAGCGGGCATGTCCTCTATAACAGTCTTACCTCCACCACATGTTGCTGAGCACGCTGTATACACAGGAACCCAGGAAAAGTTCTTGGTTCTTCTAAGAGTGGGTTGTTCATTTGTAGATGTCGGTAGGGTATACTCCCAAGCAAGTCCTGGGTTCTTCCCTTGATACAAGATCTGGAAAAAAATATATATAGAAAATATATAGATTAAGTGTTGTTGGGTAACAATGGCCTGCTAGTGGCATACTGCTGACAAGACAATAAATAGCTTATTTGCTGATCCTATGTTTTTTATTCTGGTTGGCTGTGATTCATGAGCTTACTCAAGATTACTTGATATCTAGATTCTCTGTCCACTCTCCTGTGGAGCAACTCATGGACGCTGATGTGGGAAAAGTCCTCATCTTTCAACACACTGGATCACCAGAGAATTTTGGCCACTATACATGACCCCCAAACAAAAGTAAGTTGTGCGAGTTTGTGGTGGCAGGAAGGGAATTATGTGCTGGATGAAGAACCTGAACCACTTGCCATACAAGGGAGATCAGAACTAAATCTAGTAGTCCACTCAACAGCATGTGATTCCTCCCCCATCATGCTCCATGAGCTAGCTCCAGGGCATGGGGCAAATACGCAATTGCATTTTTGGTTATGTATAAATTGTCGGGGGGAAATTCTAGAGATGGAGCATGGAAACCCTTTGAATTTTCCTCCTCATTGATCAACTTTTCGAACTTTGCAACCTTCATCTCCTGGGGGTGGTTCCTTTCCCCACAAGGGGTAAAAAAATGATGCAAACAAATGTAAAGGACAAATTTAGAGGGGGGGATTAAGTAATGTTCATTTGAATTATAAATAAAACCCTTTCTCAGAAAGCACAATAAGAAGCTGGACATCTTTGGTCAGATAGGTCAGTTCTTCCTTCATCTGACCCAAGATTCTAAACAACATGTCCACCCCCTGACCGAGATATACAAGCAGAGAGGGCTCAATAATGTGCTTTGGTTAAATTATTTCAATAATGCATTTCTGTTTAAAATGACAAAATTTGATGCAATATTTCAATTAAACAGAACTTTAAGATAAATCACAATGTTAAATTCAATGCTTGCCAATTTCTTATATACATGAAACCAGATTGCAAAATATATACTGAAGTATAAAACTGTACTGCTCCTGTGAAGACTGGCAGCCACACTTGATATAAAGTTCTTCATCTGTCATCTGTGACGTATGCGTCACAGATGACCCAATGCATTTCGCCTTCACTATGTCTTCTTCAAAGATGTCGACATTCAGTAATTTTTTATTTTTAATTGCTTGGTCAAAGGACTATTTATCATAAAACACTCTAAATGTGCAATCTCAATGCCCTGTCTGCAATGCAAATTTTCTTACAACCAGTAACAAACCAGAACCATAAAGTTGATAAGAATAGCCCCAGATTAACTGTGCATGACAAAATTTCCATCAAGAGTTGCTGCCATTCTTCACGGAAACTGTTTTTTTTTTTTTACGTGGTTTTTATCTATATGCTGGTTTTAAGTGTCTCAAAGATTTTTTGTTTGTTTGTTGATTTTTTTTATATATGAAGAAGTTCCAGTGTTGACTTTAACATTGGGATTTATATTCATTTTGTTTGCATATCTGAAATGCCAAGACGCACTTCCTAACATTGTCAGACTAGTCAGTTACATATCTGTTCAAAAAAAGCCTGTTTTCTTTTGGTTTAAGAAAAAACCTCTGATTTACTCTTTTTCCACACCGTAAAAAAAAAAAAAAAATCTCTCTAGTGCAATAAACCTTTTTATTGTTCTCTAAATCAGTCCAGAAATCTTGGTATGTAAACAGTTCAATGGAGATTGAAGAAAACTAGATTTGAATAAATTTACAAACAAACCCCCACACTGTATATTTTTTTTATTCAAATGTCGGTTATGTAAGTGGTAAAGTGGGTAATTTGTGCACAGGTTTTTTGACGTTATTGTTTGGCAAATCTTGATGATTTACACTACAAATATGAAGTGTTTTCTGTATGACCTGCTTGTCCTGTAGCTATAAATTTGATTGCATCTATGTCAGACCGTAGTCAGATATTCGGTTGTAGTTTCATGACTTAAGTTGAACTATAAATCCCTCTGGTTGCCATAGAAATGGCCTAGGGCTTTGGAACAGACCAGGCCCCGTGTATTTCTATCTTTTTTTTATGAGAAAGAAAATAGAATATAACTTTTTAATTAATCCAAGCGGGAATAAAGCAATGTGAAAAATGTTCCCGATGAATAATAAAATGAGTTCATAAGCTGTAATACAGGAAAACGGGTCATTTTATTTTTCTATTCAACATCAAGTTCGAGGTTTGCAAAGCCATGTTTAATCCATTAAATTTAAAAAGAAAAAAAAAAACATTTTGCAGCTTTGCACCTATAAAAGTAACTTTTTTTTAGATTTTGGCCGACATGTCACATTCTATGATTATTGTCCAAGAAATCCTTTTAGATTGAGCTGAATTAAAGATGAAGACTCCATTTTGGAATGTGCTTTGTTCCTAAGCCTCAGCTAATTTTTCATGTTATCACAAAATAACTACACTTGTCGGCCTCATTAAAGTTAGAAATTGGAGGCTTTTGGTATGAAATCTAGTCCGTTCTGTGAATCTTCAATATTCCAAATCCTATGCAGCAATACCATACCCCAAGGGGTGACTGGGAGTGTTTTCTTGGGGAATGGGAACCAGTGGGCAACCGCCTATTGTCGGCAATGCTTCCGCATCAGGTTCTCTTCAAAGGAACGCTTTGCTCAATAACACCATGAGAGGGCAGACATCTTGGGTCAGATCTTCCTTCACCTGACCCAAGATTCTAAACAACATGGCCACCCCCTGATAGAGCTATACAAACACAGAGGACTACGTAAGGAGCCTTTTTTGTATTCTTTCATTAAAGCAGTACTATTTAAAATGCCTACACTTGATGCAATCTTACAATTAAAGAGATGTTAGTTGTTTGCTGACATTTGCCCGTTAAGTTTTTTTCCTGGTTTTATTGTTGGCTTTGTCTCTGGGAGCTAATTAAATACTAATTAAGTACTGACCTATTATATGGTTACCAAAATAATTTCTTGGTTACTCTCCCCCTCATGGATAATACTATTGTTGATGTATACCGTACTTTATTCAATATATCATTCTGGTAATTTTAAAACTGTATTTTTATAATAATATTTTCACTTGATCTCATACAATTGCTCATTCCTATTTTTTTCTACTTCGTGTATTAGGAAGAAGGGGGATGTACAAAACCATGTATTGTAATGAGTCAATTTATGTCCCTACCTAAATCTCCCATTTCTATGTATTTTGTGCCAGAATCAGTTCAGAATAAAAAAATTATAACAAATATAGTCAAAGCTTAAGTAAGTCAGCCCATGTCAAGGCCCATCAACTAGGACAAGTATCCGCATTTGCCAAATAATGAAACTGTGTTCATACATAGCGGTTACACTGCTCCCCCCTCCCACCCCCCAAAAAAGAATTTTCTTAAAACTACTACAGGTGTTGTAGGAGTTAAAACATTTTGACAGCTCATTCAGATAATACTAAAAGCTGTATAGTAAATGGGGAAATGGAATTATAAAACCAATACAGCATGAACTATTTGGAGCAGACACTGTGCCAAATTCTCCAGCCAATTTTTTTTTCGCAGCAACGATTGCCGTGCGTCCAATTTGCATAATATATTGACGACCTACAGTAGTTTTTGTAATGCAAGCCGTACGAAAACCAACACAGAAAGTATATACAAGAGGAACGGTGGAAATCCTGTTAAAAGTTACTGTAATATTTTCTATTAATAAAGAGTCCGTGGAAAGAGTCCAGTGGTAATTGTAAAGATTTCCTAAATAATAAATGAAGCCATTTCCTAACAACTCCACATTAAACATCTGCACGTAGAGCCAACGGTATAAAGTCTTCAAGTTGGAAGAACCTCCCGGGTCTACGGCCTACTTAACTGGCCGAAGTCCAGAATCGACATAGCCAGACTGTAAATGCTCCTTTAATAGTGGATTGGCTGCAAAGACACGGCCAAGATCTGAGCTTTAGTTTTAAGGTCTACCTCACATCAACCACCTGACTTCAGACACGGCACTCAGCAAGCCTGACCACAGGGCAAAGAGTTATAAAATCTACAGCTTCTAAAGCTCTAAACCACAGACTCCAAACTTGGAAGCTGCCAGCTGTAGGGTAGTAAAATAGAAACTTGTCTGTAAATATCAAGGCAGTTCCTTTTTCCTGCAGTAATGATTAAATAAAAATATATCTTCCACGTTTAAGAATTGTAGCTCTTTTTTTTTTTTACATTTATTTTGTGTGTGTTTCTTTTTAGTTCTATCTATTCTTTTGTTTGTTTGCTCTTTTGAACTACACAACACATCTGTAAATACACACTGTTTTATAACTTTATAAATTATTATTTTATATTACATCGGATGGGTGGCCTCTTTTTGTTGTGTAACTTAAATTATTTTTCTTTTTTAAGCCCTTTTAAGCAAGGTGGCACCTGCAAACGGGATGCCACAGAGTATAAGTACCAAACTGGATCCACATAAAGATGAGAACAAGACCCGGAGTTATCATTGGCAACTTTTGTGCAGACAGACAGAAGGCATTGCGGCATGCAGCTCTGAAATAAGCTGGAGTCAAGACCTCAAAATAGACGTCAGTGGGGAAGATTTCAGGGTTGCCTGCAGCAATGCCTGCTGTCTGTATGCAGAAAAAACACCTGATTTTCGTGCAGGCAGGGCGGAAGGCAGACCCGAAATAAGCCAAAGTCCTCCTTATAAAAGTCGTCAACTTAGAATTTAACATCAGAAACTGCTTTTAATTTAGTTTTATTTTTCCAATAACAGGATTATACATTTAAGGGAATGCAAGTTTTTACCCCATTCCAGCCAAACTAAACTGATGTGGATCAGGGAAGGGCTGGCATTTTGGCCCTTGGTACAATTTTACCATCCTTTATCTGAGATAGACACAGATAGACAAGCAAAACCGATATGCTGATAAGGAACATGGATGTTAATCTCACGTGTACATGCATTTGGGGCCTGAACTGAGTGGACGGGCAGATTTGGAGCATATCAAACTATCTTTGATCATATCCCAAAGCCAGCCAGAGCTTAATCTCACAAGAATGGGTACCTCATCTACGGACTTCTGGCTAGGTGTATTTAAGCTGGATAAAGCAGTGAAGCACTGGCCATTGAGTCAGGTTAGAGAGCACAACCAGGGCTAATTGCCCACTTTCCCTTTTGCCAGCCCTCCCCTGATGAAAAAGAGCAGTTATGATCAATAAGGAGACGACACAAGAAGGCAAATTGCAAAGATTTGCAGGAGTAAAATAGTTTAGCTTTCTGTTTAAAAAAACATATCTTACTTCTAAGACTAGTGTTTCGTTTGTTGGTCCAGCGGCGTATAAGCTCTCAGGATGCTGAAAGGATCGTTGATAGTTAAAAACAGTCCCAGCAAAGGATAACTTCCCCGGCCATTCAATAGTCCAGTCTCCCGTTAAGTAATACTTTCTATTAAGGTTACGAATGGCAAGGTAGCTTGTTGAAATCTCGAGCTCATGAAAATGGATACTCCTTGCTCCGGCTGGTACCGTCACAACAGGATAATAATCTAGACAGAAACATAAAAGTATGTATTTTCAATCATGGGCTAAATAGCAAAACATTCTGCAACAATAGACAAAGGGGGTTACAAAAAGAAACATACAACATAGAGGACAGGTCTAAACAATCCACTTAAAAGGACTGTCTGGTGCCCAAAATGCCAATTCCAAATGTTAATGCATATTACAGTACATCCAAAGTACTTTACAATGCATATTTTACATTGCTTAAATTATGAAAACCTTACACTTAGATGAATTTGGGAAATTACACCAGTTTGCAAGAAACCAAGACTGCCCACACTAGCTGAGTAAAGGTCAAAAAAGAGGAAGTGAGTAAATGAAACAAAACTACCTGTAGGATAGGATGCAGGGGTGGGCTTGAGTAGAATATAAAAAATGTGATTTATGCCGAATGCCTGAATCAAATCGCACTGGGAAAAAAGCCTATGCACTATTCAGGCAGTAGTTTCCACTTGCACCAAAGTGAGTTTGGGGACTAGACTGTCCATTTAACAGTAAAGTAAAAGGGAAAAGGCTGGTGGAATATAAAAACTGGTAATTTTTGAAAGGCAGTGTACACTGGTTATCCAATATTTAACATGCTAGAATGAATACAAATGTCTACTTTTTTTAAGACCCTATACAAAAAAATCTACACCCATTGCTGCAGTTCTTTCTAAGGTCAGTAGGGTTAAAGGACAACTTATAGGCAAAAAAAAAAAAAAAAAAAATGTCTAATTGAAAGATTGCATCCAGTGGAGATGTTTCAAATTTAAATGATGAATGAATAACAATTGATGTACTTTGAATCCTGTTAACTGTTTATAATTATATAAAGGGGCAAGTAAAGAAAGATCTGACCCAAGATTCTAAATATGTCTGCCCCCTGTTACAGCAATCTAGAGCAAAGAGAGATCCATAAGGTACATTATTTGTATTCTTTCATTAAAGAACTGAAATCATCAACACGTCATATAATCTATGCTATATCCCCTATCATAATATAGGTGGCCACCCTGAAAATAATATATAATGACACTGCAGACTCTTGTAGCATGCATGCATTACTTAAGAATAGTCGTTCCCACCACTGATGCTGTCCATATTCATATTGAGATGTATTTGAGTAGTGTGGGTATGACCTCACTGTAGAGATTATAAGGCATGAGGGATGTTTATTTACATTTTCTTCGAGGGCTGTAGAAAAATGCATACAAGTTTATATAAATACTTTATATGTGTTTCTATGTTTTGTGCATCACTATATCCTTTGGGTACCAATGGGTTATGTCTATCATTTTGTATTTATAGGAAAGCATAGTTATACTGTACCTTTTACATTTTCAAATTTGTACATTTACATTTTTGTAAATCTATAGTACATTCAAATATCACTTTTAATCAGTCAGAATAGACTTCTGCCTGATTAAACCCGTTTTTTTATGGTTGACTTCAGATCTCACTGAAGAGGCATTTTCTTGCATTACAGCATCCTTACCGTTGGCTTTATGATGGTGCAGATACTGCCCTCTGTAAAACGTGCATGTCGAATTATCACCTTTACAAACCCCACAGGCATCCAGAGCTGCTTTTGATCCAAGAATATAATCACACCCTACAAGCTGCCACCAGAATTACAAAACGAAAAAAAGAATGTTAGGAGCCGACAAATGTCGGATACAGCTAATGTCTTCCTGCTGTCTGTAAGCCAAGGCTAAAATTAAAATCCATTCTGCGGCTTGCTCATTCTGTAAAATGATATTTTACTCAAGAACTAGATATCGCAAATCTCTATGCAGGCAATTAATTAAGAGCTTCGTTAAAAGCCTCTTTTTTTTTTTTTTTGCGGTAATGTAAATTCTACATAATGTTTTGTGACATTTTAGAGTAGTCTAGTATATCATTGTCGGACAAAGATAGACCTCTTTATGAACTCGTAAAAAAAAGGAGGTTTAACAAGGCAGAAGTGAGTTCCACAGACAATACAGTTACAGTGTGTTTTAAAAATGTTGTAGAGAAGACAGGAAAATAGATGTCACCAGGATTGTACAGATTGTACAGATTGGGGGTGCACTACTGGTATTTTACTACTTGGGTACCAGGCTGAACATGGGACTAGGTGTCCAGCTATGGACACCTAGGACTACACATCCCATAGTTCCCCACTGGCTTTCAAGAATGGCAGAGAATGATGGTAGCTTCAGTACAGATGGGGGGCTGCCATTGGACACCTAGGCCCCAGGTGATGCTTTTGCAGTGACATTACTGGACATTGTTACTGACGTTTGTAGAAATGCAATTTAAGCATGTTCCTTGAGGCAGGCAGGTGCACAGCTCCATTTAATGCAGCCGATGACTTTTGGGCAGGCTACCTGACTGATGTGGATCAGGTCTGCTGCTTGCCCCCTTATTTGACACTGTTCTGTCTCGAGGTTTATGGTAGCCACAAAACAAAAAAATCTATGTTCAGCCCTGGGTTTGCCCCAGGATCAGTCAGGTTATCTGTTCCAGGTGGTTTACCTTCAAAATTTGTAGTATTACAGCTCAGTATACCTTCCCACGCAGGAATACCAGAATCTATAGATTAGCAATTAGTACCCTATCCAATTTACTAGACAGACATCTCTAACAACAGGTTCTGTGCATGCAAGAGAGAGCAGGATGGAGGAGAAACAGGAGAATTAGATGGGGTAGTTGCAACATTTGTTACCTCACAACTGCCATCAATGCAGACATCATATCCATTTGCTGAACATGGAGTGCCATCTTTGACTTTGTTGGACAGTGCAAAGAAAAAATCGAAATCCTCAGCTGTGCAGTAAAGTTTACAGATATTTTCCTCTAGAATACACAATATTCCAATGAAATTAATATATTAAAAGAAGTTGATATTAATTGGAAATACTATTATTAATATGCATTAAGTGCCCAGGGATATGTAATGAGCCTGCATGTCTAATGGTAACCCAGTAATTAACTCACCTTCCACTTTAGTGTATGGTCTCCATTTGTAATACCATCCCCGGAAAGGCTTGCTGTTGTATTCGGCACATTGTTGAGCTCGGAAGTCCACCGTGCTGGGAGGACATGTTTGGATATTGCAAAGTTGATAAATACGACTTGACCCCTGGCAGAATTTTCCTCCGTACTGTGGTCTGAAGAGATAGAGAGCTGGTTCAGTAAGACTTGTGTCTCTTAAGTGATTATCATGCACAGTGGTTGAGAGATGCTAAACTTGTTTTCTTGAGAAAATAAACAAGAATGGGTGCTTACACCACTGCATGGGATTCTGGGTAGACAGATATGGTTAACAATGACAGCCTTTTGCTTCTATAACCACAATTTACATGGAACCCATGGATCAGATGCTCATTGTATATAAAGGCTATTTAAGTACAGCAAACATTTGCTCCAAGGGGTGAATGTATATATTATTATATACAATTTAGGCGAGTTTCACAAATCTCCGAAATGCGGCCACTCAATATCCCTGGATTCGGTTCCGGATCATCATTCGGGCCATTTGGAAACCAAAGCATTGGAGGCGTTCAAATTGGGTAATTTTCGCAATGAAAAGTATAGATTTTCCAAATATGCACCAATCAACCCCCAACATGCTCCGAGTTCAGGTAACATAGGTGAAATTCACCCATTTCAAGTCTCCTGATTTTAGTTAGAGAATTGAATAGAAATGTGTAGAAGAATTAAGCATATAAAGCATAGAATTAAGCATATTTTCAACACACAAAAAATTATTTCCAATTCTAACATATTAATGTTATATCTTATAATAGTTAATTTGCATTACTATAAGCATTTTACACTTTTTTTTATTTTATGTTATTTTATGTTCATTTATTTTATGTACTTAATGTATATATTTTTTTAAATTTATACTTTGGATCACCGCGGGATGATTATTTTGGCCAAGGTCATCGTGAAATGGAATAAGCCAAAGTCCTCTCCATAGAAGTCTACAGGGAGTACCTGAGGCTACCACTTCGTTTTGGTCCATTTCAGCTGATTTTGGTGTTGGGAGATATCAGCGTGGCATTTACTGTGATTTATGAATTGTGAACGTATGCAGAGGCACATAAGGGCTACCTGGGATCCCTGAATTTATCCACAATTCAGAGGCACCATTTCTGGGAAGAATTTGTTGGCACATATTGAGTGAATGAAGAAAAAGATAGGATTGGCACTCCAGGTTCTTATGGAAAGAAGCAAAATGCGTCTAGTGCGTTCATCCCACTTTTTTGTTGCTGTGCATATTTATTTACTATTGGAATCGCTGCCATTAAAATATTCAACTTTTTCACGAAACATGGAGTGCCAGTCCTTTCGTTTTCTTCATTTGCTACTATTTAAATGCCTGGTCAGCTACTGAAGCAGACACAGCTAAAAAGCACCCTTCCAGTGGTGGACAAACTACTTGTGCCTTAAGGTGAAGCCTGGAATATCTCAGTTAGGAGAAAATCTATTTGCTACATATTGAGGGAACCCTACAGTAAATTGACATGTAACATCATGTGTTAACATGAAGCCTAAAACTTACTTTGGGTTGTTACAATGGCGCTCCTGGTACATAATGCCTCCACCACAATTCCGCGAGCACTCCGACCACTCCGTCCAATCTGACCATCCACCATTCACTGGTCGTGGGCCATGGTCTCCGTATCTGACACAAAGTCCTCTTCTACACCACTGTCAATGAAGATTCAGGGTAAGAAAGTCCAAATTGTCTTGAAGAAATGATAACATTTAAGATAACATAAGCTCACCATGTTTAGGCCACACACTGTGCCCTCGGCTGCCGGCATGAACTTTGTCTCACATCTTTGACCAGTTTTGTGGCACCAAAGGGATTTACATATGTCCTGCAAAAACAACCACACTGCATTATGTAACATCTAAATAAAAAGTAATAAAATGATGTTTATGAGTTTACTCTCATTATTCCTTCACGACATACTAACTTTTTTTTAAATGTATTGATTACTTTTTACTGATATTTTACTGACCTTTCTAATGTTTCAGTATTCACATTCTGAGGAATATCTACCTTTAAAAGCTGTATACAATGTAAATTATCTTAAAGAAGGCAATCCTCCTTTTGAAATTAAATAAAAAAAAATTGAGGAAAAAAGAAACCCTCAATTTATTTCATTCGAATAGCACTTTATTTTAACGATGGGGGTTGAAGCGAAGACACTTTTCTTAATGAGGTTGTTGTAGAGAGAGTAGCTATGATTGTCTAATCCTCGTTTGAAATCCTATTGTATCTCCAACAGATGTGGTCAATTTTGACACATAGAAAGGTCACTGAGAGAGCAAATCTGTTGATCGACAGACTCCACAAAACACAGCTGTCAAATATTTTCAAATAAAGTCCTCCGAGTAGAAGAAACTTTTGCAATAATCGATAAACATCTCAGCCTTCATAAGTGCAAAAATTCAAAAATGCATTTAACTCCACTATATGTGGCCTTTCAATCAAGCTGTTATTTTGTCCAAGCTCCCAAAAGTATTTTACCATGAAGGTATATTGAGGTGTTCCTGGGTAGAATGGGACAGTTCTTTGCAGCTGCTTCATCGTTGAGGCGCCCAATCAGTCCAGGTTTGTTTGAGAGGGTGCAGGTTAGTTTTTAGGGTTAGTATTAGACTGTTATGTTTAGAGTTAGGGATTAGTATTAGGGTTAGTACTGGGGTTCGTGGTTAATATTAGTGTATTGGAGCTGACAGTTCAGTGCGAAACAGCCGGGCATGACTCTCAGCACTCTATCTTCCGTGGGGAAGCCACTAAGGGTGCCATTACTCAGTTCAAACATTCTATGAGGATTCCCTCCCACCTTTTTCTTTCATGCCTGCGCTTTTCAAATTCAGCCCATACCTTCACAAAGGTCAAGCTGCACTGTTTTGCCTTTGATCCAAATTGCCATTTACACTGAGTATCTGCATCATATATTTGCCCAGGAAGTTTCTCCGGATACTGGTAATGACCAAGCTGCTTCGGCTCATCCACAAGACAGGAGGATTGAGCTGTGCTGTGATAAGAAATTAAAAAAAAACACCACCACCATTAAATGCTTGCTTTGTTTGTGATGCACTCCTGCAACTCAACCTGATGCATTTTTAAGCCATTGGTCCAACGTAATGACTCTTATAATGCTTTCTTCACTTTGTTATTAAAACAAAAGCCAGGGATTTATTATGCAGAGCAAATTATCCTAAAACAACTGCTTTTTAATAACCCTAGGTGTCAAAAATCCATGGGATCTATTGATTAAAATGTGAACTATGTTGATTTAAAAAACAAGTTGCCAAAAAAAATAATGGCAAGATATCTGTGAAAAATCCTCCAACTCCATTATCTTGGCTTGCAACTCAGAGGTTAATTCAGACTAGACCCCTTTGTGCATGCTAAATTGAGCCAAGGATATAACTGCACAATTACATTTTGCCATGAGGAATATTCGTTCCTGGGGTGAAATCGGAGATTACATATCAATGCGTAATGCTGCCACACACAGACTATACAATGAAGAGCTAGCATACCATTAAAGGAACAGAAAATTCGAATACATTCCCTATCACGCGCCTTTGACTTATTTATGTGTACTTGCTTTAGCTGCTGAAAAACACCAGAATTCTGCAATAGACACACAGATTTGAAGTAGATTGAATGGACCCCGTTATCTAAAAAAACTTCTGTTAGCGATAAATAAACAGGCACTGATGATTCAATGACCATCGCCAACGCTATTAATGAACCCCCCCTCCCTGTTCCAGCCCTACTATTGGCTGGCTAGTTTTTAAAACCAAATGGAATATCATGCAGTAGTTTAAAAGTCTCGTGGGTGCTAAATAACGGGGGGTAGGCGGGGTATTGAATCTACCCCACTATGCGCTTGTACTCTGCATCATCTTAAGTACACACCACTAGAAATGGGAGATGGCTGATTTTAAAAGAAAAAAGCAACCAAAATGTTTAAAAATAAAACAAACACATACAAACACATCACAACAGTATAAAACATAATAAAGCATTTTTCGAAAACCTATGTTTTTGATTGCACCAATATAACAAATTCATAATAAATGCAGAACTCACAAATGTCCTACTTTATGTAGGACCATCTCAGTTTCGGAATGGCAATCCCAAGGTCCTGATTTCAGTCTCCAAAGTTTGAGACACTGGAGAATGCATACTGCATGTGCACATGCGTGCATGTGCAGCAGTGCTGCCACCTTGACTGGCTGTGCTACCGCTTCTGGGCACTAGCACTCCCACTCGACCTCCCAAGCTCTGCCCACTGGGAGTTTGTGAGGTATGCAAATGTAATGCCCTGTTGTTTTAACCACTGTATCAGGACTTGTACAATTTAACATTGGTGTGTTACTTTCAACTTGATAAAGGGAAGACTCCTGAAAGCTTGTCGTTCTAATATTCTTTTATGTTGCATCTGAACCACTGGACTAAAATGGCTAATCTAAACCACAGTATCAAACATATTAATGACAGTACTGACTCAAAAGCCTCTATTAGGTCTATTAAACAGGAAAATTGTGAGAACTATCCTAACCGAGCTTATTTATTAACTCTAAGAGAGTGTGCTACAGAAGTAATCAACATTTATACACCATACACAGTGTGCACAAACAAAATTGCTATTTTTTAATGCTCTAATCACTTATCTGAAATGGAAACAAAATGTTGATTTAATCATTTCGAACAGCTGTATCATGATCACTTCACCACTGTATCAATGTATCGCCAGTACTGGTGGGCCCTAAAATCCTATTTTAA
The DNA here is from genome assembly GCA_036172795.1 of Pelodytes ibericus. Classification (NCBI taxonomy): domain Eukaryota; kingdom Metazoa; phylum Chordata; class Amphibia; order Anura; family Pelodytidae; genus Pelodytes; species Pelodytes ibericus. Next base: position 188,435,345 of record CM069862.1, read on the forward strand.
CTACAAGTTGCTCAGTCTCTCTGAAACGTATTATTTTTTTCTAGATTTATGGAGACCCTTGGGTGAGTCGGGTGCTACCCCAGCACCGTGATCAGACTAGATGAGAAATAAACCTGGGTTTGCCATAAGAAGTAACAGGCCAATTAAAAATACAAGTCATTTGAAATTGAAAAAAATCTAAATATATGTTGTAAAACACAAATCTCACATTTAAAGCGTTCAATACGAGGTTTGAGTTAACTTTCAAGATAATTACCGTCATATGGCTGCAAAATGTCATGCCAGCTGCTAAACTGTTCAAAACCATGTGAAAGTTGTCTTCAAATAAATTTCACCCCAACAAAATGTAAGACATTTACACAATGTCTCAACATTGAAAGACAATTTTAAACAGCCCCGAACAGCAAACGCAAGTGTAATGAAAGGTTGCAAGTTAACGGCAACACCTGGTAAACTAAAAAAAAAGGTCAACTTTTAGAGATGTTCGGGCTTGGAAAACAAAAGGAACATCTGGTCTGCTCTTTTGACGGCGGACTAGATACAGCCATCGAGGGATCTGGTTTGACGGAAGCGACACATCGATGATATAATCAGCCTGACAGTCACAATCCTGCAAGGAATCTTGGAAACATCTCCACCATAAAAATGATAAAACACAATGCATTAATTGAATTAAAAACTGTTGCATCTGCAGGAAAATGTATTTCACTTGGCAACCTGGCATATCAACAGATGGCAGTTGATTCTCACCTAAGGAACTCCTTCAGATATTGTCTGCTGCACGCAGACCAAGAGAACACACCATTGTTTCCCGTTAAGGTAGGAGACATGATGTTACCTTCAGTCTTCCTGCAGGCGTTTCCTTCCCCGTCGTGAACCATTCCAAAACTGCAAGCAAGACAATACAGGTGTCGGATTTTGGCATAATGTTATATCATTTAGAAAGCAGCAATGTATAGCAAAGTAATACAAGGGGAGTACTTATTTTATAGGACCAAAGAATTATTAGAATTTCATGGGGGGGGGGGGAGTGACAGAGTGGAATTTCCACAGTAAGCTCATAAGAGCCTGTATCACCTAAACATTGTTTTACTGTGAATGTAGGGATTAAAAAATGATTGAAAATGATCTATACATTGTACTAGCAGAATTGCAAGCAAATGCCTAAATTAGATGAAAATGGGGCCTATTCAATGTCGGGAGTTAATTTATCTCATGTCATTGCAATAAAACAAACTGAGTTAAAAACCAGTAATTAGTTATGTTTTATGTCATTGAATAATGCCCAAATGTGCTTTAAATGTGCCTGTGGAATCTTCTGTGTGCATTTTTCGTTGAAAAGTGGTTCATTTGCAGATCAAGCCACAGGTGATGTCATAAGCAGGAGATTCCACAGACACAATTTTGAAACACATTTTTCTCCTAATTTAGGCATATGCTTGCAGTTTTGCTAACACAATGTATAGACCGTTTGCAATAATTTTTTATTATGTGCATGCATAGTAAAAACAATGTTTAGGTGATACAGTCCCTTTATACCTAAACATATAAGGCTTTGCAGATGAGGCCTTGGTGGAAACTATAAGACCAGGGAACATGTGTGTTCAATGCTTTGAATACAAAATGGATTTGTTGGTCATTCAAATGAAAAAAAATCTAGGTTTTATTAAATGATTACAGTTGTTTGGATGGCTTAAAATAAGAAACCCGCTACCTCAAACTACTCTTGGCCAATCATCCGAGTGATCTAGTCTAGTCATGCTTTCTGCAGCAGCAAAAGTTGGCCAATCTAAAAGAAAAAACGAAATAGAGTCCAATCTAAAAGAAAAAACGAAATAGAGTCCCCATTCATACGAATAGGTCAATTGACCTATTCGTATGAATGGGGACTCTATTTCGGTTTATTGAATAGCAATAGCATTACATTTATTACATAAACCGAAAGTCTATAAACCGAATCTCGTTCGGTTTATATACTTTCGGTTTATGGAATACATGTAATGCTATTGGCTTTCTATAAACCGAAATAGAGTCCCCATACATCCGAATAGGTCAATTGACCTATTCATATGAATGAGGAATCTATTTTGGTTTATAGAAAGCCCATAGCATTACATACAATGTATATGTATGTAATGCTATGGGCTTTATGATTGGCTGCCCTGCCGCCTTTCAAAACGCGCCATTAAATCGCCGAACCCCGAACTCCAACCCGAACATACAGTGAAATGTCCGTGTTCGGGTCCGGGGACCAAAAACCATAATGTTCGGTACGAACCTGAACAGTGCGGTTCGGGTTCGCTCAACACTAGAGGGGAGGAAAAAGGCAAAATGATGGGCAATATGCCAGGAGCTTGGATCATAGACCATCTATAGATACGGTAAGTTCTAGGTTTTCTATAAGCAGAAAATCGGATGGAGCCCCTAGATCAGCAGTTGCACCCCTTTCTATTACTGCCTCCCCTCAGTTAGGGTCTAACCATAACCAGCCATTTAATTCACTCATATGGTAGTACCACCACTGTGTATTGGCAGAAGTAGACCTAGCAAGCAAGCTACCTACACCCCAGCAGGTACCTCCAATTGGCACCCAAGAGAAGTGTTGTATGGGAACATACATAGCACTTCTATGTGCTTTAGAAGATTTTTGTTATTATCTAGTGCCATGAGAGAGAGCGAACTTAGCAACTTACTTGTGACCGGATTCGTGAGCAATCGTGAATGCCAAACCCAAACCCGTGTCTTCATTGATAGTACAGCTTCGGTATTTGCTGCACATCCCGTTGATTGGTGCAAAGCCTAAATTAAACATGAGAATTGCTGATCATTTCAGAAATCAATGATTGTTAATTACCTATTATTGGAAAAGCATGATGAAGAATTACATGGCTTATATGGTATCTTAAACTGTACACCATGATCAAGAGTCGACAAACTTTATGTTTATTTGAAAGATTGCATCAAGTGTAGATCAGGGGGCGGATATGTTTGGATTCTTGGGTCAGAGCTTCCTTGAAGGACAACTAAAGGTATTTTTTTTTTTTTTTTTTAACCCTTGCTTCCTTAGAGGAAAAGTTGTCTTGTTCTCATAAGTAAACTCGATACAATAGCGATACATGCATGTTTACTTTTGACTCTGCCTCACAGCTGAGGCAGAATAAATTAGTAGGCTGGCACATGCTAGCACTGTTAGCCAATCAGAGTGGGGGTTGTTAGCCAATCAGAGTGGGGGCTGACCCCTCTCATCTGACCAGGGTCTAAATGTAGCAGGGGTCTCTGATAGTTAAGGTCTCCTCTTCATATCCCGTGTAAAAAAAATAGGGTTTCCCTAGTTGGCCTGATCATACTGTCTGCTTCACACGGAAGTATGGCAACTGCCAGTCAGAGGATAAAGTGGTAATGTACTATCAAAAGTGCATTCTTGTTTATCCTCAGACTAGAGGCACTAAGCTTTTCTAACTTAGAAAGAAGCACAAGTGAAAAAAAAAAAAGTTTACTTGTCCTATAAGCACAGCCATCATTCTGACCCAAGATTCTAAACAACATGGCTGCCCTATGATAGAGCTACATGGATCAAATGATGCTCAATAAAGTAATTAGCACTATTTCTTTAATGCTTTTTCTGTTCAAAAATTCTACATTGGATGCAATCTTTCAACTAAACATAAGTTAATTTAGTCCTAAAAATTTAGAAATCTGCTTAAATGTAAGCACCGGTTCTATAACCAAAGATAAACAGTGCTTCCTCTATGTTGGGAATATACAGGATTATTTCAGTTAACTCTTTCTTTAAAGAAGAACGTTGACGATATCGGTCCTTTTTTACCTAATGTATCACAGGGTTCATTTTTCCATGAACAGATATCTAATCCAGTTAACAATATAGCATGGTCATGCCTCTTCCCATTTTTTCCAGTAAGCACCGATTGCCACTGACAAAAGTTGTTTAACGACTGATCAGCGTGGTGATTGATTACCAGTCCAGCCTGCAAAAAAATAATAATAATCAAAAATCAAAACAAGAGAGTAATTAGTCTCAGTGTTTAACTGATATGTATTGTGGCAGTATAAACAGAAATCGCTAGCATGATCGCCTGCAGCTAGAAATACAATGCAATGATTTGAATTAATCACATTAAAGGGAATCAATCAACCAAAACATTGTTTTTACTTACATTTATAAGACATACAAAAAATAATCTATGCATTGTGTTAGCAGAGCTGATGCAAATAACCTAACAATTTTTTTTTTTAAATGTGTCTGTGGTGGGTCTTGTTTTTGACATCACCTTGTGGCTTTATATGCAAATTACACATTTCGTATTAAAAATACTTAATTTGCATATGTGGCCACAAGATGTCTTTAAAACATACAGTGTATTTCTTTTATTATATGCCTTTGCTTGCAACTCTGCTAATACAATTAATAGATCATGTTTTATCATTTTGTATTCTCTACAATCAAAGTATGAGCAATGTTTAGGTTTGTGAGTGACTATGGAATTAAACAATGGCAATGTGAAAAAAAATGTATTTATTTGGAAATTATCCAGTTATCACTAGATCTTCAACTTGAAAGACTACAAATTAAGATACAAAGTACTGTAGTAAGAAAGGCAAGATATAAGAGCTATGTAATAAAGAGAGAATTGCAGGGAATTGAGATGGGAAATTAAAACTTTAGGCTAAAGTAATCGAGTTGGAAATAACCCAGTGCAACTGAATTTACTTTGTCCTTAAGTCTAAAATTTCTGTCTCAATTCCTTGCTAATCTCTCTTTATTGAGTAGACCCGACAATGATCAAAAAAAAAATCTTTATAGTCACGTAGATAGGGAAAGTATTAATAGTAAGAAGGCTGAGTAGAAGGAAGGGTTGGAACAGTGAGATATTGCAGATTGCAGATCAGAGATGGGAACCAACATTTGTTTTTTTTTTTATATTTTATTTGAGAAAGTACAAATTACATCATAAAAAACGTTAAATACACATATATACATCAAGTACATTATATATAAATAAATGCTAGTTAATCTTCTCTCTTTCCCCTATAAATAAAAAAGAAAAAGAAAGGGGGGAGAAGAAAACAACAAATATACCTATAAATATAAACAAGTTAATAAATTCCCCTTCCTCTATCCATATTTATTCATTGAGTTGTATTAACCAAGTAAGGATAGAGAGGGTTACCTACAGATATGTATCCATATCCTAACTCAAGCTGTACTCCTTTTTTAACTTTAGCATTTTCACTATCCTATCTACTTCCACGTTACAACTCCCTCCCCCAAAGTAGGGGCATTTACTTTGTGATAGCCAAATTAATAATTTTCTATGACCCTTCACAGGCCGTGCCATAGAACCTGCTGTCCATTTCGATACATGTTGCCTTTCCCTAGACTTCTCTGTAGAAGAGCTGAGAAAGAATGTGTGTGAAAAATCCCTCCAGTCCTGGGGTCCTGGGGCCAATAGTCTATGGTCCACATAACTGAGAAACAGGTTACAGGTAGTCAGTTGTGGGGGTTTTAACATAAAGAATGCATATAAGCATTATTAGGTTGCTATAGATAGGGTTAGACATAAAAATATATCAGAGGATGCTTCTCCTCTCTGGAAGTTCTTTAGGGAGATGGGAAGGAACAACCCAGCATGCAACTCACACAGGCTTATTAGAGACTCTTATTAGAGGCTACCATACTGGTCGGGAATTTGTTCAAAAGTGTTCCCAAATGGGTCGAGAATGTGCCTCAAATTGGTCGGGAATTGGTAACAAACTGATCCTAAGATGGCCCCGAATGATTCCTAAATTGTTCCTAAACTGTTCACTGAATGTTCCATAACTGATTCAAAATATGTTCCCAAACCTCTTACTAGACTGTCTAATAAGATCCTCTAGTAGGAGTACCTTGTTACTTATCAGTGATTTAATATCTATAGTTGGGTTACTTCTTAATTGCACTAGCCAGGTAAACTCAGACTAGCAAAGTGTCCATACACCAGTGGGGTAAGTTCAGAAAATGTCCACAGAACCTCATTAAATTGTCCATCATACAGTCCAGTCAAAGGCCACCATGAACAATGCTGGTCTCTACCTTTGGTAACATGTCCTATTAAAATTAAAAAAAAATCTAAGTCAGCACTCACTGGTTCTTCTTCCAAAAGCAGCAGACTAACGACTACAATATTTATATCTGAGCCAATAGTCCCATCCTTGAAAAGACTCGACACCTAAAAAAAAAAGATATATATATGAAAAAATAAACATAAACACATTTACACATACCTAGGTTATGGATCTATGTTGGACATTATGAAATAACAGAACATAAACGACTATCATAAAAGGACATGTTCTATTTCTGGGACTCACTCAATGATCCACATAATTCTTTACCATGTTCATGACTGTCAGAATGTAAGTGGTTACACCCTCTCTTCCATGCTTGTCCACCATTTTTTTATCTGCCACAACAAGGGTTTCAACGACCAGACTCCCGGAATGTTGGGATTTGGCAGCAGACCGCTTAGTTCTTGGTGGGCTTGTATACTCATCTGGTCTGATGTATAAGTCTTCTTTGGATAATAACTTGGGTGAATCTAAAAGTAAGCACCAAAGAGTTGTTAAATTAATTGAAGATTTGCTTACAAAGATCATTAACCCCATTTAAGAATGTATTCTGTGCCACAATAAATTATAACATTCAATATAATTCAATAGAATACTTATGCTAAACTAGGTTATATGTCTGCCCAAGTATCACAGATGTGAACAAATAAGTAATTGGGATCAATCTGGAAATAGTTGTAGACAAATTTTGGAATGTTTTGGGACCAGTTTGGGTACAATTTGGGAACGGATTGGGACCAATTTGGAAACCGTTGGGGGACAGTTAGAAAACCGTTTGGTACCAGTTTAGGACCAATTATGGAGCATCGTGGGAACATTCAGAGACCATTTTAGGATCACTTTGAGACTAATTCCTGACAAATTTGGGGTAAATTCATGACCAAGTTGGGGTAAATTTATGACCAATTTGGGACAGATTCCATACCTATTTGGGAACTGTTTGGGACTAATTCCTGACCAGTATAGGACAAATTTTGGAACACTTTGGGACCCATTTTGGAACTGTCCTCTACCAAAATTTCTGGCGGCTTTGGCACCAGTTTGGGATCAATTTGGACCAGTTTGTGAAAAGTATGAGATTATCTTGGGATCAATTCTGGAGCGTTGTGTGATAATTTCCTGATGAATTTGGACCGTTTTTCAATGGTGCTTATTGACTAGGCCTTATTTAAAGATGCTTTATGGACCTTCACAGATATTTGTTTCCTTGTCCGGACACTTTGCTGTTACTTGCATATGACCTTATGATGAAGCACTACATGAAGTACTACACACGTGTTGATATTTATGATGACACCATGTGAAATTAAATTCCAGGCCAAACCAAAACAGCCCAAATATTTTTCACTCACATTTCTTACGTCTTCCACAAAAATGCTGCTTATGGATGTTCCTTTGTTGATAAGACTCCTTGACAGAAACCTGCCTGAAATATGGCCGATTAATTCGGTCTGTAGGGTTGGAATGAAAATGTGGCTTGTGAAGGCTGATTTTGGTCTCTGCTGACCGTTTATACAACACGTGAGGGTGGTGTCCATCTTGTAAGGTGATGTTGTGTTCTTCTGCCAGGTGCTGAGGCAACGGTGATATAAAAAATTCACTTGTAAGTGTCCTTAGGAAACCTGACTGAAAGGAAGATACTTTGTTAAAACAATTCATTAAATGAGTACAAGTTTTTTTTAATTAAGCCCACTTATTGGCTGTATCTTTAAAATTGACTTCAAACTAGTTATACATCTACAAATTCAATTTCTTTGCTGCCAGATTATGTCAACTAACCAGGAAAGGTGTATTCAGATATTCCCTGGTTATCAAATACATCCTGGGGATGTTACTTATGTCCATTTCTTTTTCTTCTGCAATGTTGCTGACTGCCTCTAGGGGCAGTCTAGCAACAGAGAAACTGAAGTTATAATGCATAATAGGGCTTAATGTTACTTTTGAGGTTAAAAGTAAAAAGTGACATAACTACATTAAAAACGGATCTTGGTGCACAGTTACCATGCTCAAATATACAATGCCACTTACACTGGTGCTGTAGAAAATCCAACCACAGGTTCAGCATTCCAAGTAAAATAAGAGGTCCTAATGCATGGTCTTACTTACTCCATATTGAATTTCAGACAGCAGTCTAACTAGGACATCTTCTTTAACTAGATATGACTATATTTAGTACTCCATATTGCAACATACTTGATCCACAGTCCAAAGAACCCTATTACCCTTTGAATTATTTTATTTTTTTTTTTTACATTTTTATACATTCACCAGTGAATGTAGTCATGGTATTTTATAAAGTTACTGCCAGTGCCAGGTGAAATTAAAGCCTTTCCAGTGGCCCTAGATCTGCAGTGCCAGATTGTTTGCCAGAATATATCGGTTTGATGACATTATCGAGCTCGTATGCATCCAGCGTAACAACATTGGCTGCATAGTTTCTCTTTTTGGATGTCAGGATTATGGCCTTGGGCTTCTCTAATTGCCTAGGACTGATTTGCATGAGCGGTATGACCAATCTGACGCCGGCACGGATGCCTCATTTAGATATTCCCCCTCTCCCCCCATGAATTGTTACGCCAGCCTGGATGTGGATGAATTCCAACATGTTGCAACTGTATGTCTGAGTTACTGTTTTGGCAGTTTGTTCTTTCAGTGTAAGCTGTTCAGTAGGCTCGAGAAGAATTTGGCAAATAACCCCAGGATTTCCAAGCCATGTAATGTATCTCCTATAGCAAGATTTTAGTTTGGAGAGATGTGGATCACGGTTAGGTTGATGTGCAGGTCACCAATGACCAATGATACTATGAGTCCATGACAGAAGTCACTCCTCCATGATCCAAGGTTATGTTACATATTTCTTTTTTATCATCGTAATACAGTAGTGCCTTAATAATACACACATTCTCAGTGCCGTACCTGAACAGGCGACACATTTTCCTTGTATATCTGGACAGTCATACCTGAAGTGGGACAGTTCTACCTGCTAAAGGACCCACTTCAAGTATGACTGTCCAGATTTATTAAGCCTCTGCAACAAACACAAGCACATACCTCCCTATTGTCCTGATTTGGGTCCCAGACCCCGACACACAAATTCAGTGCCATCACCTACCCATACCAAGGCCACACCTTACGGCTATCTTGCTTGGGGACAGCCATTGTTGGGAGATGTGGGTACTTAGTGTAATTAATTATCAACACTCTGTATAGGATTGTAGCACCATATACTTTTAGTTAATGAATTAGTACTGGGGATGGTGTATTTCTGATTGCAGATATGATTGGAGTCTGAAAGAATCTAGAGCTGCTCTTCGGGAGAAGCTTAACATTGGTACTATTTCAAAAAGTACCATACATCCTTTGTAAATGTATATCTGAACAATATTTCTTCAAAAGAGTGTATCTGACAGTATCTGTCCAGCAAATATATAAGGTATATAGAGGTAAACACACAAACAACACTAGTAGTGCAATATGTGCAAATTCCTAGTATTTGTATGTGTGGTTCATTTTTCACTATCAAACGTTTTATGTGTGCCTTGAAAATGCAGAGATCTTTAGTATTCCATTGGGAGCGATGGCAGGTAGGTCTGTTTCAGGACTTCTCCCACAGGGTGTACAGGGTCTATAGACAGCTGCAAAAGACTGAGGACTCAAAGGAAGCTAAAGCAACGGGTGGAGGTAATACAGGAATTATTTATTAGTACATTTCCAGTAAATATAGTCATAGAAGAATAGAAACATAGAGTTGGGTCTATATTTAGGAGTGTAGAGCAGCGTGCAAAACTTAGCAGCTCAATATTCAAGCAAAGAATAAAGTCTGTGAGGGATTTTTATAGGGCTGTGTTTACAAGCTTTGCCTCTCAGCTCAGGTAGTGCCTTCCACTCTCCATAGGTCTCTATGGAGCACTTTGGTTAAGTGGCAACCCCACTTCCCACGCCTCCGCTGCATCCACCAATACAAGGACACCATCCACATTAATGGCCACAGCTGTGACCATTTTTCTAGTTTACTCAATTAATTTGCCATTTGGCTGATGCCTCCAGGTACATCAACCTATTTGCAAATATTTGCATCATTGAACAAAAAGGTGCCCAGTACCATCAAGGCCTTCCACAATATCAGTAATAAATAATATTAAAGAGAATGGGTCCAAGTCCAGATCCCTGAGGCACCCCACTAGTAACTATTCCATTAAAGGACAACTGTAGCAAGAAATTTACTTATGTTTAATGGAAAAGATTGTATCAAGTGTTAATGATTTATAAAGAAAATCTTTAACCCCTTGCCGCTTGTAGGACATTCTTAGTGCCTAGAGGCTTGTAGGACGGCATAGAACGTTAAACAGCTCATCGAAGGCCTCCGCGTTGAGCTGTGTGCGGACCCCGCTGCAGGCACTTGCAGCGGGGTCCCCACTGTCAGGTGAGGCGACTTTTAATGGCCTCACTCTGACACAGAAAATGTAGCTGACGCTTTTTACAGTAAAAACCTGCAGGACGACATAGACCGTCCTGCATGTAACAGCTCATCGCGGCTCCCCAGTGTCAGATGAGGCCACTTTGAGTCACAAAGTGATCGGCAGATAGGAACAAAGAGGCACCGGATTGGTGCTTTGGTCATTAAGGACCAACGTACCATCCGTCATGAAGGGGTTAATGAAAGAATACAAATAAAGTTCCTTTTGAGCCTTCTTTACTCCATATAGTTCTCTCAGGGGGCAGACATTTTGTTTAGGATTGTGGGTCAGATCATCACACACTTTGGTTCAGATGAAGAAAGATCTGACCCATCTGACCAAAGATTCTAAACAAAATGTCTGCCTCCTGATGGAGCTATATGGGGTAAAGATGGCTCAATGAGGTACTTTTTTGTATTCTTTCATTAAAGCATTTCTATGTAAAATGCCCACACTTGATCTTTCAATTCACCACAACTTCATTTTTTTGCTACATTTGCCCTTTAACCAAAACCCTCTGTTGCCAGTCACTCAGCCATTGTCTAATCCATTAAACAATATTTTAATCTAAACCCAAAGATTGCAATGTATTGATGGAGGAATAATAAAGAGCTGGGATGTGTATTACGTAGGAGCACTGCTTAGAATGTTAAATGCCTCTTCATGTTCCTATATTTGTAACATATGGAATTTTGTCGAATACACATTGTCTTTATTGAGGATAAAAGCGTCAGGGTAATGGAAAGTATATTGCTCTGATTAATACACAGTTTAGTCATCCAGCACTCTGGAAGGTTTATTTAATACACATGTACTAATCCGGGATAACGAGCCACAGAATCGCTTGCAAATCCTTCGTTTTCAGTTCACTGAAGACATATCACTTAAGCAATTATCCAAAGAAAAGAAGCAATTATAGCAGTCTGTGTTTTATCTAGTTTGAAAGAGTAAGCAGGAATCAAACAAAAATAAACATACAATCAAGATAACAGGCAGGTGTTTCTAAGTAATGTAACTCCAGTGAAAAAATTCATTACACCTCTTTGTGTTGTCTATTGCACATATGGGAAAAAAACGCTTGTTGAATTGCAAACATACTAACTGACTCTAAAGCAAAGACAGAGGGAAGAGACAATTGTAATGAAGGGCACTATATGGTAATATTCACATTTTACAAAAAACTGGGAGCAAATAGGCCTGCCCGCAAAAAAATCACTCAGAGCCCAGGGATAACTTGGACTCTGGTTGACCAACATGCATATCCCCTAACTGCCCCAGTTCAGGGGGCCGAATGGGACTGTTCTTCACCTTGCTTTCCTCGCCATAGTTGTTCACGGGCCTTTTCATAAAGAGACAGTTTCCCATGGCTGATCCCTCCCTTAAAGTTAGTTATAGGGTTTGTTTTAGGGTTAGTATTACTGTTCATTATAGGGTTAGTATTAGATTTAGTATTAGGGTTATGTCTGTGCTGTAACGTCCTCAATGAAACTGCTGCGAGGAAAGAATAGTCCTAGACCCTTCAAGGGGACCACCTCCTGTTTCCCTTTTTTGTGGGGCTTCAAAGAAATAAAAATTCTGCTCATGGGCAAGTTGAATTTACCCAAGTTATGTTTAAATCTAAAAAATACACAAATATTATCACACAAAAGGTTTTAACTATAGGAACCTTTTATGATATGAAACTTCAAACCATGTGCAAAAATGCCTTGCAAATATTACGCAAAAGGTGTTACCTATAGGAACATTTTACGATATGAATTGAAGTGCTCTTATATCAAATAAACTTTCATTTTATGTCTAGTTTTCCTTTACCAAAGAACATCAAAGGTTTTTTTTTTTTTGTATAATTCAATCTGATTAGTGACACTAAAACATACATAGTTATCAATAATGGAGATCTCTTAATGGTACATTACATTGAGAGATTAACTCTTTTCAAGGCTTTTAGCATGAAGAAGGAGTATTCATCCTAATGATCTAAACTGTGACATCATTTTGACTTGTCAGCTTTGTAAACTTCAAACCCTTTCTAAGGCTTGCAAAAATCAAGGCATGAAAAGACATGTACTGATGAAGCAACACATCCTCATAAATGAAACTCACAAAAAAAAAATTAAAACAATTCTTGATGAATCCATCCTTTACCTATGGATTTACTAATCCTTCGTAAAATCCTATGTAATTACAAACTACTCTATGTTAAAGGACAACTAAAATTTATTTTTAATTTTTGCTTCTAATATAGAAGCACAAGTGAAACATTAGTTGTCCCTAGTCTGAGGATAAACTGGCTTTTACTTTGGCTCTCTCTGCAATATTTTTATCCATAGTCTGCGACAGAAATCTTACACAATAATAAGATTACTTTTTTTTATTTTGGAGCATCTGGAGCACAGTGGAAATCATTTTATATATAGGGGTAGACATGAATTATGCCACAATTTAGCTACATTTCTGATGGGTAAACAACGTTATACGTAACCACCAATGTATGTTCTGCTATAGCACCGGTTTCTGTTTATTTATTGGTTAGATTAGATAAATAGCAGTCCTGGGTTAATTGATGTGTGTTAGTGATGTTTGCCACAACGTTTGTAGCAAATCTAAGGGGAGCTGTGCCTACCAACAGTCAGAGGCAGATCTTCGTCTTTCCCCATTTCCTTTGCTGTCCAAGGTGCTGAATGGGGCGAATACCTTTGTATCGTTAAACAGAACCATCATACCAGCCATCATTACTATTTATATATTCATAAAGTACCATCATTCTCTGCAGCAGTCACTTTGATTGGTGAAGACAGTCATCAACCTTATCTCCTACAATTGAATGGTCATTCTAACTGCCATGGCGGTAGTTTGGGTGGAACACTTGACCCCAATCCTGTAGGTCAGCGACCAGGGGATCGTAACATGTTCAGACATTGTCTAAATAAAACACCAAAAAGAAAACAAACTACCATCTGTTCGCATATGTTACGCTAGGCCTCTCTGGTCTATCATTTAGAACGACTCCTGAACAGTCTTATCATACAAAAAATAACTTTTGTATTAATCACAGTGCAAATTGGAGGGTTTAAACTGAAATATGGAGCATGGAAAGGTGAGGGTAGCATAGCAGAGATTTGTTTTCTCTCCTATTTAACCTATAGACAAAGTTTGTCTATACTATTTTATTTATTTCTTTATAAATTGTAATTATGTCTAAAAGGTCAACATCAGCCTGTCTAGTTAGGGATATAGGAAACGTCAAGGGGGAGATCTTTGACATACGCTGGAGGATCAAAGAAAGTTGATCAATCCCATTTGTTCAAATGGTATTCGCATGTTCTGAATTAGATCATTTCGGTGAAATTAATAGGAGATGGTCCAAGCAATGATTCCATCTTCGATTGGTGACACAGTGATCTACTAGTCAGCCTAATCCAACTGAAAACTCTTCTCTAACCCCATCACATGAAAGGCATAATCTGTACTCTGACATGTAGTTGGAAATCGGTTACTGCAACCATTTTTAAATAGTTAACATAAGATAGAGGATCTTTTTAGCATCTATTGATTAATGCAGGGGTTTTGTCGGGAGGGGTTACTAAATCTAAACATATAATAATATTGGCGCATTTAAGGAATTATATACCGGTTCTGTAAATGTTCTATTGAAATGAATGTGATCAAGATACAGCATTCAAATATTATTTTAATACCATGTACCAGGTAAATGCTTGAGAAATATAGGGAACTTTCTGTTATTTTTTTAAACTTTTTATATTTGTTTTTTTTTGTATTTAATTAGTTGTTAATTCTGTGCACTGATGCATCCTACTGATTGTGAAAATGAGTAGCGCAGGATCACTTGGAAAGAAATTACATACAAAATACTTTACAGTGTAACATAGAAACATAGAATGTGTCAGCAGATAAGAACCATTCGGTCCATCTAGTCTGCCCAATTTTCTAAATACTTTTATTAGTCCCCAGTTCCCTATCTTATATCTAGGATAGCCTTGTGCCTGTCTGTGTTTACCTCTACCACTTCCGCTGGAAGGCTATTCCATACATCCACTACCCTCTCAGTAATGTAATACTTCCTGATATTACTTTTAAATCATTGCCCCTCTAGTTGTGGTAGTTTTTTCTTCTTTTAAATATACTCTCTTCCTTTACTGTGTTGATCTCCTTTATGTATTTAAATGTTTCTATCATATCCCGCCTGTTACGTCTTTCCTCCAAGATATACATGTTAAGATGCTTTAAATTTTCCTGGTAATGTAGTAAACTCCAAATAGTTATGAGTCTCAGAATAAACACAATGGTCCCCACGTTCATTGCAACTGATGTTAAATCTCAAGGGAGAAAACATAAGTGTCATAGAGCAGTATTACATAAATAATATTGGATGCCCACATTGGAGCAAACTACCGGATCTGATGGCTTAGCATAAACAGCAAATTAATAAACCAACCGTCCAATGGAAGTCCTATTGAGGTTCACCATTGGTAGGCCCCCCAACGCGTTTTGCTGTGTACTAGTTCTGACTTTATAAAGAGAAATGGTCTTTTTTTGTCCTGATGATGTCAGGACTATTACCCAATAAGAAAAAGGCTATTTCTCCTGATGAAGCCAGGTCTACTACCCAGAAAAATGTGTTTAGGGGCCTACCGTATACTAGTGAACTATCTACCTCAGTAGGACTCTTTTGCTTATTCATTTGGTGTGATATGTTAAAAAAAAAATCATTTTCCTTTAGGAGAAATTTGTAAAGGTTCCTGTGGTGTCTGTTTATGATATCACTGTGTGCAGATTAATCATTTTCTGTCACGGTGTGCAGTTCCAGAAACTTGGCTCCCTCTCTTCTACACAGTGGACTTAGAGTCACCTGCACAACAGGAGCTCCACAGGCATACGGTTATTCTTTTCCTTCACTGGTGGCTTACGATGTTGTAGATATCCAGACATAAAGAATGGAGGAAGCCTGGGAATTCCAATTTAGTTACAGGTCATTCTAAGTTTACATAAGTTTTTTTTCTTTTCTTTTTTTTTTTCTTTTTTTTTTAAAGCAATTCTCTTACTATACAGATCTTGATATTATTTCCTGAATGCTTCAATGAGTTTACACTAAAAACATACAGGCAGATTGGTAAGCAGACCGAACAGATAAGATCCCACCTTCACGTCCTCTCGTTAACATAGCCTGCAAGTCTTTAGTAGATTAACACGGGAAATTGGTGGACTAAGTAATGATCTCATCCGTTTGTGAACTGGGAAGCCGAGCAAGTGGCACGGAGCTGAAGATACAATGACTTCTTTCCTTGTTGCCAAAAATCGTAAATCTGTACCGTTCCCATGCCCCCCTTTGTAGCTATGCTCTTGTAAAAATAAAATTTACGAGGTCCAGCACGCCCCCGTTACTTTCCTATAATCCATGCACTTCTGACACCTTCATGTCACTTGTAATGTCATCCAAACTGACTAATAAACTGCTTCCTACAGGTGTCTGAAATCATCTCATAGACCCCCTAGTCTACATTTAAAGAAGCCCTATTACTGTGTGAGAAACTATTCGGCTGAAGGATTTTATTTCCCTTTACCTTCACAACCAGTTAATTCTGAGAATCTTTTAAAATGGAAACTAAGAAAACTTTTTTTTAGTACTGATATAGTAAGTATAAAAAGGACATCCGTGTCCGTGGCAAGGTCATTGGAGGTCCACAGAACATCATTAAATTGTCCATCACAGACCCACGTAAAAATGTCCATCACAGGCACCTTGGTAAAGTTTGGGTGAAATATTTAACTAAAGCAAAATATTTAGATATTTATGGAGCAAAAGACTGAAGAAATTTGATCAAGACAAAAAAAAAATAACAGTGAAAAGGCCATATGATAGCCAGTGAAAAATGTTCCTCTATGAGCTTTAATATAGAACAGATCACACATGAAATCTGCTGATGCAGAAATTATTTGTCATTTCCTTGTTTCTAAAACAGATGCAGAAATCATTTAAATAATTTCCTTGTTATTAAAATGGTTTTACTAGAAAAAATTATTAAAACAAAATAACATGTTGCATCATGTATTAATTAATTTAAAGCGTTTGATATATTAGCAGACCATTGTTTAGAGAGAGAGAGTTCAAATTTGCGCTCGATCCAAACTTTTTTTTTTTTTTTTATTGTCAGCATCAAAATTAGTTGCCTGCTTAAAAGAAACTGAAAACTTACAAATTTGTTCTCAAGAATTAATTAGCATCAGCTGCATCACAGCTCTCTGAAGTTTAGTTAATCCTAAATTATTCTGCATCTAGTGTTTTGGCAAAAAGGTTATCTAATTGGGTATTTCTGTTCCTAGAAAACTAGTGCAAAATTTCAAGTATATTAAATCTCTCCCTTCCATGAAAAATACAAGTACGCATGATATTGAAATGTTTTATGTTCGTTTGTGTTAAAGCACATTTAACGCTTTTGACTATTCAAAAAAAAAAAAAAAAAATTCTAATGTATGGAGTTTGTGCTACAGTTTCTTCAATGTGACAAATTTGGGGTTAAATAGGCCTTTCGCTATACTTCTCTAACAAAGCTATAGATCAGACAGTGAGTAGTTTTAATCTGTCAGTCGAAGATCACTCAACCTAGAAACGCATTCTAAGTAAGACTATTCACTCTGAAGTTCTTTATAAAGGCATTAGATAACAACAGAGCCTTGAATGACTAAAACCTTTGGGTCATCCAAAAATTAGATCAAAGAGGCCCCTCCGGAGGCTCCAGTCTATTGAAATGCAATTTTTCCCAAATCACATTGTGGTGTTTTTCAGGCTTTTAAAGAATGGGTCACTGCAATTTTATTGTTGAGTGGTTACCGTGAATGTACCAAACAATGGGAAATATAAGGCTGCCAACAGTGTTAAAGGAACACCATTTTTGGTTTAATTGCATTGAACAAAGTGAATGGGATAGAAGGGGCATCCAAGTGACAAAGGTAATTGGTGTAAAGAGGATTCTGAGGCTATTCAGTCTTGATAATATTGTTTAAGCCTGACAGTATGATGGCTAAACTTGGACTCGAAGGAGGTTGGCCCCTATTTGGATACTTTGTTAATGGACACGTTTTAAATACTGACTCGCAACTGGTGTTGGAAAGGAAATCCTCAGGCATCGTTCAACTCTATTAGGAAGAAAATACAGGCCATGAGGTAGGAACGTAGGATGTCTTTAATTACTCTGCTGCATTGACGTGCAGATTGCGGGGGAAGCCCAACCACAGCAGGTTACCAGGTAATTAGGAGGCCTGCTCTGTTGCACTCGGGGAGAATAATTATGGGATTACATGAATAAGAAGACTGACATTCTTGCTCTAGACCCCGGTATGTGCTTGTTTAGTGGTGTTAGTTCGACATCAATGAATTGATCTATAAGAAAACTATACGGTTCTACTATACATTAGTGATGGCAATGGCAGTCCCATATAAAGAGTATATATTTTGTCCTCTTGTTTGTGTGAATATACCATGAATTTTTTTTTGTTTATTTTTCTATCTCTTAAACCACATAATTTTTAAGCCTGTGAAGGCAGCTTTAAAGGACAACTGTAGCAAAAAAATGTAGTTCTGTTTAATTGAAAGATGGCATCTAGTATAGGCGTTTTCTATAGAAATTGTATTTATGAATAAATTAGTTAATGATAGAATACAAATAAAGTACCTTGTAGAGTCTTCTTTACTCCATATAGCTGTACACCAGTAGGCAGCCATTTTGTTTAGAATCTTTGGTCAGATGGGTCAGATCTTTGTTCATTTGAACCAAGGTGAGTGAAGATCTGACCCAAGATTCTAAACAAGATGTCTGCCCCCTGAGAGAACTATAGGATTTAAAGAAGGCTCAATAAGGTACTTCATTTGAATTCTTTCATTAAATAATTTATTCATAAATGATCTGCACTTGGTACAATCTTTCCATTAAACGTTAGTTTTTTGCTGCAGATGCACTTTATCTCTTATTTTATTTGCTTGCAATTCTGCCAACATAATGTATAAATCATGTTTAACCTTTTTTATTCTCTACATTCACAGTGCAAGCAATGTTTAGGTTGACAGAATCCATTTAAAGCACACAAAAAAATTAATCCAAACGATTATATTGAGATGGTTTTCTTGTTACTATTCTCCCATTATCTGGTAATCAATGGGCCTCTAAGAAACTTCTTGTTACTTCATGTGCATGATATCTGGAGCATGCCACAAGGACACCTTAGTTAGAGGGGAATCACAATATTTGGGAATATATGAGAACTAAAACATTGGGCAACCTCTAAACCCACAGAAGTACCATCCAATGCTTGGCAAAAGTAAAATCCTCTGGATGCATACCTCCCAACTGTCCCGCTTTGAGGGGGACAGTCCCAGATTTGGGGCTCTGTCTTGCTGTTCCGCTGAGTGTTACCTCTGTCCTGTTTTTGGGGCAGAAGGGTAAAGTTCAGCTGGAAAGCGGGAATGCGGGACTGCAATCATACAGTTCCAATCTCATTCTCCAGTGTCCCAGACATTGCGCGGCCAATGCCTACTTGACCTCCCAAGCTCCGCCCCAGAAGTGGGGAGGTATGAGGATGTACTTGAAAATGAGACACTATCTCGATGCACTGTGAATGTAGAGACTCAAAAATTGCGTTATCAGACGTCTTATCTATTACAGATCTATTTTAAACTCTATTAGTAGGACATAAAACACATTTGTGCATTTTAAAAGTGTCTGTAATGTCTCCAGCTTATGACATTGCCTCTGTCTTCATATGAAAAATGACACATTTTGTACTGAAAAGCAGTTAATTTGCATATCGAGCCTTAGGTGATGTCATAAGTCATCACTGTTCTCCTAATGTAGGCATTTCCTTGAAATTCTGCTAACACACATTTTTGATAATTCCATTCTCTAGATTTGCTGTATAAGCAATGTCCAGGTCACTTTAAGATAAAACAAAAGTCTGTTCTCTGTCTTAATGCGGTTGTCTGTGGTGTCCCCTGTGGCTCAATATGCAAATTAACTGGTTGTAATTTGCATACCAAGGCACAAGGTGATGTCATGAATACCACAGTCAATCATAATAGAGTTTAAAATAGATTAGTCTCTTAATGTATGCACTTTTTTGCAATTCTGATAACAGAATGTATAGATCATGTTTGCATCATCTACATTAAAACCAAGCTCTAATAAGGGAATAATAGTATCATTTCTAAAATTGAAAATAACAACACATTACTGTCATGCACCTTTGAATGTATGGCTGTGTAATTTGATGCTACAAGCATTGTAAGGAAATACGATAATTGATTACTGGGCCATAATCCCTGCCTGTAGAAAAACCTTTAAAGCCTTTAAAGAGGTACCATTTAGCAACTGTCATTTTCAGATTTTGTATTACACTTTCCGTAAAGCCCTGAGCTAGTCAGTGACACATGAGCAAAATTCACCGTGGGGGGGGGGGGGGGGGGGGACACTTTTAATTGTAATAGATCAGGTTTGTCCAAATTGTATATGTGAAGTCAGAGTATTCAGTTATTAATGCTAATACAATACACTCTATAAAATTAGCAATCCTAACATTGCTTCCCCAGAGACACAAGGGGCGCGGCTTGAGATTGATAATGTCTGCAGGGTACCGCTGCCACTCAAACTGATAGCGCTACTGTTCATGGCCGTATACCTGCTCCGGGACTGCAGGATAGCAGTCGGGCAGCATATTATTGGGTAGGGCAGCACCACAGAAGACTATATTGAGCCACGTTTCTAGGTGTTGTTCCACTGTTCCAATTGTAAGCAAACAAATTTAAGTGAATCACTGATGAACCTTTTTATTTATCTGCTATTCTGGCAGCAATTCCTTTAAACCTATCAGCCACTGTCCTTATGTCACATGACTAGAGGGTAGAATTAAGCATTCCCAGCAAAAAACACCAAAGGGGCTCTAAATTTGAGGTAATTTAATACAGTATTAATGTGTTTAAAGATGATAGTGCTAATTTTCTTTTAGGTAATATTTATCTTTAATTTCATTCAAAGGGGGACTTATATTGAAAAATGCATGCTTCAGAGCTGTAATCAGAAATATAGACCTTCTGCAGTCCTTTATCTGGCTTTAACGAAATGGGGATAATGGTCTCCCTACAATAGTTAGCGGAGATACTGTATAAACGGATAATATATTAGTCTGCCCCGTTACATAATTACTTGAAATGCCTTTTCTCTTCAACAGCTCTGGGAAAGTAAGTAGTAAAGTGGATATTTTGGATACAAAAGACTCATTCGAGCCTTGAAAACCCAGTTATAGAGTGTTGGAGGCCAGAAGACATTTACATTGTTTCCTGTCGAAAGCCATTGTTCTATGGTAATCACCTGTAACTGGATCCTGTTATCAGAGGTTTATTTGTCCCTGTCCTGTACTAGACAGGCACAAGGAATGCAACATTTGGATCACATGTTTCACTCCTACATTCCAGCTGAAGCATCTACTGAAAGAATTCTACTAGTATAGATATTAAATAGAAATACAAGTGTAGTTTCAAATGTGCACTTTTTTTGTATGTTTTATATAAATAGACATATAAACTCACAAGGAACACATTGATACCGACCTGTAAAGAATATTTTTTTTAAATCTATTTAAGATCCATGATTGTTCTGTATCTAAACAACATTCTATATTTAAGGTCCACAGAGACCCATGGCATTGTTTTTTGTTTTTGCTTTCGTTTGTTTTCCTGTTCATTGGACTTTGCTGTATTTTTTTTTCGTGGTTCTATACTTTTTACTGATACTCTATTATCAAGGTGTATACCTGGCATAACCACATTTTTCTTTTTCTTTTTCTGTTTATTACATTATTTATTTATTTTTTTGCTGGACACATACCCCTGTGTCCCCTCCCCCGTTTTTTTTTTTTTTGCTCTCTCTGTAGGCTCGTTACATTATTTTTCATGCCTTATTTTGACTTTATCCTGTTGATGTATTTTCCATCTGCGGTTCATTTTTAGCACTGCCTTACTTTTCCATACATTTCCTCCAGTTTTTTTTTTTTTTTTTGCTTGCCATTTTTTATGGTCGCCTTTTCCCACATTTACAGCTTCTACCACATATATATATATATATATATATATATATATATATATATATATACGCTGTTTTGTACTGTGTCCCCTATTTTGAGATATATACTGTCTACGCTTACCCATTTGTCGATACATTTACCTAATAAACATAAAACGTTTTTTGACTTATACATCAGTGTGCATGTCTGCTTCTTTCTATATATTTTATATTATACTTTGTTTTAACCTGATGCTGGACTGCCAGTGGAGTCCGTGTTCTGGAGCCAGGACTGGCGGTCGAAAGAGAACGTTAGTATTAAGAGACATGAGGCTGTAGAATTATCATTTCTTAATATCATGTCTTCTTTTCAGAATACATAGGAAGAAGGAACCTAGGACATCACATAAAATGGAGGACCACTTTTGATAACTCCCAATGTTTCCCATTGACAATGTTTGACACTAAGGTCAGGGAGGAGTGTTTAGCACTACTACACATGTGCGAATACCAGAGAATAAATATCAAGACCAAGGGGTAGCATTCAAGAATTGAAAGGTATCTATCCATGCTAGTGGAGGCACATGTCTCGCAATTATAGTTTAGTGCTTTCTATTCCAGACATCGACAATACTACACATTTATCAGCCACCATATTTGCAAGTCTTTACTGTACTATTTTATCATTTTTATTATTTATATTTAAGCTTTGCAGCCTTTTTTGCCTTTTTTACTCGGGGTTGTGTTCAAGTGAGTTTCTGACTTGACCACTTTTTTTTTCTCAATATATTTCTTAAGGTTGGAAGTTATATACTTATTATCTCTGTTTGAGTAGCACTGAGCATACTTTTTTTTCACTACGACAATTAGACTTTAGTTTAACCCATTGTTCCTTGAAGGAAGGCAAGGTTAAAAAATATGTCCTGCCTGTGCGGAGTAAACTGCACATGTTTCTTAATAGATGGGAGTTTAGTCTTGGCTGTGACTCACAGCTGAGAAACAGCCAGTTTGGAGGCTGGGGCGTGCTAACTGCCTAACTGTGGGGGCTGATTAGGGCTTGATTGGGTGGTCTGATTGGGGCCTGATTTTTCAAGGGATCTCTCTAGTGGAGAGAGAGAGAGAGAGAGGCTCTCAGTAAGGTCCCCTCTGGTGATCCCATGCCAGACGCCGACCAGACTGGGCTGCCTGCTTCCCATGGCAGCTGCCGGTCAGAGAATAAATTGTCATGTACTATAAAAATTACAGGCCAATTTATCCTCAGACTAGGGACAAGTACATTTTTACTCCGTGTTTCTACATTAAGAGCACTAGTGAAAAATAAAGCTTGGTTGTCCTTTAAGGCATTGAAGCTCATCATGCATATCTTGAAATACATTTTTTATTTGAGTTATTATTTGAGTTCATAGTCCGGGGTAGACATCAGCAGTGTTCATGGCGCACACTTACTGGACATTAAGATGGACAATTTAATCATCTATTTACCTTCACAGATGTTGCCACAGACAATAGTGTCCTTGTACGGACATTTTGTCAGTTCCTGACCGTGGTCCTACAGATAGGCCAATGAGAATCCATTCTGAACAAGCCCCACTGACAATACAATTACTGGCACCTTTTTCAGTAGAATAAAAAAAACTTTAAAGGACTGAAGCTTCCATTCCCCCCTTGCCGTGTTTGTTTCACTTTTAAAAAAAAGTCTTTAAACTGACTTACCATGCCCTCACACGTAGATAAGGCCACAGAGGAGTTTTCATGCCCCCTGATAAATCCCTGATAGAAGCACCGATCCACACTCTGTTCCACATCTGCTAAGAATCCGTCTTTATCAAAAACTTGCACAGCAAAGTCATCCGCCAGAACAAATGAAGGCTGCAGCTCCAAGTGAAGTTCCTGTCCAAACGCTGAGAATCTGTAGTGAACGGGAACCTTTGAACTTCTTGCTGATCGTCTTTTCCGACTGCTGTGTGAAACATCATGCGAGATGTAAGCTCCGCTGGAGTCCACTTCCATAGGTGTTACAAAGACATAATCTGAAATCCCATTAAAAAAAAATAAAAAAATCATTAGTGCGTTTTTGTAAAATCATGGGATAGTGATACATGATGCATATTCAGTGCGGAATGGAAACGTTCTGTGCCGCATACTCCTCGTGGCAGTTTAATCGTGGGACTTTCAGCAGCGGACAAATCAGCGTGGCCGATTCTTCACGCCGCTCTGAACTTAACGTTAGTTTTAAGGAAAGTGTTAGGGTTCATTTTAGGGTTAGTAAGGGGTTAGTTTTAGTGTTACTGGTTACTTTTAGGGTTAGTATTGGGGTTAGGGATTACTTTGAGGGTTGGTATTGGGCTTAGGGATTATTTTTAGGATTAGTACAAGGGTTATTATTTGGGTTGGGGATTACTTTTAGGGTTAGTATTAGGGTTAGGGATTACTTTTAGGATTAGTGCAAGGGTTATTATTTGGGTTAGGGATTACTTTTAGGATTAGTACAAGGGTTATTATTTGGGTTGGGGATTACTTTTAGGGTTATTATTTGGGTTAGGGATTACTTTTAGGATTAGTGCAAGGGTTATTATTTGGGTTAGGGATTACTTTTAGGGTTAGTATTGTGGTTAGGGGTTCCGTTTATGCACCGGCGCTGACATTTCATCGTGAGATGGCCGCACAGGACTGTAACATTCTCTTATTTCATAATCTTCAAGGAAAGAACAGTCCTAGACCCTATTAAGTGACCCACATATAGACTGAGAAAGAAAATAAGTTTGAAACATGAAGAGTATCCCAAAACATTCTCAGCTCTTTTATTACAGGAGCATGCAGGCTGACCCAGTTAACTAACTAGAGCCCCATAATTATATATAAAAATCATGTATATATAAACAAGGGTCTCTCTCTAGAGAGACAGCATCTTCAAGTAACCTCTCTGATTGGCTCAGTGTATGCTGGTACTGTCACCACACCCCAACAATCCGCTCAGCTCTGCCGAGAGGCAGTGCGGAGTATAAACCCTCTTGTATCTATGAACTTAAGAATGAATCTTTAGTACCAGTTTAAGCCAGTTAAACAAGTGTTTTATACCCAAACCCCTTGTGGTCAAATGTGATACTGCAGTTACAAAAAGTTTGAGCTGCCCCAGTGGTATGTTTCTGCTTGCCATGCACTTGGTACACCAAAGTCATACGTTATTTATACAGACATAGGACAAAACAATGACACTTTGGTATTCTGTTTGTAACTATGTAGAGACAGATTTCACATTACGCAATGTAGCCACGCTCCTAAAGTTTAGGATGCCTGGCTACCAGCTGCCATATCTAAAATGTAAGTAAGTATCTGTTCAGTGGGTTCCTCCCAGTCTGAGAATTTGAATAGATCCACATGTCAACTCAGTTGCACTGTCTACATGCAAAGCTGTAGTTACATCAGAACCTTGTGCATTCACCCTTGTCCCAGGATCAACTTTAGCTAGATGTATTACGTATATTTAAAGTGCAAATATCTATATCGGAGCTTCAGAACCCGAGGTAGTCATTAGGCTAGGGAGAAGAACCTAGGGAGAGGGCTAAGGAGAAGATCTTTTTTTTGGGGGGGGGGGGTGCTATTGGTAGATCACTCATGGAAAACTCTGCCTCCATAACTCCATCGAGTGGGAGCATTTCAGAAAAAAGGTGCTAAAATATTAGTAAAATCCATGGAAACCAATGGAATGCTATGACAGTTTGCTCCAAATGTAGCACCTTTTTTTGCCTTGATAACTCTAACCCTATATGTGTTCAATTATTCCTGAGTTTGACTATTGTCATCGGAACTCTACCTATCCAACTTGTATATAAAACATGGAGCTTCCTGAAAACAGTAATTTGTATGGCATTACCAAGGGTAAGAACGGTAGGAGAAGCACATGGCATCTGCTGGTGCAACATATGATGTAGATTGGAGCCTGTGTTCATTAAGAGAAAAGGAAATGTATTTTTTTTTTTTTTAAACAGCCATTTGCGACCAGTAGGAGGTCATAGTGATTATCCTCCACTCAATCAGAACTCTCAAACAGATAGGAGATTTAAAGATTACAGGAGAGATTTAAAAAAGGCAAATCTGATGTGTTAAAACCTTTAAACGCGGTGTTTGCCCTGGCAAGCTGTTCACAAAAACTTGTTAAGACTTCTTTGTAAATAACTTCAATCCGCTCGACTGACATTAATACCACATCAGAGGTGGAAGAGATCCTCCATCCTTACTACAAAGCAGCCCCTTGTGCTCCTAAACTGAAAACATCTGAGCTATAGTAAATGTTAGCAGCTCCTCTGTGACAGGGTTCACCGTGCTTAGGTTGACGGGTAGATTGCATCCATAGTTTTGGCTCATTGCGGAGAACCTAAATCCTGTTGGACTCCATGGTTTAGGTTCCTTTTTCATCTCCCTATTTAGAGAGTTGGGTAATTGAAAACATTTCATTGATATGAGAAGGGTTAACATTACTTCCCCAAATTCGGGATATCTCAGGACATTAGCCACCTCCCCATTAGGGTTGCCACCTAGCCGGTATTTTACCGGCAGGCCGGTAAAAAAAATTGGCATCAGGCCAATGTTAAGTCTATGAAGAGAGTACCAAGGCCGGTATTTTTCTGAAGAAAAGGTGGCAGCCCTACTCCCCATCCATTGATGGAAGGAACAGTATTATAACTCTCTCCAATGTCAGACACAAATCTAGATTTTACTATGCGAATTAAAAATAAAAAAATATATATTAGAGCCTTGAGTTCGACCAGTCCTCCACTCCTCTAAATCTATAAGAACCAGAGTATAATTACTAAAGCTGGGGGGGGGGGGGATGGGGAAAGAAGAGATTCTTAATGACACACACCCATACATCAACCACTCCGTACATACACGGTGGGTGGGGTCCCTACTAGAAAAGTACTGTTCACGCACAGAATTAAAACTCCCTCCTGACATCCGCACTTTTAATTCTGTGTGAACGTGTCTAGTAGTGACCAATCCAGTGATTGCCGAGTGGTTGGTGTCTGGGCATGTCATTAAGGATCCTTTCTGTTTTTTTATCCCCAGTATCGGTAATTCATAGTTGCCACCATTGGCCATGTTTCCAGGGACACATATTTGATGCAGAAAGAGCATGCAAAGTACAGCCCCGCAGTATGTAGGATGCATATACGCACAGACAGAATCCAATTAATTAATCATAGTAGGTCCTATGAGCTCTCCACCATGATTAATTAATTGGATTGTGTCTGTGCGTATATCCATCCTACATACTGCCGAACTGCACTTTGCATGCTCTTTCTGCAGCATGTGGAACAAATATGTGTCCCTGGAAACATGCCCGATGTTGGCAACTATGGGTAATTATACTCTGGGTCTTTCAGTTTTAAAGATGAGAACAAGTGTAAAATTCCTACACTTGATGAGATCTTTTAATTAAACATTAATTAATTGTTGGTCGACAGCTGTGCTTTCAGTTACATTTTAATGTGGCCTGTCAAGTTTAACACCCTATATGTCTGATATATGCCCCCTTTTCTAACTTCTGTACTTAAAAGGCTGTAAGGTTAATTACAAAGTGCTAGTGAGTCCACATATTGGTGCAATGCATTGTACATAGATTAAATATCATCATGTCTGCTGTAGACTAGTAGAGTTCTGTTCGCACTCTATACACTACACACCTGGATTCATGCTGGCAAAGGGTTCCTGGGAAACAGATGAGCAATTTGCAAATTCCTTTGGCAGCAAAGGGGTTAGTAAGTGATAGTAGCTTTGGAGATGTACATATGATTAGTAGTGCTGATCCACAACACATCAAGGGATTTTCCTCCTGCGAAAGTAAATGAATAGCAGAGGCTCCCAGATCCCACCAGACAAGAGACTTGCAGGAAGCAACATCTGCAGGAGCAGAGGATTTCTTAGCAACTCTGAAAAGCACTCCTTTAGAGCATGCATCAGACCTGTCATTAATTCATTATATCACACTGGATTTTACAGCCCCACTGAGAGGCCCAGTCATTAAACTTGACAGTAAATTAAGCCTGTCAGTGCAGTTAACTGCATGGAAAAACCCTGAAAGGGTTAACATGTCTCTTCAGTGAAACTACCTCCTTTAAAAAAAAAAAAAAAATTTAATGTTTGCTTTTGATTAGAAAAATTCTCCAAATGATGGATCCAGCCAGACTAAGCCTTGAAGTTACTATGATTTTTTATTTATTTTTTTTCTATACATTTTTATCATTCAGTTAAGTTTGTTTATGCACAATACACATTCACAAAGTAAGAGCTGACCCTGCAGAATGTTATTATAAATCTCAGATCTGACGAATTTTTTAAAATGTTGTTTTTCATTTCTTAATTGGGCAAACACTTTAAATGTTATTAGCATGTATGTTTAGGGGGAGAGGAATTTAAAGGTGGTCGGTCACCTTTTTTTGAGAATTCGGGCGAATTGTATTTTTACCCTGAGAATATGTTTCGGTTTTATGTTTTTATTGGACTATTGGTGTGTTAATTAGTTATTTTACCTCTGCAAAAAAAAAAAAACCCTGTGGCTTTCTTGTGACATAACAAATACTGAACGTCTTCCCTGTCCTGATGTGACCTCATGTTTCGGATTATTCTTTCTAAAAATTGGGAGATTTTCTTAGCTTCCGCCAAAGGGTTTTGATAAATTAACGGGGACAACTATTCAAATTATTCCAAAACGACTGTCCAGAGTGAGGCAGGCATTTCAGTCATTTATCAAAAAAGACATTTTCTCTGCGGAGAAGAAGTACTGCGTCTGCCAATGTAGTGTAACAGCGTCATTGGTCGTGGTCGGTACCGCTGTCAGTGTGAGTGACAGCAGCAATGCAAGCGCGGTGGAGCTGTCACTCTACCTTCCAAGCTCCGCCCCTTGGTGTCCGGATTCAAATGGGGGGGGGGGGGGAATGTTGGGAGTTATGCTGCACAGTCAGTATTTCAGGCTTGGCGGCAGTATTAAAGGGACTGTATCACCTGAATATTTTTTTTACTGAGCATATAGAGCATAAAAATTGATTGAAAGTGATCTAAACGTTGTTTTAGCAAAACTTCAAACAAATGTCTAAATTAGGAGAAAAATGTGTTTTATATGTGTGTGTGGAGTCTCCTGCTTATGACATCACCATAGTTGCCACCATCGGCCATGTTTCCAGGGACACTTATGTGTTCCACATGCTGCAGAAAGAGCATGCAAAGTGCAGCCCAGCAGTATGTAGGATGGATATAAGCACAGACACAATATAATTAATTAATCGTGGTCCTGTGAGATCTCCACCCTGATTAATTAATTGGATTGTGTCTGTGCGTGTACCCATCCAACAGACTGCTGGGCTGCACTTTGCATGCTCTGTGGAACAAATATGTGTCCTTTGCATGTGGAACAAATATGTGTCCCTGGAAACATGGCCAGTGTTGGCAACTATGCATCACCTGTGGCACATTATGCACATAAACTGCTTTTCAATGGGAAATATGTCATTTGCATACTGTGCCACGGGTGATGTCATAAACAGGCGACTCCACAGACACATTTAAAACACTTCTCCCCCCCCACCCTTATTTAGACATTTGCTTGCAGTTTTGCTAATACAATGTATAGACCATTCCCAATGATTTATTTTATGCTCAACATGCACAGTAACAACAATCTTCAGGTAATACAGTCCCTTTACTTTTATGGAGGCAATAGCATGGCTGATATTTTATTGAAGAAATGCTACTTTTAGTCCTGAGGCACAACATTTCACCTCTACAATCAAAATAAACCTTGTAGGAAGTGGACAACTTTCACAAGTTACAGTTCAAATGCAAGAAATATTATAACATTTGTAAATTTTTAAACATGTCTGCTGCTATGTGTAAAATATCCTTATCTTTAAAATGTTGTTATTTCAAGAGATTTCAGGCTTTTGTTGCATAGGAAGTGCTCGTTTAGCTGGTGCAACACCAAATAATGTCCCCCAGTTGGCTAACTGAAACAATACCTTGAACTGTGTCAGTGTGTGGCATTGATTACCTGGGGTTTTGTAAATGTTGCAAAATGTATTTGATGTGCGATTGCTGTTTCTTTTAGCTACTGTTTCACTTATATATATATGTCAATTCTTAGAAAACATGTTTGAGAAGAATTGAGTCTTTGGTCCAAATATAAAAAAAAAAAATAGGGGTTTGGTACATCATTGACTAAAACCGCTAATCTTTCAAACTCTTTAAATAAAACAATTTAATGCATAGATAATGTAAAGCAGCTGTAATAAAAATAAAAAAAATGCAACAACATACAAGCAGATGTGACCGCAAAGAAATGCGAAATGCTAGATAGGGTGACAAAAGTAATAGTTCCAGCAAGGCTAAGCATTAAAACAGCTTTATTTACCTGAACTGCTGTACACCTATACAATATAGAGTCTACTCAATAAAGAGAAAACTGCAGGGAATTGAGACAGGAATTTCCAACTTAAGGCCAAAGTAGTCGAGTTGGAAAAATAATCCCATTCAGCAGCATTGGGACATTTTTCCAATTTGTCTACTTTGGCCTAAAGTTGAACATCCCATCTCAATTCCCTGCAATGGTCTCTTTATTGAGTAGACCCTTATATCTTGCCATTTTCTTCAATGTACATTATGCATACAGGTTTTTAGCTCACATGCATTATAAAGCTGGATGATTTAAGGATGATATTATTATTGAGATTTATACAGCGCATAAATAATTACGATTTCCCATAGACAGCGCATATATTTCCGTAAACCTTTTGTATAACAGCGCCACGAGTAATTGTGCATAAAATGAACAGTATGGCTAACGAATTCTGCGTACAAACCGTGATTCGAACCGCCGATCCTGCTGTCGACGGGGAAAGATGCTGCGACTGACACACAATAGAGACAGTAGAGCTGAAATGTCTGAAATAAGAGAATTGAAAAAATAAAAAAAAAGACATTTTTTTTTTAAAAAAAACTGTGAAAAATCAGTGAACAGAGAAATTAGCGTGCCTCGAAAATGAGGCAAATAATATAAAATAACCTGCCTTGTCTATCCGTCCAATCCACAGAATTGTCAGAAATTGCATGGAGCTGCATTTGAGGATAGTGACAGGTAAAGTCCAAATGAAGAGTACAAAGTAATCCATCTTCTGTAAGACATGAAAGAGCATATCTCTTCCAGAAAGCATATTCTAACATGCTGAAACAGATAGCATTCTTGCATTGAGTGCATGGAACCTTCCTCTGATCAGTGACATTCTAAAAGTAGGAGCAGGACACAGACTGACCCACATGCAACAAGAGAGCAACTCACTGCAGAAAGCATTGTGTGGTCAAAATCAAATCCCAGCTCCACAGTAGCATTTTCAAACACTACACTACAACTCCAAGCACAGGATAACTCCGAGTGGTCTCCGCCTCTTTAAACAAACCCCTCCAGTGATGTTCTGTGTCATAATGTGATAGAGGCTTGTGCTTCTTTCTACAGTTCTTCCTCCTGGTGTTAACCTGTTCCCTGCTGGAAAGGGGGTATGAAGGGTTAACATTAATGAATAAAACATATATGATTAGATGTGCATATATATCTCTGTATATGTGGGTGTGTGTGTGTGTATTTATCTCATGTGTGTGTATTTAACTCCGGTTGAAAAAAGACTTCAGTCCCTCAAGTTCAACCCTTCTACCTATCATTCCAGTTTTTTATCCAAAAGAAGCCAAACAAATACCCTAATTAAACTATTTTGAATTTTGCCACATGGGGGGAGGGGGGGTTCCTTCTTGACCCCAAACGGCAATCATATTTCTCCTTGGATCAAGATGTCTATTAATAATGCTTACTCTATTATTAATAGCCCTGAATGTCCTGCTTTTCTAAAAATATTTATATATAAATATAAAAAATATATACATACTACATATATATGTATATTTAAACTCAGCTACATAAATATATATATAAATATATGTAAAAGCTATTGTGCCAATTATATATATGTATATAAATTTTATATATATATATACACACACACTGACTTTTTTAAATTAATATATATATATATATATATATATATATATATATATATATATATATAGACAGTGGCGTCCCGAGGGGGCACCCCCTGCATTGTGCTGCTGAACTCTTTTTTTTTTTTTTCTGGCAGCCGCATCCCCTGGATTCGGCTGCTGGGGGAAAAAAAATCACTGTAAGGGGGGGGGGGGTCGGTAAAATAAAAACGTACTTCCTTGCTGCTCTGTGCCCTGGCGCAGGTCCGTGGCTGTGAGGGAAGCATTGTGCGCTCCCCTCCAGCCACGCGGATCAATAAAGTTTGTTAAAAAAAAGTTAAACTTCATTGAAATTGAAGCCGCACGGCTGGAGGGGAGCGCACAACGCTTCCCTCACAGCCACGGACCTGCACCGGGAGACAGAAGCAAGGAGGTAAGTAATGGGGGGGAGGAGGGGGGGGGGAATCCTGGCATATCGAGGGGCAGAATCCTTGCATATTGGGGGGAAAAATCCTGGCATTTTAAATGGAATATTGGGGGGGAAATCCTGGCATATTGGGGGGCAAACTCCTGGCATATTTAGGGGCAAAATCCTGGCATATTATATGGCATATTTGGGGGCAGAATCCTGGCATTTTAAATGACATATTGAGAGGCAAAATCCTGGTATATTGAGTGGCAAAATCCTGGAATATTAAATGGCATATTGAGGGGCAAAATCCTGGCATATTGAGTGGCAAAATCCTGGCACATTAAATGGCTAAATAATGGCATATTGAGGGGCAAAATCCTGGCATATTGGGGGGCAAAATCCTGGCATATTAAATGGCATATTGGGGTGAATATCCTGGCAAATTAAATGGCTAAAGAATGGTATATTGAGGGACAAAATCCTGGCATATTAAATGGCCTATTGGGGGGCAATATCCTAGCATATTAAACGGCATATTGGGGGGCAATATCCTGGCAAATTAAATGGCTAAAGAATGGTATATTGAGGGACAAAATCATGGCATATTAAATGGCATATTGGGGGGCAATATCCTGGCATATTAAATGGCATATTGGGGGGCAAAATCCTGGCATATTGAGTGGCAAAATCCTGGCATATTAAATGGCATATTGAGGGGCAAAATAGTGTGTCTCGGGTTATGTGTGTATTGGTGTCACTGTGTGTGTAAGTGGTAAGGGTATATGTAAGTGTGTCACTATGTAAGGGTGTGTGTGTGACTGCAAGGGTCTTTGTGTTTAAATGTGTGTTAGGGTGTCAATGTGTGACAAATTTAGAGCATGCGAGTTGAATATTTAGATGTATTCATTTTCCACACTATACATTATATATATACAAGGAGGGTTGGTGGTGTGGGAGGCATGGCGGGTCAGAGGAGGAGGACACCAAAATGCACCTTCGCCTGTGTAGATGAAAATCCTTGCACTGGCCATGACCGGACGTGACGCAACGTCACATCTGGTGTCTGTGTTTCCCTCCTCCGTGCAGGAGGGAAGACTGCACACGGGGGGCGGGGGGGGGCGGCGACACAGAGCAGAGACAGAGCAGCAAATAAGGTAAGCATTACTGTGGAAGGGGGAGGAGGGTGGTATAAAATGAGCAAAATCCTGGCATATTGAGTGGCATAATAATCCTGGCATACTGAGGGGTTAAATACTAGCATATTGAGTGGCATAATAATCATGGCTTATTGAATGGCTAAATCCTGGCATATTGAGTCGCAAAATAATCCTGGCATACTGAGGGGTTAAATACTGGCATATTGAAAGCATAATAATCCTGGCATATTGAGTGGCTAAATCCTGGCATATTGAATGGCTAAATCATGGCATATTGAGTGGCAAAATAATCCTGGCATATTGAGTGGCAAAATAATCCTGGCATATTGAATGACTAAATCCTGGCATATTGAGGGGTTAAATACTGGCATATTTTAATTGGCAAAGTGATGCTGTGGCATGGTCTGTGGGGCAAAATAACATGTACTATGAGGAAAGTGACACTGGCCAGTTCTGTGGGGCAAAGTGACACTGTGGCATGCCAAATCGTGTAGCTGCAATATGAGTGCAAGCCAAGTGCTGTGGGTGCAATATAGGTGCATGGCAAGTTCTGTGGGTACTGTATGGTGCTGTGTTAAGTCCTTTAGGTGCACTGTGGGTGCAGAGGAAGGGAATAAAAAATAGGAATGCAATTTTTCAATAAAAAATTTTTTTTAAATATAATATTAAATAATTCAAATAAGTATAAATGCAACTAGTTATAGAGAGATGTCTGTGTTTATAGATATGTATTGTTTTCGAATTGTACAATTGTCACCTTGTGGGGCTCCTGTGTGTCGCATAATTAATGGCAGTCCCATGTGTGGCATATTTATTGGGCCCCATGTGTGGCATAATTAAGGGGCTATTTTGTGTGGCATAATTATTGGGCGCTTGTGTGTGGCATAATTAAGGGGCGCCTGTGTGTGTGGCATAATTAATTGGGCTCCAAGGTGAGGCATACATTAATTGTGCTCTGATGTGGCATAATTAATGGGGCTTTGGTGTGGCATAATTTGTGGGGCTCTTGTGTGTCATAGTTATTGGGCTTCTGTATGTGGCATAGTTATGGGCTCCTGTGTGTGGCATAGTTATGTGCTCATGTGTGTGGCATAGTTAAAGGGCTCGTGGGTGTGACATAATTTTTCGGGCCCCTGTATGTGGCATATTTAATGGGCCATCTGAGTGGCATTACTAAGGAATCTGTTTGACATGGTATTGGAGGAAATCCAGGGGGGTGACACCATGAGTTACCGCACCGGGTGACACGAACCCTAGTGACTCCTCTGTATATATATATATATATATAAATCCACTCTCCGATTGGACTATTAGATTATTGCACCCTAATACACGAATCTCGGATTATTTGGATCTTTCACCTGCATCTGACAGCATTTTTCAGGTTTAACAAAGTTTTGTTATTTATTGGTAACCACCGGTGGGTATCATCAAGCAGAGCAGCACAGTCCGGGATATTATTGTTATGCATATGGCACAAAACTCTATATTTCATTTGTGACACACCTGAATGACCCAAACGAGCGGATAACACATGAGTTAGGTAAGTTTATGGAGCACTGATTGAACAGAACAATTGTTAGTAACTACACCACGGCTTTCACCTAGTCACCTAGTTAGCCTTGAACTCAAAATAATTAAAAACGTGTGGTTTGATAGTCTGTGGTGACATAAACATCGGATAATAAAATCAGCTTTCTTTCATCTGAGAAACGTAGCCAGGATTCAACATTTCATTCTATATGGTAACTTTAAATGGACACTACCACTTACCAAAGATGTAACTAGATAACCTGGTCATTTAAAACAAACACATATATAAATCATATGCCACTGTTTTTTTTTATATGCTTGAATTAATTGCATATCTACTGGCTCCATGTTGTGAATAATTCCCATGATGCAACATCATCCATAATGTTCTAGCCAGTCTCAATTTACAACTGTTACCAAAGCCTGCATGATAATGTCAAAAAAATACTCCCCTGCTCTCTTACTGGCTCCTGTGTATCACGGTGGGCATGAATAGGTGTCTTTGTAAATCTTTTTTTTACCTGCCTTCCAAGACAAAAAGAGGAGATTAACCTGATCAAACAGGATCATAACTCTGCCCCGTTGTGATGTAATAGTTACATTACCCTACCATTCAATGTAAGTCGATGATCAGAATTCTGACTTATAGACTCCATTCTAGCCCCAAAGTTAGATATTTGTGCTGTAAAGTCTCTGGGGGGGTGGCTCCCAAAAAGAAAATATTTCACAAAATTGAGGCACCCAGTCACACTTGTTTAGTTACATATTTTATTAAATACAGTCACATAAGAAAAACAAATGACATATCTGAAATCAACAATACAAAATAAAAACATTAAAACCTTTTAATTTTTTGGTGGGAGTGTCCCTTTAATTCCTTCAGGTGTTCTCTTACCTATGTTACTGTAATACACTTTTTTTTCTTTTCAATGAGCACATATTTATGTTCCCACACATTCAGCCATTTTCCTCCCACATTTATGGACTCTTCTCTATTCACTAATGGGTCTATTCACTAGAATGCAACTTTGTAAAACTTTCATTTTAAGACTATATCCAATTCAGCACCCAAGTTTCACCCGCTCTCAAAAATACATGTAAGAACCTGTAGTCTGAATGGTCTGTCGGTGTTTTTGCATAGCTCATTTTAACTTACAAGAAGTAAGGCTCTATAAAAATCATAATGTATTGATTACCTTTCAGTGTGAGTGAATCCTATTTGCCAAAATGTTTCGAGAAAATATTAGTTTGGAAAACCGCCATGTTTAAGGGACTGCATTACCTAAACATAATTTTTACTGTGAATGTAGAGAAAAAACTCGATTGAAAACTATCTATAAGTTGTGTGAGCAGGATTGCAAGCAAATGCCTAAATTAGGAGAAAAAAATGTGTTTTTTTAATGTGTCTGTGGTATCTCCTGTTTATGCCATTCTATTAAAAAGCAGCTCATTTGCATTTCAAGCCACAGGTGATGTCATAAACAGGAGACTTCACA
Organism: Pelodytes ibericus; assembly: GCA_036172795.1. Lineage (NCBI taxonomy): Eukaryota > Metazoa > Chordata > Amphibia > Anura > Pelodytidae > Pelodytes > Pelodytes ibericus. The sequence goes on from CM069862.1 coordinate 188,471,609, forward strand.
GGCGCATTTAAAACATATTTTTCTCCAAATTTAGGCATTTGCTTGCACAATGGGGTCTATTCACTAAAAGGTGAGTTACAGGTGAGTTGAGGTAACGAAATTGTTGAGATTTAATGGTTATCTCACTTTGACTCACATTGTACAGAATAACCCCCAATGTATAGATGATTTTCTTTTTTTTTTTTTATTCTCTACGTTCCCAGTAAAAAAAACAATATTTAGGTGATCCGGTCCCTTTAACACATTTCTTTTCTATGCATTTGGGCATGCATTTGTTGAGGAGCATATAACAAGGTGCATCATTCAATGTGATCCATACAGAGAACAAGACAATAAGGTAATTATGAGATATAACACGGACCTCACACAGGCAGGGTGCAGGTCGGATCACAGGAAGCCTTAGGTTCCGTCTTTCTGACAGTTCTGACTCATTGGCAGATTTGATTAGCATCAGTTTAAGAGACGAGAATTGGCATGATAGCTTTATGAATAACAGAGACCTCTACTGGTTTTGCTGGTGACGAGCCCTTTCATCTTCTCTAAATCCGCTGTAGCCACGTCTAGCCTGTGGTATTCAGGGAGACAATTCTGCGTTTTTCTATATTTACATATTACATACACTGGTAAAGCATGCACACGTTTGTTAAAGAGACTGTATCACCTAAACATAGAATACATGTAATGCTATTGCTATTCTATAAACCGAAAGTCTTTAAACCGAATGTCGTTCGGTTTATAGACTTTCGGCTTATGGAATACATGTAATGCTATTGGCTTTCTATAAACCGAACTAGAGTCCCCATTCATAAGAAATTCTTATGAATGGGGACTCTATTTCGGATTTATGAAAAGCCAATAGCATTACCAGGGCCGATCCTGGGCGGGTGCACGGGGTGCACCGCGCCCAGGCGCACCGGGAGTAAAGGCGCTCCGATGAGCACCTTTCTCCCTCATTCTGGAGGTGCGGCCCGCAGGTGAGCGCCGGCGGTCACCGCACCTCCTAAACTCATTGAGTACAGCGCGACGGGTGCAAGCTCCGCCCCGTCGCGCTGTCTGATTGCCGGATGTCTGGTGACATCCGGCAGAAGAACTGCATGACGGTGTTCTGCCTCTGCAGACACCGTCCGGAAACGTCCTCCTCCCTCCAGGGAGGGGGACCAATAGTAAGACGTGCTTTTTTTTTTTTTTTTTTTAAAGAAAAGAAGTGTGTGTGTTTCAATGTGTATGTCAGGGTGTAAGTGTGTGTTTCAATTTGTGTGTGTGAATGTGTGTGTGTGTTTCAGTGTGAATGTGTGTTTCACTGTGTGTGTGTGTGTGTGTCACTGTATGTAAGTGTGTGTGTTTCACTTTGTGTGTGAATGTATGTGTGTGTGTTTCAGTGTGAATGTGTGTTTCACTGTGTGTGTGTGTGTGTGTGTGTGTGTGTGAATGTGTGTTTCATTGTGTGTGAATGTGTGTTTCACTGTGTGTGTTTCAGTGTGTGTTTCACTGTGTGTGTGTGAATGTATGTAAGTGTGTGTGTGAATGTGTGTTTCACTGTGTGTGTGTGTGAATGTGTGTTTCACTGTGTGTGTGTGTGTGTGTGTGTGAATGTATGTAAGTGTGTGTGTGAATGTATGTAAGTGTGTGTGTGAATGTGTGTTTCACTGTGTGTGAATGTATGTAAGTGTGTGTGTGAATGTGTGTTTCACTGTGTGTGTGTGAATGTATGTAAGTGTGTGTGTGTGTGAATGTGTGTTTCACTGTGTGTGTGTGAATGTATGTAAGTGTGTGTGTGTGTGTGTGTGAATGTGTGTTTCACTGTGTGTGTGTGAATGTGTGTGTGTGTGTGTGAATGTGTGTTTCACTGTGTGTGTGTGTGTGTGTGTTTCACTGTGTGTGTGTGTGTGTGTGTGAATGTGTGTTTCACTGTGTGTGTGTGTGTGAATGTGTGTTTCACTGTGTGAATGTGTGTTTCACTGTGTGTGTGTGAATGTGTGTGTGTGTGTGTGAATGTGTGTTTCACTGTGTGTGTGTGAATGTGTGTTTCGCTGTGTGTGTGTGAATGTATGTAAGTGTGTGTGTGTGTGTGTGAATGTGTGTGTGTGAATGTATGTAAGTGTGTGTGTGTGTGAATGTGTGTTTCACTGTGTGTGTGAATGTATGTGTGTGTGTTTCACTGTGTGTGTGTGTTTTTCTCTGTGTGAGTCAATGTGTGTGTTACTGTCTGTGTAAGTGTGTGTACATAAGTGTGACTGTGTGTATTGCTCTGTGTGTGTATAAGGGTGTCTGTGTGTAATGGTGACTAAGTGCAAGCCCACCATCAGGGGTCCAGGTCACAACAGAAAAAAAAAAAAAATCCCCTGTGTTTAGCAGGTCCGCGGCTGTGTGGGAAGCGTTAAGTGCTCCCCTCCAGCTGGGGACCTGCTAAACAAAGCAGAGCACCAGGAGACAGAGCAGCAAGGAGGTAAGTACTCGGGAAGGGTGCAAATAACAAGCATAACGCTGGCATTTTAAATGGCATATTGAAGGGCAAAATATTGGCATATTAAATTGCAAAATACTGGCCTATTGAGTGGCAAAAGAATGGCACATTAAATGGCAAAGAATGGCATATTAAGGGGCAAAATATTGGCACAGTAAATTGTAAAATACTGGCATATTGAGGGGCAAAATATTACTGGCATATTGACCAACTGCTCCCAACCACCCTCCATATTACACTAGACTGGGATAACATGCTTGTTAGAGTAGGTGGGGCTAGTGGGAGACATTGTCGGCGGGGGGGGGGGGAGAAAATGTGTTCAGTAAGGGGCCCTGAAATTCCTAGTGGCGGCCCTGACTAAGTGTGTCTGTGTAAGTGTGACTGTGTGTATTTATGCATGACCCTGTGCGTAAGTGTGGGTGTGTATGTAGGCAGGGCAACTTTAACCGGTTAAAGGGGCCACCGCTGCCCACTTGACAGTCCCCATCCAGTCGGCGGCTATTTCCCGCCTCCTGCACTGAGTGTGCATAGACGGAAGACTGTGCGGAGGAGACACGAAACAGCAGCAGCAAGGTGAGTACTGGGGAATGGGGGGAGGGGGTAATGCTTTTCTTGGGAAAACTGGTGGTGGCATATTAATGGACAAAATGACACTGGCATATTAGTGGCCAAAATGACACTGGCATATTAATGGTCAAACTAACTGTGCTATATTATTGGATAAACTATCTGTGGCATATTAATGGGCAAGCTATCTGTGGCATATTAATGGGAAAACTATCTGTGGCATATTAATGGGAAAACTATCTGTGGCATATTAATGGGCAAACTGGCAGTGGCATATAAATGGGCAAACTGGCTGTGGCATATTAATAGGCAAATACACAGGATTATGAGGAGGGAGAGACATACATGTGAGTTATGAAGAGAGAGACAGCAGACATGGGTGTATAGAAGGAGAGACAGACATGCAGAAAAAAAGACCACCATGGGGAGCATGAGGAACAGAAAGATAGACATGGAAAAATATATGGGGTATGAAGGGAGAGATATACATGAGGGTATGAGTTGAGAGAGAGTTATACATGAGGGTATGAGTTGAGAGAGAGTTATACATGAGGGTATGAGTTGAGAGAGAGAGAGAGTTATATATGAGGGTATGAGTGGAGAGAGAGTTAGTAACCGGGAACGGGGGACTAATAAAAGTACTCCAAAAAAATTGGGCAGACTAGATGGACCGAATGGTTCTTATCTGCCGACACATTCTATGTTTCTATGTTTTATATATGAGGGTATGAGTGGAGAGAGAGAGAGATACATGAGGGAATAAGTGGAGAGAGTTATACATGAGGATATGAGTGGAGAGAGAGTTATATATGAGGGTATGAGTGGAGAGAGAGAGATACATGAGGGTATGAGTGGAGAGAGAGAGATACATGAGGGTATGAGTGGAGAGAGAGAGAGATACATGAGGGTATGAGTGGAGAGAGAGAGAGATACATGAGGGTATGAGTGGAGAGAGAGAGATACATGAGGGTATGAGTGGAGAGAGAGAGATACATGAGGGTATGAGTGGAGAGAGAGATATACATGAGGGTATGAGTGGAGAGAGAGAGATACATGAGGGTATGAGTGGAGAGAGAGATACATGAGGGTATGAGTGGAGAGAGAGAGAGAGATACATGAGGGTATGAGTGGAGAGAGTTATACATGAGGGTATGAGTGGAGAGAGAGAGATACATGAGGGTATGAGTGGAGAGAGTTATACATGAGGGTATGAGTGGAGAGAGAGATACATGAGGGTATGAGTGGAGAGAGAGAGATACATGAGGGTATGAGTGGAGAGAGAGAGATACATGAGGGTATGAGTGGAGAGGGAGAAAGACATGGCGGTATGGGAAGAGAGAGACACGTGAGTGACTGACTTGGTGGAATATTATTTATTGCTCCTTGTGTACTTCTTTTCCAATGATGCTCAGCCAGACTAATAGGAGACTTTGGCTGGTTGGACATCATGGGAACTGTAGTTAAAACTGCTAGCCAGCAAAAAGTCTCCCATGTTGCTGGCTGAGCATCATAGACATAAATAAAACCACTACACTGTTTTACGGCCAAATAAATATCTTTATTTAAAATAAAAGCTTGTGTTGGTCCTTTATCTAAAAATAAAGTTTGTGCTCTTCACAAGAATACCCCCACCCCAATAATGAAAAATTGGTATGCCTGGAACATACATGTGTAAAGGGGAGGGGTTTATCATATAGCCACGCCCACCTGGGGGCGCCAAAAAAATCCTGCACCCAGGCGCCCGTGACCCTAGGATCGGCCCTGAGCATTACATACAATGTAATCGCCGAACCCAGAACTCCAACACGAACATACAGTGGAATGTCCGTGTTCGGGTCCGGGGTCAAAAAAACGTAATGTTCGGTACGAACCCAAACAGTGCGATTCGGGTTCGCTCAACACAAATCATTATTAATCATTTGCTATACTCTACATTCACAGCAAAAAAAAAAACATGGTTTAGGTGATACAGTCCCTTTAAAGGAATCAGCTCATTTTAACATGCTGTAATATTGACAGTCTTTGAATCCCTCTATAGTTTGTAGGTAGCAAGTCACTACCCCCTGTATCTAATGATTTGTCTAAGAAGCAGGGACATTTTTTTACATGATTAAGGTGAAAAGCTAGGACTGAGATTAATACTGAACGTTTCCTTAAATAAATTGGTTATTTTGAAAAACACCAGGAATGGACTTAAAGATAAACTCAGCTAAAAAACAAAAAAATGGTTCCCTATAATTAAAATCACAAGCCACAATGCAGCTGAATGCACTAAAGATATACAGAAATATAAAACACACACAAATCTAGTCTATACGACTCAACGGGGTCAAGGATCCAGAGACTTACATCACACTGTTAGCGGGATGAGAACCAGTGAGTCCCAAGACCCCGCTTAAAGGGACTGTACCACCTAAACATTGTTTTAACTGTGAAAGTAGAGAGAGTTAAAAAAAATGATTGAAAATGATCTATACATTGTGCTAGCGGAATTGCAGTCAAATGCCTAAATTAGGAGAAAAATGTGTTTCAAATGTGTCCTTTATGGACGTTGAGTTCCCTTAACTGACCAACTACCATAAGCTGTGCCCTGATCAAACAGAACCCGCATTGGTAGGAGGACAGCGGCTAACTACACAAGAAATAGCAATTGGTCAGCTTTGAACTTGGAGGCTACGCTTTATTCTATTACAGGGTAGCACCACCACCACCCTGTCCGTGGAACCTTAATAAAGTGGCACTCTGGGTAACTGTTTTGTGGACAATCCGGAATTGCCCCTTTCTTTACCAGCGACACCAGGTACAGCCTTGATTAGTATTTGCTGTATTTAAGTAAACATAGCGGATAAGGTGCTGCATAAGCAGAATAAAAAGATATGTATATTTATAGATTTTCACATATATACTGTCAAACGAGGGAAATCCACCCTTTAGTATCCCGGAGGCATCCCACCTTCTGTGTCATCTCTACTGTAAGCATAAACTATATTCTAGCAGATAGTGGCACGTTCACCATCACTTTGCCTTTAGGGCAAGTCCTAAATAATCCACTGATTACAGTCAGTGCTGTTTTGTTTTCCAGGCATACTTACTTTCCTGGCTAATCTTTAAAGTCTACAAATAGTAAAATAAACAAATTAAATAGGATAGCATGCATTTTTAGCATCCGTTTTAAAATCGGTTTTAATCACTAGCGTAGATCTCCCTCCTGTAATAAAAAAAAAAAATTTAAAAATTCATAGCCAAAATATGAAAATTTTATCTTTTTTTCATTAATGGGTAAGTGAATTTAAAAAAAATATATTAATATAGTAATTAGTGTTGAATGAACCCGAACCGCACTATTCGGGTTCGTACCGAACATTACGGTTTTTGGACCCCAGACCCGAACACGGACATTTCACTGTATGTTCGGGTTGGAGTTCGGGGTTCGGCGATTTAATGGCCCGTTTTGAAAGGCTGCAGGGAAGCCAATCAGAAAGCCCATAGAATTACATACATATACATTGTATGTAATGCTATGGGCTTTCTATAAACCGAAAGTCTATAAACCGAATCTCTTTCGGTTTATAGACTTTCGTTTTATAGAATGCATGTAATGCTATGGGCTTTTTATAAACCGAAAGTCTATAAACCGAATCTCTTTCGGTTTATAGACTTTCGGATTATAGAAAGCCCATAGCATTACATGCATTCTATAAAACGAAAGTATGTTCAATGGCAGTTAATGTTACGTTTGGCCAGTAGATGGCACTGTTGTAATACGAATGGTTACATTCGTGTAACCTGAAGGTTTAAATGTATCTTTCAAAGTTACTTAATTATAGACGAAAGTCTATAAACCGAATCTCTTTCGGTTTATAGACTTTCGGATTATAGAAAGCCCATAGCATTACATGCATTCTATAAAACTAAAGTCTATAAACTGAAAGAAATTCGGTTTATAGACTTTCGGTTTATAGAAAGCCCCTAGCAATTACATACATATACATTGTATAAAAATTGGGCAGACCAGATGGACCGAATGGTTCTTATCTGCTGACGCATTCTATGTTTCTATGTTTCTATGTTTCTATGTATGTAATGCTATGGGCTTTCTATAAACCGAAAGTCTATAAACCGAATCTCTTTCGGTTTATAGACTTTAATTTTATAGAATGCATGTAATGCTATCGGCTTTCTATAAACCGAAAGTCTATAAACCGAATATCTTTCAGTTTATAGACTTTCGGTTTATGGAATACATGTAATGCTATTGGTATGCTATAAACCAAAAGTCTATAAACCGAAACAGATTCGGTTTATAGAAAGCCAATAGCATTACATGTATTCCATAAACTGAAAGTCTATAAACCGAATGTCTTTTGGTTTATAGACTTTCGGTTTATGGAATACATGTAATGCTATTGGCTTTCTATAAACCGAAATAGAGTACCCATTCATACGAATGGGTCAACTGGGGACTCTAACTACAGCGATTATTCAAACTACAGCGATTATTCAAATTACAGTGATTATTTTAGTGGGTGCTATACTACATATTTGTACCCTGCCCTGAGCCCAGTGCCACAGAGAGTGCAGTGCACTTGCAACTGCATGTGTGCCAGGAACATGACTTTAATCCTGTTCTGTTAGCTCAGTGGGCAACATCTAGGCATTTTTAAATACTGCAATTTGTTGGTGTTAAATATTACATTTGCGTCCTGCACTTCATATCTGAGAGTCAAATAGAACCGTCAAATACTGTGCTTACAGCACACTTTGAAAAATTCTAATAGTTTTGGGTGGTAAATAGTACATTTGCGTCTTGCGGTGCACTTCATATCTGAGAGTCAAATAGAACCGTCAAATACTGTGCTTACAGCGCACTTTGAAAAATTCTGGCTACCTCCTCCTCCAGCGCCGCTTTCACATACACCGCCACGGTCACTGCCTCCTCAACCTATGGGTCACTTAGTATAAACTGAAAGAGAATACCCTGCACTCCAACCCTCTCTCAAATGGATAATTCTGTTGATCCTCCTGGCAGCCATGCTTTAGATTTAGATTTATGTTCTTCCAACGCTAAAATCAAAGATTCCATCTAGTGCTATTTTATGGCTCAGCTGTATTTGTAATTTGTATGTATTTTATGTTATTTTAAGTTATTTCCCTATCCACATTTGCTTGCAGGGCACTTGTCCTACTCTTACCCACATTTTACTTAATTTTGCAGCCCTCTAGCCCTTTCCAGGACTTTTTTAGAGGCATTTTAGTGACCAAAAGTTCATGTCCCCATTGACTTCAATGGGGTTCGGGTTCGGGGTCAAGTTCGAGCATGGACCCAGACATTTTTTCGAAGTTCCGCCGAACCCGAACATCCAGTTGTCCGCTCAACTCTAATAGTAATATATATTTTTTTTAAACGCTATAGATCTTCCCCCCCCCCCTCCATGAAATAAGCAGGCTTTCATTCCAATCCCTTCAGATGGATACCAACTTGAAATAGAATCTGCAGGACACATTACATTATTGTGTTCTCATCCATACTCAAGCTTGCCACCCAGCCAGGGCCTTACTTGTTAAGTCTGTGGAGGCAATAGCGGAGCCGTTATTTTCTGGAAGATAAGATGGCCGCCCTATTGTTGTGGTTCTATCGATACATTCAGTGCAGTGTTTTAAGGTGCAGCCTACTATTTAGTAGACAAAATGTGTTAAATTATTATTTTATTAATTCTTCCTGTCCCATAAAATCTTGAAAGGGGTATACACTAGACCGCAGGGAAACTGAATATTAAAAGAAAGGTAGTTTAACACAAATAGAGGGACATGTACTAAAAAAACGCAAATATATTTTATGTGCAAAACTATTTTTGTGCTTTGCTCCTATTGCAATGTACTAAATATTTAACACTAAAATAGTACATACGAGCAAATTGCGAATAAAAACGGGCATAATTGAGAATAAAAACAGACAATTTTGCGAATACTTTTTCTACCTCTTTTGATAGCACTCGCTAAAAGCTGGTGTAATTTTCACACGCAAATAAGAATTATTTTTCACAAAATATTCACAAGATTCTTTAGCATGAGCAAGTAAAATCGCAATTTATTAGCGCAACCGTACAAATGCACGCTAAGTAAAAATAAACGGAAGAGGCGCAAATCAGGGAAAACAAGCGCAAAATGTTACAAATAGTCACAAATTGCTCCTTACTCGTGTTTTACCTACTTTTTTCCCCACTGCACTTGTTTAGTACATGACCCCCATAGTCACAAGATAAGCACAGACTACCTAAGTCAATAATAGATCTGTGAAACCAACAAGTAGGTGGAAGAGTCCCTTTAAAGGCTAGTAATAAATACTATGTATCTGTCATGGGAAATGTGATCCAGAATTCAAGAAAGAACTCCATTCTCGTGCATCCCTAGGGGTATCCAAAGCTCTTCAACTCAATAAAGATGAATGGGTATATCTGCCATGCATCACAGCTGTTATCTAAAAAAAAAAAAAAAAAAGATGTTACATCATACAGAAAGTTATAAAAGTTAATATAGACGATGAAAGAGTATTTTAAAAAGATTATCCCAGTTCTAAAGAAACCAATTTCAGTGGTTAAATATCTTTATTCTTACCTCCTTCCAGATGCTTCAAGCAACAAAAAAAATCAAAACCCAAGATTTAAAACCAATTATAGAAAACAAAATACTGTCCAGTGATATATTTTTTTAATTCTGATCTTTCATACCAGTCTCACATCAAGAGGATGATGTGATGGGATAGAATATAGTGCTGAATAGAGGCCAGCCATCTGGAAATCCTTCATAAATTGGGGGGGGGGGGGGGGGGCGAGCCACAGTCACAGTGCACTTGGAGGTAAGCAGCTTCCACATTCTACCTGAAGTCTGCATAGGTGGCCTTAGGCTAGTTGAATATTATCCAAGAGAGGCACCTGGCTCCTCTGGAATCCTGCCAAAGTTGTAACACAGAAATATTCTGACTATCGCAAAAATTGTGCAGTGTCTTTAAAAAAAAAAAAAAGAGAGAGAGAAAAGTATGCTTTGAAGCGATGTTTAAAACCAGAAGGTCCCTCATTTTTCATGGAAAAGCTAGTGATTCTGTGCTTCTTTTTAATATAAAGCAAAATACCCCATGACATGGGGGCATATGTATTTAGTATTATTATTAATGGCCATTCTAAGGAAAATATAATTTGGCTTGAATTCATGCTCTGTTTTTTTGTCTAATTATGTATAGCTTCTGATTATTTTAACATGTAATTAACCTAGCATCTTTTACCTCCTGGGTCAGTTTTAATGTCACACATAGAAACAGTGAATGTGTCAACAGATAGGAACTCTTTCGCTCATCTAGTCTGACCAATTTTCTTTATATATACTTTCATTGGTTCCTAACATTGTCTAATATCTAGGATAGCCTTTTGCATACCCCAGGCATGCTTAAACTCCTTCACTGTGTTTACCTCTACCCAGTGGTGTATCTTGGTTTTGTGCTGCCCTAGGCAGACAAAATCCCGGCACCCTCCAAACCACGTCGCACCCACTCGACATGCCCCATCACCCCATTACATGCCCCATCACCCACATTGCACACACATTAAATGCCCAATCACCCCATTACATGCCCCATCACCTAAATTCCATACACACTAAATGCCCCATTAACCCCATTAATAGGAAGGAGCTAAAGCTTGCTGAATGGTGGAGGAGGGAACGAAAATGTTTGAAGGACCAGAAGTGTGCTTTAACACCCTCTGATAAAGTGCCATCCTCTGGCAAAGTACCACCCTAGGCGAGTGCTTTGTTTGCCTTGTGGAAGATACTCTACTGCCTCTCCCACTTCTGCTGGAAGACCATCCATACATCCACTACCCTCAGAGTAAAGTAATACTCCCTGATATTACTTTTAAATCTTTGCCACTCTAAGTCACATAAGTGCCACGTAGTGGAGAGTTCCAATGCCTGTCCATGAAAATGCACAGCGAATATTAATGTACATTCGAGCAACACTAATGCCACACCCATACGTATTGGGAATTCCTATTCATCTCTAAGGGAAATCAATTTGCTCACAAGTGTTTACTGGGGATACCATTATCGGGAGATAGTTGGAGATGTCATAGTGGGAGAATCCATCCCGGGAGAAATTTTTTAACATTTTCCTGTATTTTTAATATAAAAGCAAAAATTGTGTTCCTCATGGAAAACTATATCATTTGAGTTCCTTTGAGTTCTGTAAAGGTAACTTACATAACCAATGGCAAAATGAAAGCTATGTAATAATTTCTATTATTTTAATTAAAGCGATATACATTTTCGTAGCAGTTTTGACTGGCTTCTGGGTGAAACCATTCTCTTATGAATGGGGCTAGCGGTGTTTAACTCCACCTACTTACAGACTGTATTGCCCACAGTCAACACTGGCTCCACCTATTCTCCTCAGAAGCTGTCCTCATTTCTGCCACAGGTGAAGAGATCTCCAGGCCATGGTGCCACCAGTAGAAATATTATATGCCCATGCTCTCAAAAGAAGTCATTGAAAAATGTTGACCATATCAAACCACCACACTTAAAAGGGTAAAAGTGTTGCTGTAAGTGTCAAATAATGAGTACCTCTTGTTTGCTTGACCTTTTGCATTAAACACATCTGCCGAGCGTAAGTTCTGATAGGCGGAAGAATAGCTGATGTCATCACCCAGATAGTTTTGCTTTGATTAATTCAGTGGGGACTGGAGGTGTTGAAGGCACATTCACACTTCTTAAATGTAATATACATAAATCCTCAGAAGTATCGGGATGGATGTGTTGTTTTAGCTTTAAAAAATTATTACCAGTGGATGTCACATGGGTATATAAGTGTAGGACAAAGTCAAAGACCCGCCAGGGCGAGGAATAGATCAGAATCAACATTCTGACATGTTCTATTGGTCAAGTGACAGATGGCAGGAAATTATAGAACCTTAGAATGTGTCGACAGAGAAGAACCATTGGGCCCATCGAGCTGGTCCTAATTAAAAAAAATAAAAAAATGATATAATTAAACTTTGCAAAAGTCACTCTCAGCACAGTGGGATTTTAGGAGCCTGGTTACAAAACAAGTGAAATGTAACAGTCAGTCATTCATAGCTGAGCTGAAAAATGGTCCAACTTGCCTTTCTTTCTAACTCCACCATTAAAACCTGATTTTTGTCATTCTCTTGTGAATTCATCGGCATTGAGTGTTTATTGATTAACACCCTTATATATATAATCAGCCAGACTCCATCCCACTTTACATGCACCTTGATATGCAAATTAACTACTTTTCAATGAAAGTGTATCATTTGCATGTCAAGCCACAAGTGATGTCATAAACAGGAGACTTCCCACATTTTTTTCTTCATTCACAGTAAAGACAATGTTTAAGTGATACTGTCCCTTTAACAAACAGTCTTGCCCTGCCACATAGACCACACCTAAGCTGATGGAGCAACATTCCGTTTTGGTGTCTGTGGTCTTGCTGGCTCGAAGCAAATAACATTATTTCAGTTTTGTTTTGATTTGTGGACAACTGCGTTTTACTTTGGGCATGATTGTCCTAAAATGTATTTGTTTATTCACCGACCTCAGAGTGGGTTTTGTTGGATGATATGTAAAAAAAGTAAACTAAGGTTTGTTCTAGGCTGGTACAGTAAGAGTCAGAGTTATCATGTTATATATATGTATTTGTGACGACATATCGACACTTGGTTCGTTTACCTGTAAGGACATTTCAATATCAGTTGGGCAGACTGATTCTATGTTGTTATGCTTTCATTTTCCAATCACCAATTCACTGATGTACCAAAGATATGATGGTCTGTTTTATATATCTGCTGCTTGGTAGTCCACCACCAGAATGGCACTGTTCTTAGCCGATCTTTGCTCATGGCAGTATGATCGCAGAACTCAGCATAATGCGTCAGTTTTAGGGTTGTGTTGTTGATCTCAGGTCTCACTTGACAAATAAAACAGACACGCAGAGGCCTGTTCCAGAGGCTGCCTAACACATCAGTAAAATGGAGGGTGGTTTAAAAGTTCCGTGGTCCATAAATGATTTCGAACCTTCTAGGTAAAGCCCTTGTCTGATTTATGTTAGCTTTCTGAACTTAACTCCCAATTTAAACATAACTGCTTAATCTCTTAATCCTGGACTTTTGGTGGTCCTTGAGGACAGGTTTAAGGAGCACTGGACTAGAAGAGTGAATGGCATCAAACATAGATTTAGACCCAGGTGTCCAATACAGAAATGACCCACAACTACTTGCCAATCAGATTCCAGTTTGCCTGCAGTTCAAGCTCTGGGAACTTGAACTATGGGAGTTTGCTGCCTGGATTTTGGCATACTCTATTAGATTAGATTTTTCCACCTATTAGGTGTTTCCCTAATCTCTCAGTGTAGAACATGGAAATCAACCTGGACCAAGAATGAGTCCACGGGTGCTTGCTTATACTTTAATGCAAACTAGAGCCTCACCATTGTTGTTCAACCCACAAGGCTCTGGACTGCTGAGCAATATTTTACCCACATGGGGGTGTATCTAGTCTTTCTTTTCTCCAGGAACAAGGGATATAAATGTGGGGTTAAACAGTCTACTGCTGACCTATCTCCAACTCTTACGATATATAGTCAAATGCAAACAATTATCCTCCAAAGAATAAGCTTATTAAAAAAATAAATATCCCTGTGTTTGTTATAATAGAGATGTACAGATTCAATAAGAAAGCTTGCTTGGATATAGAAGGTCTAGAAAAAAAAATCTTAAAATCAAGATTCGCTAAAATATAGTTTTTTATCGATTTTCATTTTTCTGGAACATGCATTGTAACAGCAAAAACATATGTGTAGAAGCAGATGCCAACTGTATCCCTGATATTCGAAAACTGAAATTCTGTTGCAGATACAAGAGAAAAAATTTACAAGTGACTAAACGTATGGGCTGTTGTTTTTTTGTAGGCAGATATTAGCTGGGGGACCAGAAATCACATTCAAAACAAAAATGGGGATTACATTGCACTAGAACAACATGAATCACCAATTTATTACTTTATGGTTGCATTCTTCTTTTTTACTACCAATAGCTAAGCCTCATCTAATATATTTTTTCTCACCGTTTGCCCTGTGAAGGTAAATATAGTGTAAAACACATTAATATTCCCCCGCATAAGTGAAGTAAATGATTTAGTATCGTGTTTGATTCTGCTAAAGTCTTAGTGTACATGTGGTTTTAATACTTATCTTAAATACAAATAATAATTTGATTCAATTTTACATTAGGGATGAAAATATTGGCAAAATCCATAGCATATTTTACCCAGAGTCCCCCTGGTTTGGAAGCTGCCCACGGAGTGATACACTTCCTGCCTAATCAAATGGGAAAATGGTCCACTTTAGACCAAGGATTCCCGTATTGTTCCAGTGGATTGGCACATTTTGTAGCTGATGCCTTAACCTCACATCCATCATTTTCATTAAGGGTCTGTCTTCTTCCATCTGGGACCAATCCCTTTCCTGTAGCCGGTAAAAGAGTTTCACTGTGCATCCATGTCCGTAGTTTGGATCATTTGTCTGTGTTCTATGAACGCTAGGATTCTTTATCTAGTTTAACTGGCATAATAAGGTTTCTGGTTTCTGGGATGGTTAGGTGAACTATGTGGTTGGGGGCAATCTAGATGGGTAATTAGTACTTTTTCTTTTATCTCTAACTACCGTATTTTCCCTCGTATAAGACGACTTTTTAACCCCTGAGAATCTTCTCAAAAGTTGGGGGGTCGTCTTATACGCCGGGTACTGGGATCTACTCACCTATTTTCTGCTCTGTCTCCGCTCGCGCTGTTAAGCCGGTCCGTGGCTGTGAGGGAAGCGTTGTGAGCTCCCCCTCAGGCCGCGCGGCTTCAATAAAGTCTGTTTAAACTTTTTTTTTAAACAAAACTTTATTGACCGCGCGGCTGGAGGGGAGCTCACAACGCTTCCCTCACAGCCACGGACCGGCTTAACAGCGGGAGACAGAGCAGAAAATAGGTGAGTACTGGGGATTGGGGATTGGGGAAAGGGGGGGGGAGGGTGTAAAAATGCGATTTTTCCGGCTTTTTAAGATGACTTAGTTGGGGGGTCGTCTTATACGCCCAGTCTTCTTATACGCCGGAAAATACGGTAATAGGAATATGGATTTTGGATCATTTGCTATTATTTCCCCTTTTTTTTTGCCTCTTTTTTTGCACATAATTGGTCTCCCCTTGCATCAAAAACACCTGACTCAAAGCAACAGATGGAATGTATGTAATCAATTGAGAACAAGGTAGGGGGGAGCACACCACAAAAGAAATAAGAAGACTAATAAAGGGTATAATGCAAAAGATATTTTAATAAATAGTAAAAAATACAAGAAAAATAAATAAATACCCACTAATACATAAAAAATGCAAAAACATGCAGACAAGAATGAAGCAGGGGAGGACACACTGTGCAAAAAAACGGAGGACACCAACGAAAGCCTTTATCAAGGTGTCCACCTGCTTCATTTTGTCCTATGTACACTTTTTTGATATTTATTACATATTTACTATTTATTAAAATATATTTTGCATTATATCCTTTATTAGTCTTCTTATTTGTTTTGTGGTCTGCTCCCCCCTACCTTGTTCTCTGTTATTTCTACTACTGGGGGTGTATAGTGGACTCCCCCTGGGGTGATGCACCTATTTTTCTTGTTGTTGTTATTTAATTTTGGTGTGCTTCTCTGACCATCTGTTTTATATGTATGTAATCAATTAACAGAATTTTGGAATGTCTTGTCGATGTTTGTTTGTTATATGCAATCAACTGGTTTTATGGTATATTTTGTACTTTGTTAAGAGAGTGAATAAAACATTAAAAAGAAGGAAAAAAAGAAAAATTATTCTTCAGCTAGTACATTTTCGTGTACTCACTTATGTAGCAGTGGTTTAGGTAGGCTCGGAAATATGTATGGTTGGAAGAAGATATGCTTAAATTTGCCCCAACGCAAGTTAATCCTACTGCAGATGCTCAGTTCGTAAGTAAGTGCAGTGGGTTTAATGGTAAGTTTTGATTATTTTGTTCTTCGTGGTCAGTTTAATTTATTCTCAGTCCTGCCCTGTTTATGACTGCAGAAAAAGGTCGATCCTGACAGTAACTCCCGACGCATTTCATATCAACATATTTCGTTAAGGTTTATCTTATTGGTCTTGTGCTAAAACCTGATTATCAACAGTTATATGCTGAAAGCCGATGTATTCCTTTTCTTAAAGAGCAGTGCAATAATTAGCTGTATTGCATTATACAGCTGACTGTCTAAATTAACTACCATCCACTGTCATCTATAGATGCACAAGTTAAACATGGTACACTTTTGTGGTAGTCTTCATGTCTCTTAAATGCCTGTGACAATGCAGATAGACTTTGTCATGTTAGGCATAAGACTGGTTATCACAGCAATCAGACACCCATTTAGATGGTATGTGTACATATACACCGATCAGCCATAACCTAATGACCACTGGTGGAAGGCCAGCGGAGGCAGTGTGATGCTTTTGGGCAATGTTCTGCTGGGAAACCTTGGGTCCTGCTATTCACCAATGTACACCGTTTCATGGAAAAGGAATTCCCTAATGACATTGGACTCTTTCAGCATAATGCTCCCTGCCACAAAGCAAAAATGGATCAGGAATCATTTGAAGAACACAACAATGAGTTCAAGTTGTTGACTTGGCCTCCAAATTCCCCGGATCTCAGTCCAATCGGGCATCTGTGGGATGTGCTGGACAGAGAAATAAAATCCATGGAGGCGCTATCTCACAACTTACAGGACTTAATGGATCTGTCTAGTGGAGTCCATGCCTTGACGGGTCAAGGCTGTATTTGCATCAAAAGGGGACCTACACAATATTAGGCAGGTGGTCATAATGGCCAATCAGTGAATATGCAGTCGGTATGAAAGAACCATTTTTTCGGGACAAATATATATATATGACTGTCTGATTGCGGGAAGGAGTTAAATACACTTTATTGTGGATTATAGTACACTGTGAGCTCTGTGATACACTCATACATACCACAAATTTGAGCATGTAAAATAGAGGGGCATCAGAGGATTTAAATTAGACGGATTTGAGTCCTAATAGGGACAATCCCCTCCTAAATAAGAACACTTGGGAGGTATGATGTAAATGTAACCCTTTGGGGTATTTCTACTCTGTGAATTGTGCAATCTACTTGTTGCAACAAACTAAACTCTGGGGGGGGGGGGGGGGAACACAAATTAAAATCCTTCAACACATCTAGTGTTTTTTTTAATCCTAGCATAACGTTTAAGTTGCCACCACAAACTAAATTTCCTTTTTTTTTCCCGTAACGGAGGGGTTGAAATACTCCATGAAATCATATGTGTGCGTCATCTGTGTGGGTTAGTCAGGTGTGCAAATTTCAGAGTTCCTCCACGTGTGAATTAGAGTTAACTCGAGCCCACCCTTGACACAATCATGCAGGTTGCAGCAGGAACTTTGGGTAAGAGTAAAGTGAGTACGATCAGATTAAATGCTAATTCCTCTGCAAACAAAACATCAATAGCGCCAACAAAATGGTGTCTAGTGCACTCAGCGGGAATAATGCTGTCTGCAAGTTAAATGTTTATTTGACATAGAAGATGAGAGCCTTGTCATCTTTCTTCCTTCTATAATTGCATCAAAATGCATTAAAGACGACAATGTCTTGCTAATCTACAGTACAAAAGGATATGTTTCACATCAGTAACGAAATGGTTCTCAGGGAAGCCAGACAAGGATATACATCCAGACCTCAACGTTTACAGTCAATCAATGGCATATGTTTTCATTAAGAAATCATATTGTACAGACAGATAACTCGATCTTCTTTTGTTTCCCTTGCAGACAAAGGCTCATTACTTACTGGTAATTAGGAGGTGAAAGGTGAACTTATTATTTAGCAGGAATAAAGAGGGGATAGGCGAGCGTATTACTGATCAGCAAAAACATGGAGTCAGGCAAGCTTTAGAGTTAATATCTTTGGTTTTGTCCCCAGCAAAAGTGAGTTTGGGAAACAAGCAAATCTCGCCGTTTTGGCAAATTCGTTTTTAGAATATTATGATTCGTTTTGGGATTTGTAACACTTTTCAGTCAGTGGGAAAAACAGGAAACAGGGTCACATCCAAGGAGAAAAGACAAATACAATTCCACCACCTTTTGTTGACATCTCCTACTTGTTTTTATATATAGCTCTCCGCATTGCTCAAATATCTTTTTTCTGACTTATATTTCTCTTCCATCTGGTTCGGATCATTAAATTGCATAATTGCCAACATCGGCCATGTTTCCAGGGACACATATTTGTTCCACATGCTGCAGAAAGAGCATGCAAATTGCAGCCCGGCAGTATGTAGGATGTATATACGCACAGACAGAATCCAATTAATTAATCAGGGTGGAGTCACTGATAAAAAGTCTCAAATTGGCGATCAATTACAGAACAGTTTCATACGTTTACTATTTCTGATCAGTGAGTTACAGCATTTATCACTGATCACAGGACAGAGGTCCATTTGGCAGAGCAAGCACTCATGGATAGATAAGTGGTTGAAAGGAAGGTAGAGGTTAGTAACTCTGTCTTAGTTCTGTCAACTTGTTGTGGTCAAACCCATATCTATAGGTCACTGATGATTAGAGCATATTCTAAGCTGTTTTTTTTAGCCAAGGCAGAATAGAGAGACCGCTGATAATGCAGAGGGGCCTCTCAAATGGACACAATTTAAGATAGTAATTTCCCTACAAAAATGTACACAGGCCACTCTCAATATCAGGAAGCTTGGACATGTTCAAGGGGGTCGAACTACAACTAAGGAGACGAGCTGTCTTTTTTTTTTTTTTTTTTTAACTCTGCCCAGTGTCTTTCAGGATAAAATTAGTTTTAGCTGGGACTTCTCAATGCTTGCTCTAACATTTTGTTTTTTTTCTCTAAGACAGCAAATATCTGACTCTAGAGCACAATAATATCCAGCTACAGTGTTGCTGCCATTGAAAGACAGTAAGCAAAATGATCTGGTTTTTGTGAAAATATATCTGAAAGGATTTGGTGGATTTAAAGCTGGATGATGAAACAAAACCTGAAAAGTTTATTTTATAAGTAAAAGTCACTTGCCCTCTTTCGTTGTGGTGAACTACATTTCCCTTGATGCTTTGCAAGTGCCAAAGGTTGCCTACCCCTGCTGCAGAGTTTGCAACTCTCTTCAAGCTGTATACCAGGAGTTGCATACATTGTTAAATATATTAAAACTATATAAAATGTGGCAATGGAATTCTAAACTGCAAACAGAAATGTAATCTATTCTTAGGGATTTGAAACAAGTTTCCCATCTGACCTATGCATAATTATATCTACATGTAAATATGATTTTTTTTTTTCCAATGACTGAGTTTATCACTGTTACTTAATCACAGACATTCTTATCTCCAATGATATCCAGTGACTTAACATAAGAAAATCCCAAATCTTGTATAGCCTATTTCCTTTTTTAAACCAATGATAGGTTTTGAACAAAGAAAGATACAGGGATAAGGCAAAAAAAGCAATGAACTGTCATTGGATACCCTAGAGAAGGGGTGTCGGGCTATAACCCTCCAACGGTTGGAAAACTATATCTCCCATACTCACCTGCTAGCCTTTGACCAAGCACAGAAACCAAAAATAGCGCTAGCTGTCACCAATAAGGCCAGATGGGGAGTCCAAGCGGAATACTAAATACTCTTTAATGAACGTCGTTAGACAATAAGATTGCGCATCTTTGTGCACAATGGTTTTTTTTGTTACTGACCGAGAACTTTGGGAAATATAGGCCACTGGTCATCAAACCCAAAAATTCACCATCAGTTGTTGATGGATAAATTAATCCCAAGTTAGTAAGTCCTCAACAACGAGACGGGGCAGCTAGGGTTGAAACATTTTTACTTCAACCAAAACACGGGCCTCGTTATTGCGTCCATAGACTTGACCTTAGCTTAAATTTTTTTTCTGGCCTCTTACCGATTGTTTTAAGACAATGTAATACTGTTGTATGGACCTTTCGTGACCAAGGATACATGCCTATTCCTGAGTTATGGAACCTTTATCATATGACTGGTACTCCTCATTCATTTCTGTAGAAAACAGCTAAAAGTACAATTATATAATAGTGACCAAGCATCTGATAAACACCTATGTCCTCCCCCTCTCCCAGATCGGGCTAGTATTCTGTGTTTGTAGATATATAAAAAACAGAAACTAAAAACAAAAGAAAATATAGCGCAATAGGTAGTCGCAAAAATACACAATATTTAATATAAAATGATTAAAACAATTATGAAACATACTTGTTTAGCATTTGTTCAATGCATGTGTAAAGTGCCAATAAACGTTTAATAACAGTTTTAAACATTTTATATTAAATATTGTGCATTTTCATACTATTCTGTGTTGAAAGTTAACTAAATTTAGACTTGTTTTTGCAAAGAAGAAATAAGGTTTGAATAAGTACGTTTTTTGTTTTTTTTATATATTATACCGCACTAGCAGTACAAGTTGCAGGGCCCAAAGCAAAATGTATTTATTGTTATTTTGATTGAAATTTAATTGGAGACATTCAGAGTTACGTTGAAGTTCCAGTCCTGTTTAGAAAAAGGAAACATATACATACATATATTTAATACGGTTTAATTTCTTGAGCTTGTTATATAGTAGCGGGTAGGTGCAATGGAAAAGCAATTTTCGAAATTGTCAGGCAACCAATGAAGCAATAAAAAATATACTACTTGTGTAAAACATCTTTACTGCATAATATATCTACTGTAACAGACAAAAAAAATGCAAAAAGGCCATCCCTGCATTGTCTCAAAGCTAGGGGGAAACGTTTCTGGTCTGTTCACAGTGCTCTGTAAAAATTAAGTAAAAACACACACAAGAGTAATAAAGAAAAAAACATCCTGTGGTACCATTTTCACCTCTGCCCATACCTGCTGCTCCCCTTGGTCTCAACTACCTCTGCTCCCCTTTATTACATGCACACATTAAACCACACCCATTTTGCTTATGGCCACACCCCCATAATACCTGGGGGTGTTTCTTGTCAATTCCTGGCTGTATGAGCAGTTCTGTTGATCGCTATCATTGTCCAGCTTCCGTGCCCTTTGCATTTATGATAGTTTTTCCTGCTTATGACCTTTGACTTCTCATCTCACTCTTCTTCTCTTAGCTGCCTGCACCAACCTCTGGACCATTTTCAGGATATTGCTTTTACCTGCTGATTCTGTACTTCGCCTGGATCCTTGTTGCTTTGGTACTATCCTAACCTGTGGATCAACCTTTTGGGGGAGTCACCGCCTTTTCCAATGGGATTCTCTTGTGAAACGTTACTCCACAAGACACCACCTGAGATGGAAAACAGTTTGAGGTCCTACAATGTCTTATACGTGGCTCCCAAATTCTACATTTTTGAAGATTTTTTTTTATACTTACTCCACCAGATTAATGTCACCTTTTATTGTCCAATGACCCCCTTGTCAAACATCTAGTTGCAGGGTGGCGTCAGTATTTGAAATATTTCTGCTTCAGTTAAGTTCTGCAAGCTCTTCTGACTAAATCCAAAAAACAAAACAAACAGTACTTATGGCAGATAATACCTTTTAAAAACTTCCGGGACGGAGATTTCTTTGTGTAAATTTAACGTGGCATGAGAGAAAACGTTATCGGTTCACAATTGTTCTTTAATATCATGGCTTTTGTTCAGTGACAAGCAGGCAGAAAAGTCTTAAAAGATTTGCAAGAGCAGGATATGGTCTAAAGCAAACAAGATAGAGACACAGTGCGGTATGAATGAGACTGGGAAGATGAAGTCCTGTATTGAGGAACGATAAAGAAAGAGATGACTAAAAACTAATAATTGTTTGTACAAAACAAATAAAAGCATTAGAATCTTTTGGCAATTTGATACGTGACTAAGATAGTAAGGGATAATGTCTTCAATACCTTTATTGGGTTCACTGTAAATATATGGTGATTTTTTTTTCCATGCAAAGAATTGTGGCAATACCTCAAATTTCCTCGAGTGAGAACAAGGATCACAAGTTATGCAATGGCAAATGCAACTAGTGCTTTCATTCACTTGTATGTAATCGAAGGGGAACATAACTGAGGCCTAAGTATAGCTACATGTAAGTAGCAACTATAAACCATATAGAACATAAACAAAGCGTTTTGGAGTTCTAAGACTATGTTGGGGAGCGTCCATTGGTTATGTATAGGATGCTTCCAAGCAGAGTGTTGCTGTGAGATCCCACAATAGCGTCATTGAAAAATTATACTTCCAACCTGAAAAATACATAGAACAATTTTTTTTTTTTATCTTTTTTTTTGTTTTTTTAATGATTGACTGCAATAGCACTGATAGCCGTAACAAATGACACTGGAATCCAACAACGGAAGGTTGTGAATTCTTTTATCAATCATAAAGACAAAATGAAAGGTCTACTGACAGGCTCCTTAAGATAAGGAACTCCAAACGTAAGGTTCTCAGTTGGCTTCCAGGGTGGCAGTCAAAATACAGCACATGCCGACGATGCCCTTAATTGCCTCTTAAACGTATTAAGGAAGTGTTAATTCCTTATCACTTAAAATGGATTTGTTCCACCGCCCTTGTTAAAGGCCGAATCGTTTCACTTCCAAGAGAGGAAGAGTGGCAGGTGACGAATCCAATAAAATGTTAGAGTTAACAAAAGCCACAATATGCACCAACCAGCGATAACATTTTGACCACCTGCCTAATATTGTGTAGGTCCCCTTTTTCCACTAAAACAGCCCTGACCTGTCGAGTCATGGAGTCCTCTAGACCTCTGAAGGTGTGCTGTGGTATCTGGCACCAAAATACCAGAGTCCTTTAACTCCTGTAATTTGCGAAGTGGGACTTCCTTGGATTGGACTTGTTGGACAGCACATCCCACAGATACTCGGCATTTCACGTTAGAATCTTGGAAGTCTTTAGTCCAAAGTATTCTAGATTCAAAACATGATTCTGATTCGAAATCTCTGTACCACCACTTTTTAAATACTTTAAAGTATTTCAATGATTAAATGATTGTAGGTGATGCGTTGGAGGAACAAACTTTTGGTAGGCGAAGAGTGGACATTCTTTAGTTATCTGCTTGTTGCTGGTAGATGTTTCTCTGTATCGCTGTTCTTTGAAACCAGCCACTCTAAAACCTTACAGTTAACATATTTCTTTTCTCCTTACCTATATTGAAAAAGCTTGCATTTTCATGTTCACCTCCAACCATTTACAACCCCAACACTGACAACCAAACTTAAAATAAAAAAATCTGAGTAGAGCAAAGGAATGGGACACTTGGATATTAAGAATTATGAAAAATACGACGTTTTGATGAAGTTTTGAGGCTGTGTGTTGCTTTACAATTAGATATGATTTATAGTTTGGAAAAGTTGAAATATGACCGGCTCGAACTTTCCCTCCTGGCAAAAAATATCATCAGCAATTCTTCAAAAAAATTGTATTTATACTAGCAGCATCTAAAATAGGGAAGATTCACAGGAGTGGACGGAATTGGTTTGTAGCTACAACTGCTCCTCATGCTACATATGACATTCATGAATTATGGACATTCCTGAGCTGCTTTCCATATTTTTACCTATGTCATATGCATAGTACTTGATCATTCTGCTTAAACCTCAACCCTGGCCGTTTTCGAAACATTTGCTTTAACCTGTGTGTTATTTTCTTGAGAGAATCCTGAAAATAGAGCTTAAAAGTGAGCTGGAGCATGGATAGCAAACTACAACAGCTTTAAAAGAAGGCTGGCATTGCTAAATGTGACATGAGATGTGCTTTTCATTGATGTGTAGTTCCTGTAGACACGGTTCTAATCTGGTGGTTGAAAACAAGTGTTCTGCTGTTGGGGAAAGTTGATTTACGCAAATTAAGCAGCTGTTTAGGGTTCCTGCTTAGGGTCTTGCCAATCTGAAGGGGCAGTTATGGAGAGGGGCAAATAGCTGACAAATAGGCCCCCCATTTCATTGTCCACTTAGGACCCTCAAAAAACTTGAACCCCCTCTTGAGCGAAAGAATGGTGAGTGGCCAAATTTGTTAACCAATGATTTTTGCTTTATATTTTCCCGATTTTTCTACGTTATGCATTGAACTCATATAATAACTAGCATTTATATCGCGCTTTTTTCCCAGAGGCACTAAAAGTGCTTTTTAGCGCATCCTCTAGGAACTAACCAAATCGGCAGCTATATAATAGAAGTTATGATGTACCAATCAATGGTACTCATATATCGACCTCGCAAGGATGAAGGGCTGAGTTGACCCTGCCGGAATTCTAATCCCAATTCTACCCTTAAAACACAGCTATAACCATCCCTATATTCTTAAACCAGCTAATTATCTACCATAATTCCAAAGTCTAACCTCATTGTGGTTTTATGATGACCAAAGTTTGACTAAGCTTACACACCCCACATCCTTCATTTGTCACACACCCATCCTCATATAACATTTCCACTACACCAAATTAGCCGTGCTGACCTTAAAACAGTGCCATATTCCTTTCCACTGCACCATATTACTCCCTGATGGTCTAGTGTGGGCAGTCTGGATGTCAGTGCTACGCGTAGAGGAACGTTTTACTACTAACAATGGTGGTGCCCTCACCCCTTTCAGTCTGCTCTCACCCCCCTCCAGTCTGGCCTAGACAGAAATACTATGCTGGCCTCATCACCAACTAATAAATAATCTAAAACCTAAATTCGAGATAACGTTAACCTCAACAGCTAATTCCAAATCTACCCTAATCCAACAGCTATAAAAATCTACGATTCTCAAACCAACTCCAACGAATTACCTAGCATAATTCCAAAGCCTAACCTTATCCCCAATGAATACATACTCTAAAACCTATAGAAAAACTATCTTTAAGCCCAACCCAAGTGATTAAACCCAGTGTATCTCATTTGGCTTCAGCTATGTAGGCTAACTCGAAAGTATGGAGCATTACTATTGACACATTGTTTGGATTTGGCAAAGTGCTCTCATTTTTTATTATGAATTAGAGGACCATCGCCTGAGTCTCTTAACTTGGTGGATGTGCTATGTCAGCTTTTCACTGTGGGAAAGGATAACAAAGCCTAATATGCAGTGGTGTAGGACATGTAGCATAACCTAATAGCTGTGGCGGCTGAAGATTACCCAGTAGGTAATGCAATGCGTCAAGCTGCAGGGACATATGATTCTACAGTATGAAACAATAAGAATATGAGATCAACATTTCTCTTTTATCAACATCCAAAGTTCTAAAATGCCATGTAATGCACAGTGTTAAATCACTAAGAGACAGAAGACAGCTGTGCAAATAAAATGACGGGTATTGTAAGTTACCTGGCATTACATTAGACACTAGGTAGCTGATAACCCAAATGTTACTATGTTATGCATTCAACAAATGTAGGGCCAAACATTTGCACATCACTTGGTACAGAGCATAAAAGGGAACTCCAGACTA
Source organism: Pelodytes ibericus (assembly GCA_036172795.1). Taxonomy (NCBI): domain Eukaryota; kingdom Metazoa; phylum Chordata; class Amphibia; order Anura; family Pelodytidae; genus Pelodytes; species Pelodytes ibericus. Next base: position 188,497,233 of record CM069862.1, read on the forward strand.
CATAAGAACGGCATACTTGGCAAGTTGTCTAGTTGGCGACCAAAGGTAACCGCAACTAGAGTTAACTGGTTTACATGACAATGTGTGTCCTTGTGATATTGAATTAGCCCACCCGCTACATAAAAATGTGTGTCTGGAGCTCCCTTTATAATCTAGGCAGTAGTTCTTCCAGGTTAACAATGTGAACCTTTTCGCCTATTTTGACTATTCATACTGAGTTTCCATTAAGGATTAAACAGCTGTCCATGAGGTGGTTATCTGGCTCTGCACCCCTGTTCAAAGGCTATTTAGTACAGTGGTCATTTGCTCCAAGGGGTCCAAGTATTAAGAGGATATAGAGGCAAAATTGGTGATCATTGTTAACCGTATTAGCACATGCCTACCCAGAATCCCTTGCTGCGGTATTTCATCGTTAGTTTAGGAGTTCTATGGGGAAAAGCAAGTCTTCTGGCTCTTCTGGTGTGTGTAAATTTGTGTTTAATAGCGCTACCTTCTGAATTGTAAGTGGAAGGGTTTTCCCATCACTTTTACCCCCACCATAACGTTTTGTGTGTGTAGTAATTCTAGATATTTAGAAAAGAAGCCCATGTTTCTTTGTACAAATAATATTGCAAGACAGAGCTGTAGTCAATAGACCAGGGTGCACCAGAGGAAAATCTGTTTACTCAGGGCTCATTGGTAATTCCAGGACAGAACCAAATTTGATGGGACAGAACCCTATTAAATTGGTCAAACCTGGCAAACCCAACAACTGTTGGCAACTGCGTGTCATCACATCCACCTATCAACTACCCCGCCGCCCAACAACTCTGACCCGGAAGGCAAATACGTCTGAAGGTGTATAATGAAAAGAAAACTCTTTGGCAAAAGAAAAAAAGCGTGGAAATCCTTGCATTGGCATATTCTCTGCTTATTATCCATTCTGAGCCGGGATTCATAAAGCACTAGCTGAGATACCGAGAACCACTGTGTAAATTTGTACGTTAAAGAAGAAATGCTCAAAGAGGAGAAAACCGAACCTCATTAGCATTTCCTGTCTTTAAAAAAAACAAAAAAGAGAGAGAGAGAAGTAATTAAACTTCAGAAGGCTGACACTTCTTCTTGGAATAATATACAACAATGGTAATTGCGATTTTTGTTTCAATTGTGTGTGAATTCTTTGAAAATTGTCCAAGAAATTCAGAGACCATTTCTAGTTCTGAAGAGGAGCTAAAAGAACTGGGTGTAAGCCCCTTGTGTGCAATTTTCTGCCCTGATTATTTACAAAGACTGCTAATTGAGTGTGGAAGTGGCAGCAGAAAGCTTTGGTAATTCTGTCTAGGCATTCCGTCTGAAGTAGAGTAGAGCTTTATGAGTTGTATTGTGGTTTTTATAATGTGGGGAGGGTTTTTTTCACCTGTTATATCATCCTTATATCCTCCGGTTGCTACAGAGGTGGTGCTTCCTGACAAGTTCAGTAAAGCTTTAATAAAAATCTCAATTAGTGTTCTAAGAGACACTGAAAGGCACCTAAACATTGCTTTATAACGTAAATATAGAGAATAAAAACCGATTTGTACATTGTATTCGCAGTGTCTGTGGTGTCTCCATTTTACGCTTTTCGGACAGATATATAATGAGGACTTTGAATTGGAAATGTGTAGTCTGCATATCAACCCAAAGGCAGGTCATAAACAGGAGATAGCAGAGATATACTTAAAACACATTTTCCTCTTATTCTATCCATTATGCTAACAAGATTTATATTTCAGCTTTTTAATTCTCTATAGTCCCAGTATTGGCAGAAATAAAGTCAGGACAGACCCACATTTGATGGGACTGGTGCCCCAACAAAGTGAATGTCTAGGCTAATTCATAGTTGGCACCTTGGCCATTTTTTACGAGCTAACTAGTAATCGCCCCCCATAAGAGGCCGTCCAGACTCCACTCCTTCTATCCACCTCACAGAACTGGTGATACGTCGAAATGAAGAGGTCCTCCAGACCAATCTTTCCAACTAACGGTAAGTATGAGGATTACAATAGATGAAGTCGGCACCCAATCCTCCAAAAACAATAAATTATGTTTAATGGATGAATAGGCAAGGTGACAGCAAAAGTTCACATAATTGGCAACAAAAGGGTAAGGGAACACATACACTTGACGCGTTTCACAACTAAAGGACACCTTTAGTCCCACTGGGATTTTTAAAAAAAATAGGTTTGCTGTCAATATTAAGTCTGTGGAGGTAACAGCAGGGCCAGTATTTAGAATTGGGTTGGCAAACCTCCTAGCGCCTAAGCATCCAACTGCAGCACTCCTAGTGCTGCTGAACTACAAACCTCTTAATGCTCCACTAGTTTTCTAGAGAGGCACAAAAATAGGCTAGTTGTAATCCAGAAACAGCTGGAGGGCCGCATTTGGACGCCTAGGGCATAGAGTGTGCTATGGATAACTGAAAGAAAAATTATATGTGAGAAGCAGAGAGTGGAAATAGCCATAAAATACATAAATCTTCAAGCTTTTCTGCAGACATCTGTTGCCTAAACTGCTCAGAAGCGGAGCTGTCAAAACCTTCTTCTGCAGCTCGAGGGTGGAACTGGGTTTGACAGCTCCTCGGCAGGAGGCTCTTCACTTCAGCTGAGAGTTTTCATTGGAGCAGATTGTCCTGGAGAAGTATGTTTTCAATACATATTCAAATACCTGCCTTACATCTCATATGAAGAGAGTGTTACCTCCATTAAAGATACAACCACCACCACTGTGGGGGTTTTTCTCCTACAGCAGTGGTCTTACTTGAAATCATTTTATATAAAATGTGTCTTTACGCTTGCTGTGAATACTCTGTTTCTAGATGTGACATCACCTTATATTAAGTTCCTTTAATTAAAGCGTTTTTTTCCCTGTAACACCTCCTACTGTATTAAACTGATAATTTTGAAAGCGCATTTCAGTAGATAAATAGAAACATATTTTCAAAATCTCAAAAAGAAAACTGTAACACTAGTGAACAAAAAATACTTTCCTTTTTCACACTTTACTAAACAGATGCACTGTCAATGAAGATGACCTGACGTTGGCCAGTTTTAACTTTGAAAATATTTATGCTTTAATACTAAAGGGTAAAAAAGGACTGGATTAACACCTATTTGTCAATCTTCAGAAACCCCAACCCCCAAATACTCTAAAAATAAAAATGAGAACAGTGGGTGGGGCTTATGTCAAAATGGGCGGAGCATGCCTTGACCTTATTTTGGTAGGATGTGGGTGGACCTAAATTAAACTGGGTGGACATACCATGAAAACCCTTGTCCTTTTACCTCCCACCGGTCACAATAAATTCAGTCATGTGAGAGTACTGAGAAAGTATCGGGTTTTTTTTAACTACTTTGGCCTTAAGTTTAAAATTCTCTGCACCTGACTGGAATTAGGGTTGCCACCTTTTCCTTCAGAAAAATATCGGCCTTGGTACTGTCTCCATAGACTTAACATTGGCCTGATGCCAATTTTTACCGGCCTGCTGGTAAAATACCGGCCAGGTGCCAACCCTAACTGGAATTCTCTCTTTATTGGGTGAATAAAGATCAAAAAATAAGGCTGACATAGTCAGGATGTTAAAATTCTCCATCATACCTGTTCAGTTATTTTGGGTTTGAGAGTTTATTATAGTACACTGTCTGTTTGTCACATAATTCCATTACTAGATGTGAAATCACACCTGAGTAAGGGGTTTTGGAACACAGCACTTTATCCCTTCCAGCTTGGTCATTCATGGTATCCCTTTATTACATTTTAAGCAGTTTGACAGCTATTAACACTTCTGTGCTAATTGTTCACAACAAACTGGAATAATCATGTACTCAACTTTGAAGTGTCGGAAAACAATGTTATGTTTAACTGAAAGAGGGCATCAAGTATAGGCACTTTAAATAGAAACGCTTTAATGAAAGAATACTGCTAAAGTATCTTATTGACCCCTTTTTGCTTCTACAGCACTGTCAGGGGGCTGACATCTTAGATCAGCTGAAGGACGATCTGACACATCAACCCAAACAACATGTCTGCCCCTTGATATAGCAATACAAACAAAGAAGGTTCAGTAATGTACTTTATTTGTATTCTTTCGTTACCCTGTTCTCGGTTTGCGGAAGGAGCTCACGGTAAGCAAGTAGGCAGAAAATAAGCCATTTAATAAGCAGTAGAAAAGGCTGGTACATAAGACTGAACAGGACACAGTGAAAAAGGACACCTTGCGCGTTTCGTGCTTCAAAAGCACTAAATAATTGGCTGCTATCAAGAAGAAGATTTAGCCTCAAAACTAGGCTTCTGGGAGGCTGCTCAGAAGTCTTGCAGAGCATGTGATCACTGTGATAACCAATCACAGCAATCCTATGCTACCTGTGACAAAGCCGATTGGTCACCGGAATTCTAACATGTGACATGTGTGCGTAAATTATTACTCATTAAAATGCCTACACTTGCCATAATAGAATTTTGGAAGATCATTATCCTTTCAAGAAATCAGATGCACTACAATAGCTTGTTAAAGGGATAGTGAGCTATAGGCGTCTTTCTGAAAGTGTGGGTGAGTTTTTCAAACTGGACTGTTTGAGATGGCCATTGTGGAATTCAGACAGACCAGACTCACTAGTCTGAGGGGGGGGAGGGTGGTTCTGATTTGCGCCTCTTATGTTTATTTTTATTTAGCGTGCATTTTTTCCGGTTGCGCTAATAAATTGCAATTAGATTTGCGCACGTTAAAGACCTTTGCGAATATTTTTGTGAAAAATAATTCACACTTGCGTGTGAAAATTACACCAGCTCTTAGCAAGTGCTATCGAAAGATGTAGAAAAAATATTCACAAACTTGGCTGTTTTTATTCTCAATTATGCCCGTTTTTATTTACAATTTGCTTGAATGTATTAATGGAGTGTTAAATGTTTAGTAAATTGCAATAGGAGCAAAGCACAAAAATAGTTTTGCACATAAAATAAAAGTGCGTTTTTTTAGTACATGACCCTCATAGTGCCTTTAAGTGTCTCTCAGCACACGAATTTAGATAGCGATAGGAAATGTGCCAATATAATTGGCATAATGTAACTCCACCTACTTATCACAGTGTATATTATATCACCAAGTTCCCACCAACAATACCAGCATCCTTGGTATACAACAGATACATTCACAGCACAACATTTACATCAGGCAGGGGCATTTTATCACTTTTACATGAAATATAGTAAGACCTGGTGCAGATGTGCTTCAGTCAGAGAGCTGTGTGTACACCATAAAACATACATTAGTATGAACCTACCACTTCTGCTGAAAGGCCATTCCATGTATCGACTACCTTCTCAGTAAAGTAATACTGCCCGGCCTTATCTTATATCTAGGATAGCTTTATACCTACCCCATACATGCTTAAACTCCTTCACTGTATTAACTGCTACCACTTCTGCTGGAAGGCTATTCCATGCATCCACTACCCTCTCAGGAAAGTAATACTTCATTAGTCCCTGGCCTTATCTTATATCCAGGATAGCCTTATACTTAGCCCATGCATGCTTAAACTCATTAACTATATTAACTGCTACCACTTCTGTTGGAAGACTATTCCATACATCCACTACCCTCTCAGTAAAGTAATACTTGCATTAGTCCCTGGCCTTATCTTATATCTAGGATAGCCTTATACCTATCCCATGCATGCTTAAACTCCTTCACTGTATTAACTGCTACCACTTCGGCTGGAAGGCTATTCCATGCATCCACTACCCTCTCAGTAAAGTAATACTTCATTAGTCACTGGCCTTATCTTATATCCAGGATAGCCTTATACTTAGCCCATGCATGCTTAAACTCCTTCACTGTATTAACCTCTACCACTTCTGTTGGAAGACTATTCCATACATCCACTACCCTCTCAGTAAAGTAATACTTTCATTAGTCCCTGGCCTTATCTTATATCTAGGATAGCCTTATACCTATCCCATGCATGCTTAAACTCCTTCACTGTATTAACCTCTACCACTGCTGCTGGAAGGCCCTCCCAGCAAAGTAATATTAAGTTTCTGACCTCCACTGTATGAACCATTATCAGCATTTCTGCTGGAAGGCTATTCCATGTATCCACTACCCTCTCGTGCACTACCATTTAAGTAAAGTAATACAATAAAATATATATATATATTCTGTTATTACTTTACTAAGTTAAAGGGACACTAAACTTTTTTTTTCACTTGTGCTTCTAATATAGAAGCACAAGTGAAAAGTTAGTTGTCCCTAGTATGAGGATAACCTGGCGTGTACTTTTGATAGCACACGCCAGTTTATCCTCTGACCGACAGCTGCCATGTTTCCGTAGGTTGGCGACTTTCTCTCCCTGCTAGTGCAGAGAGAGACCCTCATTTTTGTATGAGATCAGCAGGGGGGACCTTAATCCCATGCAAAAACGCGTTTCTCGCTGTGCTGCACTATATTACTGGGCTCTGACTGGCACAATATTACTGGGCTCTGACTGGAACAATATTACTGGGCTCTGACTGGCACACTATTACTGGGCTCTGACTGGCACAATATTCCTGGGCTCTGACTGGCACAATATTCCTGGGCTCTGACTGGCACAATATTACTGGGCTCTGAGTGGCACAATATTACTGGGCTCTGACTGGCACAATATTCCTGGTATCTGACTGGCACAATATTCCTGGTATCTGACTGGCACAATATTACTGAGCTCTGACTGGCACAATATTACTGGTATTTGACTGGCACAAAATTACTGGGCTCTGAGTGGCACAATATTTTTTGGGCTCTGAGTGGCACAATATTACTGGTATCTGACTGGCACAATATTACTGGGCTCTGAATGACACAATATTCCTGGTATCTGAGTGGCACAATATTACTGGGCTCTGAGTGGCACAATATTACTGGTATCTGAATGGCACAATATTACTGGTATCTGACTGGCACAATATTCCTGGTGTCTATAATTGTACAATTGTCAACCCGTGGGGCTCCTGTGTGTTGCATAATTAATGGCGGTCCCATGTGTGCATAATTATGGGGCGCTTGTGTGTGGCATATTTATTGGGACCCATGAGCGGCATAATTAAGGGACTCTTTTGTGTGGCGTAATTATGGGGCACCTGTGTGTGAGTGGCATAATTATGGGGCACCTGTGTGTGGCATAATTATGGGGCACCTGTGTGTGTGGCATAATTATGGGGCACCTGTGTGTGTGGCATAATTAATTGGGCAGAGGTGAGGCATAAATAGTGGGGCTCTGGTGTGGCATAATTTATGGGGCTCTGGTGTGGCATAATTTATGGGGCTCTGGTGTGGCATAATTTATGGGGCTCCTGTGTGTGTCATAGTTATGGGGCTCCTGTGTGTGGCATAGTTAATAGGCCATCTAACTGGCATTAATAAAGAATCTGTTTGGCATGGTATTGGAGGAAATCCAGGGGGGTGACACCATGAGTTTCCACACGGGTGACACCAACCCTAGTGACGCCCCTGGTGCACTGTATGTAGGGGGTAATAATGCTGTCAGTGCACTGTATGCAGGGGGTAATAATGCTGTCAGTGCACTGTATGCAAGGGGTAATAATGCTGTCAGTGCACTGTATGCAGGGGGTAATAATGCTGTCAGTGCACTGTATGAAGGGAGCAATACTAAGTTTCTGACCTCCAATGCATTAACCTCTACTATTTCTGCTGGGTTCACTACCCTCTCAGAAAGTAATACTTCCATTAATCCCTGGCCTCATCTTATATCTAGAATAGCCTTATGCTTATACTCCTTCACTGTATTAACCTCTACCACTTCTGCTGGAAGGCTATTCCATACATCCACTACCCTCTCAGAAAGTAATACTTTCATTAGTCCCTGGACATATTATATCTAGCATAACTTTATGCCTATCCGATGCATGCTTAAAGTCCTTCACTGTATTAACCTCTACCACTGCTGCTGGAAGGATAAGGTTAAGCTAGTTTGTACTAAAAGGACATCACAGAGAAGCATTGCATCCCCTTAAGTAATAAATCTGAAATCCACTAGCATATTAACAGCTTAAACAACATTTCATCTAATCAGGTATATTAACACTGCCATGAAAAAAAATAATATTATTATTAATAATAATCTAATCTGTATTGGAACATAATAATACACGTCTTTTCATATTGATGTGTGTGTGTCAATGAGCACTATGTTGCATGGCTATATGTGTGTGTGAACACCTCTCAAATCCAAGATATGCAATCAAGGCGTACTGCACATGTGCAGCATTGTGTGCATGCGCAGTAGAGCTCTTAGAACAACTGACAGCCATGCCCCCACTGACCCCCCCCCCCGGCATCTAGATTCGGCAAAGGGGAAAAGTAAGTCAGACAGTATGACAATATTGCTGCTATCCCATGAATGCTTAAAGTCCTTCACTGTATTAACCTCTACCACTGCTGCTGGAAGGCTATTCCATGTATCCACTACCCTCTACAATAAAAAATATATATATATATATATATTTCTGTGATTACTTTACTCAGTTAAAAGAACAACATGCTGCTCCTTGAAACTTGAATGTCTTTATTTTGGACATATTTTACTGCATATGTATAAATCTGTTATGACAACAACCAAGATAATGTACAAAATGCAATTGTTTTTAAATATAATATGATTTATGATTTTATGATTTACTGCATCTTTTTTTATTTCATCATTATTATGTTTGCACCTCTCATCATATATATATTTTTTCCATAGTTATTTGAAAAAAAAAGTAATAAAACAAAAAAAAATTAAATACTTCCAACCTATTCAAAAGGTTGAGGTGGACCCCAAAAATTATAAATATATGATGAGAGGTGCAACATGCAGTAAAATCTTTACACAATAGACACCAGATCATTGATTGCAGAGCTTCAGAAGTCATTGGCAGATTTAAGAGACATTTTTTTATGGCAGCTTCGGAAGTCATTGATTATTGCAGCTCTAAGAGACATTTTTCAAATGCCCCTAAGAGCTGCAATAATCAATAACGTTCCAAAACTGCCATAATAAAAATGTCATATTAAGATAGAAAAACGGTACATTTTGCGCAGTGTCACAGTCAGTGTGTTCCTACCTCGTTCCTCCCAATTAAGTGTGTGGGGCTGCGTGGCTTGTGGGGGACGCGCACACAGCCGTGCGCATGATCACGTGACATCGTGCGCTGACGTCACGTGATCAGCTGACCTAGACCTGATTCTCCCGGGATTGAAAAATCCGCGGGACATTTTCTTTTTCGGCGGGACTGTCCCGGAAAATCCGGGACATTTGGCAAGTATGAATGGGGGTTATTTATTAAAAAAAAAAAAACCTGCCCTGCAAAGTGGCTGGAGCTTCTTAAAAAGAGCGGCATCCCTGTTTGTTATGTATAACGGCGATAGTGCTATTATATAACTCCAGACACTTTGCAGTGCAGGAAATTGACCTCCCCGACACTATGATGCTACTCAGCGTCCATATTTTTCATACATAGGCCCAACGAGCAATGGCAGAACCTAACTCTACACATTCAGCGTAGGTAATGCTGAGTCTGCATTATAAATTGGCTCATGCACCGATTGCGCCAGTATTTGGCACCATCTGCATGTGTGCCATGTTTAAACATGCTCCCCCCCAATGTGCAGTACTACTATTATTATCTGCACAAATTTTAGACGACGGAGTTCCTTTTAATATTTCTTTGATTCTATTTTCTGTTGAACTCTGTAAGAGTTTTACAATTTTCTGTGCGTCCATCAGTTTTATTAAAATGTAATTTTTGTAAGACCCTTTCTGAAATCGTAGACATTGCATTAAATGTTCTTTCGCTGTCGCAGAACAAAGCTTGCCTCGGAGTACAAAGATAGCCAATTCTAGCAAGATGACAGTAGGGCGAGATGAGTCTTATCTTGTTGGATCGTATCTTATTACACTAAGATTCTGTCCAACTAGTGGCTCTGACTTCCCAATGCTTGTCAGTGCAGGAAGACCCCCCCCCCCCCTCCCCCCACTCCTTCCTTCTTAAATAGAATGTAGCATATCTTTTCAAGTATTTACTCATTAAATCTGAGGCAGGCAAAAGATAACTCCCTCTATCTCAACCTTCACAGCCTAACTAGGCTTTATGAGTTAAATACTACATCAGCAGATGTTACTTTTAAAGGGGCAGTCCCACTTAAGGAGTCCCAAAACACGTTTTGTGTTGTTGTTTTTTTAGATAAGTGATGCATAGTATGAAGTAAAGAAATGAAAGAGAGAATTTTTTTTCTTCAACATTTCTAAGCTCATAAAAACAGCAACAACAAAAAAGAAAGAAAATCGGCTCATTGCTGTTGTTGCCATAGTAACAGCCGGCCTCTTTGTGAGTTGCCTGTGAAATTACTTTTAATGTAAAACTACAGGGGAACTAGTAAAAAAAAAAAGTGCATTTCACATACATTAAATATACATAGAAAATAAACAAGGGGGAACTGTTCATTTTGGGAAGGCCCAAAAGAGTGTTATTATCACTGATTGGAAAATGGAAACCAAATATGTCGTCTGGGGCCTACCCATTTACCCACAATGCATTGCAGCCACAGGTGAGACCGATGGCATGCACCCACGGTATTTCAAGTGTCTTTAGAAGAAAAGAAAAAAAAATGTTTTTACTAAAAACCTGTGGATTTTCAACATAGTGAACTGGCTAATTAGGGATTTAGGGTAATTTTCTTAATAGTTCAATTTTCCATGGATTTGCTAAGCAGAGAGTGGCAAATCTCTCTTTCATATCTGCTAATGCTTTCCTGAAAGTGAAATGAGCTGGGATTTAGATGGTGTCTAGGGGATGCTAATCTCTGAAAGGACTACCTCAGGACTATCTCATGCTATCTTCAAAGAGGGGCTAAACCATAAAAATAGTTTTTCGGCAGGAAGAAGGCTGCTACTGACTCAGTAAATATGGCTTCTGAATGGTGCACCATTCGAAAGATTTTGCCCCTTAATATTTTCAAGAGCCAACGCTAGGTGGCTGCCATCTTACAGAGATGCGCTCTGTGGTAGCAGCGAAAGCCAGTCAGGTGACTTGGACTATACACCATTGGCTTGGTGACATGTCAATCAAGCCACAAACACAGCCGTGAAGCTTATAGGGGGTTTTGGCCCTTCTTAGAGGAAAAATGTTCCTACGGTTCACTGTTCAGAAGTAGTGTTGAGCGAACCCGAACCGCACTGTTCTTTCGGTTTATAGACTTTCGGTTTATGGAATACATGTAATGCTATTGGCTTTCTATAAACCGAAATAGAGTCCCCATTCACACGAATAGGTCAATTGACTTTTTTCCGAAGTTCGGCCGAACCCGCCGAACATCCAGTTGTCCGCTCAACTCTATTCAGAAACAAATCTCCAACCTTGCTTACACCATGACTACAGAGAATAAAAAAATGATGACAAATAATCTATATGTTATGTTAACAGATTTGCAGCAAATGCATAAATAGAGATACAAATCTGTTGTAAAATGTACCTGTGGTGACATCACCACTGATTGAAAATTAGTTCATTTGCATATCAAGCCACAGTGATGTCATATTCTCAAGGAACAAGATTGGTTATTTAAAGATATTTTATCCCATGTTCCATCTCCTTTTCAATCCATAAATCACATCTAGAAAAAAATCAAATAGTGTCTATGTAGGTGAAATACTTTCATGTTTCTAGGTAACATCTGAATTACATGCATAGGTAATTAATCACTGCACAGATTTGCATCAGTTCAAAATTGCTTTTTAATTATTGCACAATGCAATATCTTTAAAAAAATCCCTTTTTTCCGAGTGGGAATAAATATACATTTGTGACCTCGGAGTACCTTTTGTTTTATGTTCTAGTACAGACAAGAAAAAAATCCAAAAATAGGAGTCTCTATTACATACGTAAGTTAGCCAAATGGAATAAATCCAAGAAATCTAACCAGGGTTTCTTTAAACTATTGTTAGGTTAAAAACCAACTTCATGCAAGCAGTGCAAACGGAATGGTATGTTTAAAAAAAATAAACATATTAAAATGCATTAAACGACCTTCATGTAATAGGTTTTAAGAATATTTTTTAAAAGCAAGATTGGTTTCTGATGGATCATGCATCCTCTGTTAATTTAGAAATATAAAATAAGTATTTTGGCTTATGAACCATTACCTGATATAAAATCATCATATCTTATTTTGTTCTTGGCCTTTCCTTATGTTTGGGGTAGTCTTATCATTATCCCATGCATGCTTAAACTCCTTCTCTATGTTACCACTTCTGCTGTAAGGCTATTCCACGGATCCACCACCCTCTTCTCCCCCTTCCAATGTCACATTTTACCTAATTTAAGCCTGTTGTGATTACATCTTTTACATATGCTCCTCTGTTACTGTGTTGTATCCCTTTAAAGAGTTGCTAGCAGTCCCTTAACAACTTTAATCAGATAGAAGAGCACTTCTGTCTCAATAAAAGGGTTAATGAACACTGCTCGCAGGGCTCGCCATTCGAAAGTTACGTATGTTAGCGTTGTAGTCTAAAATGGACTAGCAGGCTGCCATGTTGCGGTGGAGTTGCTTCGTAACATAGCAGCATTGATTGGTGCGTTGGAATGTCAAAGGCCTCCAGCTGGGAGGAGACAATCATCTCCTCTTCAGCAATTGGCTGTGTTCACTATAATTGACAAGGTACATGTTCTTCTATCCACCCTATCGGCCTTTATGTAACCTGTTTGCCCTTGTGTTTGGGATTTCTGTTTCTGGGTATAGCCAATACCTGTTCCTGGATCTGGTGTTCCATTGTACTTTATATTATTTGCGTCCCTGCTTATTTAACTTGCCCTTTCCTATTGTTCTATTTTTTCCAATATGTTTCTCTTAATTTTCAGGTAAGTACAGGGTTATGTATAAAGGTAAATTCTAGGCCAAAGTTTCAAAAAATGATCTAATCAGCAGAAACATTCCATTTGTTCCCATGGTGACTGGACCACTTTTAGAACTTTAACCCACACATGACTTCAATACATAAACCCCTCTTGCCTTTTAGTCTTCCTTGCTTTAATTTAGGCTCAGTTTTCTCCAAGTAGGTTATCTACCTAATTTTTGCACTTTTGTCAGTTCCAGAATACATTGTTGAGAGAATAGACCCCCATAGACTTTCACAAGACCATCTAACTCCTTTAATAAAAATATGCATCACGACAAAGACCCATACACTCCAAAGAGCCAGATGTATTGGTAATATTTAAAACTCAAGTGAGAATCTCGGATCAGACAATAAGGGTCATGTATAAAAATTCCTGGACTGTCGTTTCGGGAGAGGGTATAAAAAGGTGCAATCGACGTTTTGTTATGTATACACTTTGCCGTGCGGGGGAGGGACCTCCACCACACACAGGCGCCGGCACAACTAAAACGTACGAAACTGGCGGACGCAACTCAGACTCCCGAAATAATACGTCTGCTTTAGACATAGGGGCACACTATGAACCATTATTTGATTTGCGTGTGCACCATGTAATACATTTGCGTGTACAGCCATGTAATATATTCTATATTGCTCACAATGCACTTGAGTATATTAAATCGAAATAAGGCTGCGCTATAATATTCACTGTGCCTTTTCTAACTACTGAATTAAGGGCTAAGTTCATGTATATGCTTGATTTTAAAAACACATGACATATAACACTGCACTTTTCTGTCAGAAACACTTATGGTCACGTCCGTTGGCAGAGCCCCACCCCTCTGAGACATCATTAGATGGACGTGTAAATGATGTAGTTGACATGTTCGAGGTGGGTACAGCTTTTGTGAGACATGTCAGTTGGTCAGTTGTCCCATTCAAGATTCTGTTCCCTTTAACAGTTGCAGGTTTGATTTTTGGCAGGGTCAGTGCAGCCTTTCATCTTTGTGAGGTCACGGAAATACGTACAGTTAAGTGGGTGTGTATTGGTAATATGCAAACGTTGAGTAATAACATCCACAGGGCATATCTGAAAACATAATAAATCTAGATGTAACCGTCCCGGTGGAATGTCGTATTATTATTACTGTCATTATTAGAATTCAGTTTCACTCTTTGTATTGTATATACTTTTTATATTGTGTGGTATATCGAACTGGATAAGGGCTACAAGTATTAAGTATTGAACTTGACTAGTTTTCATCCCAGGTCATATCCTGGGAAGTAGTTAGCCTGGTCCCTGGTCTCTCTCTGCTAGTGTAATTTTGCATGCGATCAACAGAAGGAACTTTAGTTAAGACCCCTCTATTGATGCCCTTTGAAAATGAGGGTCTCTCTCTCACTAGTAGAGAACAGTGGTGTATTTTGTTTTTGTGCTGCCCTAGGAGGACTAAACTCTGGCTTCACCCACATTGCAGAACCAGGACATACCCTAGTACCCAAGGACATGCCCCATCACCCACATTGCACACCCAGGATATTCCCTGTCTCCCACACTGTACACCAAAAACATTCCCCAGCACTCGCAGTGCACAGCCAGGACATGCCCCAGCACACACTTTGCAGACCTAGGACTAACCCCGGCACCCCAGGACATGCCCCATTACCCACACTGCACACCCAGGACTAACCCCAGCACCCCAGGACATACTCCATTACCCACACTGCACACCCAGGACTTACCCCAACATCCCAGATATTCCCCCATAACCCAGATTGCACGCAAGTACTTTCCCCAGGACCCCATCCATGCCCCATCCCCCACATTGGACATGCCAGATTTACCCCAGCCATCATGCACAGCTCCTTGGTGTCTAGTTTTTATCTGCCCCACCCACACAGACAGACAAGTGCACAGAGAGATGCACGGATCCGGACAGACCCTGATCAGATGAGCTGGATGAACCCTTGTTCTGATTGGTTGTTTTTGCGCTGACACTGTCAAGGAGCCCCAACATCCCCACCACCCCTACAATGTTAAGTCTATCAGTGCCATACAATGCCATAGTCACCGGAATACAATACCAATGTTTGCAAAGTAAATAAAAGACAGATGAGACAAAAAGAAGAGGATGTTTGAGTTAATATTGGCAGAGTTCCCTCAATAGACCATGTAAGTCTGAAAATACAGATTTAAAAGCAGAATGTTCTCCAAATGGAATCTTATTGGAAACACCAAACTGATTAAAACAGGTTTTCAATCAAAATATGATTAGACAAAACAGAGAGGTTTTCTTAATGTTTGGATTTCGGTTTAACATCACCATGGCTTGTTCACTGAATAGATTTTACTTTACACTGATATGGGCTGACATTGTACAATACATAGGATTATAGCTGAGTTGGCAAACATGAGGCTCTTTGACTGCCACCTACTGGTGGTTATATGAAAGTGCAGTGCCAATATAAACCTGAAAATCCTTAAAGGACGTCTGTCGGGATATTCGGTTTAATTGAAAGCTAGCATCAAGTGTAGACATTTTAAATAGAAATACAAATATATAACCTTACTGAGTGTCTCTGCTTGTATATCAGGGGGCGGACATCTTGGGTCAGTAGAGTCAGATTTTACTTCATCTGACCCATCTAAATCCAAGATTCTAAACAACATGTCCGCCCCTAGTAAGGTCCACAAGCAGAGAGGAAAAAAAAGGGGGGCTTTATTTATGCTCTTTCATGAATGCATACCCAATGAAAAAGTGTACAATTGATGCAATCTTTCAGTTACACATATTTTTCGTACAGTACAGTTGTCCTTACACAAGTTGACTTTATTTCTTTCTAGACCTAAAAGAATTTCCCAAATGAACTTGCCTAATAGGATCAGCGTTACCTTCTACTCTATTTTACCTGTCTCTAAAATTGGTTAATAGTCCCTAAATCTGAGAGGTCCATGTACGTGTAACTAAGAATTTTCACTATGGAAACAGAAACTACCATAGACCATCTAATCATGGTGATTTTTTTAACCACTTGAGTACAAGCAAGTAGCTACATCAAGTTCTCTTTGAAGATAAAGGAATGTGCCCATCAACACAGCTCACCCCCCAGGTTGGAAGCCATAAAACAAGAGTGAAAGAGATTTAAACACAAACAAAATCTAATCCATCAATGAGGCTGACATAATGTTCGAAACTACAAACAAAGAAGAAAACACAGAACAGGGGAAATCAATAAAACTATACTCTCATCGCTATACTGCCACACTCGACAAAGTGGTCCTCTAGCACTTGTACAAAACACAATACTCCAAAAACTCCAAAACTGGGGAACATGTACATGTAGGAAATAGATTAAAAAAGAGAATACAATAGTGCAACACTGTATGTACAGGAATCAATGTATGGTGGGTAAGTGCACTCACAAAAGTATGAAAAAACAGGCTCTTCAGGTATGTCTTTTGTCTTCTCTAGATGACTTCTAGCCTTGTTTATATGACTCATGCAAAAGACATTAAATATATATAGCGTGACACAGTATGAAAAAAGTGCAGTGTGCGTTTGCTATACTGATTGCACTCACAGACTTTATAATGTTCTGAAATCCGACATCATTATTACTGAAAAATCAATTTCACAATAATGTAGACTGTTTACAGTAAAATAGGGGCAGGCTTGTGTCCCCTTTAGGATGGGTTCCTACAGGGAAGAGTTTTTTTGTTTTTTTTTAACTATTTTTAATGGTCCAGGGTACATCAGCCCACCAGTTATCATGAGAGACAGATGTTTATATGGTGACAGATAAGATACAGAAATTATTAGACAGACAAGAAAAATGGATAGAAAGGTAAACAACATTCTACGCACTGGGGCATTTAGTGGTGAAAAGGGATGAAGCCTCAAGCCATTGAGTCAGGTTAGAGAGCAGCCCAGGGGTAATTGCCCCCTAATCTCTTGCCAACCCTCCCCTGGTTTCTTATGCTGCCTTGCAAGTCACTGCAAGAATGATTTACCTTTTTTAGAATGCTATAAAGAAGTTGAAATGTGGCGTTTCATATTAATCCGCTCCAGATTTTTTATATTTTAAACATCAACCTTATGACACAGACCTCAACCTTAGCTTTGGGAATTGCTCACTTTTAACCTGCAGACCCAAATGACTGTCCTGTCATTGCTTGTCTGGATCAGATGTGTAACGTTGAACTATCCAAGCAGAGCTTTGTATTCTCTTCTCCTTGTACCAATTGCCTCTTACTAGTCTGGATTAGTAAATCACTTTTATTATTTTATAAATGGTCACCTGTTTCTGAGTATTCTTTCAATGATATAGAAATTCTTCTTCATAGAATGTTACCAGTAAACACTGTATAAACCTTATGTATAAAGCTTCCCCCACTGTAGAGTGTCAAGAAGTGTAAAAAAAAAAAAGTGCAATCACCATTTGTGATGTATAGGGCCAATAGAACCACTTTATACATCTTCAGTGTCGGTATGACCCCAGGTTGATACTTCCCCAGGCAGTGGGCAGTACTCTATTGCTGGTGAGAGGGGTCTCGACCTACAGCACTATAAAACTCCTGCACTCACTCCACTATTTTCTTTCATGTTAAATGTAGTATTACACTGTCCATTTCCCCTTATGCTTTAATCTACTGCTTTTTTATATTCTTGCTACAAATATTTATATTTCTCCATTTCAGACCCTTTCTGGATGCCTTGCCCTTGCTCGTTCCTCAACTCCGGCTGTTTTCTTTACACATGATCCCTTGCTGCCTGCCCTGACCCTCCGGACTGTTCCTGACCCTGATTATGTCTTTGTCGATTTTTGATTAGCTCTCTCCGGCCTCCTGTGTTCCTGTGCTTTCGTTCCTCTCTGCCTCACACTTCCAACATTATTGACAGGCTGGGCAGTGATGACATCATGCGTCAGTGATGGCAGAAGCAAACAATGGTTCTTAGCCAGTATTCTAACAAATGCTTTGTGATGACTGCTAAATTGGGAATTCAATTCTTCCATTTCTGAACTATTATTTTTATTGTACGTTACCGTATGCAGAGAGGGGAGGCCACTGCTGGAAAAGAATGTTATTTTATGTAATTGTTTTTACAGTTTTATGTGTCCCTAACAAACCCTCGCTAATGAAAGGAAAGTATTCAATAAAATGCCACCATTACATTTTAACAACTGGCGATTTCGCTCAAGACAAACTGACCTTGAAACGAGTTGAAATGTCTACCAAAAGCAACACATTTCCTATTGGTAGAAAGCCATTAGCGAAGACAAATATTTTGAGGCTAAAATCTAACAGTACATTGCACTCATTGGAATATCCCATAATAGTGGTGTGGTAACAGCACTGTAGTTAAAATCAAGACCTTCCATTTAATTAGTGCTTATCGTGCATTTTTGGTCTAGGTCAAAAACTCAACATTCTATTAAAATAGTCCATCTATGTAATTTAGAACTGGTTTGCTTCCATTCTGAAACAGCACAAAATAGTATAAAATTATCAGTCTAAGAAAAGAGTACAGATGGGCTATAGTCCATATTTTTCTACATAGTGTCCGGAGCGATATTTCTTTTTTACTATCTTTGCATATTTTCATAAGGATATCATCCATTAAGGTGCAGTCATCTCACACATAGGTATACATTTATTGATGTTGGTGTGAAGAAATATTATACTTCAAAATGCCACAAAATCAGTTGGCAGGGTCAGACATCTTTGTCTCTGTTAATTGGAAAAAGAACTTCAGGGTTCTAAATTAGAACACTGTGTCCAACCAATAGAAGAGAAGCAGAACAACCATTCCATCACTCATTGGCTGCACAAATCTTTGCCCCTGGCAGGTCCAGAGGTTCAAGTTTATTAGTTAGGTTGCCTTATAAATAACCTTTACAATACATATGTGTCTACAGACCTTCAGAAATCACTAGACAAAAATAGTGTACAATCACACCAAATAAAAAAAGATGCTATATAATAACACCATTAATAAACTTGCACTAACCATACTTCAAAGAAATAATAATAATTTCTCAATTTTGCAAATCCGTTGAGAAAGCAATTAAATCAAAGAAAGAAATTCTTAATGGAGCTGTTGTGCATCTACAGAATATTCGTTGTTTTTAATCATTTCCTGGAACATCATAAATGAATTCTGCAATTCCTTCACTTATACCCTTATTATATAATCTGTATTTCTAACCTCATATTGCCCTGAGCTGTCTTCACCACATTAAAGGGCAGAGTACGGGCCAATGATTTATTCACAAAGCATCTATTCAACTTGCTTGCTTGCTAGCGAACAAGGCAACATATACATCATATTGTTTATATTTTCCATCTCTGGTAACATCTCATGAAAGAGGAGATATAAAAAATATATATATAACTGAAGAAACAATAAAAATAATGTCGATTTTATTCTGTATATAATGCAAAATTCTTGTATTGTCACATAAGTTTTTTTTTTTTTTCAATGTACCGGTTGAGTATTCCTTATCCGAAATGCTTGGGACAGGCAGCATTACAGATAACGGATTTTTTCGGCTAACAGATCGTTTCAGCAACACCAGCCCTATAAATGTTCCACATTATCTAATTCCAATATGAGTAACATTGGATAAAGGTATTATACTACAGTTAAGGGAGTGGAGCTGCTGAAATTACCTGCTCCAAGGTGCTACCGAAATGATCTACTTCAAACGCGGTATACCCTTCCATCATAGCACTGTGGGAACTATATTTCCCATGAGCACTTGCTTTCAAAGTATGGAGCCCGGGAGGGAGCAAAAAAAAGAGCTTCCCTATGGGGCTCCAGAAAGGTGAGTATCCCTTATCTGAACTGAACCTTATCCCAAAAAAAAAAAAAAATCCGATTTTGGGTCATCTTGGATAATGGATCTTCGGATAAGATATACTCGACCTGCACTATTTTCTATTGAGCTAACTTTCTTGTATATAAATCTGTGTAGACAACACATCAGCTACCTCTCCTGTGACCCTCAGCCAAGTCTTCATATGGGATCGTCAGATTGCCAGATAACTAGTTTTTTCAGTCACAAAGGATGGATCTCTCTACACCTGACTAAGAATGGGTCTGGTTTATATTTGTGGGTATGGAGGATTTATTCCCTGTTTCTTTCTTGTTTATGACAGGGCACCTCCAGGGAAAAAAACATATAGTGAGAGTATTGATCCCACATGGTGAAATATCGGGTCACTCAAAAACCTCATCTTTAATCTATTATATGTGATAGGGATGAACATCACATTACTCGGAATATATGTTTTTTTGTTTTGTTTTTTAGTGGGCCACCCCCTGATTTCTCACAGCTTTTATAGGTTCTAGAAACTATTTGTATGTTTTGTTTGTCTGCTGTACAGATCCTTAGACTATCATGGCACTCTATAAATAGTTTGGTGTTACCAATTAATGTTCATTGTTTTAATTAACAAATTAACTGTTTCAAGAAAAGAAAATGTGTAACCCACATGAACAAGTACAGCCTTCCTCGCCACTCGTTAAACTCAATAACAAGCAATGCACAATGGATAGGTGCAAAATCACACACAATAGACTAATATATTTGTGAAAACAATGAACATGTTTTATTTGATATACTTTGTAACAGAGATGAAACAGTGCATCAAACAAGGACAGCGCTACCTATAGGAAAGGTAGGCGCAGGCCTAGGGCACAGCTCTGGCGGGGGAGCTCTGGTGGAGGGGAGCTCTGGCAGAGGGGAGCTCCGCCAGCAGCTCCTGTGGAGATAAATCCTCCTGCCGACCAGTCTGTGTGCTATGCAGAAACATCCTCCGATGCTGCCCAACACCTCCGTCCAGGGGGTAAAAACTATTTATTGGCCTATAGTGCAAATTCAACAACTCACCTATCAGAGATAGACGCAAGATTTAGGGGGAAAAAAGTGGTACAGAGTCAGGGTAGAGAGTTAGGGGGCAATTACCCCATCACCAACCTTTCCAGCCCTCCCCTTGTCAATAAGATAGAATGTTAATTTCACTTGCAATAGCTCCCAAAGTTTCAAGTAAATCCCTTACAACTTGTGTTCCCTCCATTAAAGCAATTAATGTTGATAAAATAATTATTTTAGCAGAAAACAGAAAAAGTATAATAATTGAGCACGTTCTAATAGATCGAAATTTGGAATGTTATACAAACACAGGGACTTTTAGCGTGCCAATCTTAGGTGAACTGAATTGTATAGAATCTCTGATATTAGATTAATATTTAAGAACAGAACCACGATTCCCACACGCATGCACAATGACATGTACCTTTTTATATTCTTCCTCGGGCTTTGCTGTTAAAAATAATTAAGTCGTTATGCAAAGTAAGTGAGGGAAACTGAAAGAGTTCAAAATTCCCTGGTATTATGTAACTTGAATGTGTATTCACATGGGCTAGCATCGGTTGTTCTTTTACCGTCTGCTGTCTAGCAATGTGTGCGCTTCTCCTGTCTGCTGGATCCTGCCTCTTCTGTTCATGTGGTTCTGTTTTTTAAAGGGAAGACCCCCCCCCCTCCCCCCGTGGAAAATGCTTCATTCGTAGGACGTGATCAAAAGCTTGCTGCTGTTAATTACAAAAAGTTAAAATTTGCCTAAACAGATGTTACCTGTTTTGTATCTAGCTTTGGGTGCAAACGAAGTATCTTTTCTAAACACTGGCATATGTCTATCCCATTCTGGAAACACAGCTAAGGTCAGGATTTACACTATGCGCAATTATGCACAGGTAAAACTGTATCCATCAGGAACTATGTCACAACTGTTTATGTTACCTTACATTATTGTTCCGGTTCATGCGCGTTACCAGACAGATCGCGATTTTGTTTTAAATTCCTAGGGTCGGTAGGATGAGCCATCTGGTTTGTAATGGGTTACTTGGTTTGAGCACCTAAATGACTGATGTCAAAGTGCCCAATTATCAGGGTCTGTACCCTGGTGTAGCTTTGCATCCCCACTCAATGCCGACCACCATTGAGTCACATCCACTTTGTTGATCAAATCCATAGGAAATGGAGATATTTAAGAACCACTCCATATTGTTTTTGTTTGTGGCTTTGATGCCATCAGTGGGTGGTCCTTTTTGATGCCAGTCTCCTCTTCCGATACACCCTATGGGATTGTTTCGTTTTTTTCTCCAGACTACTATATATGGTCAAGGAGCTCATTCACTCAGTTCCCATTCCAAGAGCCAGATATCTGTGTGGTACTGGGTGTTCCTGAACTATTTTGGGCTTTTTTTTTTTGCTTGCTGCCTGCCCTGAACCACTGGACTGTTTTGACTGCCAACAGCAGATGTAGACACAACTTTTGAGAAATGTTAGATGTCCACTTAAGTCTTTATAACAGGGGGCTGCAATGTGTGTCCCATTTGACCATTCTTACCCAACCATTGCCCATTATCCATTTCTATCATTAGCCATCCATTGCTGCCATTCTTTTACATAGCTCTAGCAAATCTTTCTGCATTTTAGGATCTGTTTTACACATTTCAGCTCCTCCAAAGAAACACATGTGATGCCTTTCGGCAAGACAAGATGACTCTCTGGATAGCAGGTATATTCCACCTTGAACATTTGACAGATTCAGAGAACACTATAGCAAGATCTGCTCTTTCAGTTACAACAATGTCCAATCTACAATGTATAATTCTACTCCTACCGCAATCCTATTTTTTGCTTTTACCACGTAACTATTTTCTTTTCATCTTAAAATCCACAGAAATATCACAGAGCGGTTTCACAGTACTGCGTAAGAGTTTTATATAATTGGAACCGACCATGATTACGATGTAGAACAAAGTGATGCTTCTTGGAAAGGCTCTTGTTGTCTGCAGGATTCTAAGTTGAGGTTTAAGGAATTGACATGTTCTACCTATTGAGTTACGTGACCCTCTCATTTCCAGTAGGAATACAAGTTGCACAAGCCAAAACCGTATGGCTGTATGTTTGGTGTTAAACTCAAACCAGATGAAGTAATATTAAAGCCCTGAAGAAAAAAAAACACAGATAAAGTGAATACATAATCAGGATAGCTAAAAAAAAAAAATACTTATTTGCTCACCCACAGTAGCAAGAGTCTTGATGGTACTCTCAGAAAAGTAAGTGGACTTTCAAAGTAAGGCTTGAATCATTAAATAACAGGTTTCTTCGTTAGTAAGCAAATTACAAAACCAAGTTCATTGTGAATAATAGGAAAATCCATAGAATGTCACAAAGTATAATAGAAGATATACCAAAACCTCCGTCACGTTTCAAGCAGGCAAGTCTACTGGTAGGCGAATACCAAATACCAGGCAAGTCTACTGGTAGGCGAATACCAAATACCAGGCAAGTCTACTGGTAGGCAGAGACCAAATACCACGCAAGTCTACTGGTCGGCGAATACCAAATACCAGGCAAGTCTACTGGTAGACAAATACCAAATACCAGTCAAGTCTGCTGGTAGACAAATGCCAAATACCGGTCATGTCTGCTGGTAGACAAATACTAGTCAAGCCTGCTGGTAGACGAATCCCAAATACTGGTCAAGTCTGCTGGTAGACGAATACCAAATACTGGTCAAGCCTGCTGGTAGACAAATACCAAATACTGGTAAAGTGTACTGGTAGACAAATACCAAATACCAGTCAAGTCTACTGGTAGATGAATACCAAATACCAGTCAAGTCTACTGGTACACAAATACCAGTCAAGTCTGCTGGTAGACAAACACCAAATACCAGTCAAGTCTGCTGGTAGACAAATACCCTAGATCAGCCAAGTCTGCTGGTAGATGAATATACTAAAATGTTGGGGTACAAATAGTGGTGATAGCATGTAAGCAACTGTATAGGGCCCTGTTGAATCTATTGAGGACACAACAATGGATGCAGGGAATAAATCTGCACAAGTTTGCACAGATTCATTCTTGATTTGTATTAGGTAATGTTGGCTCTCTTTCGCTTACTAAAGAAAAACCTACAACCACACCTAGGTTCACCCAATCTAAGGTGGATTATTAGTTCTGTTTAATCGAAAGATTGTGTCAAGTGTATTTTACATTAAAATGCTTTAATCCAATAATATACATGAAGTACCTTATTAAACCTACACTGCTTGTGTAGCTCTAGGAGGCAGACATGCTGTTTAGAATCTTGGGTCAGTTGAGGGAAGATATGGCCCAAGATGTCTAACCCCTGATGCAATACAAGCAGAGGGGTCTCAATAAAGTAATGTATTTGTCATTAGATGTCATTAATTGGAATGATATTGGAACAGTCAAATTCACATATAAAACAGTTTCTGTGTAACTGTACTGTAGAATGTATTGCCCATATTTTACGTCTCAATTACGCACTCACGCACATTAGAAAGACCACCACAAATGTTCTTCTGGATAATGCATCTTAGACGTTAAACTGGGACTATGTATCTCTTGAGTCTTGTAACCAACAAAACTAAACATCCATGGTCTGCCAAGCTCCCTTGAGCAAATCTATTAGTTAAAAATAACAAAATTACCATTGCATACACTGGTTGGAAATCATTTCAGTTATAATAACATGTATCCATATAGTACGTTCCAGAGCTTGCATCAAGAGAACTTCAAAAGCTTGCTACAGTTCTGGTAAATGGCCAGTCGAACGTATCAAACTCTTCAACATCTATTTCCTAGACTATCTCGATCTTTTACAGGTGACCCAAAAAAGGTTTACACTTAGAGCGCTTTCTACCATTCTCTGACACTAGATGGCCGACATTCTATCCCCTTCTTGAAGCACAAATATAGAAACATTGCCAGTTTTTAGTTTATAAACACTGTTTGCATTAAGGTTTAAATACCAAATCTACCCTCTTTGTGTATGGTTTAGTCAGTCAAAAATAGCAAAAAAAAAAAATGTTACTAATGTAATAATAAATAATTACAAATTCTGAAGCAGTAAAACTGAGTTATCATGAATAAATATTTACCAAGATTCAATATTGTAACAGACGTCATGTCACTTTTGGCTAAGATGATGACATTGTTAACATTGCCTGCAATGTGGCTTGTTTATTTATCCGTCTATATTTATTCAAATTTATGATAATTCAAACCTTCGTTTATAAGTTTTGGAGGAAATTTGCAGTATTTGAGTGGGAGAATAAAATATTCAGGAAAGTACAAAATGTACACAAAACAGATTTTATTCTTCAATTTATTTATTTTTAATTTTCTTTTTTTTTTTTATTGAGGTTGGTCATTTTTCAAATATTTTTACAAGAAGATGCTTTTTTGACAATTTTTAATATTACCAATAAAACTATTTTACTTCACAATTATAATCTTTATTTACTGAGGTCTTTAAAGTGTTGTAAATGGAACATTGTTCCTCTAAGAATATCCGTTCAAATTGTCTTACATCCGTTATTGATTTAAACAGGACATTTGCCAATAAAAGTCCAGTAAACCCATGCTAATAGCACTCAAAGTCATTTTCTGTTACCAGATCAAAACTCCTAATATTTAATATTAAACAATAGTTCAGCCACATTCATCAAAGAGAAAAGAAAACTGTATCCAAATAGACAAAGTTTAGCAGCGCTAAAACAGAACACGCTGTACTTAGTAATAGAGACAACACACTCATCGCTTGCTGGCCACCATGACAGACCAGCAAAAGAGACTGTATCCCTTTATTGACTCTGTGACAGCAAACAACACTGCTACAATGTATCCATGTAACTTCCGGAGGTTCAGCGTAAAAGACGCTCCAAGCCCCCTGTTACCTCCACAGAACTGGCTGTCACTTTTCTTTGTTTGATTTTTTTTTTAATCTCTGTAAAAATGATATTGTACTTACATTTGTAAGTGCATCGCCTAGTGTCCGTCCTTGGTACTACAGTGGTGCGGCTGCACTGGTCTTGAGCAAGCGCGGCTGATGATTTACCCATCGAGCACTGCTCTGGCATGAAAGATCTCCCAGACACACTGAGCAAAAGGCAATGAGAGAGAGAAAGATAGAGAGAGACTTTACACTTTACGCATGTACTTCTGCAGAAGTCAACATGTGATCAGTTCATTGTCTACAAGGAGTGTCAGAGGCTGTCCAATGGGAAGTCTCAGAGCCACAACTCTTTTACTAGTAAGCTATAGAGCTGTAAAACACAGTTCAGACGGTGATGCCGAGTAGGCACTGCCAAATATTAAGGACAGTCATGTCCCTGACAGGTTCAGGTCCAAAACCACTGACCTGCTGGACATAGGGATCATTCCTTTTGCTATCCAGATGATTCCCAGTTATAATTCATTTCTCAGCCAGCAGCCCCTCTAGTGAAGTTTGAGGTATGGTGGGATCCAGGAGGTAGTCCAAACTATAGTACCTGTGAGAATTGAGGGTATTTCTCATGCATGGTATATAGAAATGTCAATTTAGTTTTAACTATTGAAGGATGCTAAATAAATAAGAATGTACAAAGAGAAGAAACATTTACTACCTGCCCTACTTTCTGTTCTGGCCACCTACCTTTGTCAAATTGCTGTCCACTACTCTAATCAAGCCCTCAGTTACCTTATGAATGCATAGTCAACCAACTATGACAACAATAATAGGATAGAACGAAATCCCCCCCCCCCCCCCCCCTATCAATAGAGCTGGGTGAGGCAAATACACACTATATTTTTACTGATACCTCATCTTCTTTTCCCTTGTGCCTGCTCCAAATGGAACAAGAGGGGTGGAATACAAATCGGCTAAGGGTCTCCAGCTGAGCACATTATACTGAGCAGGCTCTGCTCAGGCGAATGTGAGTGAGCCATTGCTTCTGTTGATATCCCTCTATATTGTGTAGCTATACTGCACCATTATATGTTTTCTTCTTTTATTATATTATGTTACGGGTATAACTCCCTAAGAGGATCAATATCCATCACTACACAGTCCAACTACAAGTGTGTTAAGTATGAGAGAGTGCCACATTTCACTCTTTTTTTTTAATATTGTTTTACTTTTCTAGTTAGTGAGACACTAGCAGACTTGGAACTGCTTTTAATTCACTACTAGCCACAGTACACTAATTTTCTTTTATTTCTGTATACAAAGTACAGCATTTTATATGGAGAATTGCATGTGAATATGTGGTGTAAGAGAAAAGCCTGACGCATTTCACTCAGACATTTTATGTGAAACGCGTCAAGAATTTGATTTTATCTTTAACGACCTTATATTCACGTGCAAGTCTCTGTATCCGATGCTGTACTTATTGTATCTAATGATCTATTTCATCATTTATATGATGGATGAGGTCTAAATGAATGAATATGGTTTGATTTTACTACAAATATCCATAGTTTTCTCTGGAGTGCCCTCGGAACCCTTTTTTGGATTGCCAGAGAGTGGAGTGGGGTCCTTTCTGTTTGTATCCGTCCTATCCCACATTGAGTATTTATTCACTTAATTCCGGCTGGGCCAGCAACATTAAGAAAGTTTGCCTTTGTTAGTTTCTACTTATAGTTGACTTTATCCCCACTTTCTTTAAGACTACCAGTTTGTTTGACAAGTGTGTCTAATTTATTATGTTACCTACAGTTTGCATGTTTCATTTTCTCATTCTACAGGACTGTGAAACAAAATTACACTTTTTTTTTAATTGAACAATAATATTTATGTGTGAGAACAAATAAAAAGTAAATCTTTTTTGACAACTGACATTTAGGAAACTTGCATTCGAAAATCAGATCAGATTTGTTTGTCGTACAAAATAATATTAAAAAGGTTAAGAAAATAACAACTTTGTGTTAAAGGATAATAAACAAAATAAATACTAGAATGTTGCCACAGGTCTTTGAAACAGAATTAAAGGAACTCTGTCACTTACACATTGCTTGCACCGAGAATGTAGACAAAAAAAAAAGTGATCTATACATTATGTTAGCAGATTTGCAAGTAAATGAGTAAATGAACAGAGATATGTGTTTTAATGCCTTATTCCGAAACACTGGTGTCTCATAATTATGACATCATCTTGTGACTTTATATGCAAATGAGCAGCTTTTAATGGGACATGTTTAATTTGTATATATATGTGCTAGGATAGGCACAAGGGTATCCTCGATATAAGATAGGGAACTGGGGACTAATAAAAGTATTTAGAAAATTGGGCAGACTAGATGGACCGAATGGTTCTTATCTGCCGACACATTCTATGTTTCTATATCTAGCCACAGGGTGATGTCATAAACAGGAGACACCCCAGATAACCATAGAGGTGTTTAAAACACCCCTTCTCTCTTAATCCAGGCCCCTATCTGTAATTCGACTAACACTATAGACCATTTCTGATCATTTTAATCCACTACAAACATTGTTTAGGATGAGTTGCCTTAAACCTCTTTTTACAACTTTTATCTCACACACTAGTTTGTTTTCTGTTTTTACACAAGTGGTTGTATGTTATCTGACCTATGGGAAATCTACACTTGGATGAAATGTGCTTGGATATCTGTTCATTAAAAAAACACGCCAAGCCACTGAACATTGGCCAAATGAAAAGATTAACTTGCTGGATAGCTAAGAGGATGGCTGTGTGTCATCCAGCTACCTGTCATGTTCTGAAATTAAGTATTAATGGGGCATACTAAGCAATCTGTGAACACTTATGCCCACCAAGAAAAGGGAACAGAAAGGAATAGAAATGTTGTAAACAATACCTCTGTTTATTCTCCTTTTTGGATGATTTAGGTATGATATCCAATCTTTGACATCATCTAGATTTGGCCAAATTTGCTTTTCAAGCATGATACTGGCCTACCAAGCATATTGAAGTTAAATCATTATAAAACTTGTCTATATTCGTTAAACTTTGAACATCTATAGTCTAAACCTGTTTAATTTGCCCAAAAATATCTGGTTGGTAGCTTCGCCTGGCCCTCCCACTCTGGTCTACTCATATGTTTGGAGCCTGGGAGGGAAAAAGTAATATTTTAAAGTGTTGTTTTTTTTGTTTTTTTTTTAAGTAAAATGTACATTTTTCCGAATGGTGATTATATTTACAATGTGTGCATATAGATATTATGTGTCTCACACATACATATTCTCACGCAAACCCACTCTCACGCAAACCCACTCTCACACAAACACGCTCTCACACAAACACACTCCCTAATACACGTTCACACTAATATACACAAACACACTCACTAATTCACACTCACGCTAATAGACACAAACTCACACTCACACATAACACTAATACAACTAACCCACGAATTCGGACGAATTGTGTCTCTTTTTTCCGAATTCATTAACCGTAACCTACCCTTGTTTGACATATTCTGAAATAAACATGACTAAAATGAAAATAATGATTTTTTTTGTCCGAAAACAAATGCGTGAATGGACAAAATGTGTTTCGGCCCAATTCTAGTCCAGAGCATCTGCAGGTTTTTTTCCATCTCTCATACAACTTGGCAGGTCAGCCAGCATTTTGCTTGACACATATATAGAAATGGCATAAACTGCATATAAGTTTGGCAGTTTTATTTTGGTTATCGCATATAGTTAACTGAGCTCTGTTGTGCTCCTTTTGTTAGATCATCTTTCTAGAGTCTAGGCCTGTCAGTCAGAGATTCTTGGAGTGGTTCCTAAGCATCTACACAAACGGTCCCATGAGAATACTTCTAGTCAAAAACAACAGATGACGGCTTTCTATCCTTAATAGGCTATTAGAGTCTGTCTGTTTACTTTATTTACTATTTCGGAAAGAACTGCCAACTCTATATAATCTCATATACGTTATTCGTTTCAGAGTTGCTGGAGGTATTGGAAAATTTAAAAGAAAAAAAAACAAAGAAAATAAAGTGTAAGTGTAGACTAAAAATGTAAATCCATCATTCTACAGAAGGAAGAAGTTTGTTCGCTCTCCCGCCAAAATAACCCCCCAAAAAATTATTACAGATCCATAACCAAGAAGTACGTAAATCGACTTATTTAAATGACAACTTTAAGCAAAAAAAAAAAAACAAAGTTATGTTTAATTGAAAGAGTGTATCAAGTGTCATCATTTGAAATAGAAATGGAAGAAATCAAATGAAGTACCTTATTGAGCTCTCTTTATTTGTATAGCTCATTCGGGGCTGACATCTTGGGTTAAAAGAAAGATTTCATCGGAACACAAGATTTTAAACAAAAAGTCACCCCCCCTGATAGTTATACAAGCAAAGATTCTCTCCTTTCCATTTAAACTGCCTATCGTTGACTAAAAAATTTTTTAGATTAAACTTAATATAATTTTTGCAGACAGTTTACATTTAACCCTTTCTTGACAGTTGATGTGCAAGGCCCATCATGCAAAAAACATGCAGTGACAATTGACATGCTTGGAACATCATGCAGTGAAACAAGCTTAGGAAGCGATCAACGGTTACTTCCTATGTCAGCTGAATTTGGACCCAGGGTGCAATGTGATCACTCCACTGAGTGATCACAAGCAGAATATTGAGAGGCAGCATGCCTTTTCAATATGACAATGCTTTGTTGTGGCCAAAATCTTTATACGTGATCAACGATCAGTTCCGGCGCCACCTATAGGCAAGCTAGGCTGCGGCATTTTTACCAGGGGTGCCTGTGGGCAGTATCAGCTCTGTTTGTTAAACGCACACAGAGCTCAGACAGTGCTGCTGTCCCTCCCTGCGCACTCTCTGTATGTCTCTCTCTCCCCCTCCACTGTCTTGCCTCTCTCTCTCTCCCCCTCCACTGTCTGTCTCTCTCTCTCCCACTCCACTGTCTCTCTCTCGCCCCCTCCGCTGTCTGTCTCTCTCTCCCCCCTTCACTGTCTGTCTCCACTTCTCAGACTATTTTCTTATAATTTTTTTAGGAAATTATATGATACGATCAAAATAAAAGGGAAAAGCTCCCCCCCCCCGTAAAAAAAAAGGATAAATGGGAAAGAGGAACATTACAGCTAAACACAAACACTGCAGACAGTCACTGACCAAATATTTTCCAAAAGTGCGGTTATTAAGGGGTTAAATACGTGTATAGGTTTTTATTTTTGTTATGTGTACACGCACCAACTGAAACTCTGTAATGTTATTACAATAATATATTTTGATACCAAAATATAGACAAATACATATGGTTTGTTATGATTTAAAGTCTGCTAGCCAGAATCAGGGGGGGGGGGGGACAAATGTTTTCTTGGGATAGCCTCTGTAATTGGTTAAAGGCAATACAAAGAGACAAGCAGCTGTTCTGCTTCTGTTAGTGATTAACCTTTAAGTCTGCGCTAAAACATGTGTAAGTGAGGAAATACAGCACATACAGCTGGATAATCTAAAAAAGCAATTATTTATCTATTCCTCCCCCCTCATCACAGACCATCAGCCCACCAACCGAGCTGAAATGGCAGTTGGAAAAGACCCCTTTTATTGATGAGGAATCCCCAAGATCTCAGAAGTTAAATGCAGAGCAGACTCTCCTGTCAGAGTACGG
Source organism: Pelodytes ibericus (assembly GCA_036172795.1). NCBI lineage: Eukaryota > Metazoa > Chordata > Amphibia > Anura > Pelodytidae > Pelodytes > Pelodytes ibericus. The sequence goes on from CM069862.1 coordinate 188,528,640, forward strand.
TATACTTGCCTTCCCTTCATGGAAGAGTGAAATCCTAGAGCCTAAGTTTACCCTCCCGTAGTTTCTTAAGGGATCATGTTAAACAACTATTGGTTTCGGTTATCCCCGCTAATAAATATACAAGCGAAAGATTTTGTAAATGCTGTGCTGTATAAACACAGAGCTTTATTCCAATGGCTGATATAAAACAACTTAAAGGGAATGTAGAGCTTAGAGGAAAGACGTTACAGGGGGGATATGATAGAAACATTTAAATAAAGGGAATCAACACAGTAAAGGAGCAGAGTGTATTTAAAATAAGAAAAACTACCACAACTAGAGGACATAGTCTTAAATTAGAGGGGCAACGATTTAAAAGTAATATCAGGAAGTATTACTTTACTGAGAGGGTAGTGGATGTATGGAATAGCCTTCCAGCAGAAGTGGTAGAGGTAAACACAGTTAAGGATTTTAAGCATGCGTGGGATAGACACAAGGCTATCCTAGATATAAGACCGGGAACGGGGGACTAATAAAAGTACTCAAAAAAATTGGGCAGACTAGATGGACCGAATGGTTCTTATCTGCCGACACATTCTGTGTTTCTATGTTTCTATGTATCACACAAACATTGTGTTTACTGTGAATGTAGAGCAAAAAAAAATATTGAAAATGATCGATACATTGTGTTAGCAAAACTGCAAGAAAATGTCTAAATTAGGAGAAAAATGTATCTTACGTGTGTCTGTGAGTCTCCTGCTTATGACATCACCTGTGGCATGATATGCAAATTACACATTTTCCATGGAAAAGCAGTTCATTTGCATTCCAAGCCACAGGTGATGTCATAAACAGGAGACTCCACAATCATTTTTCTCCTAATTTAGGTATTTACTTGCAGTTTAGATAATATAATGTATAGCTCATTTTCAATAATCTTCTATGCTCTACATACACAGTAAAAACAATATAGAGGTGATACAGTCCCTGTGCAATATGTTTGTTTTAAAGCCATTTGGTGTATAAACCAAACTGTCACCCTTTGCGTATAATTAAAAAGAACAAAGTGTTGTCTTCGATCTCTTCTATGCCAATTTTAAAGAAATGCACGAGTCACTTAATTAAAATTGTCAGCAAGGGAATGGGATTGGTTGGTTACAGTATGTCGGTTAGACGTGAAACAGCTGTGAATGCATTGCCAGAGAAAAGGGGAGAACAATGATTTGGGAATAACAGTGACAAAACAATTCCCAGGGACAAAGCTTTATATATGAACCACCCAAGCCTTCCCAAGTATTGTATTCCAAAGGTTCTGACAAACGTCATCGACATTCTGTCAAAACAAAGAGACTGGGTCACGTGACATCAAACCAGAACACAAACCCATTGTGTGTACAACTATGTCAAGATGGCCGCCAGGAATTGCCTCTGAGAAGCCTGGCGGTTCATGAGGGGAGTAAACACCGAGGTGACAATTGCCCACAGGACAACCATTTAGGTCTAATTAGAACACCGTGAAATGTAATGAACTGGCGGCCGTAGACATTAATGGCGGAGTTGGAAAGATAGGCAAGCTAATTTTTTAAAACTTCTTATTAATGCCTAATTTTTTACAATTTCATGGTCAGTTCTAGCACAGTTCACTGTTTATTATATAGACCCAGTGTATTAGATTATTTGGAGAAACATAGAATATATCAGCAGATAAGATCCGTTCAGCCCATCTAATCTGACCAAATTTCTGAATAACTTCATTAGTCCTAGGTCTTGACCATGTTCACCTCTACCACTTCTGCTGGAAGGCTATTCCATACATCCACTACCCTCTCAGTAAAGTAATACTACTCGATATTACGTAAACATTTGCCTCTCTAATTTAAGACTATGTCCTCTTGTTGTGATCATTTTTCGACTTTTATATATACTATTCTCCTTTATCGTGTGGATTACCTTTATATATTTAAATGTGTCTATTATATCCCCTCTGTCTGGTTTTTCTTCCAAGCTAAACATTACATAATGACATAATTTAACCTTTCCTGGTAAGTTTTATCCTGCTATCCATGAACCAGTTTAGTAGTCCTTTCAATTAAATGTCTGCCTTAGTCAAAGTACTTATAATATGAATTTTTCCTATTTGTGTTTTTATAACACTGCTTCCCCCTTGTGGACATACTTGCATAATTTTTGTTTTAAATTGTATTAAATAAAGAGAATTAATAATCTACACCAGGATCTCATTTTCATGGTCATACATATGGCACATCTTAATCATTTTGAAGTGTAATATAAAGTCAGCTCCACAATGTGGGGTGCATATATGTGTCAACAATTTATCAAACCCATTTTAATGCATGTATGCACCTTTATTTAATATAGACATGTTTAGACTAGGAGAACTTGGGCCTGCCTGGTTCCAGTGTATATTTTGGATCATGGGGTTGGGAACTGCCCTGGTCTCTGTATATTTATTGGACTACGGGATTTACCTGGTCCAGGTTTCTTTAGGGTGGCATATCTTATCAGTTAGGGCTTTATTCACTAAAAGGTGAGTTGCAGGTGAGTTGAAGTGAGGTGAACATTTCATCTATCCAATTTAGCTATGCAGTGTGCAGGATCAAACATGATGAGTTTCCACCGCTAAGGAAACTCGCCAACTTTGTCCCTGCACAGTGTATAGTTAAATCGGTGAGATGAAATGTTCATCTCACCTCATCTGCATCTCACCTTTTAGTGAATAGCCTGCTGTAACCTGACATGTGTATGACAATTGGCTATAGCGGCATTCCATTCAGAAGTCACAACCATACAACAGGATGTGACATCACTTGAGATGGCAACTGCTGGTGTCAAACAGCGGAAAACTGAACTTGCAGACCAGGTTGGCCTCATGGCCCGAGAACTGTGTGATCTTTGGCAACAGGTTCTGACACGGGACAGCAAAGTATGTTGTGAAAACCTACAAATTCGGACGTTCCGGAGGCAGTTGGGCCCCATGTTCACTGCCCCACATAATAAAACTATTATCTCACCAGCAGCCGAATAATAAATACACAGCGTAAATGCTGCTGGCTCAAAGAGCCCCGCGGGATGTCCTTTATGCTGCGCTCCCCAGCCGAAAAACCTGACCTTCCTGGCAACATGGGATACCATCACTTGATACCCTTTCCTCTTCACCTCCCTTTTTTAATTATTCTCTTTATTTACATCTCTATGCATATTTCCTTCTATTTTCTTCACCCCTTTAAATTCCTTAATTTTGAATATCAGACATCTTGTATTCGATACTATTCCTGGAATGAACACTTGACGGCGCTGCAGTGTTTGTTTTACGCGCTATACAAGTGTTTTCCCTTTCTTATATTTAGGAGATGATGTAAGCTCCGAATTTTTGATGGTCTTTTAATGAGCCTGTAAATATAAGTAACAATATGAGAACCACTCTCTATTAAGACCGTCAAGTTCAATTAGTAAGTTCATTATGTTAAGAAAGTGTGAATTCATGCACTATTAAGACAAGCCCACTTCATTCCCTATCAGTGACCGAAGTAGGGAGGTCATCATATACTTGTATAGTCAAGCCATCATATTGAATCTGGCCTAACTACCAGCCAATGTTCAAGAAGGAGAGTTTGCCTTCATATAATCGAAACTGCAGGACAACATCTCTGGTTGCCTCTTTTTAGCCTTTCCGCAGGTGGAACACATTTAACAGCTGGTCTTCCATTATAGGTGCCACTGGTTTCATTTGTCCCAACAACTGAAGAAGGAATTGCCTGACTGCCTCTGGTACTCCATATATGTGGATGTTAACATGACGCATTATACCGTCCATCAGCAACCTTTGTCGATTTAAGGTAAGTATTTGTTGTGTAAAAATTGCATGTTGCCCTACATTTTCTTCATGCTGTTGCTGTAACGTGTTAACGGCTGCTTCTAGTAAATCTTGGCAAATCACCCCGGTGTCGGCTCTCCAAATACTTTTCTGGTCTCAGGACCACTACTGTATGTCCCCCTTAGAAGCGGGTGTTGTTCCAGCAGTGGGATCTTTGCATCGCATGGGAGCCTGTACAGTAGGTTGGTCCTCCAAGGACTCTGCAGAGTACTCTGAATCCGAATGCACAGTTGTGGCTAGTTTGCATGGGGTAGTCGGTGGCGGCCTAGCAGGCTAGGACATTAGCAGTGCCGGACTGGCAATAAAAACCAGCCCTGGAAATATTTTTAAACCAGCCCCATTATTTTTTGTTTACGAAAAGAAAAAAACACATTTTTAAAAGCACATCTGAAGGGTGTATTATTTCTAGATAAGACTGATATATACCCCTGCATATTGCAATTTTACCTCCAGTATGTACAGGTAATATGTCACACATTGCCTTGATATATACTTTATGGACACGACAATACATAGGCCCCTGTATATACACAAGGTTATATGAATTGCCCTTTGCAGGGATATATACAAGGGCAGTGTGTGAGACATAACCTTGTGTTTATGCTGAGAGCCCAAATTGTACTGCGTAGGGGTATATATCAGGGCAGTGAGTGGGATATAACCTTACCCCAGCACCCAGAGTGCACTCTCAGGGTTTGCCACAGCACCCAGGACATACACCAGCACGCAGATTGCGCTCACCGGACTTACCCCAGCACGCAGATTGCGTTCGCAGGACTTGCCCCAGCACCCAGGACTTACCCCAGCATGCAGATGGCACTCACAGGACTTACCCTAGCATACAGATTGCACTCACTTGACTTAACCCTAGCATGCAAATTGCACTGACAAGACCTACCTTCAGCATGCAGATTGCACTTACAGGACTTACCCCAGCACAGATTTCATTGACAGGACTTGACCCAGCACACAGGACTTACCCCTATCACTGAGATTTCCCTCACAGGACTTGCCTCAGCAACCAGCCCATTTCAGAGATTGAACTTCCCACGCAGGGGTGGATCCAGAGTATGTTGGCACTGACCACGTCTTTCTGTCTTTTCCTCTCCCCCATATCTGTCTCTCTCTCCACTCCCCCTCATGTGTGTAGTCTCCCCCCCCCCCCTGTAATTTCTATTTCTGTAGTCTCTCTGCCCTCTCATTTCTGTAATCTCTACCCCCTTTCAATTATTTAGTCTCTCTTCTCTGTCCCCTCTGTAGTCTCCCTCCCCTCTCATTTCTGTCAACTCTATCCCCTTTCAATTCTTTAGTCTCTCTTCTCTCTCCCCTCTGTAGTCTCTCAACTATTTCTACCCCCCTGTAGTCTCTTTCCCTCTGTGGTCTCTTTCCCCCTGTGGTCTCTTTTCCGCTGTGATCTCTTTTTTCCCTGTGGCCTCTCTCCCCTCTGTAGTCTCTCTCCCCTGTAGTCTCTCAACTATTTCTATCCCCCTGTAGTCTCTTTCCCTCGGTGGTCTCTTTCCCCCTGTGGTCTCTTTCCCCCTGTGGTCTCTTTTCTCCTGTGGTCTCTTTCCCCCGGTGGTCGGAAGTCAGCAGTCAGACGAATTAGTTAGGCCGGCGACAGCCTCCAGATTAGTAAAAATGGCAACGGCTGCTTCAGGTAATTCGTCCACCGTCACCGCTTTAACTAATTCGGACAAATTATATAGAGTGCCGCATCCCAGTAGGCCAGTCCAGCCCTGGACATTAGTGCCATTATTGGGGATTGTTTAGAATGCTTGCCCTTTTTGGAGCTTTGTTCCTTGATGGTACGGGTGGTGGAGTGTATGTCAACTTGCTCGGTTTGATGCTGGATTAATGGAGTTAGGGGTCCATGAGTGGTAGAGGAGCTTCAGGCAGCTATCTGCTTTGGCAACTAGCTCTGACCTTCATTGTTCAGCCTACAATAGCAAGCATGATATAGAAAATAGTTATCAAGATCGATATGAAGTAATATAATGTATTTCCTAGATAACACTATTAGGATGTAATTCCCGAAACATGCCAGCAGAGGGTAGTATTGTATTCCCGGACACACATTTACATTACAGTTTACTATACAGGTTGAGTATCAGATCCTTTCAGCAGCATCGTGGAGCATCTAAGTTCACCAGCTCCACAGATATCAATGATCTGCATGACCTAAATACAGATGCTCACATTGAATTTAGGTAATGTAGATCATTTATAGGGCTGGTGTTAGCCAAATGCTCTGTTAACCGAAAATATCCATTCTCCGAAATGCTGCCAGTCCCAAGCATTTTGGATAAGGGATGCTCAACCTGTATTGATTATTATTATTATTATTATTGGTGAAGAAATAATCTTTTAACAGGAGGCGAATATTTGCATAATCTTTCTTTACAGAAAAACCTCCAGCAGCAAAACAGTTAACAAAGTCTTGTAAAAAAAAAATTAAACAGGCTGCGCATATAAGACCCCCATCAACCCCTTCCCATTTCTTTGATGCCCGAACAGGAACCGTAGAACAAATCCAGAAATAAAACAGTCCCATATGCCATATGGAACCCAGCAAACTGTACAACACCTTCCAATGGACTTCAAGCTGGAACGGGAAGAGAAAGAAATATCAGTAAACTGATCATCTATAAAGGGAATCAAAGTACTATAAACAATGCATATTAAGATTGTAACAATACAGCTGACAATGCGTCAATAGCGTCAACAATTTACGTAAAGCTAGGTACAGAGCATAGAAGGGAACTACATACTGAGTTAGACAAACTAGACTGGTAACAGACTGGTACATGAGGTAGAGAACCCTGCTCGCAAGTTTACGATCTAGAGGGAATGGGATCCATAAGACACATAAGGGGTTGAAGAGGCCAGAGGGATTGAAGTTGAAGAATATAGGGAGGAAAAATATTGTCTTTTTTTTGTCTTTAATAAAATTAAGATTATTTCTTCACCAAAGCTAGAATAATCCCCAATTTTATCTCATGACAAGAGGCTTCATTATTTGCATTTTTAACACTCATTAAGAAAAAAAATGAGCCTGAGGATGAGAGCAAAGTCCGTAAAGTCACTGCACCTCTTACTGAGAGGGTTTCAAAAGATCCATTATGCCGGCAAGGTGAAGAACCCATTTTATCCATTGAGCCAGGATCCAAGGTACCAAAACTGGTTTCAAAGTTCGAACATAGGAAGTCAAAAGTGGGCCTCTAGACGTCAAACGGATTGTCGCTGTAGCTGACCAGTAGCTATGTACACAACAAGCCACATAGAGTTTGGGGTGGTGTGAGAAATATGGGTAAGGTACCAGAGAAGAATTAGTCTTAGTCCTCCGTGATATGGCAACTGAAAAACTTTCTGGGGAGATAGAAAAGGAGTCTGTGTGAAAGGCTTTAATATCCGAGACCCTTTCCGAAACGACACCAATTTAGCGGAGACCTGACGCAATGACAGAAGACGGTTGTCTCGCCAGTCCCCAAAAAACAAACAAACCATAAGAATAATGTTGTACAGTAACAAATAATAAAACTGTATCAATGCTGGGTAGGGAAAGCTTAGAAAACCGACTTGTACAGAGGTACAGCCCAGTTATAGGACCAGTGTACAGCATGATCATGTCCAGGACACTGAAGCAGAGACCCAGCCAGGTTCTTTATAGAACCCGTGGGTCTCTTTCAGAAGATGCGACGTCACTGGTAGGAATCAACATTGGACTTTGTGAAGGGCAATTTAGTGACATTCTGTGGAATTTCACGGACCTTGCCATGGACACTGGTGTACTTGAACGGAATCTTTGCCTATCCTACTGGCGACGTTGCGGAGGCTAGGGGCGGTTTAGGTACATGTAACCACCGCTCACTTTAAGCATCAGTGAGATCGGTTAACTGCAGTGAGATCCACAGCATAGTATATTGAATGGAGCAGTGACGCGCTGCTGTTCACAGGATATGCAATGCCCAGTCGCATTGTCATTTGGGCAGTGTCTAATAGGACGGGCATGGCACGTCTTTATGGGATTAAGTGGTTAAACCATTGCCAATGTTTATCTTGTGGGTCCGCCACCATGCTGGGTGTTATTAAATGGAAATTTGTACAAATACTGAAAATTGGTTTGACAGCTGAGCAGCAAAACCCAGGCCAAAGTTGTTCATAGCTGCCAACAGTCCCGGATATTGTCTCAGCTTGCCTGCTACTAGTTAAAGGTGCACTGGCAGCATTGCGTTTAAACTGTGTATGTCTCTTATGATTTTTATTTATATTTTGTATATTCTTAGATTAAAACAATGCCAGGGAGTGTACGCTTTCCTAAACGGGAAGACTTAAATCCATGGACCTTGCCGATACTCATGCAGCACTGAAAGAGGCCAATGAGGAGTTTGGTTTAATTGACCACTGTAGCAAAAAATGTTACTTATGTTTAATACAAAGACTGTATCAAGTCAGTTATATAGGAAATATTTAATGAAAGAATATAAATAAAGCACCTTATGTAATCCTCTTTGCTCCGTATAGTTCTCTCAGGGGGCAGACATGTTGTTTAGAATCTTCACTCCCCTTGGTTCAGATGAAGGAAGATCTGACCCAAGATTCTAAGCAACATGTCTCTGGTACAGCTATGTGGAGCAAATAGGGCTTAATGAAGCTCTTTAAGTGTATTCTTTCATTAAAGCATTTCAATTTGAAATGCCTAAACTTCATGCAATCTCTCAAATCAACACAACTTGATTTTTCACTATAGTTGTCCTTTAAAACCTGAACAGACGGGTATAGTTGGCAGGCTTTTTCCATTCATAATTCAGGGGTGTCCATAACCACAGCTCTTCTGTGCATAGGTTAATAAACCACAAAAATCTTATGTCCCATCATGCAACATTGGTACTGGTTTAGCAGAATGTTACATACTAATTAGTAGTGGAAGGACTACAGCTGTTCTTAAAGGGACTCCAAAATTATCTATACACTGTATTAGCAAAAGGGCAAGGAAATACATAAAGAAAGAGAATAACATATGTTTTAAATGTGTCTGTGCAGTCTCCTGTTTATGACATCACTTTGGCTTGACTACTCACTCCCTAGTTGTTACCCACATTTCTACAGCAATAAAAACACATCCAATCTCAAAAAAAGGAAGGGTTCAGCTATGCTATTAAGGATTGACTAATGAAACTTAGGAGATAAAACTTCAGATGGTGCAGGAAGGAACCTGCATAAGTACAGCCCAAACCCCGGGGAAGGAAACACCTAGTCACAGGGGAGCATCCAAACAGGATAGAGAACTCTCCTCCCTTGAGGATCCCTGTTTTTGTGCGCATTGCTGGTAATTGGCATATGTTTGAAAAACACAGAACTATTACTGCCTTATGTGTTTAAGAAATAACTCTTACAGATGTATAGGTTTTTGTTAGAGTGTTATAGGAAATAACCATCCCCAGCCAATCAGAGTGAAGCTCCCCAGAGATGCTTTAGTGACCTCACACAAGATGTCTCTTAATTCGTACCTTCTTACATCATAAAGTTCTATGATATAAGCTGTGGTATAAGAGCCAGTTACAATCTTGCCATTTACTTCCAGCTAGTTAAACAGACTAATGATACACAAGCTGGGAGAAAATTGCGTTTTTCTTGCTAATGGGATGATTTGTATGTTATTAACCAGGGATCAGACATTCTACTTATCATTTGCCGTAATATCTGGAAGCCTCCGCAATCTGTAATATAGATGAAAGCCAAGATAAAGCTGGACAAGCTAAATTGTGTTTGCTAGTAAACAGGATGTAATGTCGTTCCTTATTTGCCAACATTTTGCAGCTCAAATTGTTTTCACAACTACACATTATGGACAATGGCTCTATTATTTAGACAGGGGGAAACTGAACTCACACAGGAACTCCACAAATCAGGGATTAATTAATAGAGGATTTTTAAAAGACAAGCAAGTTGGAGAATATTTGCAACTCTGCTACTAATGCCCAATTTTTGTTCCCCAGCTCTCTTGGGGTTTGGCGACTTGACGGCTTTACTAAAAAAAAAAAAATTTCTGACCTTTTAGTAGCAACTAACATCGATATTTGCAGTTTTTATGTACTTCAAACACTGCTTCAGAATTTTAGTTCTGTTTATGGTGGGAGTATCCATTAACGGTGGAAAAACAAAACACTACAAGTTGAGTGTGCTTTATCCAAAATGCTTGGGACCAGAAGTATTTGGGATAACGGGTAATTTTGGATAATGGATCAGTTTCACCAATAATATTAAAGTCTCTTAACACTCATGGAATACAGTAGTATCAATGCAAATACTGAATAGAGGAAAAAAACTCACTTGTAGCTGTGATGTGAGGCTCCGTTAGGAACCTGCCATTGGTGTGTCAGGCCTGTACACGTGCCAGTGTATTACCCTTTGTGGGTGTGGGGAAATTAACATGTATAGCTTGGAGGAAAGACGTAACAGGGGGGATATGATAGAAACATTTAAATACATAAAGGAAATCAACACAGTAAAGGAAGAGAGTATATTTAAAAGAAGAAAAACTACCACAACGAGAGGACATAGTCTTAAATTAGAGGGGCAACGATTTAAAAGTAATATCAGGAAGTATTACTTTACTGAGAGGGTAGTGGATGTATAGAATAGCCTGCCAGCTGAAGTGGTATAGGTAAACACAGTCAAGGATTTTAAGCATGCGTGGGATAGACACAAGGCTATCCTAGCTATAAGACCGGGAACGGGGGACTAATAAAAGTACTCAAAAAAAATTTGGGCAGACTAGATGGACCGAATGGTTCTTATCTGCCGACACATTCTATGTTTCTATCTGCATGGAAAGGCTATATTGCAGTTTGAGGTGGCTGGACACTGAATAAACTGTTGTGTGCTGCATTCTGACAGGTGTGTGTGGAATATCTGAAATGTTTTTGGAATAATGGATTATTTGGGATAACTGATTTCTGGATAAGGGATACTCAATCTGTATTGGTATTACAATTGTGTTATACAAGGATATATGCCATCAGGGAATAGTGTCTCCATATAATGGGTGTACATAGTTGGCAACAATAATTAGGTGGTCCGTGTCAAAGTAACATCCACATGAATGGCAGGACCCAAGGTTTCCCAGCAGAACATTGCCCAAATGTTATTGCTTTTCAGTGTGTGTATATATGATCTTGATAACGGCTCCAGGTGGAGCCGAAACGTTGATGTATACGACAGTCAGTATGTAATACAGGTTTTTTCTACTTTTCTAAAAATCCTATGAGTGCGTGTTTTTTGTTTGTTTTTGGACTATGTTGTTGAAAAATGACACTGCACCTAGGTAGTGAACCATTTATTGATGTGGATTTAAAGTTGAGTGCACTACTGTTTGGATCTTTTTTTATATATATATATATATATATATATATATATATATATATATATATATATCTCAAATCCAAGGTATGATGCACTCAGCCGAAGGTAGAAACAGGATAAATGGCCCGGGTGCTGTGCAGCTAAGGCAAATAGAAATCCAAATGAACGCACGCACTCACAGAACTTGAATGAAAATAGTTGATGTTATAATTACTCACAGTGTATCCACATGAGCATAAGATCGACGTTTCGGTTCACACTGTGGACCTTTATCAAGACAATAGAACATGGCAAACAAACATACATATATAGGAAAGAGGAGAGGCTTAATTACCTACTCCCCAGCGTGTGTTAAGTCCTGTGATGCTGGAAAACATCTGGCCGAAAAGCACGGTGCAGAGATGTGGGTGAATGAGAGACGCGTTGCACAAACTGACTTTCATTCAAGCGTATATAGCCGACATCGGGTACTAAGGAGAATGCGTAAACCGAACTAAAGCTAAAACCGAAAGTACCGTATTTGCTCAATTATAAGACGACCCTGATTATAAGACGACCCCCCAAACTTTGGATATTCCTTTAGGAGAAAAACTAAAAGCCTGAATATAAGACTACCCTATAGGAAAAAATGTCTTGTTTTTATTTCCTTTTTATGTGCCAATGCTGCCTCTCTCTTTCCTTTGCCCCCAGCTTTGTCTCTCTCCCCCTACCTTTGACTCCCCCCCTCGTTTCTCTCTGCCCCCTCCCCTTGTTGCTCTGTCCCCCCCCCCCTTGCTTTAATGTGAGGCTCCGTTAGGAACCTGCCATTGGTGTGTCAGGCCTGTACACGTGCCAGTGTATTACCCTTTGTGGGTGTGGGGAAATTAACATGTATAGCTTGGAGGAAAGACGTAACAGGGGGGATATGATAGAAACATTTAAATACATTAAGGGAATCAACACAGTAAAGGAAGAGAGTATATTTAAAAGAAGAAAAACTACCGCAACTAGAGGACATAGTCTTAAATTAGAGGGGCAACGATTAAAAAGTAATATCCGGAAGTATTACTTTACTGAGAGGGTAGTGGATGTATGGAATAGCCTGCGAGCAGAAGTGGTAGAGGTAAGCACAGTCAAGGATTTTAAACATGCGTGGGATAGACACAAGGCTATCCTAGCTATAAGACCGGGAACGGGGGACTAAAAAAAGTACTCAAAAAAAAATTGGGCAGACTAGATGGACCGAATGGTTCTTATCTGCCGACACATTCTATGTTTCTATGTTTCTATCTGCATGGAAAGGCTATATTGCAGTTTGAGGTGGCTGGACACTGAATAAACTGTTGTGTGCTGCATTCTGACAGGTGTGTGTGGAATATCTGAAATGTTTTTGGAATAATGGATTATTTGGGATAACTGATTTCTGGATAAGGGATACTCAATCTGTATTGGTATTACAATTGTGTTATACAAGGATATATAGTGAATAGTGTCTCCATATAATGGGTGTACATTGTTGGCAACAATGATTAGGTGGTCCGTGTCAAAGTAACATCCACATGAATGGCAGGACCCAAGGTTTCCCAGCAGAACATTGCCCAAATGTTATTGCTTTTCAGTGTGTGTATATATGATCTTGATAACGGCTCCAGGTGGAGCCGAAACGTCCATGTATACGACAGTCAGTATGTAATACAGGTTTTTTCTATTTTTCTAAAAATCCTATGAGTGCGTGTTTTTTGTTTGTTTTTGGACTGATTTGTTGTTGAAAAATGACACTGCACCTAGGTAGTGAACCATTTATTGATGTGGATTTAAAGTTGAGTGCACTACTGTTTGGATATTTTTATATATATATATATATATATATATATATATATATATATATATATATATATTTATATATATATATATATATCTCAAATCCAAGGTATGATGCACTCAGCCGAAGGTAGAAACAGGATAAATGGCCCGGGTGCTGTGCAGCTAAGGCAAATAGAAATCCAAATGAACGCACGCACTCACAGAACTTGAATGAAAATAGTTGATGTTATAATTACTCACAGTGTATCCACATGAGCATAAGATCGACGTTTCGGTTCACACTGTGGACCTTTATCAAGACAATAGAACATGGCAAACAAACATACATATATAGGAAAGAGGAGAGGCTTAATTACCTACTCCCCAGCGTGTGTTAAGTCCTGTGATGCTGGAAAACATCTGGCCGAAAAGCACGGTGCAGAGATGTGGGTGAATGAGAGACGCGTTGCACAAACTGACTTTCATTCAAGCGTGTATAGCCGACATCGGGTACTAAGGAGAATGCGTAAACCGAACTAAAGCTAAAACCGAAAGTAATACGAATGGCAAGATGCTGAAGGCGATGAAAGGGTACAATAGAGAGACAAATCGGTAAGCCGAAACTAAACCCCAGTATGTGGCAACACGCTTGAATGGGCTCAGAAAAACCGAAAGTACAAGGAAACACCGAAAGAGAAGAGGAGAAGGATGTGTAAAGTAATAGAAACAGTAACCACAAAGATACCCACATATAAATCAGTGTGAAGGACACCCAATGAGCCTAGAGGTAAAGAGGACAAAGAGCCTAAAAATAGGCAGAGAAAACAAAAGGGGTCAGACATAAGTGAGAGACACGATAGGCAGAACTGGCAAAAATACAGCTACAACAACCCTGTATTAGCGTCTAGGTAGAAATGGCCAAAGTGCCACTTGTTCATTGAGTCCCTTAGGAGAAATAATGTCCAGAGTCCGGATCCAATATGCTTCTCTTTTAAGCAGTGTTCTGGCGTGGTCACCGCCTCGGCGAGGTAGAGGGATGTGGTCAAATGCAATGAACCTGAGTTGCGATAGTCTATGTCCAAACTGAAAAAAGTGTTTTGCAACAGGTTTGTCCGATTTAAGGTCCCGGTAAGCCACAGTGATTGAGAATCTGTGACCTCTAATTCTATCACGTAGGGTAAGGACGGTTTTGCCAATGTACGATAAACCACAAGGGCATGTAATCATGTATATAACATGATCAGTGGTGCAAGTGATACAATGTTTAATAAGGTATCTCTTACCGGTGTGAGGGTGTACAAATTGGGTGCCTGATGCCATGTGAGAGCAGGTGACACAATTTAGGCACCTAAAGCAACCTGGTCTCTGGTGGGCGCTAGCCGCTGTTCTGCTTCATAACAGTGTACTGGATCAGATAGTACCAGGCGATCTTGGAGGTTCACCCCTCGTTTGTAGCAAATTACGGGCTGTTCTTTGAGTGTGTCAGGTAGAGTGCTGTCACTTCGTAGTATTTTCCAATTTCTCTGAATAATCTGTGCAACCTGTGGAGCTGCTGTGTGGAATTTGGTAGGGAAGACTACCCTAGTGTGGTCAGTTTTCAAGGTAGGTTGACTGGTCTTATTGCTAGTGGCTTTCACCATGGCTGAGTTGATCATAGATTTTGAATATCCACGTTGTTTAAACCTTTCGGCCATTTCCCTAAGTTGAATTTCACACGCAAAAATTGTGAATAGGGTTCCGGATGAAAACTGGAAGCATGCAGTAGAGTATTTCTGTCTGTAGGTTTCCTGTAGAGGGTATACCCCAGGGCTTTACCCTGTACTGACAATTCAATGTCAAGAAACTGAATTCATGTTGTGTCCGCATGCATTGTGAGCCGAACAGGAGAATCAAGGCTGTTGAGATTGTTAACAAATTGAGTCAGTGTAGCATAGTCTGAGTTCCATATCAGGAAAATATCGTCCACAAATCTGACATAGTATACAATCTGTTGTTTGTAGGTGGGTAGGATGTTTTGATTTTCGTTCATGAACATGTTGGCATAGGTGAGTGCCATAGCTGCCCCCATGGATGTCCCCGACTGCTGGATGTAATATTGATTTTCGAATTTAAAAAAATTAGAGGAGAGAGTGAGGTCCAGTAACTCAATCAGTAAATCCACCAGCGGCCCTTGTACAGGTCTGAATGTTCAGCAAGGTTACGGACTGCTTGAAGTCCTTCCTTATGGGGAATAATGGTGTATAGGCTGGTTACATCCAGAGTAACAAGCCAAATAGGGCCTTCAGGTAGTGTCAAGTTCTTAAATTTGGATAGAAGGTCTGGAGTATCCTAATTGCATGTTGAGAGTGAGGTGGCCAGCTCTTTTAGATGCCAATCTATCCATTTGGCAATAGGTTTGAGTAGACTGCCTCGGGCCGAAACGATAGGTCTCCCTGGCGGCCGGTTAGCATTTTTGTGGATTAGTGGGGAGCGTGTAGAGAACGGGGCATATGGGATGTGTTTCATGAAGAAATTCGTGCGTGGTAAGGTCAATGTGGCCCGCCTGTAGGGCTCGGTCAAGGGTCTGCAGAATCTTAGTTTCCACATGTTTGGTAGGGTCTCCAGTGAGTTCCTGGTACGTGGAGGAACTGACAATTGTTGAAGAATATCATCCTTATACATCGACTATTTTCATTCAAGTCCTGTGAGTGCGTGCTTTCGTTTGGATTTATATATATATATATATATATATATATATATATATATTATATTGAATATATTGATAGCTGAGGGTCAAGCTGTCAAGCTGGGTTAAATCAGTTTAGCCACCACCATGTAAATTAATGGAATACCCCAGCTGCCCTAGAGCATCCAGCTCTCTCCCTCTTTCTCAAACTTCAAAAATTCCCTTAAAACTCACCTCTTTAAGGAAGGTTACAACTCATCCCACCATAATACCAGTTAATCAACTAGCCTAGCTCTCGCTGTCCTCAAACACTTTTAGGAATTGGAAACTTACAACTCATCCAACTAGAACACACATAATCAATCAATCTTTGACCAAACCCACCTGGCTCCAACCCTCCCTAATACTGTTACTACCACCACCTTCCCTTTCACCCTTCACCCCCTTATGTGTCTCATGTTCCCCCACTTCCTCTAGATTGTAAGTTTACGAGCAGGGCTCTCTACCTCATGCACCAATCTGTTCTTGCTTGTCTAATTTGGTATGTCGTCCCCCTCTATGCTCTGTATCACTTTCAGGATTTGGCTCCAGCACTGAAGAAAAATATGTTTTTAATGTGTCTGTGGAGTCTCCTGTTTATTTATGACATCACCGGTGGCTTGATATGCATTTTCCACTGAAAAGAGCTAATTTATAAAGACACGGAGGCTCGTATTTGTGGTATCTCTCTCTATTTAACTTGTCAGCATGAAAGGTATAGAACATAGTGGAATACAAAGAAAATAAAAACAACCAATCACAGCATACATATAAATTCCGTCCCCTCCCCCTTATAAAAGCCCTAACTTGCACCAGCTCCTCCTCTTTCTTTGGTGCGTTGCGAACAGTCCAACAACTCTGCCCGAACTAGAAACTGAAGTAACTTGTGGATGGCTTCAAACCACTGTTACCAGGAACTTGAGAACCATAAACACGACAACCGGACTTCGCTCGGGATGTCTAAGATCTTCATACCAAGACAGAGGGAAAGACGATAACGCGGATTAGTACTGAAAAACCACACACGACAAAATGTACTGAGATCAAGAACATGGACGTGGTATATACATCTTAAGCTATGCCAACGGAAAACACATAACAGAGAAAAAAATCAATATAAAATCAAAGTATAGTATATATAAAAAACAAAATCATACATTTGGGTATGCATATAGGGTGTGGAAAATAACTAACAAGGGCGGGCAAATACTCGTCCCTGTGTCTTTATAAACCATGACTTTATGTCAAAATCCTACAATTTACATATCAAGTCACCAGTGATGTCATAAACAGGAGACGTAATTTAAAAACAAAATCTAAAAAAAATAGTTTAGGCATTTCCTTGCAGTGTATAGATCATTTTTACATTTATTTTTTAATTAAACATAGAAACATAGAAACATAGAATGTGTCGGCAGATAAGAACCTTTCGGTCCATCTAGTCTGCCCAATTTTTTTTGAGTACTTTTATTAGTCCCCCGTTCCCGGTCTTATAGCTAGGATAGCCTTGTGTCTATCCCACGCATGCTTAAAATCCTTGACTGTGTTTACCTCTACCACTTCTGCTGGCAGACTATTTCATACATCCACTACCCTCTCAGTAAAGTAATACTTCCTGATATTACTTTTAAATCGTTGCTGATATTACTTTTAATTCTCTATATGAAACAATGTTTAGGTGATACAGTCACTTGAATGCCTCATTTTTTCAATACATATATTTGTAAATGGAACACCATTTTTTCTTTTTCTGAGTGGCATTTTGGTATTTCCCTATGGGTGCTCAGTGTTTAAGTCAGTTGTCATTTAACCCTAATGATAGAATAGCTGACTGTTGGGAACATTCCAGGCATGATTACAAATCCTAACAAAGTGATGGCTTATTATGTTTGGTAAAATGCAAGCCTTATGGATTAACAACACCATGGTTCTCTCCACAGCAGGCAGAGAGCAGGCAGAGAGCAGCCACAGGCTGAAAACAGTGCTCTTTCTCTATATAAGTGTTAAACACAGGTGTACAAGAGTACATTGCACTGTCCCTGGTTACAGTACAGAGTGTATCTACCATTCCAGATCTCCTAGAGTTCCTTGTGCTTGAGATGGAGGGCCACAGGCTATCCACTCAGTGTTTGGTTAATTAGGTTCCCATGGCAACAGCTTTGCTATACCTGTTGCAGAGGTTGCCTGATAAATATGAGTTATGTAAAGCTTACCCCTGCCAGCTTGTATTGGAAACCCCCCTAAACAACAAATGGTGTTAACCATTTGACTGCAAAGTGGAGTGTGCTAAATAAAATACACATAGGAAAAATCTTTTGCCCATTTTTTTTTTTTTCATTAAGTTTTCATAACTGTAGCTATCCTGCATCCTTATGCTACGGCATGTTTCTTTTTAGACTGGTAATTAACGCAAACACTATATCAAGAGATGTAGGGTCCTCTCTCTCTCTCTCGCTATATATATATATATATCTAGCTCTCTCTCTCTCTCTCTCTCTCTCTCTCTCTCTCTCTCTCTCTCCTCTAATCTCTCTCTCTCTCTCTCTCTCTCTCTCTCTCTCTCTCTCTCTCTCTCTCTCTCTCTCTCTCTCTCTCCTCTAATCTCTCTCTCTCTCTCTCCTCTAATCTCTCTCTCTCTCTCTCTCTCTCACACTCTCTCTCTCTCTCTCTCCTCTAATCTCTCTCTCTCTCTCTCACACGCTCTCTCTCTCTCTCTCTCTCTCTCTCTCTCTCTCTATCCTCTAATCTCTCTTTCTCTCTCTCTCTCTCTCTCTCACTCTCTCTCTCTCTCCTCTAATCTCTCTCTCTCCTCTAATCTCTCTCTCTCTCTCTCTCTCTCTCCTCTAATCTCTCTCTCTCTCTCTCTCTCTCTCTCTCTCTCTCTCTCTCTCTCTCTCTCTCTCTCTCTCCTCTAATCTCTCTCTCTCTCTCACACACTCTCTCTATCTCTCTCTATCTCTCTCCTCTAATCTCTCTCTCTCTCTCTCTCTCCTCTAATCTCTCTCTCTCTCTCTCTCTCTCTCTCTCCTCTAATCTCTCTCTCTCTCTCTATCTCTCTCCTCTAATCTCTCTCTCTCTCTCTCTCTCTCTCTCTCTCTCTCTCTCTCTCTCTCTCTCTCTCTCTCTCTCTCTCTCTCTCGTTTATGTTTAAGAATGAGATTTGTACAAAAAGATATTTAGCCCTTAACATGCCAGAGAGGTGAGCACCATATTGGCACATAAAGGGTTAACCAAAGCATCGCCTCCTGCCTTAATAATCATGTGCTCTTTAAAGCCCTTTTTTTGGAGTAATCAATAAAACAATTGATGATTTACTTCACTGCCCACCATTTGGCATGAGAAACACATTTACCCCACAATTCAAATATAGAAGCCCAAGTGAAATAGCCATGGACCCTAGTTTGAGGATAACATGGCATGTACTTTTGAAGGTACATGCCAGTGTCTCCCCTGACCGGTAGCCATGTTGTTTCCTTGGGAAGCATCATGGCTGAGGCTGTCGCCGACAGTCTCTCTAGAGCATGGGTCGTCAACCTGGTCCCTACCGCCCACTAGTGGGCGTTTTGGGATTCCAGGTGGGCGGTAGGGACTTTGGAGGTTAAAACTTCCTTTTGAACGAGCGAGCGAGTGGGCTCGCGCGTGAGCGCACACATCAAGAAACCAACGTGCGCGAGAATGAGAGTAGGATTTTCGGAAGTTAAAACCTCCTTTTGAGAGAGTGGGCGGGCGGTGCCGGCGGGCGGTGCCGGCGGGCGGGCGCGAGCGCACACATCAATCAACCTCCTTTTGTGCGAGAAGGGGACGGGCAGGAGCGAGCGCACGCAAACACGTGGGAAGAGGAAGGGGAGGAGTGGAAACTGATAGCAGGGACAGGCAGAAGCAGGCAGAAACGGAGCAGAGCAGTTTCAAAAGAAAAGTTATAGGCAGGAGAAAGAGAATTGTTGGCTTATAATAATAAATGGGCTAACTAGCTCAGCCTTACTTTTGTCGCTCAGGAAGGTAAAAGAAAGGAGATAAAAAGGTAAAGATAAAAAAAAAATAACAAAAAAAGGAAGAAAAATAGAGAAAAGGGGATAAAATAAAGGAGGAGAGTAAGCAGTGTTTAGTCTGGCTCATAAATTAAGTTTTGTTTTCTTATAAAATAAAATAAAAAAATAAGTAAGGGAAGGAGAAAATAAAAAAATAGGAAAACGAGATCCTTAATATAGTGATATACTATAAGGAAGGTAAAGAAGCAGGCAGGAAAAGGAATTTCTTTTGATGGTGACATTAATAAAAATTGGCACCTAATACAACATTGTTTTTGGTGTTAGTAATAAAAGGGAAAAAAGCACTGTGTGGAGTGCAGATCAAAACGTAAAAAAAAAAAAATAAAGAAATAAAAAGATAAATGTACGTACATTTATTTTTTTTAAAACACCCTCCTTTCTAAAAAATATTCCGCGCTTGCGCGAAAACTGGTGGGCGGTAAGGAAATTTTTCCATCAAGAAAGATGCATTAGTGGGCGGTAGGTAGAAAAAGGTTGACTACCACTGCTCTAGAGCCTCTCTGCTGGTGGAATGTGAAAACAAAGACTGTTGGACATCAGATGAGCTCTGCCTCAGCGGTGAGGCAGATCTCAAAGTAACTTTATTTTATCAATGAAGCAAAAGAAACCTTTAGTGCCTCTTTAAAGGGAAGTGATCATAATTAGGACCCAAACACTGTATCATTAAGTAATGATCACTGTATCATACCTCAAAGAGGCTGCCCATTTGACATCTTATTGTCAAGCTTTCGTTGTAAGCCTTTTTATATATATATATCTTTATAAAGTGCTCTTTTTGAAGCATTACACGCCCTTTGCATATCCATTGTTCACTACTAAAAATGGCAGACAACCTCCACTAAATCTATTTTGGTGGAGGCTCTATTTCCAGTTTTGGGATTTTTTTTAAAAGTCTCTATCACCATTATAGACAGATTATTTACTTCCCATTACTTCCAAGTGCTTATATTATTATTATTGTTATTTTTTTTATTATTATTATTATTTTTTTTTTTTTCATACTGTTGCTTGTAAAATGACATTTTACAGGCTTTCTAGTTTGGGTTGGACCTCTACCCATGAAATCTGAAACGCTCTTTAAAAAACTAGAGTTCCTAACATCTAATGGGAGCCAATCAAGAGGCTTCCCACTGCACATGTGCAAGATTTCACTGACGTCACCAGTTACATCACACAAATGTTCGTTCCCATAAATCACTGCTGCAAACTAGCATGACAGCTACTGAATTACATTTTTACTGCACATGCTAATGGAGGTTCTGCACATGCTCAAGTTCTTCTGCACTGACCTTCTTGCAATGTTTCCATTTGCTGTGGTCTCCAAATTGGGGCTAGAGGAGGGAATTCCCTACATGCATTTATATGCAAAAAAGCACCTGCACAATATACAGCTTAAGCACTAGCTTAATTTGATGCCTGGAGTGCCACTTTAAATGCATTATGAGTGGGACATAGATCGAGCATGATCGTTTTATTTTTTAATTTGGCCAGGGCTAACTATTAACCTCTAACTCCAGCACCAGAAAAATGCTGGAAACTATCATCCACCTTAACTCTCTCTAAGTTTGGCATTTCTCTGTAAGAAGAGTGTAATAGTCACAGTCATTTTAGATAATGTAGAGATTAGTTATTTAGCCTGGCCAAGTGTTTATGGGATAATAGGTAGTTAGAAATTACCATTAGCACTTGTTTAATTACAGTCTTTGTGTTCAAAGCATAGGAAAGTGAAGGATAATATAATAAGGTTTTGTGTGTGTAATTGCTTCAATTTTACACTGAAGTACGACCCAAGGAAATTCATAGAGGGAGAGTAAACTTATGTGAGATGTATATGTTTATATGTATTGTATTTATATAGCACATAATTACAGAAAGTCTTCGGGGGCAACAGAAAAAAATGAACAGGATAAGAAGGGGTGTAAAGGAGACTCATGTAAGAATCAAGAAAATAGTAGCCAGCAAATCTAGATTAAATGTATATTAAGAGATCTATTTGCCTGTTGATGCCCACAGTATGGCTGCCGGTTTGCTCTAAGATGAAGGCAAGACAGAGGCTGCGTAGCATGCTAAGCACTGTGGGAAACTGATGTCACATTTTTGGGGGCTGGCAGGCTATGATGTCAGGACAGTGGTTCTATGCTAAGGAATAGAGACATGGCATAAAAGGATGTCTATACATTCGCTAGTTATTTGTCGAACTCAATGTATGCCCCCCCCCCCCCCCATCTTTTTTCTCTTTCTGAAGAGAGACACATGTTCATAAATTAATATGTGTTTTGGGCTGTGTTAACATTTTTTATTTGCAGCAAGAGTGAAGAATAGCTCGTTACCCATAGAAAATATTTTGGTCATTTAGCACTAATACAAAAGCAGTCCACAAATTGTTTGTTATTGTCTTAGATTAGACGTGATCCAGTGTAATACTGTCTTAGCTTAGGATTGGCCCAGTGCAATACTGTCTTAGTTTAAGATTGGCCCAGTGCAATACTGTTTTAGCTTAGGATTGGCCCAGTGCAATACTGTCTTAGCTTAGGAGTGATCCAGTGAAATACTGTCTTAGCCTAGGAGTGGCCCAGTGCAATACTGTCTTAGCTTAGGAGTGGCCCAGTGCAATACTGTCTTAGTTTAGGATTGGCCCAGTGCAATACTGTTTTAGCTTAGGAGTGGCCCAGTGCAATACTGTCTTAGCTTAGGATTGACCCAGTGCAATACTGTCTTGGTTTAGAAGTGACCCAGTGCAATATGTGCCTCTAATGCTGGTAATCCATCTTCCTGCATGATTGAATAAGCCAGAATTTCACATAACATAAGGCATAGTAAGCAGGCAAATTGCTCCATTGCACTGTACAGATTGCAGCCTGCTAGGGGAGATCTTCTCAACCTGCCCAAGAGCAAAATAAACATATGTGTGATTTTCCAGATGGGTGGAACCCTTCTCCAGCTGCCCATGTCTAACAAAGTATGTAGAACAGATACATGCATCTATTCAAAGCAGACTGTGTACTAAAGACATTTTTGTTGTAGTTACTATCCTATACATTATACCCTTTGCTACACACTATTGCAGTTCTGCACCATTCACCACACAGGGCTATATCCTGGAACTAAATAATAAGGTTTGATATTAAATCTGAAATTAAATCTGAATCTGGCTAGATTGTCAGTGGTACCAAACCAAATGTACTAAATGATAACAAACAATGGCACTCCTCAATTACAGATGTCAAAAGGTCAATTAAATGTTTAAACATTATCGAACTCCACACTAAGATCTTATACATGTGGCATTTGGTCCCTATAATCATGAACAAATTCAGGGCCGCCACCAGGAATTTCATGGCCCCTTACTGAACAAATTTTCTGGGCCCTATACTATATGCCAGTATTGTGCCACTCAATATGCCAGTATTTTGCCACTCAATATGCCAGTGTTGTGCCACTCAATATGCCAGTATTCTGCCATTTAATATGCCAGTAATAATTAGCCACTCAATAAGTCAGTATTTTGCCACTCAGTATGCCAGTATTTAGCCATTTAATATGCTAGTATTTTGTCACTCAATATGCCAGTAATATTTTGCCATTCAATATGCCAGTAATATTTAGCCACTCAATAAGTCAGTATTTTGCTACTCAATATTCCAGTATATTTTCACTCAGTATGCCAGTATATTGACACTCAGTATGCCAGTATGATTTTGTCACCCAATTTGCCAATAGCTTGTTCATTTATGCTACCCTCCTCCCCCGTTTCCCCAGTACTTACCTACCTCCTTGCTGCGCTATCTCCAGGTCGTCTCCTCCATGCAGTCTTGCCTCCTGCACAGAGGAGGGAAACTCTGGTGGTATTTTTTTGCCAAGTGGCTTCAATAAAGAAAAACATTTTCTTCTGGCGTGACCTGGGCCCGGGACGCCACTATTGCCCGTCGCCCCCGGATGGCAGGCCTGAACAAATTAAACAACACAAACTCAGCATTGTGCTGGAGATGATTGCAAAACATAGGTGAGCATATGCACATCTGGTGGGATTGTACCACAATCAAACAAATCTGGGAGAAAGTGTTTGGAGTAACTGAACTTGTTCTTGGGGAAAAGAATTGTAAAAACAATTGAAGTAGTCCTATAAAATATATGTTAATTCATATTCTGATGGTCACTAAGATGACTATTGCTCGTTATTAAACATTAAATAAATGTCCATCTTGGACTCGGATAGAAAATCAAGTTCAGTATCAGTATAACATGGAACATAATATTGCATATAATGATGGAAAAATAGGGACATTCAAATAAAATGTCTATCTTGGCTTAACCATTTTCCACTTAACTGAGTAGAAGCCATGCACGTTTAAATATAGTAAAGGTAGAGTAATATAATACATACCATATCATCACGCCCCATAGGTTCCCCTTAGGGGAACAATTAAGATTAAATTAAAGACTGGCTCAGCTTCTCAAGGTGATGCCCTATCCCCTCTTTATAGTGATATATTTTATATACTTGTAAGAATTCTGACACCGCTGAAGAGATTGAGAATGTTATGTAATGTTTTATATATGGCAACAAATATATCTTTTCGATTCTAAAACTGAATTTAAAATGAAAATTTCTGGAAAAAAAAGATATAATGTTGTTTCTAAAAATATCATAGAGGTATTAGCAGTAGAAAGAGGGAAGTGCTCATGCCATTGTACAGAGCACTGGTGAGACCTCACTTGGAGTATTGTACGCAGTACTGGAGACCGTATCTCCAGAAGGATATTGATACTTTGGAGAGAGTTCAGAGAAGGGCTACTAAACTGGTTCATGGGTTGAAGGATAAAACTTACCAGGAAAGATTAAAGCATCTTAACATGTATAGCTTGGAGGAAAGACGTAACAGGGGGGATATGATAGAAACATTTAAATACATAAAGGGAATCAACACAGTAAAGGAAGAGAGTATATTTAAAAGAAGAAAAACTACCACAACTAGAGGACATAGTCTTAAATTAGAGGGGCAACGATTTAAAAGTAATATCAGGAAGTATTACTTTACTGAGAGTGTAGTGGATGTATGGAATAGCCTCCCAGCGGAAGTGGTAGAGGTAAACACAGTCAAGGATTTTAAGCATGTGTGGGATAGACACAAGGTTATCCTAGCTATAAGACCGGGAACTGGGGACTAATTAA
Source organism: Pelodytes ibericus (assembly GCA_036172795.1). Taxonomy (NCBI): domain Eukaryota; kingdom Metazoa; phylum Chordata; class Amphibia; order Anura; family Pelodytidae; genus Pelodytes; species Pelodytes ibericus. The sequence continues at coordinate 188,553,584 of CM069862.1, forward strand.
AGTATTCATAAAAATTGGGCAGACTAGATGGACCAAATGGTTATTATCTGCCGACACATTATGTTTCTATGTTTCTATCATATAATTTTATTATGTAATATTAAATATACATGTATTTTGATAATTTTGATAATAAAAAAATAAAAATAAAGATGAGAAAAGCCAAGAGACATACTGTGGTGAAGATAATTGATATAAATTAGTTAGCAGTTTACCTAACACTTTAAGAGCTATGTAAATGACAAAATAAGAGCAATTCGTTTACTTGCAACTTGTGATTCTAGCACTCAAGTTGTTGATTTCAAATGAAAAAGACTGCCCCTGGCAACCTTGTCACTAGATAAAATAAGTTAGCCATTAATTAGAAGTTGTGTAAAAGATCCATTGCTAATAGTAGCCCGGCAGCCATGTATTTTTCTCACACTCAACGTTAGATGTTAAACAAATGTATACGATGGATACATACATATTTATGTGTACGTATTTGCATTCTTTGCTACCAGACCTAATTCAGAGCGCTATGTTCTGAGTGTGCGCGCAGCAGTGCTCGGCAGGCAGTGAGGCGGAGATGGGTATCGCGCGGCTAGAGCGCGCATTACGGTAGAACGCTGGACCAGATTCTGCAGCAGCAGCAGAGCATCCCATTGAGCAGCCGCAGAGCATCCCATTGAGCGCCCAGGAGCCATGGCCAAGGAGCGGCCGGACAAAGCCGAGGAAACCGAACACATGATAGATAAGGAAGGATCCAGGGAAGCCCTGGAGGGAGGAGGAGGAGGAGGAGCGGGCGATGGCAGAGACATGAGAGCGGTGCTCCTCTCAGCCTTCGGGGGGCTCAACAAGCTGCGTGTGGCCCGGAAAGGCATGCCTGAGCCTCAGGAGGGAGAGCTGAAAATCCGGGTGAAAGCCTGGTCCGGTACCCCTTTATTTTACCATTGTAACCGTTCTGCATGGTATGCTTGGCAGTGAAAAGGTTAAACCAGCTCTTAACGAGTGGCTTAGCCTATTTGGTGTTGAAAGCGTTAATTTTTTATTAAGAGCCTGAAGGCAGTTGGCTAGTTTAATGGGTTATTAGCAGATGGGAGGGTCCCCCATTTTGTTGACAAGTGTGGCTATGCATGAGTTAACTATTCTGATGCTCTTCCCATTTGTGCAATAATTATTTTAACCTAGTGCCACCTCGCTGGCATCTTATGGGGTTAAACGTGAGCATTCAGACAAGGGGTTAAGGAATCTGGCTGCTTCAAAGAGCTAACTACCTGGCCTGTACATAAGTTGGCTAAATGTTGGGTGACCTCTTGTAGTGGGCAATCAACTGTGATTTTGTACGAATTAACTTTAAAGGGGTCCAACCCACTATTGGGTGACTTACACTGTGGGACTCTGTTGGCAATGGTGGGTGTTAGCACGTTTGCAAGGAAACGGTTAATTGGTTTAGCAGAGCATCCTATGAGGTCTTGAAAGTTAGTAACATGGTGACATCTCGTAGTGAAGAAGGGTCACCCATCAGGGGTCAGGTTTGCAAGAGTTAACAAATGAACGCCCTTCTCACTCTTGCAATAAACGCTTTAGGTCAATGGAATCTCTTAGTGGCATTGACAATCTCTTTGGTCCATGGTGACCGCAAGTGGGTTAATGAAATAGATGGGTTTAGGTTGGAAGCTAATTATCTAGGCATTAGACAGGGCAGTGAAAGACAAGGCCCAAGCGTTTGCAGTAGGGACTTAATTGTCAGTCCAGTGAGGCACAGTGCTAGCACTCCAAACAGTTAATCATGCTGTACAGTGAAGAGGATAAGGCCGCATTCGTCTCATTGGTTGTGTCCTGCACTTGAATATTGTTAATAGCATTAAATATCTTGGATAATGTGGGGCTGGGTTGCTGGAGTGGCAGGATCCCATCCACAATCACTAGTTCATGCTACACTTGCAGTAATATTTTTGAGGTTATGCACAAAGAACAGATCTGGAGCAAAGTTCTAAACATGGAGCAATCACCATGGAGACCACTGGAATGTCCCAGTTAATTACTCTCCTTTTAGAACATTGCCCCAATTCGTTGTTTATACCAAACCCTAACTATTTAGAAATCTATAGCTTATGCTATGAAAAAGAACAACATTATAGTTTACCATCCCAACCCCCTCCATCCAAAATGGTTCGTCTGGTCAGCCCATTGGACGTAGTGCTGATATTTATCATCTTAATAGACTAGCTGGAAGCTATGAGACTTGGAAGTGCAAGACTTTCACTATACTCTCAGAGTCAGTGGAATACTTTCCCTGCCTGCGGGTGGATGGGAAGTATTTATAATGAAGTAAGAGATGTCACAAACCATGTTGGTCCAAAACCCAATATTATTTTGATCATATCATTTGTGTGTGTTTAGCATGTAGTGACCAATTTTGGCACACCCTCAAAGGCTTTCTTCTTTTTTTTCTTTCTTTGGAGTAGAGAAGGGGTGACATATTGGAGTCAAAGTTCTAAATGTGATCTGTAGGAACACTCTATTGGATTCCATAGTGACTGGACAAATTTTGAACTTTGGCTTATAGCCAATAATTCTTTCTTTCCATCTCTGGGAATACAGAAGTGCTGGTACGCCAATGATCAATAGCCCAGGTGACATCATCAAAAAGGGTCCGCACTACTAGACCCCTCCCCAAAATAGGGTGTGAGATGAAGTAGTATAAATCGTAAAAGCTGTGGAGCTAGAGATGGCAATACGCACTAATAATCCCTAACTAGCACCCCCAACAGGTGCTTTCCAACAATAGATGAAATTAAAAGGGGACAACTGTTCGGTGATAAACTACTAATGTTGAAATTTCCAGGGGAAAACCATAGACTTTCAGGTACAGTGGGATGTGTTCAATATGCAGATGTGATGGAAGGAACTCTGTATATTTCATAGTTGAAGAAGATTTAACAAGCATTAGGCAGGGCGGCCAACTCTAAAACAAACAAGTGTTGCCCTTTTTAATGCCTCATTAATTCAGTGAGATGGAAGGTTCATCGTAGTTAGCCCCCCCTCTTTTTTGTTGATTAGCACCTAGTTTGTCACCTTCTACTGGTAGTGCCAACATATTATGGATTGCTGATCCCCATGATAATGTTTTTATATCTGGTTTATAGTCATTGTATGTGTATAGCACGGTAGATTTTTCTGTAATTGTTTATTTGTTTTAGCACGATAGGACATTTTCATTCTTTTTTATTATTATTTGTGCCTGAATGCATAAAGCAAAAGCTAGGTGAAAATATTGTTAAAACGTTGCTAAAAATAACTAAGAGATATGTTCTATCTTGTAAATCAGAACACAAATATTTAAAGAACCACAGATTTCAAAGTAAATCTTTTTTTTTTTTAAGTTAACAACTGTCAGCAAAAAATAATTTATATTTAATTGAGGGATTGCATCAAATGTAGACATTTTAAATAGATATGCTTTAATGAAAGTTTCTTATTGAGCACTCTTTGCTTGTATATCACTAACATGGGGGCAGACATGTTGTTTAGAATCTTCGGTCAGCTGACTCAAGATGTCAACCCACTGATAGAGCGTTACAAGAAAAGAGGGCTTGATAAGAAACATTATTTGCATTGTTTCATTAAAGCATTCATTTTTTTTAAATGGTTACACTTGATGCATTATTTCAATTACTAATAACTAAATTTGTTCCATAGGTTTCAGAAAAGAGACTTTATTTCTAAGGCTACTCTGTTCTTTTTGACCAGTATATTAACCCTGTCAGTGACCCCTTATAAGGGTTTTAATGGAAGGTTACCCTTACAGTGGTGAATCTCATAACTCGTTATACTAAAGGTGCACACCAATGATGTCAAGCAGGCAAGAGGCCCAATTGAACATAAAATCATCATGTTAAAGCGACAGTCTAGTTCCCAAACTCACTTTGGTGCAAGATGAATATTATTGTTTGTAAAGTGCATAGGCTTTTTTCCCCAGTGTGATTTGATGCAGGCATTCTGCATGAAGCACATTTTTAATATCTGAATCAAGCCCTCCCCCAGTGATTACTCCTTACGTTTACTGCAGGTGCGGCAACACTGATTACCATATTTGCTCGATTATAAGACGACCCCCCAAACTTTGGATATTCCTTTAGGAAAAAAACTAAAAGCCTGAATATAAAACTACCCTATAGGAAAAAAAGTTTAACTTGTATATATTCACATGTAAATTGCTTTTTAATATTTAATAAAAATGATTATATTAAACAAATGCATTTCTTTTTTTATTTCCTTTTATGTGTCAATGCTGAGTTGTCTCTCTCCCTCCCCCAAACTTTTCCCTCTCCCCTTTTGTCTTTCTCTTCCCCTCTCCCCCCCTCCCCTTTTCTTTCTCTCCCCCCCTCCCCCTGTCTTTCTCTTTCCCCCCTCCCTCCCCTTGTCTTTCCCTCCCCCGTCTTTATCTTCCCCCCTCCCTCCCATTGTCTCTCTCTGCGCCCCCCCCCCCCTTCACCTTTTTTATTGCTCCCTCGTGGCTAGTGGGGGCAGCCGGCGGATGTCGGCACGATACGTGCCGACATCTTCCATGCTGCCCGACACTTCCGTCCATTATGACCCCGGCTGCCTGATTCTCCCTGGCGCCTAGTGGAGGCAGCGGAGGATGTCTGCACGATACGCGCAGTCATCCTCTGCTGCTGCCCAGCACTTCTGTCGGGACTTTTATGATGAAGCCGGCTTCATCATAGAAGTCCGGGCAGTCGTGCCGGGCGGCAGCAGGGCTCATCGCGCAGACATCCCCCGGCTGTTAGCGAGGGGGATCCAGGTCCCCTGCAGCTCTGCGGGGGACCTGGATCCCAGTCTTATAATCTGACCTCGATTTGAGGTCAGATTATAAAACGACCTTGAATATAAGAGCATTTGCTCTGAAAAAAACCTTGTCTTATATTCGAGCAAATACGGTATATAGACACTGGGTACATAAAGTTTTGTTTCATTTAGTCACTTCCTGTGTTGCTTCCATAGAATACATTGTGTGGACTCCAAGTGACCTTGCTCTTGTACACAGTAGGATCGCTTTACAGTGCAACTCATTGTCTGAGGACATCACTAGAGAGACAGGAAATTCAATTTATTTGAATGAAATTATTCTCATTGATTCCTGCTGCGGAACAAAATATACTTTTACTCAACTAGTGTGGGCAGTGCTGGTTTCTTGCAAACTAGCTGTAAGTATTTTATATTTTAAGCAATGCAACAAATAAAACATGCCTTTTAAAATACTTTGAAAGCATATTAATATTTGGAAGATGCATTTTGGGCACTAGACAGTCCCGTTAATTTCAACTGCTGTTTAAATATATTTGCATTTAGAAAATAAATTGTATTGTATATTTTAAATATGTTTATATTTCAAACTTTTCACGGAAAACACCTTTATAAGGAACAACCGAGTTTAGCAATAAAGTACAATGCTTTACTATAATTTTAATGTAATTACGTTTTTAAACTCACTACACTTTTTTAGGCTGACCTCTTATTCTATAACAAATTAGCAGTTCCTCTGCTGTTGCAATCTTAAATGCCATGTGACAGGGTTTTAAACAAACATGTGACATGGTTTGGAAAAGCTTACCAGATTAAAAGAATACATTAGAACGACATGCTTTTAGAGAGACCATGCTTCTGGAATAGTATGTGAACACAGGGTGGACAGTGGTGGATCTTGGGTTTGTGCTGCCCTAGGCAGACAAAATTCGGGCACTCCCCCCACGTTGCACACCTACGACATGCCCCATCACCCACATTGCACACACATTAATTGCCCAATCAGCCCATTACATGCCACCATCACCCACATTGCATACACACTAAGTGCCCCATCACCCCATTACATGCCACCATCACCCTCATTACATACCCCCACCACGTCCATTACATGTCCCCATCACCTCAATTAATTGGAAGGAGCTAAAGCTCGCTGAACGGTGGGGGAGGGAGCGAAAATGTTTGAGGCACCAGAAGTGTGCTTTAACACCCTCTGGCAAAGTGCTGCCCTAGGCGAGTGCCTTGTTTTCCTGGTGGAAGATACACTACTGCGGGTGGATAGACATCACTTTAAAGTATCCCATTGGGTGTAATGTATAAAAACTCCCATACTTCCAAGTGTCATGTCTCATCAAATTCGGCTCTGTACCGGCATGGAGGGGCTTAGGAAACCACACCTGATGTTACACATATTCGTTTTTAAACACAACTGTGTAATACCTAAATCCTAGACCATTAGGGGTCCTTGAGGACAGGTTTGAGAATCACTGGCATTAGGGTTGTCACCTGGCCGGCATTTTACCGGCAGGCCGGTAAAAAATTGGCATCAGGCCAATGTTAAGTCTATGGAGACAGTACCAAGGCCGGTATTTTTTTTGAAGAAAAGGTGGCAACCCTACACCCCTTCTTATCCTGTTCATTTTTTATGAATAGATACACTGAAGTTTTAGACAGAACGGGAATTCTGTGTAAATAGGTTATAGTAAAAATAGGCTTTTAAAGGAGTTTTGGGTTGTATGTATGGAAGAAGAATGCAAACCAGACACCTTCAAATAATCATAATAATGATGATCGTGGGATTGAAGATGATGAAATAAAAACACACATGTACTTAATGATATTAATCCACTATTCCCATTTGCCCTTCAGGGCAGAGTAAAAATGAGTGTAATCTTCTCAAGCAGTGTAGAAGTCAGATTACATAATATTGTAAATCAATCATTGTGTATTTAAATCTCTCTCCCATGTGCTTTTCGCCCTGGATTAAAGGGACACTAAACATTATTTTTCACTTGTGCTTCTAATATAGAAGCACAAGTGAAATGTTAGTTGTTACTATTGTGAGGATGAACTGGCGTGCACTTTTGATAGTACACGCCAGTTTATCCTCTGACCGAAAGCTAGGGTTGCCACCTGGCTGGTATTTTACCGGCAGGCCGGTAAAAAATTGGCATCAGGCCAATGTTAAGTCTATGGAGACAGTACCAAGGCCGGTATTTTTTTTTGAAGAAAAGGTGGCAACCCTACACCCCTTCTTATCCTGTTCATTTTTTATGAATAGATACACTGAAGTTTTAGACAGAACGGGAATTCTGTGTAAATAGGTTATAGTAAAAATAGGCTTTTAAAGGAGTTTTGGGTTGTATGTATGGAAGAAGAATGCAAACCAGACACCTTCAAATAATCATAATAATGATGATCGTGGGATTGAAGATGATGAAATAAAAACACACATGTACTTAATGATATTAATCCACTATTTCCATTTGCCCTTCAGGGCAGAGTAAAAATGAGTGTAATCTTCTCAAGCAGTGTAGAAGTCAGATTACATAATATTGTAAATCAATCATTGTGTATTTAAATCTCTCTCCCATGTGCTTTTCGCCCTGGATTAAAGGGACACTAAACATTATTTTTCACTTGTGCTTCTAATATAGAAGCACAAGTGAAATTTTAGTTGTTACTATTGTGAGGATGAACTGGCGTGCACTTTTGATAGTAATCGCCAGTTTATCCTCTGACCGAAAGCTAGGGTTGCCACCTGGCTGGTATTTTACCGGCAGGCCGGTAAAAAAATTGGCATCAGGCCAATGTTAAGTCTATGGAGACAGTACCAAGGCCGGTATTTTTTTGAAGAAAAGGTGGCAACCCTACCGACAGCTGCCATGCTTCCATAGGAAACAGGCAGCCATCTGGGCTAGCGCAGAGAGAGCCTCTCATTTCGACATGAGATCAGCAAGGGGGGACCCTTATTAGGTCCCCCCTGCTGATCCCATGCAAAAAGGAGGGTCTTTCGCTGTGCGCATGCTGACAACCAGGAACTGCTGTGTCCCCCATGTGAGACACAGCACATAGTAAATCTGCCGGTATCTATTAAGATACAGTTCGGTTTTACTTAAAAGTCCCGGGACATGTTTTGTTTAACCCTTGCTTCCTTCAAGGTATGATTTTGTGGATTTTATTCTGCACTTTTTTTAAACAAACATTGTGTTTGTGTCCAAAGGGAGGCATGTTAACAGAAGATGTAAATAACACAATGCATATAGTATAGTATAGTATGTACAGTAATAAAGAAAATGGCTAGCCTCAAAATTGGCTATAACGTTTATCGCTCTTTAAAGTACTTAATGAGTATTATTATTTTAAGTTAAAAAAAAAAAAAACATATCCGCTATAGTGTTGAGCGAACCCGAACCGCACTGTTCGGGTTCGTACCGGATATTACGGTGTCCGTGCCCCGAACCCGGACATTTCACTGTATGTCCGTGTTGGAGTTCGAGGTTCGGCTATAAATCAAAAGTCTTTAAACCGAAAGTCATTCGGTTTATAGACTTTCGGTTTATAGAGTAGCCAATAGCATTACATGTATTCTATAAGCCGAAAGTCTAGAAACCGAAAGACTTTCGGTTTATAGAATACATGTAATGCTATTGCTATTCTGTAAACCGAAATAGAGTCCCCATTCATATGAATAGGTCAATTTACCTATTCGTATGAATGGGGACTCTATTTCGGTTTATAGAATAGCAATAGCATTACATGTATTACATCTGAGAGTCAAATAGAACCGTCAAATACTGTGCTTACAGTGCACTTTGAAAAATGTAATAGTTTTGGGTGGTAAATAGTACAGTATTTTTAATTTGTATGTATTTTATGTTTTTTTAAGTTATTTCCCTATCCATATTTGTTTGCAGGGCACTTGTCCTACTCTTACTCACATTTTAATTCCTTTTGCAGCCCTCTAGCCCTTTCCATGACTATTTTAGAGGCATTTTAGTGGCCAAAAGTCCGTGTCCCCATTGACTTCAATGGGGTTCGGGGTCAAGTTCGAGCATGGACCCGGACTTTTTCTGAAGTTCGGTCGAACTTCTGGAACCCGAACATCCAGGTGTCCACTCAACTCTAATCAGCTATGGAAGTGTCTGCTTTGCAGCCTCCAGTGGCTCCTCCTCTTCTTCAGGCTGTACTATGGATTTAGGGTTGCCACCTTTTCTTCAAAAAAATACCGGCCTTGGTACTGTCTCCATAGACTTAACATTGGCCTGATGCTAATTTTTTACCGGCCTATTACCCTATGTGGATTTTTAAGCATCTTCTCAAAAGTTTCCAAAGAAGTGAATGAAAATGTACTGTGCTGGACTCGATGTAAACTGGGGGAATCACGGCAGTGTCCCTTTAACAGGGCTGTAGTGTCCCTTTAACAGGGCTGTAGTGTCCCTCCATGACTATTATTGAATTACACATTTGTGTGCATCCAATAGGACATAGAAAAACTCTCCAGGTTCTCCCTCATTGGTTGCCTGAGCTATTCTAATAGGCCTATTCAGGAGCCATTTTGTATTATTTTTATAGAAATATATTGGCATGCTCCCAGCACCGGCACATTTTTAATTCTAATGGAGGGCAGGGCTACTTGACCTAGGTTCTTTTTTAGGAGCAGGGAAATGGTACTTCCATAGAGTTTTATCAAGAACCTTAGGAGCCAGCAGTTAGGGTCTTTTCCTGACCCCAGGGATTCCTGTCAAACCCTGTGATATAAAATATATACAACAATGGAATGATCTCCAAGTCTATTGAAAGGTTAGATTATTGTAAATTGCGGTTTATATAGATATATATAAATAAATATACCTTTATCAAAACATCTAGCGTCATGAGAGTCTTTGAAGAGCATGTCTGCTTGGCTGCCAACATCGGCCATGTTTCCAGGGATACATACGCGTTCCACGTGCTGTAGAAAGAACATGCGGAGTGCATCCTGGCAATATATATACGATGCATCTACACACAGACAGAATCCAATTCATTAATCAGTGTGGAGATCTCATAGAACCCACCATGATTAATTATTAGATACTGTATTTGCAGATATGCCAGACTGCACTTTACATGCTGTTTCTGCTGCATGTGGAACACGCGTGTCACTGTAAACGTGGCTGATGTTGGGAAGCATGCATTTGTATTGTCATTTCTACTATAGCCAAGCATCCAACTGACCCTGCGATATGCACACTGACGTAGACACTGTATCTCTGCTGGAATGCTGAGCTCCACAAGCTTTGTAATCATGGTGATGGCTGTCCAGCCTTGCACCAGTCTTCCCAAAATAAAAAGGATGTGACTCATGTTCTACGCAAGAGCTGGAATGCCACCAATGACGGACCCCACTGTGCGGAGGTGAGTCACAGCTAGCTTGGACGCAAGCACAGTGTCCGAGCTGATTCATTGCTAAAACAATGTTGCTAGAAAACCTTTTTTTTTTTATAAATTGGGCGTTGCAGTGGCACTGGCTGTCATTTCACAGTGCATTTATTATCAAGTCTATTATTGGATGGCGTCAGTAATTTCATAAGCATCTGATTTTATTGTGGTGTCTGTTCATGGAGATTATAGAAGAAACCATCATATATATAGGTAAAACTCCTGGTTTACATTATACTTCCTGATGTAGTGTCCTGATTGTACAGAGATCGGATTCTGTAGATCCCAAGTACCCCGTACTAAAACAGAGCTTAGATGTTCCTGGTGACATACCGCCTTAGGGTCTTTCACAGACGCCATGGGGAGGATCTAGATGCAAGACCTATGAGGGATGAGGACTTACCGGTGTTATTCACCCTAACTGGTATGTACCGTGTGATTGAGTCTCAGATGCTGGAGGTCAGGGATCATATCGGCATTGGGTACACCCACAATGCACCCAAGTAGACTTCAGGTGGAAGGAAGTGTCACCCAGAAGGTTGAGACAACAGGGTCTACAAAGAAGTATATACAAATTCTATTTGGATCATTTAAATGACTGAAATTTGGAAATTATATTGGAAATTTGGGCCTAATTCGGATGAATACAGTCTAATTAATTAGAAGGCATACGTGGCATACACGCTTATCCACTCTATGATCACTGACTGTACTCTATTTGCATAATATCCAAGGAATATTTATTTTTTTACTAGGTTTAGTCAATGTGCATTTTTTGCATTTGAAACATTCAAGGCCATAGTGATATGTAAACCTTTCTCGGTAATGGTTGGTGTGCTTATCTCTGGCATTGAAAATGAAAACAATGGAAGACAAGTTTGGTTTACTTTGTTCTATTACCTACTGCAAAGGAGACTATCCAGATCATGCATTTTTGTTGTGTCAAGGATGGTAAAAAGTATAGGAGGATCAGGGGTAGGGTATTGTATAGTTTAAATAAAATGCACAATACTAAGCAGTAATAACTGTAACATTACATTTTGTATAAGCCATGGGAACCTGACTTTCTCTGTTGGATTCTTCTTCTGGAAAACATCCAAAAAGTGAAATCTGTTCTGCCTACCACAAGTGACCCCTTTTAAAGGGGCTCGCTTGCTATCCCTTATCAAATGGGCAATCCAGGTCAGCTAGGCTTAGCAGTAAGATGACTATATATTGCTCCGTGCCTCCCAACTATCCTAATTTCGGGACAGAGGGAATGCTAGGCAGGATTCTGGACCTCAATCCCTCTGTCCTGATTTCTTTCTCCGACGTTGGAGACACCAGAGAGTGCACACTGCGCATGTGTAGTGGTGCTGATAATTTGAGCGACACTCGACCTCCAAAGCTCTGCCCCGCCTCTTGATTCACCGGGGGCAGAAGTTGGGAGGTATGTAGCTCTCTATATATATGTAAGAGCGGGGGTTATATGGAAAATATGTATAGCAAGCATTGGCAAAACTGCACAATGTTTCCATAACACTACAGGACTGTTAGAACTCACTCGCAGCAAATATCTGTAGGAGTTCACTAATCACAACAGTCTGGCTAATTTTCTTCCTGTGGCAGTAGTGAGTTTTCACTATTACGGTAGGTTACACCCTGCTATCATGTGACCACCCCGTTTACCGCTAGCCGTTGCAGCTGCTCAGCTGACCAGATAAAGACCTTGTTTCCATTCAGCATTGCCTGCTGGTGGTTAACTTCCGAGTCTATGCCAGTTACATATGTTATTGTCTGATTCCTGGTGCAGACTATGTCCTTGTTATGCTGATATCTGTTACCTGACTACACTGTTCTCTGGTATTCTGACTCTGCTATTCCTGAATTCAGTATTTGTCTGCCTTTCTGGTTCTGGGGTTACCTAGGTCTTCTACTGGATCATTTGCAAGTCCCAGGGCCACTCGCTCCTAGATGCTCAACCTTTGGGTAAAGGTAAAGAACTAAGGTTCCGCTCAAGGGTTCCTTTTTCCTTACGCAGAGCCCTATAAGCACACCTTGCATTGTCAAGGGGCCACATCTTACATTACTAATTACGTTTGAAATGCTGCAGATTTAACATGATGCCCAGCCCGCATCACTGGTGTGACGACTGGACTTGACAGGCCCTGATCGGAAGTAAGCGGCAAGCCCCCGTGTTGATTGGCTTGGAGCATGCTGAGCCTGTGTGCAAAGATACATGTCTGGTTTATTCCAGGCAGGTGACACCAGATTTTTAAAGGGACATAAAAACTTTTTTTTTTTCACTCGTGCTTCTAATATAGATATAATCTAATATATCGCTATAACAAGCGATAACCAGGAACTGCTATGAGACACAGCAACGTGAGACAAAGCAATTAGTAAACCCGCGTATATCTATTAAGAAACTTAAAAGTCCCCGGAACATGTTTTCAAGGAAGCAAGGGTTACACAATGTTTAATGCTCCTTTAACTTTTGCTTCTATTAATGAGGCAAAAATGTTTTAAAAAGTGCCACTTTAATTATGTGACATGCCCATTCCCAGGGTGCAAAGTCTCAGTGGTGTTAAAACCGAAAAGGTTTCCCGTTCTAATTACTGCATGCAGTTACACATCATGTCAAGAAAGACCGAGTATAGGAAAATGGCACGTTTTATACAAAGATAATTACTTTAAAAGCAACCCCCAAGACAGTTTAAACTCCCAAAGCACATTTAAATACTTGCATAAATAATTTCCTGTGCTCTTAACGTCATATTGCGATATATGACGGCAATTCTAAATTACCTTAGGTTACCTTGTGCTTAGACTGATCTTAACGAGAGGTCTATAAATGGAAAGACACAGCTTCCAGGGATTAAGACGGGATACAGTTCTTAGCCGTGTTACCATGGAGGAGGTGGAGGGGACGCAGGTAGGTTAACCCCGTGTGTGCGCAAGGAAGTGTGAAAATATTTGGCTGGGCCAGAGGAAGGAAGGCGTGTTGGAGACTTGTATTGATAAGCCTTCTATGTGAGACAGTGTCAAAAAGCCTTACTGAAATCTGCACAGTGATCTATAACTTTAGACACCTAATCAGAGAAGTCAATAAGGTTAGTTTGGCATGATCTCCCTGAAGTAAGCCCATGTTATCTCTGATCTTAAAATCCATGTGATTTTATATATTCAACAATCCTAACCTTTAACATGCTTTCCATTACTTTCCCCACTACTGAAGTAAGACTTACTGGCCCGTAGTTGCCCGACTCTTCCCTACTACCTGTCTTGTGAACGGGCACAGCTTGGGATGACCAGATTCCCATATTATTTAAGGGACACTTAGGGGAAAATGCATGCTCCAGGTATGCACAGAGTAGCAGAAAGATTGCGTAAGGGTCCCTGATTAAAAGGACGATGTGATTACTAATTATCAAACATGCCGAATACGGGAAATGATTGAGTGACCAGTGCACTGAATGTTAACTCATCGACGCTAATTACATATTGAACACTTACTCTTGCACTGATTATAGCTAAACCCAAATATAGGTAGATGTGCACAATAATACCATGGTCATAGGTTCTATATAACGAGGTCTGTACTCTCATTACTGAACAGTGATGCATAGACAAAAGTGCAAGAATCAGGTATTAGGAGGCAAATTGCGGAAAAAGGGGCAAATTGGAGATTTCTTTAGGCTATCAAATGCAATTTTTGCAATTCCCTTGTCCATTCACCACTGTTCAGTCTTCAGTGAATAGACTCAGGTATGTTTTTATGGTACCTATCATATAGTAACTCTGTGCTGTTTGAGACACTGAAAGACTGCTTCTTCACCGCTTAGGGGATGTTCTGAATCTTATTGTTACCACAGCAACCAAATGTGTTTCTTTTTATCACCTTCTTCTAATCTTTTCCTCTAGGACAGAGAAAGAAAGAAAAAAAATAGAACATTCTGACTGTGTGATGCAGGCTGGTGTCTTTAATTGTACATGGCATGATAGAACCATGGCGTACAGCAGAATTAACATTGGTTTTCTCTCTTTCCGCAACCTTTTATGTTTAGCGGTCTCAACTTCATCGATCTGATGGTTCGACAAGGAAACATAGACAACCCTCCCAAAACCCCACTGGTCCCTGGTTTCGAGTTATCTGGGATAGTTGAAGCTCTAGGAGGAAATGTTACTGGCTTTGAGGTAAATGGTTGAAAGATTTTTTTGGGAGGTTTTCCAAAAAGGGTCTACTTGATCAAGAAAGAATTGCAGGAATTTAACAAGGGAAATTCAAACATTAGGCCAAGTGTAGCCGAGTTGGAAAAAAATTTCAGTGCAGGAGATTTTTTTCCAACTCAGCCACAATTCTAGCCTTATTGAGTAGACCCTTATACATACTTTGAATCTGCAAATATACTTTTTGTGTCATCTGATGAGATTATCGATATTTGTGTCACACAGCAAGCTCTGTGATGCTGTTACACCACAACACTGGTCCAACCTCGTCACTGCTGTCAAAAGAAACAATGAGGTCAGGAACTTATGAAAGGATTCACGTTATTTTATTTTTTTTATTAATAGGCTGACTAGTAAGGCGGAATGTTTTTTTTTATATGCCAGTACAGTCTATGTTTAAATTGCAAAGGAATGCATGCACTTAAATAAAACAAACACTATACGGTGTACAGGCTAAAAACTTCATGATGCATCAAACTGACTCTGGTTTCTGTAGTTTGCCTCTAGAAACATAAAGTATGTCATGTACTAACCTTTGTCTGCTGATTATAGGAATTGGGGCCTGATGACCAACTGTTGATAGTTGATATCTGGTCTACTTTTTTTGTGGTGACCCAATCCTTTGTACAGGCTTAGTATCGCTTAACCAAAATGCTTGGCACCAGATGTATTTTGGATAACAGGTCGTTTTGGTTAACAGATCACTTTCACCAATAAATTATATTAAAGACAGGACATGCCCCATCACACACATTGCATGTCCACGACATACCCCTGCCCCCCAGGACATGCCCCCTCACCCACATTGCACATCCAAGTCTTATTGCTGACACCCATGACATAGAAACATAGAATGTGTCGGCAGATAAGAACCATTCGGTCCATCTAGTCTGCCCAATTTTTTTTTTTTTGAGTACTTTTATTAGTCCCCCGTTCCCGGTCTTATAGCTAGGATAGCCTTGTGTCTATCCCACGCATGCTTAAAATCCTTGACTGTGTTTACCTCTACCACTTCTGCTGGCAGGCTATTCCATACATCCACTACCCTCTCAGTAAAGTAATACTTCCTGATATTACTTTTAAATCGTTGCCCCTCTAATTTAAGACTATGTCCTCTAGTTGTGGTAGTTTTTCTTCTTTTAAATATACTCTCTTCCTTTACTGTGTTGATTCCCTTTATGTATTTAAATGTTTCTATCATATCCCCCCTGTTACGTCTTTCCTCCAAGCTATACATGTTAAGATGCTTTAACCTTTCCTGGTAAGTTTTATCCTTCAACCCATGAACCAGTTTAGTAGCCCTTCTCTGAACTCTCTCCAAAGTATCAATATCCTTCTGGAGATACGGTCTCCAGTACTGCGTACAATACTCCAAGTGAGGTCTCACCAGTGCTCTGTACAATGGCATGAGCACTTCCCTCTTCCTACTGCTAATACCTCTCCCTATGCAACCAAGCATTCTGCTAGCATTTCCTGCTGCTCTATTGCATTGCCTACCTACCTTCAAGTCCTCTGAAATTATTACTCCTAAATCCCTTTCCTCAGATGTTGAGGTTAGGACTGTACCAAATAGTCTATATTCTGCTTTTGGGTTTTTACGCTAGGGAGGGGCCCCATATGGGGGACATGCCCCATAACCCGCATTGCACATCCAGGACATGCCCCCTCACCCACTTTGCACATCCAGGACATGCCCCCTCACCCTCATTGCACATCCAAGACGTATCCCTGACACCCAGGACATGCCCCATAACCCCGCATTGCACTTACAGAACATGCCCCCTCACCCACATTGCACATCCAGGACATGCCCCCTCACCCACATTGCACATCCAGGACATGCCCCCTCACCCACATTGCACATCCAAGACTTAAAGCTGACACCCAGGACATGCCCCATAACCCGCATTGCACATCCAGGACATGCCCCCTCACCCACATTGCACATCCAAGTCTTACCCCTGAACCCCAGGACATGCCCCATTACCCTCATTGCATATCAGTGTGTTACCCTTGCCCCCCATGAGAGCAGCCAGCCCCTACCTAGTGTCTAGTGGAGGCAGCAAGGCGTCTGAGCTGCATCTTGCGCTGCCCGCACTGTTGTGAAGTCTGACCTTCGTAGCTCTGTTGCACAGACATTCAGCTTTCTGCTCGCAGAGCAAATGGAAAAGCTATATCTCAGCTTAAGGGGGCTAGATGCGGAATAAACTGTGTGTGTGTGTGTGTGTGTGGAATTTGCAACTTGTGGCAAAATCCAAAAATATCAATTTGGTTAGCAGATCCTTTTGGATAAGGGATACTCAACCTGTACCAATATCTTGTACACATTACAAAACAATTTTGCATTAAGACGGGCTTGACAAATTTATGTAGCCTTTAGGAAAAATCATTTCAGGAGCAAGCCTGGTTATTTTTAGGAGCCAGGGAAATTTAACTTCCGTAGAGTTCAACGTAAAACAATCTAAAAAGTTAGGAGCCAGCAATTGGAATTTAAGGAGCCATGGCTCCCTGGGTGCCTCAATTTGTCAAGCCCTGCACTGAGATGTCAGGTGCACAAAACAAATACTGCGTTCTCATTTTGTACTGTGACGTCTAACGAGGAGACTGCACTGCAGCAGATTCGGCCCACAACTTGCATTTTTTTCCTAATTATTATTGGAGTCACGTTCTCTGGGTCCTCGTCTCCTGTGATATGACAGACCTGTTCCTCTCCATGGCAACTTTGTTTGGCTTCATGAATAGAAGCCTCTCACGGTGGGCCAGTAATTAAAAATCAGAGCAAGACCTTGACTTAACCTTTTCACTGCAGGGGAGAAAAGAAAAAAAAAACACAGCCATCGTAGGAGGCGTCCTATAAGATAACTGGGCTGTAGCAGGAAAGTCTCTGCAAACAAAGTTAATAATATCCAGGAAATTGTTACAAGCTCGATGAGGTTTTTTTTATGTCTGGATTCTCCAAAGATGGAAATGGGCTATTTGCTATTCTTTTTTTATTTATTTATTTTATTTTTAGGGACACTGTCCTTTAACCCCTTCCCGACGCTAAGATGTTCTATGCCTTCCTAATTTTAATGGACCTAAAAGACGCTAGAACGGCATAGAATGTCCAGCATTAAACAGCTCATCATGGCTCCCCGCGATGAGCTGTGCTCAGATCCCGCCGCAGGGACTTGCAGCGGGATCGGCCTCACTCTGCAAGTGAAAATGTAATCCGTGCTCAAAGCGAGCACCGGCTACATTTTACCTAATCCCACTGTGCCCGATCTTCCGGGGTCCGGCACGTCTCCATGACGTCACACGTGACGTCTGGGGGTCTCGTGATCTTTTGGCAGGGACCGACAGGGTCTATGAAGGCCCTGATCGGGTCTCTGTCATAGTGTTCTTTGTGATCGGTGGCCAGGAACAAAACGTGACGTTCTGGTGCTTGCGTCATCTGGGACTCAAGCACCATGCGTCACTAAGGGGACAAACAGTGTTTGTACTGTGAATGTAGATTACAAATAATGATTGTTTTATCAGAATTGTTGAGACAATGCATAGATCAAGAGAAAAATGTGTTTTACATGTGTCTGAAGGGTCTCCTGTTTGTGACGTCACGTCAAAGTGTAGTATGCAAATAAAGCATTTTGATGGGAAATGAATAATTTCATGTTACGCCACAAGATGATGTCATAAACCAGAGACGACAAACACATTTAAAACTTTTTTTTTAATTTTTTTTTTTTAAATATAGAAGCAGAAGTAAAAATATGAGTGGTCCTAGTTTGAGGATAAACTGTTATGGTCTTTTTATGGTACATGTCCATTTATTCTCCTCTGACCGGCAGCCATGATGCTTCCATAGGCCCCCCCTGTTGGTGGCATGTTAAAAAGAAGGTCTCTCTCGGAGCTGCCATACCCTGTGCAGCTGGTCTCTCTCGGAGCTGGCATACCCTGTGCAGCTGGTCTCTCTTGGAGCTGGCATACCCTGTGCAGCTGGTATCTCTTGGAGCTGGCATACCCTGTGCAGCTGGTCTCTCTCGGAGCTGGCATACCCTGTGCAGCTGGTCTCTCTCGGAGCTGGCATACCCTGTGCAGCTGGTCTCTCTTGGAGCTGGCATACCCTGTGCAGCTGGTCTCTCTCAGAGCTGGCATACCCTGTGCAGCTGGTCTCTCTGGGAGCTGCCATACCCTGTGAGGCTGGTCTCTCTCTGAGCTGGCATACCCTGTGCAGCTGGTCTCTCTCGGAGCTGCCATACCCTGTGCAGCTGGTCTCTCTGGGAGCTGCCATACCCTGTGAGGCTGGTCTCTCTCTGAGCTGGCATACCCTGTGCAGTTGGTCTCTCTCTGAGCTGGCATACCCTGTGCAGTTGGTATCTCTCTGAGCTGGCATACCCTGTGCAGTTGGTATCTCTCGGAGCTAGCATACCCTGTGCAGCTGGTCTCTCTCGGAGCTGGCATACCCTGTGCAGCTGGTCTCTCTCGGAGCTGACATACCCTGTGCAGCTGGTCTCTCTCGGAGCTGGCATACCCTGTGCAGCTGGTCTCTCTCGGAGCTGGCATACCCTGTGCAGCTGGTCTCTCTCGGAGCTGGCATACCCTGTGCAGCTGGTCTCTCTGGGAGCTGCCATACCCTGTGCAGCTGGTCTCTCTCGGAGCTGCCATACCCTGTGCAGTTGGTCTCTCTCGGAGGTGCCATACCCTGTGCAGCCGCTTGCAGTTCAGCTAACACAATGTCTCGATCAATATATTGATTTGTTCTTTATATTCACAGAATTATTTAATGAGCACTAGCCCTTTCGTTTTGTTTAACCTAATCATATTAGGACTTGAATGTTTGCTTAGCATCCTACAGCCAACATGTATGACTGAGGCTAATATAGAAACATGGGGAGTTGCAAATCCATAGGGTCAGTTTTTGCTAAATCATTTACTGCTCTACTTCATGCAGTCACGGCTTAAAATAGAAGAAAATAAAACTTAGCATATCAATCAGACCCATAAAAGGAGTAGTGTATCCTTTTTCATTTAACATTAACATGGGTTGGTACCTGTATTTCTGGTCATTTAACTGCAGGTATCGTATTTAGTTTGATGCATCTTGGAGTGTTGTACCTGTATATTGTCCAAGTGATTTGCAGAGAAATGCATACAGGGAATCCTTAGGAATTTTTTGTTAACATTTTCGGTATTTATTCCTCATAATGTATACTGTTGCAATGTATACCAAAAAAAATAAATAGACAATGGGTAGAGCAGGACATTGCGAATATTTGAAAACCAGCTCATTCAGAGGCTCACTCATTGCTTCCCAGTTATTTTTTTTGTTCGAGTTTTGTTTTATTCAGTGATGTTTTACACATGTTTGATGAAATGATTTAATCTGTAGACTAAATAGCCATGGTTGGTATCTACCCATTATAGTACCAAAACATGTTGTTATAAAGTACAGGATGTTCATTAAGATGAGGGCCAGATGAAAAGTTTAAGACCATAGGCACTTATCAAAGTTCAACAATTAAATTCTGCCTTGAAATGTATCTCATATAGGGAATAGAGACTCATGCTAGTGATGGAGACAGGCTCATGCTAGTGATGGTGACAGGCTCATGCTAGTGATGGTGACAGGCTCATGCTAGTGATGGTGACAGGCTCATGCTACTGATGGTGACAGGCTCATGGTAGTGATGGAGACAGGCTCATGCTAGTGATGGAGACAGGCTCATGCTAGTGATGGAGACAGGCTCATGCTAGTGATGGAGACAGGCTCATGCTAGTGATGGTGACAGGCTCATGCTAGTGATGGAGACAGACTCATGCTAGTGATGGAGACAGACTCATGCTAGTGATGGAGACAGGCTCATGCTAGTGATGGAGACAGACTCATGCTAGTGATGGAGACAGACTCATGCTAGTGATGGAGACAGGCTCATGCTAGTGATGGAGACAGGCTCATGCTAGTGATGGAGACAGGCTCATGCTAGTGATGGAGACAGGCTCATGCTAGTGATGGAGACAGGCTCATGCTAGTGATGGAGACAGGCTCATGCTAGTGATGGTGACAGGCTCATGCTAGTGATGGAGACAGACTCATGCTAGTGATGGAGACAGACTCATGCTAGTGATGGAGACAGGCTCATGCTAGTGATGGAGACAGACTCATGCTAGTGATGGAGACAGGCTCATGCTAGTGATGGAGACAGACTCATGCTAGTGATGGAGACAGACTCATGCTAGTGATGGAGACAGACTCATGCCAGTGATGGTGCCAGGCTCATGCCAGTGATAGGGACTCTTTTGACAGGGTCTTGTAAAATCATGCCCCAAGTCCAGCCATTTTGTGTGGCAGAATTGTGACATCACGGCATGCCAAATGGCCCATAAAACACCAATTAACCTCCCTGTGCATGCATACTCAACCATTTTTGTAACTGAACATGGAGAGAAACAAGACCAGCCTTTAGGTCCTGCTGCCTGGACCAAATGATGACACTTGGCAACCATACAGACGATAGCTGGAAGCATTGATCATTTCCCATGAGCAGTATATTGTTTGGAAGATTTGTCTGGCATCACTAGGGTTAACACTCTTGGCATGAGACAGCTTTGCTAGAATAAATGAATGCAAGCTTTAAAAAGAAATAAATAAAAACAATTCACCGAATATTTATATCCGTCTCTGCCGCAAAGCTGTAAAGAACTGGTAATGGTTTAGTGATTGCCACAGAAAAAAAATGTATTCAGTATAGCTCTGTAGATAAGTAGTATTACGTGCATTTCCCATTCCCTGTTATTTCTATTGTATCTTGAATGCTGAGTCTACAAAAGCCCAGTTAGATTGATTGGTTCCGCTTTTGACACGAGGATGCTTTTAGGAATTAGGAAAAAATCGAAATCCCGGATAATCACTCATACAACATTTCCACACTCCCAAGTGCTGCAACTCCCATGATGCTTAGCCATCCAGAAGGCACTTGTAGTGTTTCAGACTGGATGAGCATCCTGGGTAGTGTATAGAGCCCTACAATGCTCATCTGTCTCCTTTGGGAGGTACAGCTCTCTCACCTGCTTCTTTGGGAGGTGTAGGTCTCTCATCTGCTCCTTTGACATCTTGTTGTCAATCACTACAGTGCCATACCTTAGAATAATAGCCTAGTATTGAACAGGATAGTATGCCACAGTAGGCTTTCTGCCAAGGATCTCTTTAGCTTTCATAAACATGGTTGCAGCATCATTGGTGGTGGACTCAACGCTAGTGGAGAGACTAAAGTTCCCCATTTCTGTGATACATAAATTAAGTTTTTTTTTTTCCACTTTGCAAACTGTTTAGGCTTCTCTGTCTGCCTCTCACATCTAATACCCTGCCTCTGCCTCTTTCTACCCCAGATTGGCGACAGAGTTATGGCTTTCATCAATTACAACGCCTGGGCAGAGGTGGCTTGCACCCCGGCAGAGTTTGTCTACAAGATTCCGGACGACATGAGTTTCTCGGAAGCTGCCGCTTTTCCAATGAACTTTGTGACGGCGTACATGATGTTATTTGAGGTGGCCAACCTCAGAGAAGGCATGTCGGTGTTGGTCCATTCCGCCGGCGGGGGAGTGGTAAGTTACTCATCTATTGTAGGGTCTAATTGGGATAGGCATGGGGCTGGGTGAAGTGGGGTCAGAGTCTACGTCAATGAACGAACAAGAATAAAGACTATAAAGAGTATAGGAGACTCTAGATAAAGTGCATCATGATGCAATATTTCAAGGGGAAATTCCCCAAAATGTCTGCTACCGATGTCTGATACAGCTGATTTGTAATGAGAAATGTATATATAGTATACAGCTAAAAACTGTGGAGCTGATTCAAGAACCAATAAAAACAGGCCTTAACCTTATTAATGTCTGTATTTTCTATTCATTTCTCAACTCATTTGATGTATATTTTCATGGAAAGCAAGGACATTGCCAAGTGACCCCAAACTTTTGAACGGTGGTGTAAATTAGTGTAAGTTCTACACTGTAGCACAGATTTTTGCAGGACCGAAGGTTCTCCAGAGTTGCAGCGGACAGATTGAAGCTAGCAAAGTCAGGAATCCCTTCAAGCCGCAGAGCATTGCCCTTTTTTATCCATCATTTTTGGCTGCGTCTGTTCTCTTTCACCGAAATATTTTGCTTTCCACCGGTGCAGAACAAATGACCCATTCAGTGTGTAAAAAAAAATCAAAAAGGTCACAAAGTGATTGTGCTGTTGAAGAGATTATAATTAAACGGGGTGGGGGTGGGGGGGGGAGAGACATAACATCAATCCGATTTAGCGGGAGAAGTCATAATTCCATCAGGCAGGGCTGGGAGCTTAAAATAGTTCTCACAGTAATGCACAGATTAGGCCAAGGATTTGGAGGGAAAATAGTAATAATGCACATAGTTCAATCAAGTGTGGGAACCACATACAGATGGCTATCTTTAAAAAAAAAAACCTCCATCACGTGAAGGAAAAGTAACTAAAAATCGCAGTCGCCCTTTCTTCTGTTTAATGGCAATCATGCTATTTTTAAGCATCCCTGTAATTTTGCATACGGGGAAATATGGCCTCCATTTATCAAAGATACCCTACCACTTTTCAGACGCGTATTAGCATATTTATATATACATATATATATACATACATACATGCGCTACACTAGCGCAGGGAATGACAAATCCCAGAAGCTAGGGAGTTATGGCTTTTAAAATCCCTACTCTATACAACATTTTTTTTTATTATTATTGTATTGCATAGGACTATGAATTACCATCTCCTTGGCTCCTAAAAACAACTAGGCTGGCTCCTAAATTGAGTTGTGTGGCTTCTAAAGCCTATAAATATTTGGCAAGCCCTACACTTGCATTAAAAACTCCAGAGCCACCCTAGAAGTTGAGGACCAGCACAAATAGCGCTAACTCACAACTTTTGACGGGAGTTAGTGTCGCACGTTGGTATTCGCAACAATAGCTCCAGTATTTGCGCTGCTTTTACACATAGCCCCCATTGTGTCAACTAGAGAATCCTAAATTGGGCATATCTAACAATCAGTACATCAGTCATACCTTCTCTCCTGGTTTTGGGGTGGCTGTCCTTGCTTGAGTCCTTCCTTCCAGGACTTCAGTTGTCCCTGTGCCAAAAACATGAAAGCACTGCTCAGATTCGATGGAGGAAATGTAAAGGGTTTGGTTACAAGGATACTATGTGTAATTTGCATATCGAGCCACAAGGTGATGTTTAGTAACTTTGTAATTACCTCTCATGGCTGGACTGTTTTGGCCATATAATATGGAGAGCGTTCAGATAAAAGCTGAACTGGTTCGTGGATTGGAAAAAAAACCTTACCAGGAAAGTTAATATTTATAGCTTGGAATAAAGACGAGACGGAGGTGATATGATCGAAACATTGAAAAACAGGGAATAAACACAGTAAAAGAGGAAAGTATATTTAAAAAGAGAAAAACTACCACAACAAAAGGACATTCTCTTTAAAATAAAGGGACACAGGTTAAAAAGTAATATCAGGATGAATTACTGAGAGGGTAGTGGATGCATGGGATAGCCTTTCAGAATAAATGGTTGAGGTTAATACAGGGTTATTAAGGTTTTCCAACTTTTACTTGAACAAACTTTTACACATCTACAAAAGCTTTTTTTTTTTTTTTTAAAACCCTGCTAAATAGAGTCTAATATTTCTCCTGAGTTTAGAAATACCCCATGTTTTTAAGTTATTTTGTTTGTAAGTTATATGGCAATAAGTACAAGTAGCGAATTGTTTTTTTTCTAACCATTTTTTTCAGGATTTCCTATAGTAGTAATATTATAACCCTAACCCAAGCCCCACTCTAAATACATCCAATGGCTGTGATTGACATGGCTGGAGTGCTGTCTTAACTGCCGGACATGCCTGACACGTCCATCGTTGCCAAGGGAGTGGTTCCCCAAGACGTGCTTGGCACGTCCTTTGTTGGCATAGGCTTAAAAGATAAATCTGGTCACTTAATCTTATCAAAGCATAACCGTTTCATGGTACCCTGACATCTTTCAACAGTAGACTCATGACTAAAAAAACACATAGGAAAGAACTGTAAAGCTAACAGTTGATAGAGGGCGTCTGTCTAACTTCTATGTAGAGCGTGAGTCTTAGATGAAAATTGGAATGGGAAAAACATTTGGAATCCTTGCTCCAAGTGCAATAATGTGAATAAAATACTTTTATTTTCAGGGTCAGGCTGTGGCACAGCTTTGTTCTACCGTGCCCAACGTAAGACTTTTTGGAACGGCTTCTGCGTTCAAACATGAGGCCATTAAGAATTCCCTCAGCCACCTCTTTGACAGAAACGCAGACTATGTCCAAGAAGTCAAAAGGTGAGACGGGCTCTGGATTTCTGATGCCTTCCTGGTTAAAAATAACTAATCCTTTGTAATCCACTCCTACAGAAGGTATGTGTGCTGTCAAGCAGTCAGAAAATGGCAGATTGCGTATTATAGATCAGAAAAAGTAATATGTTGTAAAAAAAAAAATAAGCAGAGATTGATTGTTGATAAGGCCAAAAGCCTTCTTAGTCTGTATCACAAGCGTGGGATATTGGTCAGGCTGAGGCAGTGTGGAGAGTGTTGGAGGTAAAGGGTTAATTGCACCAGATCACTGATTACCTGTTGCTAGTCCCAGCAACCTCAACCCCTGCACCTTACCGATCAGACATATATTATGTATATATATATATATATATATATATATATATAACCCTTTGTATTCTACCTGAGCTTAACTCATGAAAGTGAGTTTATATTAGAGAACAAAGACCCAAGTGGATTAACTAAACCTTTAATCTGACAAAAGGTTTCACAGTGCTGTGTACAAAAATACAAGGCCTACAGAATAACCGATTACAAGTTGCAAAACAGTCCTTGCAATAAAATAGGAGAAAACACAAGAAATCGTTACATATAATAACTGATTGTAATAAGGTCCTTATGGGAGATTCAGATGCTGAAGTTCTCTGTGAAGAGGCCAGGTCTAGGACACCTTATCGCCGCGGCTTCATCGCTGACAGTTCAGCGCGGCAGTTAGAACGCTGAACTGCCGCGGCTATGTAAGAGCTGACAGTTCAGCACTGAACTGTCAGCTCTTACAAATGTACAAGTAAAAAGAAAATAACCCCCTTAATAAATAATTCCCCCCCAAACCCCAATACTAAAATTAACCCCAAAACCCCAATACTAAAATTAACCCCAATACTAAAATTAACCCCCGAACCCTAATACTAACCCCTTAACCCTAATACTAATCCCCGTACCCTAATACTAACCCCCTAAACCCTAATACTAACCCCCTAAACCCTAATACGAAAATTAACCCCATAAACCCTAATACGAAAATTAACCCCGAACCCTAAAAACTAATTCTAACCCCCTAAACCCTAATTCTAACCACCCTTAACCCCAATACTAAAATTCTAATTCTAAAACTCTATCTTCTAACTCTTACACATTAAAACGTACCTTTAGCGATGAAATCCAGCGACGAGCGGTCGTGTGGTGAAGTGACGGCGGTGAAGCGGCTGCGCGGATGCAGCCGTGATGAAGTGTCCCATCCCCGAAGAGGGTGGATCAGAGGGGTTTGGCTGGGCAGTTTATGACCCACACCATCATACCTGTCTAAGTTACTAGTGTAGATTTATACCTGACAACACAATACACTTCCCAAAATCTACCATATACAGGATATCACTACAATTTTGTTATGATCACATTCCGCATGTCAAACATTTAAGGTGCTAGAAAAAGTAGCCATTCTTGTTTCTCATTTGAACACATCGGTCTGGTGATGTTTTTTTTACTAAACTGAAGGATACAACTTGGGCAGTCTAAATATATAATTTACACCTTACCTTCTCACAGGATAAGCACACGGCCTCTATATTTCATTATTATGTTATCCTTTTGAGTCACCTAAACTCAGACCAAATGTCCCAATAGATTTTACGGCCCGCTAAATCCAGCTCTCGTGATGGTCATCTACCAATTCTGTTTTATGGCTTAGGCCTGGTGTTTCAGAGGTATTATGATCAAAGTCTACAATAAAGTATTTCATAAGATACACAAAACAAATTATAGTACATACCAAATGCCAGTTCATGCCTTGCATAAAGTTAGCACCACCCCACTTTCTAATGCTTAGAGCAGAATATGTCAGCAATTGAATTACGAAAACCATCCCATTAGCCAGCTGCGCATCATACTATCGTGGAAGTTGTAGTATAAGAGGCCACACAGAGGCCAAGGGCACTCTCACGCTCCTATTTTTCAGCCACAATGTGGCACTGAGGGAGGGAGGTGGACCTCACCGGAGACGAGGTGAAGGTCCGCCCCCTCCTTCCATCGAAGCGTGTGTTTTTTTCTGGGTAGCAGGCAGTACTAGCTCTGTGTGCTAAACGCACAAACGCACAGTCAGTGCTGCTCACACTCCCCCGAGTGATGATTCAGAGCATCGGAAATACGATGCTTTGAATAATCAGTGAGCATGAGGAGCTTGAGCAGCACTGTCTGAGCTCTGTATCGTTTAGGAGAGGGACAGGCATGAGGAGCAAGAGGAGACAGACTATGTGTATGTGTGATGTTGTGTTTATGATTGCGTGATTGATGTGCTGTTGTCTGGCTGTTATAAGTAGGAGGGGCAAGGGGAGCCGGGGCGGCAAAATGAGTATTCGCCTTGGGTGGCAAAAATCATTGCACCGGCATGGACCCAGCCACGACTCCCCTGTCAGTGAGGCCTATGTCCAGTTGGCCGTATGTTCCACCTGGGATTGCCATGCAGGTCGTAAAAAAAATCGCTCTGAGGTCAATGTCAAGTCCATGGAAGCAGTTGTAAAAAAAACTCACCAGATTTGTCCCCTGCCCAATCCATAGTCCCATCCATGAGATGAATTCCTCACCTGCACCTCACCTCTAGTGAATGGTTGGCAGGTATGGAAAGTTGGCAGGTATGGTGTAAAATAATTACATTGAAATGGTGGCCTATTTTGTTTTCAGGGCTGATTACACTAGAGACGTATGCAGTCTGCTACTCATAGCCTCCCACTGTCACTACCTAATAAACAAGACAGGAGCACCTTTTAAACAAACCATTAATACTCCTGTTGCTATGGTGATCTCTGCAAGGTTCGCCGACATATTTTGAACCTGGTGGGAAAATGTATCTTTCTGGCTCAGGTACCAGTAGACCTTCTAATTCACACCATGGATGTGCCCCACATAGATTAGACATTGGCTTGTGGCACAACCCTTTAGAAACTTAGTTTCCAGCATATAATAAATGTTGATTTAATTTATTTATTTTTACCCACGGATGTGCTTTTTCAGAGACAAAACACAGCATGACAAAGACGTCTGTAGAGCAGAAAAATTTAATATTTATTAATAATAAAAACAGTTCTTCCATCAGCTGCTTTCAGATGTTCTGACTTCATAGTTTGTCCGTTAGGAAGAACCCTTTGATTAGAGGAATTGAGGTCGGGAAGCAGGAGCATACTATAACTTTATATGCAGACGATGTGCTGTTTTCTCTATCTGTCCCCCCGATATCAATTCCGGCTTTGATGGAAGAAATCCAACAATATGGTTATTACTCAAACTATAAAATCAATATATCTAAAACCCAGATTATACCCCTATATCTAAACACGATACAATTAAACATACTAGATACCATGGGATATAGCGAAAACAGCTCCGGAAAGATTGAATACCTGGGAGTTACCTTCTGCCCAAAGTTAGATCAAATTATAGAGGTAAACTATAGTAAGTTAAAAAATCAACTGAAAACTATGCTCGTGTGCTGGAAAGGTATGGAACCATCTTGGATGGGCCGAATAGCTGTACTTAAATCCTATGTAGTCCCCAAGCTCCTGTATCTGCTTAGAGCTCTACCAATGCATGTTCCACCTTGGCATCTGAGAGAGCTGGATCTCCTCTTCGCCTCTTATGTATGGGCGGAGGGAAGATCCAGAATACCGAAGCGAATCTTGATGAGACCGATAGAGAAAGGTGGCTTGGGATATCCCGATTTATTCCAGCTATTTGAGACTACACAGCTGGCTCATATACTGGCCTGGAATATTAATAGAACAAAGAATCCCCCATGGCTAAGTATTGAGCATTATAAAAACAAACAACTAGACCCCTTTCTTCTCATATGGGTGACCCCTATACAAGCTCGAACTATAGCTTACCCAGGTATGATAATCAATAACCTTATCTCCTCCCTACATTTGATGAGGAAAAGATTCCATATTCGGATTTCTCTATCAATGGCATCCCCAATAAATGTTATCTTATATTACATTACCAACATAGATCTATCAATTTGGAGGATGAGTGGTATTGAAAAAGTAGGTGATATGTATATGGAGGGAATTATGAGGTCTTTCTTGGAAATCCAGAGAATGTACAAGCTTCCAGATAGGGAGAGGTTTACATTTATAAGAATTAGACACTTCCTCCGTGGACATCCCCCCTCTGAACCTGACCACTGGGATAATTTTATAAGTGCTATAATCCCCAAAAATATATATTCTAAAATCAGAAAACTTGTTACCACTCATTCCAATTTTGAAAAACCAAACCCAATAATGCTGTGGGAACAGGAACTGCATTTCCAATTACCCAAACAAGAATGGTATTTAGCGTGGCAGATTACTAGGAAGGCAGTACACTGCATTAAACTACAGGAACAATACTACAAACTACTATATAGGTGGTATCTGGTACCGGCCAGAGTTGCAAAATATAGGGCAGATACGAGTTACATATGTTGGCGCTGTCTTCTCGAGGTGGGCTCTCAATCACATGTCTGGTGGTATTGTACACTCTTATCACCAATTAAAAATAGAATATCAAAGGTTTTACAAGAAGTAATAGGTCCTAACATCATTCTGACACCCCAACTTTTCTTATTCCACACTGAATTCCCCAAGGTGGAAAAGTACATAAAATATTTTCTGATAAACATTTTCCTTGCTGCGAAACTATGTATAGCCAGAGCCTGGAAAAATCCATTACCTCCAACTTGGTCAGAGGTCGTGACCCAGCTAGTATTTCAAGCTGGGGCAGAAAAAGCTTTCTATGGCAGAAATAGTGAAGTATACCAAAAAGTATGGACTAACTTGCCAATGACTATGGGCAAGGAGCCATTACACCTGGGCATTGGGGTTGTGAGAGACTCACCCCCCCGCCACCACCTTATGCATCGCAAGGGACTTGCTCCCCCTTTCTCCTAGGGGAGAGATGGGGAGAGGTTATTTGAACTTAGCTCTTGCTCTGTGTGTATGTGTGTTTGTGCTATATATAACTGAAAATAGGGAATGATCTATGTATATGTGTATTTATGCGTATGTAAATTATATTTTTATACATGTCAGCCTGTTATATATATATATGCGAATTGTGTTTGTTATTTGATATATTATAATCAATAAAGAATTATAAATTAAAAAAAAAAAATAGCATGGAGTTACCCCGAACAGCAATCTGAACAATGGACAATGAGCGCCTTGTACGATTTTTGGTTATCCGTAGATATTCCAAAGACTCCGCAGAATCCGTCGTTATAGCGTCAGCGCTCCGTGATGTCATCTGGAGAGATACAGTCATCTGCTCCACCCACTCAAACACTAATCACACTTAAAATAGGACTAAAGAATATAAAATTCATACATCGTGGCTGGTGTATTTTAATTAAGGGTTAGGTATATCGCCAAACTTGGTAGACAATTTTAAGTCAGTACCAACAATAAAGTAGCTAGTTATTAGAAGCAGAGGCCTGTACTGTGTTTATATAGGCCAGGGACTAATCAATCGCCTAGGATGGCTGCCACAAAAAAAGTATCTTTGACAATGTTCTTTTCACCTATTCCCCACAATGTTCCGTTCTAGAATCTCGCCAGATGGAGTAGACATCGTTCTAGACTCTCTATGTGGAGAGAACACTGGAAAAGGAATCGGACTCCTTAAGCCACTGGGGACTTATATTTTATACGGTTAGTTCTCACTTTTGCTATGTACATGGTATATTTACAACAATATGCAACACACCTAGCAGTATTCCCTTATATCCTAGGTGTCCCACTGCAGTCCTCCAGCTCTTTCTGGACTGCAACTATTGTAAGTCTCTTGGGCTGCTATAGATGATGGGATCTGTAGTTAAGCAGCAGCAGGAGGGCAGCAGCTGAACACTTCTCTTGGACTGAGACTGAGCATTTGTGGGAGAGAGTAACTATCTTCTTCCATTGCCTTTCGTTCAGAGTTATCCCACACTCCCTTTCCCACGTATATAGTAAGGCTTAATATCCTCATTTGGACTGGAGAGGATCAAGTATATACTAGAAATTAGCTTTTGGGCTGTGTCTATCATCGTACATCGTACATAGGAGAGAATACATACGGTGGAGAGGAGGAAAAGAGACAGCTATGGGAAAGAGGAATGTGACAACCATGGTAAAGAGGAGAGAAATACATGGGTAGAGGGACAAAGACACAGTCATAGGAGGTAGAGGAGAGAGACATGCATGGGAAGAGAGAGGAGAGATAGACATGAAAAGGAAGAGGAGTAAGACAGACATGGAAAGGTAGAGGAGTAAGACAGACATGGGAAGGAAGAGGAGAGAGACAGACATGGAAAGGCAGAGGAGAGACAGACAAACATGGGAAGACAAAGGAGAGACAGACAAACATGGGAAGACAAAGGAGAGACAGACAGACATGGGAAGGGAGAGGAGAGACAGACAGACAGACATGGGAAGGGAGAGGAGAGACAGACAGACATGGGAAGCAATGGGAACAGACATGGGAAAGAAGCGGATACAAAGACAGACATGGGAAGGAAAAGGAGAGAGACAGGCGGACATGGGAAGGGAGAGGAGTGCGACAGACATGGGAAGGGAGAGGAGAGAGACAGGCGGACATGGGAAGGAAGAGGAGAGAGACAGGCGGACATGGGAAGGGAGAGGAGAGAGACAGGCGGACATGGGAAGGGAGAGGAGAGAGACAGAAGGACATGGGGAAGAGGAAAAGACAGACAGAATGTACCCCTCCCAATCCGTCTCTGGATCAGTCTGATGTTTTATACTGCATTGATCTATGTCCAGTTTTGTGAGAGACTGAGGGGTACCAGGTAGGTCCACAGCTGTCATGAGCTTATAAAACAAAGCCTTTGAAATATACATTTTACTAGCCAAATGGGAAATGAATAGATTTCTTGACCTAACTTTTTCTGTATTCATCTGAATGTTGTGTATGTACTAGACCTGTATGGCTCTGTCACAATGCACTGTCCATCAATCAATAATGAATTCAGCCGGGGGAGGGTGATATGCACGCTGTAGGGGAGCATACCAACCAGCCATGCAATGAGCTGAGTTAAAGACAATGTGAACTTTTAAAGGAACTCGGTCACCTGAATAGTACCGTATTTGCTCGATTATAAGATGACCCTGATTATAAGACGACCCCCCAAACTTTGTATATTCCTTTAAGAAAAAACTAAAAGCCTGAATATAAGACTACCCTATAGGAAAAAAAAGTTTAACTTGTATATATGTAAATTGCTTTTTAATATTTAATAAAAAATTGATACAAATGCATTTCTTGTTTTTATTTCCTTTTATGTGCCAATGCGGCCTCGCCCCCCCCCCCCAAACTAATCTCTCTCTCTTCCCCCCTCCCCTTGTCTCTCTCTATCCCCCCCCCCCCCCTTGTCTATATCTCCCCCCTCCCCTTGTCTTTAGGACCCGGCTTCATCATAGAAGTCCCGGCTGTCGTGCCGGGCGGCAGCAGGGGGAGTCTGCGCTCATCGCGCAGACATCTCCAGGCTGTTAGAGAGGGGGATCCAGGTTCCCTGCAGCTCTGCTGGGGACCTGGATCCCTGTCTTATAGTCTGACCTCGATTTGAGGTCAGATTATTAGATGACCACGAATGTAAGACGAGGGGTATTTTTCAGAGCATTTGCTCTGAAAAAAACCTCGTCTTATATTCGAACAAATACGGTAATCACAATAGGTATATAGAGCATAAAAAAAATTATCCTTGTATTTGCACACCTCCCAAGTGTCATTGTTTAGTAGGGATAGTACCTATTCTGCACCCAAATCCCCCTGTGCCTCTTTCCCAACGATGCCTCACATCACAGCTACATCACAGTAAAAGTGATGTATTTGCTTTGTACAGTGTTTGAATTGATACTACTATATATCATGAGTGCTGAGAGGCTTTGATAGATCGTAATGGTGAAAATGATCCGTTATCCGAAATGCTTCTGATCCCAGGCATTTCAGATAAGGGATACTATATAAAAATGTCCCTTTAAACTAGCATTGTTTGCTCTGTGACCCAGTTTACCAATTGTTTTTAATCTTTTTGCATCCTGATGTGATTATGACTGTTTGATAGCTGAATTCTAACAGTTAAATTTAACAAAAGGAATCTTGGAGGAAAAACGCTGTTTTTACTTCCCTTTCAGGCTCATCCAACATGGTAACTGGGGAAACAAAGAGCTTCTTCAGCTTCGCCAAATCTGTAAGTGTTACCAAAATAGCAAATTGGAAAATGTCATTCATACTACTGATCAGGAGGCAGACATGTTGTTTAGAATCTTGGGCCAGATCTTCCACCATGTAACCCAAGATGTCCTTCCTCTACTTCCTATGTTTGTTTAGGTCTATCAGGCACTTTATTTGTATTTCTGTTTAAAATGCCTACACTTGATCTTTCAATGAAACCAAACTCCGTTTTTTTTTTTTTTGGCCAACAGTTGGCCTTTCATGACCAGACTGTTTTAGCCATGTTTTACGTTAAGGACCATGGCTGTTTTTTTACACTTTTTGAGTGTTTGTGTTTAGCTGTAATATTTATCTCTTATTAATATAATTTACTATAAAAAATAAAAAAAAACGTAATATGCTGCATTGATTTAAATATTGGTCCTGTGTTTGGGAGTACCCCATGTTTTTTTTGTTTGTGTGGTTTCTTTTTTCGTTTTTGTTTATTCAAAATTATCAATAATGACATGATAACACGGATATCTGTCATAAGTCCCAGAATCACCCCTCACGTTTACATCATTTTCAACCCTGGGTATGATGTAACTTTTGACACTTTTCATGCAGTAATTTTACCACCAATCTTTTGGCAAAAAATAAAAGGTATGAATTTACAGGGATTGTTATGTGTTATACCCCAATATATGTTCAGCAACTTCCCCTGAGTATAATGATACTTAATTGTCCCCAAACTTTTGAACGGTAGTGACATATATAAATATATATTTGTATATTTTTACTTTTTTTTTTTTTAAATTAACCTTGAGAGAAATAAAATGGCGCTCAGCCAGGTCACTCACGGCCTGGTCGTGGTATGCCAGTGGGCATACTGTCATTTGAGCTGTATCATCCGCCCTCCGGGGATGTTTTCCAATGATGATCCTGGTATGTCGTTGGGCATGGAGGGGTTAATACATAATGTATAGGGGGGAGGCGGTGAAATGGCACAGACTTTTATATCAGGTGGTACTAGGCTTACAGATCAAGACTGTTCCGCACTTAGCTTGCATGGGGCCAGTGGGGCAAATCCTGGGAGTTCCAGGTGAATTCTCTTCTAACACAAATAAACACACAAAAAAACACAAAGATATTATAGTAGAACCTTAAAATGCTTTCCTGATGCCTTTGTGTGTTAACTTGGGTTTGCTCCCCCCTTTTCATCTTCTCCCTAGTGGTGGCAGGTGGAAAAAGTGAATCCCATTAAACTGTATGAAGAGAATAAAGTTATGGCTGGCTTCTCTCTCCTAAACTTGCTCTTCAAGCAGAACCGCGCCTCTGTCATCAAAGGGGTGATAGATAAGCTCATTGCTCTGTACAATGAGAAGAAGATCAAGCCTTTGGTTGATTCACTGTGGGCCTTGGAAGAGGTAGGACGAGATTGTTTCCCAGCTTCTCATTCAAGGGTCTGGATCTTATAGTACAGATTGCTATAATTTTAATAGTATTATAGTATAACTAGACATTAAGCCCGTTAATTAACGGGCGCTATAACATATGTGGTCAAAGTCCACGCAAGCGCGCACCCGCTGCGTGCCCGCGCACACCCGCCGCTTCAAGTTTCGCCCGGCCGCCCGAAGTCTCTGCGCTCCAAGTCCCAACAGCTGTCCGTGGGGCACATGCGCAGTAGCGCAATCCCACGGACACAGGGACTGGACGCAGAGACACTTGTACTTTATTACAAGTGATAGTAATAGTATAATAGTATTTTTTATTCGTAATTCAACAGGCGAATGTATTGGTTTAAAAAAAAAAAAGAAAAAGTCAGGAAGGGCTATATATTTTCCATTTTTAATGTGTCTGTGGTGACTCCTGTCCATGACATCACCTTGTGGCTTGGTAGCAAATTACTTATTTCCTGTTGAAAGTAGATCATTTGTATGTTGTATTGTTAATTTCTTTATCCTCTACATTCACAATACCAACAATGTTGAATCGACAAAATCCATTTAAAGACACTGTCAACATCGACATTACTTCTACTGTGAATGTAGAAAATATGAAATGATGAGAAATGATCTATACCTTGTGTTATTTTATGCATTTGCTTCTAATTCTGCAAAAAGAAAATATATGTTCTAAACGGGTCTGTGGTGTCTCAAGTCTATGACATCACTTGTGGCTTGATATGCAAAAGTACCTTTCAAAGGCTAGGAAAGGTTTAATTTCAATATCAAGCCACAAGGTGATGTCATAAGTAGGAGAGACCACCGAGACCCATTTAAAACACAGTTCTCTTATTTTATGCTTTTGCTTGCAGTTTTGCTAACACAATGTATAGACTTATTATTATTATTATTCTCTTCTCTACATTCACAGTATATATTGAGTCCCTTTAAGATTCACTAAATAATCAGAGATGTTTCAGGAATGAAGAGTTGAAGATTACTGGATACCTGCAGATTCCAGTATAGTCATATGATGTGGGATAGACAGAGATACAATATGAGGAGTAGGACATTGGTGTCAGCTATATTAGACTGGAAATATGGTCATTCTAGAACTAACTTCTGTAGGTTAGAATATTGGACACCTGAAATCTATCCGTAGAATAGTTTTCAGATGTGTAGAAAGTCTGTAGAAAGTGGAGAACTGACAAAGGTCAATAGTAGCTCAGAGGGACCGACTGAGTATTTTAACCTGTGGATGCTATATTCCTTGTTTCAGGTGAAAGAGGCAATGCAGAGAATTCATGACAGAGGTAACATCGGAAAACTCATTCTGGATGTGGAAAAGGCTCCTACACCTCTGGTAATAAAAGCTCTTTAATACGCAGGTGTTGGAAGCCAGCACCATCTGTTGAATTAGAGTGGATGGCTAATGGAAAACCTGATGTACTTAACAAGAGGGCAGCAAATAAACTATATGTATAGCTGGTCCCCTTGGTTGAAGTTTATGGAATCCAGCAATATCAAGGAGTTTTAAAAGTAATAATAGTAAAAATAGAAATGCTCTCATGAAAGGATGACCCCTCTTTGATGTCCACCACTACAAGGGGGTAGACATCTTGGGTCAAATGAAGGAACCCAAGATTTTAAAGAACTATCACCTCCTGATAGAGCTAGGTGGAGCAAAGAGAGCTCAGTAAGGTACTTTATTTGTAGTCTTTCAGTAAAGCATTTCTATTTAAAATGCCTACACTTAATTCAGTCTTTCTATGAAATAATTTTTAAAAAATTGTCCTTTGAAAAAGATTTCGATGAACTTGAATTTGTCAAAAACGTCCAGCTCGGTTGTCATTATACACAATCAATATTACCTATACTTATCACAAGCACAGTGTTTATTTGAAATAGTCCTGACCTGTCACTCTTCGTTAGGGACTTGTGGACTTACCGGAAAAATAAAATCACCATACTTTTCAAATGAACCTCCAGTGCAGTGTTTACTAACAACAAAACTGTGAACAAGCTTGTGTGTTGCCAATTCATGCTTCTATCATTGTACAGCATGCCATCAAATTTTCCGCTCAACACAAACACACTGGCTCTTTTCTTCCCAAATGAAGCACCGACGAGCAGTTTACTGAAAGAGCGTCCCGTGCTTTTGTTTACACAGCCATCGAACAACACGGTCATTTTACCTCAGACTAAGCAATTCTTGTCCATCGTCATTATTCGTGCAATTAGTGGAATTTTCCCAAACCTAGTCTTGTTCACCTCATAAAACTCCATGAAAAGAAATGTCTTTCCAGGACAGTGACATTAGGCCATAACATCAAAAACAAACAGAGATAATTCAAAATAGGGGATGTTTTAATGGCCAGCAAAACCTTAGAACCAGAAGGAATGTTTGGGCAGAGGAAAAGGATATGAAGTGTCCGAGATTCATCTTACTTGGTACTTGGAATGTGGGACAAAATGTAGCCAGAGCACGGTAAAAATACAACACAATTGTAAAACTGGGTTATGGCCAATGATGGCTAACCTTGGAACGGCACCTAACAATTTTCCATTGCCACCAAAGTACCTCTCACATCAGCGGATTATTGCCCCGCAGCATCATATCGCATATATATATATATATATATATATATATGTATATTTATTTATTTTTTATTCTCTACAGTCACAGTATCAATAATTTAGAAGGGAGGCCCTTTAACTCCCACCTTAAAAGAGTCTAACCAGTGGCAACAAGGAATCTTGAAGAACACGCATTCCATAACCATTCAGTCCCAAATCTCATGAGTGATTTAGGTTAAAAAAAATACCTAAGTCCATCGAGTTCAACCCTTGTGCCTGATCATTCTTTCCCTTGTTTCAGATGGCCAATGACAGCACAGAAACCAGTGAAGCAGGCGAAGAGGAGGAGGACCATGAGGGAGACACAGAGAACAAGGAACGCATGCCTTTCATCCAGTGATGAGAGGCGCGATGGCGTGGACGAAGGCTTTACAAGACTGGAAACTCAATTCTGTGCATCAGTGAACAAACTTGCTGTAGTACAGTGTGTGTCGTATTTGTCTGCGGTCAGCTGAGCTATAAGCAATGTTGTCTAGTGGCGGTAAATGCCCGTTTGGCAACCTTTAGCGGAAGTTGGCAATCTTGCGGAACCAGCTTGTGATAGCGGATCCAAGAAAGTCATTCCATTTTAATGGTTCACCAAGCAGAGCTTTTAACTCTTTTTGCAGCCAGCGGTGGCTGGGTGGTTAGCTCTGGATTATTGAGGGTTAAAAGTCGGCATTTGCAATCCTGTGCCCCTCTAGCAGCAAAGGGTTGAACAAACTCGTAAATGCCATTGAAATAAGCTAAAAGTTGCCAAAAAAAAAGCATGACTGCCACCTTAATTCAAGTGCCAACCCCTTTTTCAGTATGTTGTGCCATTTTGTGACCAAATATTCGCCCTATTTGCCACCTTCCCCTCCATCACACGATCTTAACTCTTTCAGTATTGATGCGAAAACTGATATTGACTATGAAAAGAAGCCTAATGACAATTTTCGGTAAATTTAGCACGTCTATTGTGAACTCTTCATCCCATGTATTTGACAATAGGAAGAAAAAAAATAGAAATGTTTCAAGTAGCCATATTTAAAATGAATACGCTTTAATGATAGAGGGGGGGAAAATGACTCAATTTGCTACTTATTTGTTATCTTCTGCCATCATACGTAGAAAAAAATACCTCATTTGTGAAAAAAAAAGTTACTGAAGCAGGAAATTTCCACAGTTCATATAACTATTGATACAGATTGTTTGTTTGTTTTTTATTTATTTTTTTCTAAGGTTCAAAAAAAAGTGTTTATAAACCCAAGTGTTTGCAACTCTCTACCTAATATCAGGCTAAAAACAAAATAATGTTTTTATAACCAGCCTACAAACTTCAGCCAAAACTAACTAGGAGTCAGACCAATGTCAAACACAAGAAACAGGCAAATATTTTCTACCAGTAAAACCAGTTTGTTATTTGGAAATGATTCAAGAGTATCTTTGATGAGAATACCAAGATTTTTTTTTTCTTGCATTTTCTGGTGCTTCTGACAACTGCCCCAACCTAGGTTCCTCTGGGAAAAAAAACAACACCATGACTTCATCTTCCATCCTCCATTTTGATGAATGGAAATGCATCTGGAAGAAGACATTTTGATTTTTTTTTTTAACATAATATAGCAGAAGGTACACAACAAGCCATTTTGAAAGGGGATTTTTAAACTGAGGTTTACATAATAACATTAGTTTCTTGGTTTATACATTGAACCCTTACCTGTTTGGTAAAAAAAAATGGCAGTGTTTTTTGGAAGTCTAAAAAGAAAATTGATCAAATATAACCACCAACAAAACTGGCAAAAGCCATCCTCTATTAAGATTAATTAAGACACCCTTTATTTTGTGGTGAATGTGTCCAATTTATGGAGATATTAATGTGGTGATTTTATATGGACAATTATGTGGAAAAATTAAATATATTTTCATGGCAGGAGTGGAATAAAGTAATGCAGGGCATGCTATGGTTGTAGGTTATTCCACTGTATGGTAATTCCCTAGGTCAATTTGTATATTTTTGGATTTGTTTACTTAATTGTAAATACAGGCCATACATAACCTAAAGGCCCCCCATATAGAATGTAGATTTTTTTTTTTTTTTTTTTCCCCGCTCTGATTCTTGCATTTTATCAACCTTTGTGTCATCAATGGAGTTTCTCATTCTAAAGAGAAATATTGGATTCTTAGAGACTGTAAATGTATTAATTATTTCAGTATTAATGAGATTACTTCAGTATTAATGTAGTTCAGTGTTCACTAACCAAATACATGCAGGATTGAAACAGTGCAGTTTTTGTTTGTTTGTTTGTTTTAAAAAAAAAAAACGCTTCTTACAGGCCTTCCAATCTCACCTGTCTGAACGCAAGGCCGTTTCATAATTATGATTTTTAATCTCTCACTTGTAGTTGTGACAAGTGAAATTTTGTGACATATTTATTAATTACCAGTGAAATAATAGTGCAAGAGCATGATATGGTAATTTCTTATTAGAAGTAAAAAAAAAAAATTCAAAAAAGGTTATTTATGTTGTATCTGATGTAGCCATCTTGGCTTGATTTGCAGTATTAAGTGATAGATTTTTGTTTTCAACACAATCTAACAGTTTATACATGATTTTGTCTATTTTGTTTCTATTTTGTCTACCACACACATAAAATTGATCCTTCCTGCAATCTTATTTGGTCAGTTTGTCATTAGGTTTGCACATGACTACATTGGCAAACTGAAGCCCTAGGTTTCCCATAATCCTTTGCAGCTAATAGTCTGGTAGAGGAAAATCAGAGATATAGTTATTCAACAGCTCGTGGGCCTCAGTTTGACACCCTTGCATTATGTATTATTACCATGTATTATGCACCTTTTTAGGGATCTCCTATCTAGCCCCTGATTGTACAGAGGAAGCAGAGAGACCAGTATCCATCTTGGTCCATGTTGCTAATGGAATCAGGATAATGATATCTTTGCTCTCTTACACTAAACTCTCTCTTACATTTGGGGAAGGCTGTGGACAATGTATACTGTGCCAGTTCATTGAGAGCATTATTATTTAACATATGAAAAGGTCCTGTCTGATCACCCTAGGCCTGTGATGGCTGACCTTGGCACTGCAAATGTTTCCGAACTACATTTCCCATGCTATGGATATGTAGTTCCCAAACATCTGCAGTGCCACGTTTAGCCATCACTGTCCTAGGCCAAGTTGCGCATACGCTACTATTTACCTGTATTTGTTTATTTTGTTTTAAAAGCTGCATTGTTTATAATTCTTTAGATTTGCCATCGAGGAACACTGAAAAAAAGGTTATTTATAAAGCTAGCTTTATTTGAAAGATTCTAACAGAGGCCCAAAAAGGAATACTGACATTGTAAGGTGACTAGACTTCCCACTGAAGGCCAGACAGATTTGTGGAAAAAGTAGTACTGTACTACACATCAGTGTAATCCTGTCTTTTTCTTTTTGCTCCCCTACTGAAAGGAGACATCTGGTCATCTTATAATATAAACCACTGAGAAGTAAACAATGGTAGTCGTTCAGTCAGCAATGCTCGACTTAGACCTCAGTAATTATGTTGCAGTATTGATGCATGGTGCTAATCCTCCTGGGCTCCAGCTTTTTCCACT
Organism: Pelodytes ibericus; assembly: GCA_036172795.1. Lineage (NCBI taxonomy): Eukaryota > Metazoa > Chordata > Amphibia > Anura > Pelodytidae > Pelodytes > Pelodytes ibericus. Next base: position 188,594,198 of record CM069862.1, read on the forward strand.
TAGGACAACGTGTATGATACAGGGCCGTGATCAGTAACCTATAGACTGGCGCCGTGGATTATTCATTTTTCATAGGTATACCTTACTAAAAACGCGATGTGGCCACAATACTTGCAGTCCCATCTAAGATAGAGTAGAAAATGCAGGAGTAGCACGTACGTGAACACCTTTGTCTTGTATAAAAGAAAAATAGGTTTGCTATATACATATGGAGGGGAGCAGGAAGAAAGTATCTTGTCACACCTTTGACACCACTGGATAGCCCTTAATCATAGGCCTTACAGAGGCACACATTACGTGACGCTATACTTTGTTTGTCCCACCCCCTCTGTACATAGCCATTTAAATTGCATGCTAACTAAATACAGCCTATTCCTAAAGATAATTTAGCTTGAGAGTGAAGCCCTACCGATAGGATATTAAATGACTGTCAACAAAAAAAGTTAAGCTGTTTAATTGAAAGCCTGCACCAACTGGAGATATTTTAATTAGAAAATGCTTTAATGAAAGAAAACAAATAAAGAACCTTATCGGGCCTGCTTTGGTGTGCACAGCTCTACCAGGAGGCAGCCATCTTGTTTAGAATGTTGGGTCCGAGTGATCAGATCTTCTACCATCTGAACTTCTGTCAAGCGAAGAGGACTTAATACTGTACTTTATTTGCATTTTTTCAACAACAAAGTTCCATTTAAGATGTCTACACTTGATGCAATCTTTTCACATTCTCACGGTCACCTCTTGGTTAATTGAATTCTGTCGTTGGCACTACTGACTAAGCTCAAACCTTTTACCATGTATTTTGTTTTGATGATTGACCATCTATGTTATTATTCACTGGGTGGGATTAATTATATACTGATTGTTATACAACGTTCCGAATATTGTTTTTGGACATTTCTAACAGTATGATGATGCTTATACCCTGTCGTTGCAGATCGATGTATCACTATGTAATCCGTTCTTTGATCACACACACTTTTATTTTCACACCTAATTCCTCACTTTGCCTTAATTATATTGTACGATCTGCAATTGAATCCAACGTGAAATGAAGCGAGACATTGTTTGATTGTGTTTTGTCGCTATAGAAGCTTTTGTTATCCTGTGCCTACAAACCTGTTTACATAAAAAAGTTACATATATAAGTAAAATGATCAGCATAGAAAACTGCAGCCTTTTTTTTTTATTCTCGTCTGTATTCACACCACACTAGAGCTTTTTTTTCTTTAACCCTTTGATACCAGAACAGGTAAGGAATACACTGCATTTTACTTTCAGGTGGGGGCAACAAAACATAGTAATGGAAGAGTAAAAACCTTTAAAAACAAGTTCTGGGACAAGTGGAGCCGTCAGTAGGAACATTCTAGTGATGGCCCTAGAGATTGATTATGTACTAATGTGGCATTGGCAGGAAGTCTTTCTTGGGTGACAACCACTAGGCGTAAAAGTACGGCCTCTGCTGTTTGTCTACTACATTTACCTTAGTTCCCCACCATTCTTGAAAACTGGTGGGAAATTGTGCGGTCTGTAGTTCTGCAGCAGCTGAAGGGCCGCTGTTGGACACCTAAGCAGTAGTGTATCTTCCACAAGGCACTCACCTAGGGCAGCACTTTGCCAGAAGTGTTAAAACACACTTCTGGTGCTTCAAACATTTTTGCACCCTCCCCCACCGTTCAGCAAGCTTTAACCCCTTCCAATTAATCGGAGTGATGGGGGCATGTAATGGACGTGGTGGGGGTATGTAATGAGGGTGATGGGGCATTTAGTGTGTATGTAATGGGGTGATTGGGAACTTAATGTGTGTGTGCAATGTGGGTTATGGGGAATGTCGTTGGTGTGCAACGTGGGTGATGGGGCATGTCGCAGGTGTGGAACGTGGGTGGGGGGGGTGCCTGAATTTTGTCTGCCTAGGGGAGCACAAAACCAAAATACACCACTGCACCTAAGCACTAGGGGCTGCAAGAAAAAGAGGTGCCATCGTCATGGAAAAGATGAGGCCGAATAACATATATGCCCTTTGTATAATTATATAATAAAGTGAGCCAGCATGGTCACACAAATTCCCATGGAAGCAACCTTCAGCCCTCTGCCTTGGAGGTTGCAGGGGAATCACAATTATCTTGTTTTCCCCTATTCCGCATATATTGCCCCAAATATGTTAGGTGCACTCATGTTGATCCACATTTTGATCATTGCTCTTTAAGAGTCAAAATGTACAATTGTAAAACACTGCCCTCTACTTGCAAAAATAAAATGGTCTAAAAATACAACTTTTAAATGTTGAGTGGCCCCATACCATACAGAACCCCAATAGCTTCTAACCTCCTCCTCCTCCCATTGCCTACTAGACATGTGCATTCGTTTTCGGACGAATGCATTTTCGTCCGAAAATAGCATTTTCGTCCATTCGTCCGAAAAACTAATAACAAAAATGCTAAGCTAACGAAAGCCGAATGAACGAATGGTTAATAAACGAAAATCATTCGTAGTACTATTGCATTCTATAAGCCAAAATAGAGTCGGTTTATAGAATACAATAGCATAGTACACTTACATTCCATAAACCGAACGACTTTCGGTTTATGGAATGCATGTAAGTCTATTGGCATTCTATAAACCGAAAGTTCGGTTTATAGAATAGCAATAGGATTACATGTATTACATAAGCCGACAGCCTATAAAACGAACGTTCGGTTTATAGGCTGTCGGCTAATGTAAGTACACGGAGACAAAGTCTCCATTCATAATGAATGGAGACTCTGTCTCCGTGTAGTGAAATGCCGACAGCCTATCAACCGAAAGTTCGGTTTATAGGCAGTCGGCTAATGTAATACATGTAATCCTATTGCTATTCTATAAACCGAATGTTCGGTTTATAGAATAGCAATAGGATTACATGTATTACATTAGCCGACTGCCTATAAACCGAACGTTCGGTTGATAGGCTATGCTATTAGCAGTCGGCTAATGTAATACATGTAATCCTATTGCTATTCTATAAACCGAACGTTCGGTTTATAGAATAGCAATAGGATTACATGTATTCCATAAGCCGAAAGTCTATAAACCGAACGTTCGGTTTATAGACTTTCGGCTTATAGAAAACATGTAGTACTATTGCCTTTCTATGAACCGAACGAGAGCCCCATTCATAAGAATTTCTTATGAATGGGGCTCTCGTTCGGTTTATAGAAAGCCAATAGTAATACACGTATTCTATAAAACGAACGGATACAACTAAACAAAACGAAAATAATGAACGAATTTCGTCCGAAACGAATGCAGTAATGAACGAAATTCGTTTTAGACAAAATAAATCACATTTTCGTCCGAATGGACGAAAACGAAACGAAAATTTTAGTTCTGCACATGTCTATAATGCCTACCTTTGTTGGCTCAGGAGAAAGATTCCCTGGTGGGAGGCAAATGTAAGTTACCCATTAAAAGGAACAATTACTGTGGTGGTAATATGTGCTAATAGAACGGCATGTGCCTGCTCAACATTAGATCTGTAGCTTACAATAACTGGGGTGCTAAAAAATAACCCTCAACTACCAGTCTACAATTCTGCCATTAAAGGGACTCTGTCAACTGATCATTATGTATAATGTTAATATAGAGAATAAAAATTATTTAAACACTGTGTTAGCCAAATGACATGCAAATACTTAAAATAAGAGACATATATGTTTTAAATGTGTTTATGGTGTCTCCTGTTTATGACACCACTTGTGACTAGACATGTGCATTCGTTTTCGGACGAATGCATTTTCGTCCGAAAATAGCATTTTCGTCCATTCCATGGAATACATGTAATCCTATGGCTATTCTATAAACCGAACGTTCGGTTTATAGAATAGCCATAGGATTACATGTATTCCATAAGCCGAAAGTCTATAAACCGAAAGTCGTTCGGTTTATAGACTTTCGGCTTATAGAAAACATGTAGTACTATTGCCTTTCTATGAACCGAACGAGAGCCGCATTCATAAGAAATTCTTATATATTCGTATATGCTACTTGGCAGGAGTCAAAAGGCATAACTGTTGCTTCTATCAGTGAATCACACATTAAATAAAACCTTCAGTGCCACTTCAAAGTCCACTAAATTTTCACCATTAACAAACCTGCCCACTACCCCGTGCCCCAGGAGGACCCGCCGGTACACGGACTTAAAATGAGGCTGCAGTCACTGTAGCAAAATCAGCCATGAATCCAAGCAAGGATTTTACATTAAAGCCTGTTGTTTGCAGGCCTGATTACACAGAACTCTAGTATGACTTTTTAACTAGATCCACTATTCATACATAGACTGCATGACAAACATGTCTCTCTCCCGATGAGGCCAATCGGGCTGAAGAAAGAGTGCTTTATGTGTGACACGCATGAGACATACTGAAGGGTTTGCTGAATGAGTCGAGCTGTGATTCTTTCCTCCAGCACAGGCAAAAAGGCCTAAATGAGGAATGGGAAATGCAATAACCCAGTCATTTTAGGCAGGTAGTGGCACGTTTCAGATTCAGAGTTTGAATTAGGGTTGCCACCTTTTCTTCAGAAAAATACCGGCCTTGGTACTGTCTCCATAGACTTAACATTGGCCTGATGCAAATTTTTTACCGGCCTGCCGGTAAAATACCGGCCAGGTGGCAACCCTAGTTTGAATTGTTTTGCTTGAAGAACAGATGCAGAGGCAGATAAGTCTTGTTGTCGCAAACAATTAAGAAATAAAAACGGACTGTATCACTTAAATGTAGAGAAAGAACGATAAATGAAAATGATCTATACATTGTGTGGGCAAAACTGCAGGCAAATGCCTAAATTAGGAGAAAAATGGGTTTTAAATGTGTCTGTGGAGTCTCCAGCTTATGACATCACCTGTGGCACGGTATGCAAATTAACTGGGAAATGTCATAAGCAGGAGCCTCCACGGACACGTCAAACATATGTTTGTGCAAATTCAGGAATTGGCCTCCAATTCTGCTAATGTAACATAGTAACATAGTAATTTAGGTTAAAAAAAGACACACGTCCATCAAGTTCAACCCTTCTACCCATCATTTCAGCGTTTTGATCCAAAAGAAGTAAAAAAAAAACCCTAAGGAAGCTTTTTCGAATGTTGCCTCCTAGGGGGAAAAAAATTCTTTCTAGACTCCAAAAGGGCAATCAGATTTCTCCTTGGATCAAAAAGCTCTATTATTAATGCTTATTCTATTATTAATACCCCTGTATGTTCTGCTTTTCTAAAAAAAAACAACCAGACCATTTTTAAATGCATCTATTGTGGTTGATAGCACTACCTCTCTTGGCAGTGAGTTCCAGAACTTTATTGTCCTTACCAATGTGTAAATCATTTTCAATCATTTTTTAATTCTCTACACAGTATAAACAGTGTTTAGGTGATACAGTGCCTTGAATATTACAGAGCAACATTTGGGGGGGGGGGGGGGGGGTTGGTTAGAACATTTGAACTTTGGCAGCACCAAAAAGAAAAAAAAAGGGGGGGGTTGGGAAACGCAGAAATCAAAAGACGAACCTGGACACTTTCAACACCTCTGTAAGTCCCATGGTGGTGCAAGCGATGTGTAACAGGTAACACTTGAACCCCATAAAGGTTATGCACTGCAAGAAATAAATAAAAATATTATATTATGATTTTAATTTGTAATTAAACATCAAAAACAATTTAAAAAAAAAGACATACAGTCTAACTCTTTTAATGTAGTTTTGACATTGATAATACAGAAATCCAGGTAGAATAGAATAATGTCTGACAGGAACACGTAGAGCAGTAATGTTGGTAAGGGGACTGAGGCACCTCCCAAGAGCACGCAGTAATGGTAGACTGACCAATGCCCTTTCATGTCTCTTCTTCTTCTGGCCTGCTCTGTAAAATCAATCACATCCAGCGCCAAGGCCAACTAGACCAAAGTCATATCGCTACACATCTTATGTGCCAAATTGTGTCTGCATGGACAGGAGTCTCTCCCGAGAAGAGACAAAGCCCTACAAGCGCCCTCAAAACCACTGATTACTAGGGAAGAGCCCACATCGACCAATATGGCAGAAATTAAGCTCCCAGCTAGTTGAGCAACCAAATAAAAGATGCATGGGATTTCTTTTTAATGCAATAAAACTTTTATATCGAAGGGGGAAACACTTCTCTATTCTTGCATTATACACAGAAAGAGGTATGTAGGGCCGGACAGGCCTAGCGGGATAGCGGGAAAAATCCTGGTAAGCTGCCTTCCCTGGGGCTGCTGCATGCTGCCTTTAACAATTCGGCAGCGGTGGCCGCTTTAAGAATTATACTGCCGCGGCAGCCGATGTAAGAATTTGGTCGCCGTGTGACACTGTGCATGTATTACCGTGTGTAAGCGTTACTCTGTGTTTCTGTAAGTGTAACTTAACTGTGTAAGTGCGTCTGTATTTCTGTATGTGTGAGGGCTGTGTATGTATGTGTGCAAGTGTGACTGAGTTTTGTGTGTGTGCAAGTGTGGCTGTGTGTGTGTGTAAGGGTTTATATGTCTGTGTATCACAAATAAAACAAGTAGCAGTGAAGTGATCCCGCCGCTTTAAGAATTCGGCTGCAGAGAGATGCGATGTTGCCACCTTTTCCCTCCTGTGCTGGGGCAAGTCCTGTGAGTGCAATCGAATAGCTGGTGTAAGTCCTGGGTGCTGGGGTTAGTCCTTCGAGTGCAAGCTAAGTATTGGGTTGTTCTTGGATCTAGGGCAAGTCCGGCAAGCGCATTATAAGTGATGGGGTAAGTCCTGGGTGCTGGGGCAAGATCTGTGATTGCATGCTACGTTATGGGGTAAATCCTGAGTGCTGGAGCATATTATGTGAGTGCAATCTGTATGCTGGGGTAAGTGTTGGGGCAAGTTCTGTGAGTGCAATCCATGTGCTTTGGCAAGTCCTGTAAGTGCAATCTTGGGTAAGTCTTAAGTGCTGGGGCAAGTTCTACGAGTGTAATCTGAGTTCTGGGGTAAATCCTTGGTGCTGGGGGAAAGCCATGTGAGTGCAATCTGTATGCTGGTATAAGTCCTGAGTGCTGGGGCAAGGCCTGTGAGTGCAATCTATGTGCTGGAGTAAGTCCTGGCTGGGGCAAGTCCTGTGAGTGCAATCTATGTGCTAGGGTAAGTCCTAGCTGGGGCAAGTCTTGAGTGCAATCTAATGCTGCGGTAAGTCCTGTCTGGGTGCTGAGGCAAGTCATGTAAGTGCTGGGGCACTGAAAGGGCAATCTAGGTGTTGTGGGAAGCCACGGGTAAGTCCTGTAAGTACAATCTGAATGTTGGGGTAAGTTATGTGAGTGCAATATACATGCTGGGGTAAGGCCTGTAAATGCAACTTGCATACCAGGGTAAGTTCTGAATGTTGGGCAAGTCCTGTGAGTGCATTCTGAGTGCTGGGATAGGTCATGAGTGCTGAGCAAGTCCAGTGATTGCAATCTGGGTGCTGGGGTAAATCAATACATCCATCCAGAATGGTCACAAGGTTATATCTCAGACACTGCCTTGATATATACCCATGCACAGGGCAATTCATATAACCTTGTGTACATACTGGGGCCTATGTATTGCCCTGTGCATGGGGTAAATATCAGCCTTATCTGTAAATAATACACTCTTCAAAAGTGCTTTAAATGCATGGTTTTTCCTTTTATGAACGAGAAAATAATGTACCGTATTTGCTCGATTATAAGACAAGGTTTGAGGTCAGACTATAAGACTGGGATCCAGGTCCCCAGCAGAGACAGCAACAAGGGGAGGAAGGGGTTAAGAAACAGAGACAAGGGGAGGGGGGGCAGAGCAACAAGGTCAGGGAGGGGGGAAGAGACAGCAACAAGGGGAGGAAGGGGTTAAGAAACAGAGACAAGGGGAGGGGGGGAAGAGACAGAGACAAGGGGAGGGAGGGGGTGCAGAAACAGAGGCGAGGGGGAAGAGAGACAACACTAAGGGGAGGAGAGAGGCAGCATTGGCACATAAAAAGAAATAAAAACAAGAAATACATGTTTTGATATCATAATTTTTTATTAAAAAAGCAATTTACATGTCAATATATACAAGTTGAACTTTTTTCCTATAGGGTAGTCTTATATTCAGGCTTTTAGTTTTTTTCCTGATGGAATATCCAAAGTTTGGGGGGTCGTCTTATAATCAGGGACATCTTATAATCGAGCCAATACGGTATATATTTTGCCATGGGGCTGGTATAAAATTATTTCCAGGGCTGTTTTTTTAAGGCAATGCATTTTCTGGACTACAGATCACACCGGGATGGGTTGGATTAAGACCATGAGTGAGGAAGAATTTAATGGACTTTATGGGCAAGATTTCACTGGAAACCTTAACTCTGCATTTCCTGATGAACAGAATGGTGGGCAATTCACAGTTCTAGATATTAAACCGTTGCCTCCTAACCAAATCTTTCATTTATACGTGGTCTAAAAACATCTTCCGTAAACCATCAAGCCTCCATGTCTTTCGCTGAAGTGAAAAGGTGCATTCATTCATGGAAAAACACTCCCGATATATAAAAAAGTCCATGAAAAAGCCAAAACAAGAAGACAGCATGAACTAAAAGCAGTGGATGAAGAACAAGGAGGAACCTTATGCTTGAGCCAAGGGAAGTATTTAACACATTCACAAGTAAGACACAGAGTCAGCTAGACTTTTTTTTTTATAAAGCAGTCTTCAGATAGCCCTTGGAGAAGTGGATTCTCGTTCTCCTCTGAGATCTCAGGAGGCTAGATCTTTGGGTCTCACCTGAGAAGATGGCACATACTGGACTTGTCATTTTCCTCTTTGTTGCTGTTCTTCTATCTGATCAAACTAGAGGACAATCTTCCAAATTAAAGACTCAGAAGGACCGTAGGAATAAAGAGAAAGGTGAGGAATGGAGAGTGGTCTGACACAGGGATTATTCATCCTACGACATTCATACCACGACATAGCAAATACATTTCATATTTTATGTTAAGTGCACAGAGAAGACAAACAGATGTCATTTTAATTAGTTCTAATTAGGGAACCGAGTCTTTTTTTTTTTATATTTAATGGTCAAACAAATCTTTTACATGGTTATATAATGCTCATCTAAAACTATAATAAGATAAATTAACACACAATGATGCATTTTTATTTAATTTGGGCTCTATGGAAAGTAAATCATTATTGAGGATTTGGTTTAATTTTCCAACATACAAAACAGAAAGCAAGGTAATTACAAAAATGGTAGGATTGTGGTTTTTAAATTATATTAAAGTGTTGTCTTTCCTTTCTTAGGGGCTTTGTTTGACATCTATTTTTATTAATTGTATAATATGCTGAAAAACAGAAATCCTAACTGGTGTTTTTTTGGAAATGGTCCCACAAGCACATTTCCAAAATATTAATTTAGCTACAACCCTAACCAAAAAAAAAAAAAAAAAACATTAAGCAAAAACTAATGATGTAATAAATTAAATATACATTTAATAAGATGAAAATGAACATGAAGAACAGAGATGGTTTGGATCTAATTAGATAAGTAAAAAATAAAATAAAAGCAGCTAATGTACATCATCTATATATCTTCTGTAATGATAGAGAATATATTAGCGATTTTGTCAATCCGTAACTCTAGCCATGGCAGACCAAACACTGGCACATTAGATTCAACACTGTACGACTAAGTACTTTCAAGGGCCCTCTACATACAGCAACGGATTAATTATCTTACAAAGAGGAAGCCCTATTAAAACAGCCAAAAACAAAACTCTCAAAAACAGATGTTATGTAAGCTGTTAACATGGATTAGTGAACTAATGCCTATTCCTAGCAAGATTGATTATCATCATCCTCTTGAGGTGGATAAAATGAGTACCATTAATCTAAATGCACCTTTCCTGGTTAAATACTTTATCAAATTTGTTTAGTTTTAGAAATAATTTACTTTTGCATGTTCTGTTTTTTTTGTTTGTTGAAGTTTTCAATTTTGTGGATGTTACAGACCCTTTCCCAGCTCAGGGACCTATGATTTTTTTGTATTTTCAGTGCATATTTTCAAATCTCTCTTCTTTAACTTGGTATCATGATCCAGTATTGATCCCGAATATTGTTTCCTTTGCAGATCCAAAGAACAACAAAAATACTATACTACGTGACTAACAATAAAATGATACAACAATGACTACTAATCTATGAATTTATCTAACACATTCCATGGTAGAAGTAACGCACACATCTTTTAATCTTATGGTTGCTGGTTTTTGTTTTAAAGAAAAGGATGGGGATTTGAAAACACAGATCGACAAGCTATGGCGTGAGGTTAATTCCCTGAAGCAAATGCAAGCATTGCAAACAGGTAAATCCCCGATTTGAATTGAAGTCCTTGTGATAGAACGTTGATAGTTATAGTTTCTATTGGCTAAAAACATTAACGGAATGTTCCACCTTCCACTTCCTGCTGGAACAGGAAGTGGAAAGGTCGAGAAGGCAGAGCTCAGAAGAGTATTGGGGGAAAAAAATGAACCTGTGGGTTAAGACATTCAGAGGTCAACTGGAAAAATGGGCCATACGCAATTTCTGTAGTTCAGTTGCCAGTATTGCCATTCAGACAATAGACCCTGAAGAGTGTGTTAAATACAAATTAGAGAAAACCTTATCATATATTTTGTGATCACTTTTTTTTTTTGGGCCCAGCACTGTGTAAAATATATTAGATAGCAAAGTATCACCTATATTCACAGATAATTAGTGGTGAACGAAACACACACACACACACACACACACACACACACACAAAATAAATCCAGTATAAATACATTTATGGAAACAAGAGTATGAAAAGACATTACCATGAGTGAATGTGAAGTCAGTTTGGTTAGGCTGAAGAAACCAAGATCTACATGGGTAAAAAAAACAAAAAACACAAACTCACAGTCATGTTTCTCTATAAAACAGATAATTATTTTAGCCCTACTGCAAAGCTCTGGCCAGAACTAATATTTCTGTAACCACTTGAAGAAAGACTGGATTATGCCCTCACTGTGAATATTTAACAAATCTCTGACTTTTCGATGTGCAGCATTTACTTCCCCAAACCAGACAGATTCCTCATTCTCTTCCCCTTTTGGCTCTGAAAGAGTCTAGTCATAAAACCCAGCCTACTTGATGGACAACGGCAGACACAAATTAACGTGTGTCTCTTTGAAAAGATTGAATCGAGTGTAGACGTTTTAAATAGAAATGCTTGAATGAATGAATTAACATGGACAAAGATTCTCATAAGCCCTCTTTGCTCCGTATATCTATATCAAGGTATATGGGGTGGATGTTATGTGGAATCTTTGTCAGATCTTCCTTCATCCGACCCAAATGGGCAGCTGACTGTGTTTTGCCCTCTGGCATTTTTTGAGGTCATACCAAGTTTTCAGCGATATCCCACAGCTTTGACTCATTCAGCCACATGGGAGCGCATGTTGTCAGAAACAGAAGGGTCTAATACAATACAGGGGGGCATGGGTCACACTAGACCACTGCGGATTTTCATCCTATACCCCAGATTGCACCCAGTGCACCAGTTCACACACATTGTACCTAGCAGATTATTGCAGTTATTGCAACCCCCACTGCACCAGACAGCATCCACTGCACCTTTCAAAGCTCCAGAAAGCAACTACTGCACTACCAACATTACCAGATAGCAATGACTGCTCTACTCACTGCATCAGATTACACCCACTGCACCAGACAGCATCCTCTGCACCAGATGGCAACCACTAACTACCCACTGCACCTCCCACAGAACTGACGTCACCTCTGATACAACCATAAATCCCACATCATCCACTGCACTAGATGGCAACCACTATACCAGAGAGCATCCACTGCACCAGGTAGCATTTGACTTCACCTCCCACAGCAGCATATGGCCCACATGCACAAAAGCACCATATTGCATCCACAGCACCAGCTAGCAACCACTATACACACAGAATCAGATTGCACCCACTGCACTTCTTATAGCACCAATTTACACTCCATCTGCCAATGTGCATGTGTGGGAAAGTCCAGCGCATGCAGACACCAGAGGTTATAATAAAGCTTAGCTTGCCTAATGGTAGCACCGGTAGCTCTGGCTACAGGAAGTTCAATTGCATGGACTGAATGGTTCTTAATTGCCAGAACATTCTACGTTTCTATTGTTCAAATCAACCAATAACACAATATATGTTATTTCCAGTCTGCCTACGAGGAATCAAAATCTATAAGAAGTGCTTCCTGGCATTTGACGAAACCAAGCACTTCCATGAGGCCAATGAAGACTGCATAGCGAAAGGAGGAACTTTGGCGACACCTAGAGATGCCGACGAGAACAGCGCTCTTCAGGATTACGCAAAGAAGAGCCTTCCAGGCACAGGAGATTTCTGGTTAGGCATCAATGATATGGTGAATGAAGGGAAGTTTGTAGATGTTAATGGGATCACCGTTACATACCTCAACTGGGATCGTTCACCGAATGGTGGCAAGCGTAAGAATTGCGCACTTTTCACTCAAGCATCTCAAGGAAAATGGGTGGATGAAGTGTGTCGCAGTTTGAAGAAATATGTTTGTGAATTTATAATACCATAAAAATAAAAAAATAAAAGATACCAGTGTGTAGAACAAACACGAGACCAGGGTATGGCGATAAAACAAAGCAATCTGCGAGGAAGACACAACTGACAAAGATTTGGCCATATGAAAACGGAACAGTCGACTAAGAGATCCAAGCGATCGTTACAAAATATCTAATGTTAGCATTGTAATGCAAAAGCCATCAAACCTCCTTTTTCCAGTTTTCCCAAAGACACAAAAAAGAAAATAAACAAAATAGGAAATTAGCTGGGAGCAAGATAAAAAAGCCATGTTGGGAAAACTAAACGCAAAACGATATCAGGGGAGATGAATGAAATCTCTTTAAAGCTGCATGAGAATTAAAATAAATATATAGACCGGTATTTATGGTGTAAGAACATTGGTGATGGCTTCATTTTAGATAGGCATTAACATATTGTAATAGTACTCACCAACATGACTTCTATGCGCCTCCTATGGCTTTCAACGGTCCTCCACCCTTATCACCCCTTTCTTTTCACACATGCAAGAGGTCTATTGAGCTTCCATTATCTTTGGAACGCCATACCAAGGAAAACCCAATTCTCACCATTCCTCAAAACCCACATATTCAAAGAATTCTATGACTAAATGCTGTGTTATCCTCTATTATTACTAATTTATCCACCAATTAGATCAGATATCTCTACCCTATGTTCTATCTGTTGCCCAATTCCCTTTAGACTGTAAGCTTGTAGGCAGGGCCCTCTATCCATTAAGTTTTGGTTTATCTAATTTCCAATGCATTGAACCAATGTCTGCCTTAACTGCTGACACTATAAAAATATTTGACCATAATAATACTATTTAACATGAACACTCCTCCATCCAAACCATCACCACCCTCCAGCATGCCATGTTGCTGATGGTGCATGGCCACGACGAGACTATGAACTCTATGAATTTAGATAAATTAGGCCCTTTTATTACACAACAAGCGACTCATGAAGACATCAGGCATTAGCCAGGATTTCAAAATATATTACAGGGCATATACAGGGGAGTGCTGCTCATAGAAACATAGAAACATAGAATGTGTCGGCAGATAAGAACCATTCGGTCCATCTAGTCTGCCCAATTTTTTTATTTATTTTTTGAGTACTTTTATTAGTCCCCCGTTCCCGGTCTTATAGCTAGGATAGCCTTGTGTCTATCCCACGCATGCTTAAAATCCTTGACTGTGTTTACCTCTACCACTTCTGATGGCAGGCTATTCCATACATCCACTACCCTCTCAGTAAAGTAATACTTCCTGATATTACTTTTAAATCGTTGCCCCTCTAATTTAAGACTATGTCCTCTAGTTGTGGTAGTTTTTCTTCTTTTAAATATACTCTCTTCCTTTACTGTGTTGATTCCCTTTATGTATTTAAATGTTTCTATCATATCCCCCCTGTTACGTCTTTCCTCCAAGCTATACATGTTAAGATGCTTTAACCTTTCCTGGTAAGTTTTATCCTTCAACCCATGAACCAGTTTAGTAGCCCTTCTCTGAACTCTCTCCAAAGTATCAATATCCTTCTGTAGATACGGTCTCCAGTACTGCGTACAATACTCCAAGTGAGGTCTCACCAGTGCTCTGTACAATGGCATGAGCACTTCCCTCTTCCTACTGCTAATACCTCTCCCTATGCAACCAAGCATTCTGCTAGCATTTCCTGCTGCTCTATTGCATTGCCTACCTACCTTCAAGTCCTCTGAAATTATTACTCCTAAATCCCTTTCCTCAGATGTTGAGGTTAGGACTGTACCAAATAGTCTATATTCTCTGATTGGTTCATCAGAGCCTACATCAGTAGTGCAGGGAAACGGAATGTCAATGCTATCAGGATGTAGAAGAGAACGGAGGTGTCCATGGGTCGGCCTTCAGCGGATTATGAATTTATTACCAAGATTCTATGCAATGCTTCAAAGGCTTTTGGGAAGATTATGTGAAGGGTCGTTCAGAAGTTGAAAATAAAAGGAACAATAGTGTTAGGCGCTACTGTAATTCTATAATCATTATTAGTGTCTGCAGCTCACTACTCAGTAGAAAATACCTCTTGTTTCTAAAAATAAAGATAACAATAAAAGAAAAAATAGAGAGGAGCGCAAATATATATTGGAAAATTGTGCCAATAAAGAAAAAAATTGTCTTTATTGGCACAATTTTCCAATATATATTTGCGCTCCTCTCTTTATTTTCTTTTTTTGTAGTTCAGGAGCTGGGTAATAGTAGTCGGATGCCTGGGATCTAGAGCAAATGGGACAGTGTATGCAAAACACAAACAAAAAGGGTAATAGTTTCATTTAATGTATTTATATATTTTATCAAAACTCAACTTATAATACTATAGTAATATGACCTATCTACCATGTTTTTCCTCCATTACATACATTTTACCATTCAGGTCATTATAAGTGTTTGCACAGGTTGTACAGGTGCAGGGTGTTATGTGGGAGACAAAATACAATAGTGCAATATGTGTCAACACTTTAGTTCAACAGAAAATGTATATATTACACTCAATAACATGAGTAGATAGTGAGCCTCAGTGAATCCGTAATAAACACCGCTTGCCACATGTAGCTAGAAGAAATCTTTATTCAGAATTTACATAGAACAGTACAGTTTTAATGCTAAAACCAGATGGCAGAATGACACATACAGAAGCTCCGCAGGTAAAAGCCAAACAATGGTGCATAAGAAAAGTCCACAATGGAGACGCGTTTCGCCAGGTATGCAGTACACCAGGCTTCAGGAGGAGATAGGATAGGCTGGATATGTTAAAAGGCTACTGTGGATTCTGCACCTTATTGCCATATTGATATTCAAACCATGACCTCTCACTATTTATGGCATTAAGGATTTATGTCTCACAAGGTCCTCTATTTAGGACACATATGGAGTTTTTTAAAATAGCAACAAAAATAGCGGATCGGATAATCGCTCCTAACGGAATAATACAGGGTTAACAATCCATCACTACCCGCTCCATTGCAAAAAGTAGATCACTTTATTCCATACTTCATTCCAATGGACTATTAACCCTCTATTACTCCTTTGGTGGCATTATCTGGTTTTCTTGTTGGTTCAAGTGGTCAAGGAGCTGTACACCAGGAACCAAACAGAGTGGTAGGTATGAACTTTTGTTTATTCAATTATTTTCTTTGCATGTGCATGGTTTTCATAGAAATTTTTTTTCCTTTGTAGAAAAAAACAAAACCAAAGTAAAAAAAAAAAAAAATGGAGTAAAATAGAAATACTGCCATTTAATTATCTTTTTATTTAGGATAAAACCAAAAACACCCTCTGAAAAAAAAAATATACACCCTTAAAGCAGGGAAAGAAAGCGCCGAAAGGATTAAATAAAAGTTTAGCCCTCTTTGGTTAGTGTGACGTTCCAATGTATATATTTTGCTGGCTCTGACTCGTTCTGTGTAGAGTGGACTCCTCTGGTGGCAGATCGGTCAAGTAGTCAGTAATTCAGGAGGCCTTCATGTCCTTCCACGAAGTGAAAAGGGGTATCCGATGCACGGAAATAGTTACAATAACCGTGGTCATTGGAAAACAGAGGCCGAAAGTCCATGAAGCTTGAATTCTTCTACAATTTGCTTGGAGTGCTTTATTTTAGCAGCCAGGGCTTCGAAGATATCACTCTGGTCTACTGCGGAGGCCACTTTATAAATAAATTCTTCGGAGGATTCCAAACCACGTAAACCCAGGTTAACTCCACAACCTGCCAGAGAATGGAAAAAAGAAAAAAAAAAAAAAAGAGAGGAAAAAAAAACAGTTTTAGAAGAAAGGAGATCGAGGTTACCAGGAAAAAGTGGATAGGCCAAGCGTGGTCACGTCAGCTTTGGCTAGGTTGCCACTTTCAAGTCATAGCCAACTGCCCGTTAAAGGGAAACTGTAGGCAAACAAGTAACTTATGTTAAATTCACAGATTGTTTCAAATGTAGAAATAGAAATGCTTTAATGGAAGAAACACAAAAAAGTCCCCTCAGTGAGCCCTCTTTGCTCAGTATAGCTCTATCAGAGGGGTGGATGAGGTTTTAATAATCTTGGGTCAGATGAAGCAAGAGATGACCCAAGATTCCCCCCCCCCCCCCCCCCAAAAAAAAAAAAAAAAAAAAAAGACGTGAGCAACCTGGTTATATGGAGACTTCGGTTTTAATAAAATAAGCATATTAGATTATACGGATGTGTAACCTTTCCTCATTCCTCGTTGACCCAGTAACCCTGAGAAGTGGTAGTTATGCCTTACAAGAAACAAAATTACCATTTCCAGGATTCACCACTTACTTCTATGCCTATGATTAAGTACCGAAAGGTACGAAACGCGTAAGGCAAGCCGTCTGCTTCCCCACGTTTGCAGTTTCCATATTCTGCCTGTTTGACATTTTGCACTTTGCACTTTTTTGACTGGTGAGTGGCTAAGTCTTTTTGCCTGCACTGCTCCTTGGTAACTTGCTGACCTCACAGCTCAGACAGAGCACCACACAGCCAGAGGCACCTTCAAAGGATTTGTTATTATATCCCTCGGTGGAGCCGGCAGCTCCCTAACGGGAAACCCTTTTCTACTAAAATTTTACTCCCCCCATCTTGCCAGGGCTGACCCAGCTCCTTGCAGAAAGGTTCCAACAAAAATTATATTCGCTATGAATGTCAAGCAGGAGTACAGAAAACTACTCATGACATAGTTAGGCTCAAGTACCAGTGTATTTGCAGTGTGCAACACCGCTGGAATAGTTATAAATATAAAAATGAATACGTACATCTTATTGGTTTAAGTGAAATCCATGGACCAGTGTGTATCTTAGCTGAGAAAGCGTATTATCCCCCCTTTAAACCACTAGAGGGAGCACTGATATATCACTTATGTCCTGACATTATAGCACAACTGTAGACAAAACAAAATATATTTTATGCATAATTGAAAGAGTGCATAAGGTGTAGGAATTTTAAATACAAATGCTTTAATGCACAAATACCAAGCTCTCTCTGCTCCATATAGCTGCATCAGAGCACGGACATGTTGTTTAGAAAGAAAGTTGTTTTTTTCTTGGTTTGTGCGCTAGCTTATTCAAGGTCTTGTTGTCCTCGGGTAGACGACGGTATGATTACCGTTCAGATTTTTTACCTTATCCCCCTGTTAAGGGTTATTTGCTCCTAACAAAATTGTTTTATTGTTACTGCTGGATACGGGATTACGGGATTAATGACGTGTAATGAAGGTTGGGAATGATTATTTCCCACAACACTGAAGGAATGTGCACGCAGCAATGACACAATGATGTCACCACAGATCTTACACAATAAAGAAAGATGAATTAATACGATTAATATGTTAAACAATACCAGCAACAAATACAGTGATAAACCTGATCACAAAAAAAACAAATACAAGAAGTTGTATAAGTGCGCTAAAAACAATATCTTGCTTTTACAGAACATTTTACACTACTGTTTTTCTTTTACATGTAAACCTGGATTTATTAATATCCGGTGGAAGCCATTATTTATAAGGTTGTATTCTATTTTAAGGAGATTTTGTTTTTGTATTTTACAAATAAGTGGTGGGGTCGACATACACCACCTTATTGTTTTGAGCGCCCTTATACAATTTCTTCTGTCGTCCCCACCACTTAGTAAAGAAAAAAGGAAAAAGAACAAACACAATAGTGTAATATGTTTTGTAAAAGCAAGTTATGGTTTATAGTGCACTTATACAATTTTTTCTATTGACATGTTCTTCAGAATCTTGGGTCAGATCTTCATACATCTGACCCAAGATTCTAACCAACATGTCTGCTCCCTGATACAGCTTTACAAGTAAAAGAGGGTTCAATATCCTACTTCATTGACGTTATTTTATTAAAACATTTCTATATAAACCAGCTAGACAATTCGCCTTGTGCGGGACAGTCCCGATTCGGGACTGCTGAATTTATGCACCAGAAAATAAATGGGGGCCAGCACAAGCATGGTAGAGCAGTAGGTTTGAGCGACATCGGTGCCGGGCATGTGCAGTGGCATGGACGTTTAACCTTCTAAGCTCTTCCCCGGTGTTCCCACAATGCCAGGGGTAGAAGTTGGGAGGTATAAACATAGTTGTAGCTGTGATCAAAAAAATATCCTTTGCACAAATATATGTGTATAGTCGTTATTTGCAGAGAAATGAGAACGAGTACATGGCGAACCAGACAATTTATGAATAATAATGAAATATCTCCTGTCCGTTTGGTGATGCTGGATAGCGCACAGGGGCATGCAGTTAGCCAGACATAGACAGTAGTACAGAAGACATGTATGACACTCCAACAAATCTAAATGCCTGTCATTTAGTGCTCAGTCCCAACGCACACCATAAATCAAGTTATTTAGTATAAGGCCATTGTATTTTAGTGGACAAGAGAACGTCAGCATGTGCTCGTTACTGCTGTAGCTTCCAATGTAAAAGAGAAATTCCAATATGAAAACATTGAATGTTCAGTGGCCCTAGTAGGGAGGATCCAATGGTACAGGTCATTTCAACCACAGACCGTCAGTCTCCATTGGGAAGCATGCAGGATGACCCACTTTCCAACTGGGATACCCAGTAGATATTGTCCACACCCCTCACTTTTAGAATATAGATACAGTTGCTCACCCATTGTCATTTAAAAGGAAAAGGCATCCATACGACTTATTGTTTCATCCCAGAGCTCAAACCCAACTGACCTGTGTCAAAATTAAGAACTCTGGCGGCTTCCCCCTCTAAAGTGACCACCACGTTGTCCCCTTCGATAAAAGCAGACGTTATCCTCCTGTGGGACAGCATGATCTCGTAGAGCCTTCGACTGCACAGCAGGTGAGGAAGAGTTAAATCGCTCATCCTGGGCTCGATGTCCGTCTTGTAGGCATTGAACGACTGGTGGAAGATGTTCTTCATGACCTGGAAGCAGGGAAATAGTACACAAATAAATAGGTATAGTGCTTGGGGAAAATGAGGCCGACAGCAGTCAACAAATGACCTATCAGTCCACACCATGGGTGGAATAGCAGGGGGAGCAGTAGATGCAATTTAAGTGGTCTGTCCCTTTAAGCAGGCCCAATACAGGCACTCTTGCCCAGTATCACAGACACTTAGCCATCTTACTCCAGCTGTTGGGGATTAAATTTACCATTTTATTCAGCCAGCCAAGTTTTCCCCCTCCACAAGTCAGTATTACCATTGGAACCAGCAGGACGGTAAAAAAATTTTTTTTTAAATGGTCTTCATTCCAATATTGAGTCTATGAGGTCAGTAGGATGGCCAGTGCTTTGTTAATGAAGAGTTGGCAGTCCCACCTACTGTATATATCTTGTCTTATTGCTGTTAGTTTTGTGGGGATCTATTGAAGGACTAGACACATTTGTGACCTGTTCAATGGTTGCTGAACTACAACTCCGATACTGCCCTGGAATGTGGGACTGAAATTCGAGACTCTGTGACGTGGGCAGAGTGAATTACCACTTACCAGCTTACCACAGGAAAAATGAGAGGTGGTGCAGTTTCTGCTATGCACCAGATGAAAGGCCCCAGGAAACACATAAAATTGGTGAAGACTAATTCCCCATATCTATTTTAGTGTTGTAACCTATAACTTCAAAGACCACTCTCGCTGCTCCTGTCCTGCACACTATGTTTTGAAAATGTGCACCAGGATACAACATCACAAGTCAGCACACAGCACAGGAGAACCACCAGGCACCATTGACAAAGAGAACCTTTGCTTCCCCTGCCTCACAGATCTAGGTAAGCAAGTCGTTGGGGGAGGTTAAGTACTCGTTTAAAGGGGGAACTCAAGAGGGCACTGTTTGGATCACATTTCACCATCATACTCAGTTCGTTCTCGATGTTCGAGCTCTTTGATCAGCATAGTGTTATTGTTGAAAACTTCAATAGTTACGAATTAACCTCAGTGGCAGAGTAAAGGGCCAGATTTGACATATCTGCCAAATCTCTATATAGGTGGGATAGTGCCTCTCTTGGACTTACCTGTCCCTACTTCATTATCTCATTGACTCAGTAATACATGAAAAGTTGCCTTTAGCCTTTACGGTCTACTGAAAGAGGGCAGTAAAAGCAACACCACTTTCCTTATTCAAACTAGGAGTTGAACCCTGTAAAAATTGCATATCAGACTTTTGGTTAGTCTGATATCTCATGGGCTGCTTACATTACACAGTGGTGCAAAGCTTATTTTGGTGGATCCTGCCGGATTATTCGTGGTGGGTATTTACTGGAATTTAGGTCAGACAATCTAATGATGTTCTATGGACCTTTACAGATCTTGCCACAGACACATTGCCTATATCTGGTCCTGAGACTATGTACATGATCAGCCAAGTCTTCAGAGGAACAAAGCTGGCATGTAGGCCACAAATGATAGAAAAGGATTGAGCAGTTATGCTTAATAAAAAGGGCACATTCACAAATCAAGAGCAACCTATAAAATCAAATAGTGTTAACACAAGTCTTATGACAAACTGGAAAGACCAGGCACGTCTCCATCCTTTGTAAACATCTGAAGTATTTTAAGAGAAGATTATAATATTTGGGATAGACAAGAGGCTAAACCCGGCATGTAGAAGAGAGCCAATAATCAAACAAAAAGGACTGAGGTCTCACAGCAGGTGGTAACACAACAGACATGTTCTATCAACAATGCATTTCTTGTTTATGTGTAAGTTGACTGGTTGGGAGAAGTTTTGTTTATACACTGGCACTCGCCGATTAGCAAGTTGTGGTCATCAACATGTGGAAAAGAAAAACAAACTGCTACAAAAACTATGTTGCAGTCACAAGAGTGATAAACAATTACCCGAACATTAGACTCTGCTGTAGGAAAGGAAAGTTGGAGTGACTGGCCCTCAAACATGCAGTCCAAAAAAAAAGGTACTGTATGGCTTTGTGTACAGAATATATGGCTTGCCAATATGTTGTTTCCTCTTTAAAGTGACCGTAATGGACAAGCGGGGAACGAGGCCCACAAACAGGAAAAAAAAAACATCATCGACAAAACTTACAATAAAGATCTGTGTCCACATGCAAAATGTTGTCTTTCACTATTTAAAACTCTCCTCCCCCCTCGAGAATAACTGTTTTGAATGCCGTGTTCGTATGAGGCATTTCTAATTACTACACATTATACTAAATTGTCGATAGTCAAATATCAATAACAATAACAAAATTCTATAAAAATAAAAAAATATATAAAAAGAAGGCATTCCATCTCGTGAAGGATATGGTAAAACGTTCCAATTACCATTTAAGGGCGTTTATTTCGCCCATCACTTAAATCTGTTTCTATCTGGATTTACAGTGGAATTGGATGTACTTACGGAAGAAGTTGGTGTGTACCGTAAAAACCGGACGACTTTGGTATCCGAGGCTGGGCATGCTAAAGCCATGTACCGATTCCTGAACGTGCCGTAGATTTTTAGGTGGAATCCTGGCTTAGTCCCCGATGGGTGACTTCCATCTTTGCCGGCACCGGTAACATCAATACCATAAGCCGAAAGATCAAAATACAGATTGTGTGCTCTGATCTCGGGAGTTGGTACCTGCATAGGTAGGAGAGATAGCAAATTAAAAGTTACCCTTTTTCTGAACATTTAAGCAATGGACCCAGTATTCTCTGCCGACCTCTAATTTAATTAATTAGGGGGATAAAAGCATCTTTCGATTACATTCAAATGGTTATCAGCGCACATTAAAGCTGTTCACACAGATGTTTAATTTCCCGTGGATAATCCTCAGGGTAAATATAGAATAATTCTTATTAAAAGTAACTAAAAATAAATGTACAAAATAAACAGCTCTGCATTGCCCTGCTGCATACATCGAGCTGTTTAAATAAACAAGAGCATCTAAGAGAAAAATATAAAATAAATTGGCATGCAAGGTGTTGAAGAAATATAGAGATTTATAGAATTGTACTTCTTTTGTTTTGCACATTTCACTTTCTGTTCTTATGTTTTAGACACTGCATTGTTCGCTCTGAAAATAATTTGGCAGGTGCCATGGGAAAAAGAAAGAGTCAAGTCTTAATAACCATGTACAAAACCAAAATAAGGGTTTAGCGCTCTAGAATCAAGGCTGCTAGAGGAACAATTCAAGAGAACATTGCTCAAGGACAAGTGTAGGTAACTGTAACGAATCCCTGGCTTCCCCTACTGGGTACCTCCGTTAAAGCTCTGCTTCCATTCTGTGATATGACCCAAACAACCAGACAGAACCAGTGTTTGAAGTCAATAGCCCTTAAAAAATATATATAATGTGATCTTCTCTAAATAACTAGACAGGACCAGTGTTTAGAGTCAAGCAGGAACTTAAAAAAAAAAAAAAAAAAAAAAAGGACCTACAGGAACCCCAAATCTATATCCCAACCAAACAGGGTAATTTGGAAGAAATGTGGTGACACCCTTGCCATGCCCCTGTTCCCATCACCTCAAAAACAAAACCCCTTCCAAGGCCAAGGCTCATAAGCTGTGTGGAGGAGGCTAACCAGGGTCCAAAGTCTGTGGGCAGAATGCTGGCCTCCAGGATCTTTCAGGAATCTAGGACAGAGGCTTCCCGTGACAGTTGCCATTTACTTCTGTTTGGAGTGACATCAAATCTGCCCTCTTTTCTCCATAAAGCTCTATCACGAGGTGGGCGTGTTTCTCTGAAGCTTGGGGCAGATCTTACTTAATCCAAACAAAGATGAAAGAAGATCTGACCCATCTGGTGCAAGATGGGTCAGATCTAAACATGTCATCCCTTTGAGCGTAGAGGACTCAATTTGCATAATTTCATGAAACCATTTCTGTTTTTAAACATCTACACTTTATGTTTGTAAGGAGGTATGAAACAGGACCGGGTCACAAAAACCTTGACGAGATGTGGTAATTTACTGTAGGTAAAGACATGAATTGAATTGCTCAGTATGCACAGTATGTTTCCTACTGAAAGCTAAGCTGAAGGAAAATTATTTTCACCTTGCTTCGATTGCACTTAGTTACAGCTTTGAAGAATAAAACCACTGATTGAAATAGACAAAGGCAGGATATCATTAATAGAATGGCTGTTTACAAAGCTCACAGCAGAAAACGCCAGATTAATAGCACTATCTTATATGCATAGACAAGCACAAAGTAAATATATACAGAGGAGTGACCTGCACAAAAGCAGATTAAATACAGATTTACAGCCTCTGCGAAATACACTGTATAAAGTAGGTTGAAAAGGCTGCTAAAGGAGTTAATGTTTATATTTTATGTTGCACTGGATTTTAAAAAGGAGATAACTTTTTTATTTTTCTTATTTTTTGTCCATGTCCATATATGCCAAACAAAATGCAAACCCTAGCTCCACCCCTTTTGGTAGTAAAGTTTGTAAAGTGAGAGTACAGGTGTATGCTGAGAGCTATGCATGTTCTGCTTCCTCCATTGAAATAAAATCGGTGTGCCTGTCTCAGATATGGTAGTCCAAGAGGGGAGCAGATCGCTTGTGCTTTAAATTCCAATATACCATTCCCACCCAGCAGTCCCAGTCCCAATCCACCAATGGTCCGCCGGGGGAATAAGTTGATAAACACTTAAGTTTTCCATAAACATCAAACTCCACCTGTGGGCACAGAAATAAATGTGATCAAGAGTGCCTTGTGCAGACAGATAATCTCCCCCCTTAAGTCATAAGAAAGGTGAACCACCTGGTTTTTAATGGATCCCGAGAGATCAGTGGCTCTCCACCATGGGTCTATGACTGCTCTCCACGGCCTTTTTAATCTCAGCAGTTACAGCACTGACAGTTTATTCAAGCCATTTTGGAGATGAATGGTCAATGCCAACAAAAGCAAAACCCAGTTATCCCCCCTAGTTAAGTAACACATCCTAACCCTAATACTGGCTCTAACACTAACCCCAATACTAACCCTAATACTGGCTCTAACACTAACCCTAGTACTAAAAGTAACCGCTAATACTAGCACTAATACTGGCTCTAATACTAACCCCAATACTTACCCTAGTACTAAAAGTGACCGCTAATACTAGCACTAATACTGGCTCTAATACTAACCCCAATACTAACCCTAGTACTAAAAGTGACCGCTAATACTAGCACTAATACTGGCTCTAATACTAACCCCAATACTTACCCTAGAACTAAAAGTAACCACTAATACTAACCCCAATACTAACCCTAGTACTAAAAGTAACTGCTTATACTAACCCCAGTACTAACCTCAAAACTAACCCCTAACACTAGCCTAGGCGCATTGCGCCATGACAAAACAGCCGCACTGAAAGATCAGCTGCCATAAGTGCCGCCATTAGGCAGCCATGATTAACTGTCCCATTTCAGTCCAACATATGGCCTTTCATTCAACATTGCTAGAGAATCGGATCTTATCCCTTCTGACGAGGTCAGCAGCAGAGATGTCACAGTCCCAGATGAGAACTTGTTTCTTGCATACTTTTATACCTGGTCTCCTCGATCAGTTCTTTAAAACAGTGCTCATTGGTCCACTTAAAAAAATAAAAAGTGTGTACGTGACCTACGAAGGCCTAAATACTGCACTAGAAACAGACTTTTAAGAGCAAAATCTCAGTTGTTTACTGTGGAAGGGAGCAGAGACCTGTCCCCATGTCCAAACCACACTTACGCTACAGAACATTCACAAGGCATCTATTTGGGCAGCTCCATTGTAGGATAAACTATTTAAAACAGACCCTTCTGAAAGGAACCTACCGACATTCCAGTATCTATATGTGTTATAGCTGCTAGAAATAAAATTATTATTAACAGGGTTTATGCACGTTGGCCCTTAATGGGGCAGCTGCATCCTGGCAGAGGCAGCACTTTTCTGCTCCATGAGCGGTCTTTTTCTTCCCCCCCCCCCCCCCCCTTGTCCAGGGGAGCTTGATAGGAGGAGGTCTCAGCCACAGCCAATCAGGTAAGAACTTTCAACTCTCCTGATTGGCTTAAAGCAAAGAGATGCCTGGGCTAGGTAAGTTAAAAGCCGACAGTGTGTAAGTATGTCCGTGTAAATGACAGGCTGTCTGTGTGTTTTGTGCGAGTGAGTGTGTGGATAAAGGGGTTAACTCCTCTGATACGGCCTATATCTATCGGTCTAGACTCCCAAGGGGTTAACTCATCTGATACTGCCTATATCTGTCTAGCCACCCAAGGGGTTAACTCATCTGACACTAACCACTAACTATCTGGATTTTGTTATAGGTCACTGGTCACATAATGTTTTAGGGAATTGCACATCCCATTTGTAATAAAAAAAAACTGCCGCCACGCGGTCCGTAAATCCGCGCAAACAAGGCAGACGGGCAGCGGAGGCTCCGTTCAGCGTCTCAGCCCTCCAGGGCTGCAGACGCGCTCACCGCTTCCTCTCGACGAACGCGCAACAAACAGAAACTGCGCGCATGCGCAGTACAACTACACTCAGAAAATTAGCATAGCCTTAAAGGGCTATACTTATACTTTTTTGGGGACCTATTTGGGTCGGGTTTTACCGCCTAAATTGTATTTAAACCCTCAGTTGATACCCATACCTTGCCTGAGATAGTTCCTTGTGGCTTGATCTAGCGCT
This sequence comes from Pelodytes ibericus, assembly GCA_036172795.1. Lineage (NCBI taxonomy): Eukaryota > Metazoa > Chordata > Amphibia > Anura > Pelodytidae > Pelodytes > Pelodytes ibericus. The sequence continues at coordinate 188,620,427 of CM069862.1, forward strand.
TGTTCCTGATTATTGATTCTTAGGTTTTTTGACTCCTGCTGCGATTCCCGACTCCTCTGTTTGCCGCCAGCCCTGATTTTTGCCTGTTTGTGACCTCGCCTCCTCCATACCGTCTTGTACCGTTGCTACTGTTGTGTTTTGACCTGGCTTGCTGACCATCCGTTCGTCCTGTACTCCCTGCGTATCCCTGCTACAGTGTGCGGTGGGGGGGTCATTTGCCTGAGGCCCAACCGTAGGGTATAAAACCATTCAGGTGAATAGACACTGTTCTGCCTTCAAGCCTGTAACAGTAAGATACCAGGTCTTCGCACTGCGGATCCAATCATCTGATTCTACTCAATCCGTGACACTATTATCATAATAATGTTTTACCAAAAGAAGTGCTGGTGGGGCATATAAAAATAAAACATTTTGTTCTAAGAGCTCACCCACGAGGTGAAAAGAGAGAAATGGTAAAACAAGCAATTCTTCGAAACATAAGATGTGGCCACTGACCTATAACATGACTCAAATGAAGTTTAAATGCTCAAACATTTAGGGTACACAGTACACATTTTAATCATGGCCAGCCAATAAAAGCGCCATATAATTTTGCATACAGAAAGGTCCTCTTGCATTAAATTATCACTTATTGATAAGATTAATTTTAGTATGAATTATCATGACTGTGGGCTTTGGGGGGTACAGCATTTTGTTTTTCACCCCAGGCAGCACAATGTCTTGAGCCGGCCCTGGGTGTACGGAACACAGACTTCGAAAGATATGGCTATAGATGCTAAATAATATTTACAATACCAGTAAATCAATGACAACTGTATGCACAAAAAAGGAAGACTCCACATAGTGCTCACATGGATCCTAAGCTCCGATCACTGGTTAGTCTCACAAAGGATGACTTTTATAGCATTGGTGTTCCGTAGTTGAAGTCTGTATATAGTTCACCCTCGCTCTCGGTCCGTATTAAGATTTCATGACAGAAAGGTTTAAGACGTCAAGTGTTTAGCTGAACATTCCATTGTCATTGTGCTTGTCTCCTCCAAAGCGGACTTAAAGCGCGTTACAAATACATAATCAGATGTCGAAATGTGTATTCCTGTTAGTAAGATGAATTCAATAAATGCAATAAGTCAGGTATTGAGGATCTTCAATTGAAAGGGGTAGTTCTAGATTCTGCAAGAGCCATAGCGGAATGCCTAATTTTGTGTGCACTCTGGGCACAGCCAGAATCTCTCAGATCCTGTGCACGTTGCATTTTTAAGGCTTTTGAAAGGCTTAATATATACTTTATTAGGAACTAGTGCAAAGAGGGGAGAATAACCCCGGTCTGTAGGGGATGTTCCTTGTAAGAGGTCCAAGTAAAGTTCATTGCAGTAATCAAAAAGAAAGAAAATGCATTGGTTAAAGCTGCATTCGGACAATGTTCCTCAGATAAGCAATAAAATGCGTTTAAGGTATAATGCAAATATCAAGCATTACTGTAACTTTCTTGCTGGAGAGGCGGATCACCAGTGCAGATGCGTTTACGGGAACACTCGCTAAGTACCAAAGGTAGCAAGTATTGGTTTTCACCTTAATGACAACACTGGTTGAGCCGCCGGTGGTATGTCACTTACTACCGGGTACCTAGCAAGAGGAGCCCGATTAGGATAGCACAGGACAACAGGCAAACAGAGAGTCACGAAACAGGCTGGGTTATGGAATGGAGATATACGGATAACTAAGTCACAAGCAGAATCGAGGCAGGCAGCGGACATAGAATGGTCAGAAACAGCAGGGTCATACACGGATTAATAATACAGGAGCGCAGGGTCTGACAAATGGATCAGAGAGATACGGGTAGTCAGAAATGGACCAGGTCAGAAATCAGAATATCAAACTACAATCAGGAGTCAGAATTCTAGTAAGGCACACAAGGCACTGTCACAGGCAAAGGTAACCTGCGAAATGAGTGTTTAAATACTCCTTAACGACCAGGACACACCTCTGGTCAATTTGGCAAAGGAGTTAATTTGATAAATAACCTTTTAACCGGGCTCATGAATATTCATTAATCACCGAGTGCGCGTCCCATTGATCTCGTGGGCGGACGCGCGTCTTATCATGGGGAGATGCTGGGGCTCCGACACGGGTGACAATTACGCCACCTTTTGATCTTTGTTGAGCGCAATGGTTTGGAACCTCTGTGTTCCAGTACAAATGGATGCTACTCAATAACTCAACATGTAGCTGTGTTATACGTGAAATCCATGTTCTTTCCAATCATGGGCAAGGCCCCCCTACTGTTGTACATTACCTTTTTTCAAAATACAGCCATGGGGTTGGGTAAAGGAAATCATCCATAGTTCCCAACAGTCCCACATTTGCCATGTATGTCCCGGCATAAATATTGCCTTGGCACAGGCAGCATCGTGTTTTCTCCATTTTAAATATAGTGTAAATAAGAGTAAATGAGCTCCAGACACCTGGCACTGATACCAGGTATACAGAAGCCTGCCCCCTATGTCTCTGCACCTTTTAGTGCAGGAACAGGCACATACATTTTTAAAAAAAATGTTATCAAGTATGAGCATCCAAAATAAGTTACATACATTATAGTAAATCATTGCATTACCTGCCTTTGATCTGGTCTTTCCAGCACTGCGTTTGCCCCATATGAATTGCAAGATTCGACAATGTACTCCGAGCTGACGCCCAGGAGAGCACTGGATTCTCCACAAGACCCGTCAGCGACAACCACTATCTTTGGCCATTCTCCTTTTGGCATCCTCCTCACGTAGTCATCTGTAAACTAATTAAACAGTGATTTATTGTAAATTCATAAATATTTTCAGTGGTTAAACATATAAATAGGGTCGACATGGGTAGCTCAGATATTCTTGATAAAATTCGGAGCTCCGAGTTCCGGACCCAATCAGATCACTGAGGTGATCCGAGTAGCCCTCAAATTGGGGATACTCAGAGATCACGGACATGATCTCAAATTCTCAAATAAAAAAAAATACATATATTTTTGGCAAATGTGGCCAGGTTTTTTTTTAGCCAATTCTTCGGAAGTCAAACTAGCCTGAAGTTTGGCTGCTCAAATGGTAGCCGCTGTCCTTTCCAAGGACCTCTGTTGGGAGCACTTGGGCTTATATAGAGGACATTTCAGGAGGACTTCGGCTTTTATGGAAATAGCCACAGAAAGAAAATTAAAATAAATAAAAAATCTGTAAAAATTATTTTACATTTTTTTAAAAAAAACATGACATTAAATAATTTTTTGTAAATAGACTATAACATTAATATACTATAAAATCTGTAGGTTTACTAGAATTCTTCTACACCTTTCTGTTCAATTCCCCAGCTAAAAATCTGAAAACCCCCCACTGAACTGAATGTGGCCAAAAGCTGGCCCAAATTTATTGGGAATAGCAGATTTAGAGCCCCCCCCAAAAATGGCGGTGTTGGGTAGTCTAATTGCAGGGGTCTTTGCAATTCAGCTTTATGCAACAATCGGACCAAAGTTCAGGCCATGTGGGGCAATTTGAGTAGACTCTTGGATTTATCCATGATTAATGCTCGAAGAGTAACCCTACAACAAACTAAAAACACCTAGAAATGAAACAATGGTAGCAAAAGACAAAAACCAAAATAGATGACTGTTTCATATACATTGCAGAAACAAAACTTATTTAGCTGCGTTGTGTGCAACTCACACAATGGAATGAAAGGCTACATTAGTAGCCACAAAGTCACCTTTATAAAAATCAGCCGGAACATTCCATGGTGTTCCATGGTGACTGAACGCACATACACGCTTTGTACATAACCACCAGTCTCTGGATGGAATGTCCCCCCCTTTTACCATGTATATACACCGGGTTCCAAAATGGTAGAGTTAGGAAAGAAGCTCTGGATATTGACTAAAATGCTACATGTGTACACACAGAAAAAGGGTCAACATTTCTTTTAGAGGGGAGTGATTTTTGGAATTGTTTATGTATTTTTTTTGTGGGGGTGAATAAAAGTTTTTCAAGGTTTGCCCAATAACCACAGCAATTAGCTTCAGCGTACAATTCCAAAAAGAAAGCAGAAAAGGCAACACAAAGAAAATGAATATGATAATAAACCTAACATCCATTTACTGTACATAGAAATACAAATTCATGAAGCAATTACAGGAAGTGCTGTGTAAATGTACGGATTATGGACCCGGTTAGTTATTTACTTAGCGGGCTGCAAGAGAAGCTACGTAGGGTTAAAATATTAGCTGAGGAGAAACCTAATACCGCCATGTTATATTCCCACGGCAACACTAAATCCTTGTGTCATCCATCCATGCCAACCATCATGGAAGCCTGTTAAACAGGCTAGGCCTACAGTAGCACCTGTCTTGGAACTGCTCATTTTTTTTCCTTACAAATAAACCAGGATGTTAAACAAGCACATTGCATAGTTGCCAACATCGGCCATGTTTCCAGGGACACATATTTGTTCCACATGTGTCAGAAAGAGCATGCAAAATGCAGCCCTGCAGTATGTAGGATGGATATACGCACAGACAGAATCCACTTAATTAATCATGGTAGGTAATATGAGATCCCCACCCGGATTAATTAACTGGATTGTGTCTGTGCGTATAGGCATCCTACATATTGCCGGGTTGCACTTTGCATGGTCTTTCTGCAGCACGTGGAACAAATATGTGTCTCTGGAAACATAGCCAATGTTGGCAACTATGGTATTGCACTTCTACGTTTATACATTAGTTACTTATAAATTTGCAAGTGAAATAACTTGTAGAATAAGAGAACAATAAAATAGTCTTGATCCCTAGTAAAGCTTGCACCAACTAATTCATCTTTGTGCATTATTAATTTTATGGTTCCTAAAAAAAAAAAAAAAAAAAAAAGGAAAAACCACAGCAGGTAGTTTATCTGTTAATAATCTCCAACCATTTGGCAGCTACCTGAATGCAGTTTAGATGTGTGTTATTAAGAAACCCAGTTAGTCTGGTGTAATACTATGTTGAAAGTTGGCTTTCAGGAAAATGCTTTGCAAGCCGACTTGTGTTTACATCCTCAACTACAAAACTATAGCTTGATCTTAAGATTTTCTTTTGTATAGCCTGAACTATAAAAATGAACTCTGCATTATTTATCCAGCAACATATTGATAAAGCAACCAGCAGGGCTGAATGAGTAAGGGGGCTATTGCCCTCTGGGCAACGCTCAATGAGCCAGGGATGCACAACATTCCACTTCTAAAATGTACTCAGGGGCTTTAGCTGGGTACCAGGCAGCCATCTTCCACAGAAGAGGACCTGGCTGGGATTTATAGGATAGAAAGTCATTTAAGCTCCATAGTTTCGCCTTCAACGCAGACCACATACACGTGAGAGAGTCCTTTGCCGCATCCACTATCAGAGTAATTATTCCCCTACATATATGGGTCTGAGCTGGAGAAGGAGTGATAAATGGTCAGTTTGTGGACACTGTAAAATGCATTGGGGACACTAGAATAAATAATGGGCATTAACTACGGCACATATGCAGTAGCACTCCCACTATCGTGAATTTGCGGTAGTGCAGTCATGCCCCAGATTTAGGGTTGCCACCTTTTCTTCAGAAAAATACCGGCCTCGGTACTGTGTCCATAGACTTAACATTGGCATGATGCCAATTTTTTACCGGCCTGACGGTAAAATACGGGCCAGGTGGCAACCCTACCCGGATTGGCAGGTATGCATATCTGTCTTGCTTGTGTGTCTAGGTCTATCTTTGCTTATCACAAGAGAGCTGGTAAAGTTGATCTGTGGGCCACTGAACCATTTCTGCCACCTGGGCCAAAATTTGCCAGCCATCCCCTTATGTATTCGGATTTTCATTTTTTTTTTTTAAATGATACAATGAAGGCAGTATTTGAAGAACAAGATCTAATGTTTATGCAAAATATTTCTCTTTTTGCATTCAAATATCTAAAACACGATGATTAGTGTACAAGAAAAAAAAGTTTAGCCTGGACTTTAAAAAGGAGAGCTTTCAATTCAAAAAGAGATCTAAAAATGACTTGAGGGGGGGCAATAAATCTTTGCTGCCAACCAATAAACATTACGCTTACACTGCACAGAGGGAGATAGCAGATGCAAAGATAAATACACAAGAGCAGCTCTGGTTTTACAAATGTAATTACAAAATTATAATAATTCAATGTGTCAAGTCTATGGCGAACCGTGCATTTTGTATGACATGTAAGTGCATGCAAATGATTATGTACAAAAAAAAAAAATGATATTATCTAGCCGCCTGGAACCGTTAAATGGACTCAACAAACCAATGGCAGATTTTTGATACAATTAAAAAAAAAAATTAAAGAATTAAAATCAGCCTTTATCCACTGATCTATTGTCTTATTAAAAATAGAGCTTTCAGAAAGGTCGTGGATTTATGCATTGATGAACGGGCTACATGGCTGATCGTGGCAAACGGTATTACACTATACATAGTGCAGGGATTATATTTTTATTTATTTATATTTAAGAAGGGGTAAGTGTTTTCCGTCAAATGAGAGAGATTTGCGTATAGAACGTTCAAGAACATGGATGTAATGACTGTTCTACCGAGTATAAAAAGGTAAGGACATACCTAGTTTTAAATATACTAAAACTGTAAGATCTCTGTAAAATAACGGGGGGGGGGGGGGGGGGGAGCTACAATAACAGCCCCGGCATTGATAAAACGTCTCAAGGACGCAGTATCATAATTAGAATTGATAAGAAGGAAGAAATTAATTTAGCCAGTTCAGGCTAACAATTTGGTGATAAGATAATATGAATATATTTATCACAGTTTGTTAAATAGGCAATAAAATGGTTGCAGAGTTTTCACAAACACAGCGGCCATTATAATCCAGCATGTCTCTGTGTGTTTACTGTAGATAGATTAATTGCATATTGGCCTTGCGCAGTCATGTGGCCCAAAACCAAACAATTTCAACAAACACCAACAGGATACGATGAAGACAATACCCAGGATTTATTGCTTCGAATTATAATCCCTGGTTTAGGTTTCCTCTTTGACTCTTGTTTTCTATAACAAGATACTGATCAATGTGTAAATTTTGGGGGGAGGGGAGGGTGGATCTGTCACCCTGGCACAGATTATCATAGTTGACAAATGTTTCTAAAGCTGTTAATTTGACGTGGGGTTGGCACGGTTTAATAAACTCATTGTTTTGTACTGGGGAGACCGGTCTGACTGGCGAGATTGTTAGATTGGTTAATTACATGGTAGATTTCAGCATCGTTGGAACACAGAGTCACAGTTTAAATATTTGCCTGCCATGCCCTCCATCAAATACACAAACAGAGTACATTTCCCTAGTGCCGTCTGTCCACAAAGGCAATTCTGCTATCAGATATTCAGCGATACAGAGAAATGAGTCATCCAAAGGGTCACTGATTGAGGCCTTCAAAAGCCTTGCTCGAGTAGGAAAAAAAAACCACAACATATACAATGCTAATTTTGGTTTAAAGGATAAATGCTTGCAAATAGTTTATTGAGAGACTGTATCAAGTGCAGTACTTAGGAATGCTTTCATGAAAGAATAGAAATAAAGTATCTTAATGAAGCCTCTTTACTTGTATAAAATTCGATTCTATCAGGGGGCAGACATCTTGGGTCAGAATTTCCTTCATGTAACCCAAACTATACAACATGTCCACCTCATCAAATAAGTTATGTGGAGCAAAGAGTGCTTAATATTACTTTGTATTCTTTAATTAAACCATTTATATGCCTACATGTGATGCAATCTAGAAGTTAAATATAACTATGTTTACAACGCAGAACCTTGACAGCCTCTAGCCCCTGATCCAAACACTCTGGAACAAACTTAAAACAACAGAAACCAGCCAAATCGTTCCCTTAAGCTATGTGTTTACTAGTGTTTTCAAGAAGACTTGGTTTCGTTACTTTATTTATTCTATCAGTGCCAGGATAGAACCTTCACACTTTTGCTTCTTTATTGTGCATTTTGCAGGTAGGTTTTTTTCCCCCTCAAAACATTTTTACTACATGCAGGGCAAACCTCTTGCCACCAGATCAACCACTTAATGGAAAAACCCTGGATTCAAAGAACACCCCTCCGAAAATAGCTGTGAAACCGCTTCAGTAGCAGAACAGCTTGTGACGGTTTCTAAAAATAAGACATGGTCTTCACTCAGTGATCTAAAAAATAATGTGAAAGTAAAATTTGGTTGTATACAATAAAAATAGGGCAAACTATCAGTATTGTTCTTTAGACTGGGATTTGAGGATAAAAAGGACCCATAAAATAAGGTTACTGCTGTTTCAGTATATTCTAGAGCAGCGATTCTCAAACCTGTCCTCCAGGGCCGTCTTTAATAGTGATTGGACCCTGGGCAAGCATTTGCTTGGGCCCCCTGGACCCTGCCCCCTCCCCTGCATGCAATCCCGCCATCCATCACAATGTTACCCCACCCCCCCCCCCCCCCCCCACACACACACACACATGCCATAATTGTTGTGCCATTCAGATGCCAGTAATATTGTGCCAGTCAGAGCGCAGTATTATTGTGCCAGTCAGAGCCCAGTAATATTGTGCCAGTCAGAGCCCAGTAATATTGTGCCAGTCAGAGCCCAGGAATATTGTGCCAGTCAGAGCCCAGGAATATTGTGCCAGTCAGAGCCCAGGAATATTGTGCCAGTCAGATACCAGGAATATTGTGAAATTCAGACCCCAGGAATATTGTGCCAGTCAGATGCCTGTAATATTGTGCCAGTCAGATGCCTGTAATATTGTGCCTGTCAGATGCCTGTAATATTGTGCCTGTCAGATGCCTGTAATATTATGCCAGTCAGATGCCTGTAATAGTGTGCCAGTCAGAGGCCAGGAATATAGTGCCAGTCAGAGCCCAGTAATATAGTGCCAGTCAGAGCCCAGTAATATAGTGCCAGTCAGAGCCCAGTAATATAGTGCCAGTCAGAGCCCAGTAATATTGTGCCAGCCAAAACCCAGTAATATTCTGCCATTCAGGAGCCCAGTAATATAGTGCCAGCCAGATGCCCAGTAATATAGTGCCAGCCAGATGCCCAGTAATATAGTGCCAGCCAGATGCCCAGTAATATTGTGCCAGCCAGATGCCCAGTAATATTGTGCCAGCCATGCACCTGCCAACAAATTGGCGTCAGCAACCCAGAGTGCTTAGCATGTGATTGGTACTTTGGAGATGCTGACATGAGCGTTTGAGAGCATACGGATGCGCTTTGATTGATCCTTCATTTTTCACCACTAGGCCTACAGCAAGACCAAAAAAAAAATAAAACACTTTTTATGCTGTTACATGTTGCGTACCCCTTAACCAAAGACCCAAAAATTTTTTGGGGATAAGGATCTGTTCAGATAAGGGATACTCACCTTCCTGGAGCTCCGTCGCTAAGCTCCTTTGCTTTACCTTACCAGGCACAGCACTTTGACGGGAGAGAGAGTGACTCTGGTGCTTGGACCGGACCTGAAATTATCCGGTAACCGAAAATACCAGTTATCTGAAATACTGCTGGTACTGAGTATTTCATTTAAGGCATAGTCAACTTGTATATAAAAAAATTTTTTTTTTTTTTTTTTTAAAAACTGCTAGCAAAATTGCCATCTTTTTATTCTCCATTTTTTCTTAAAAAGATGGTTACTCTTAAAAAGTCCACCACATTCTTCAAAAAGCTTTGCTGTCTTTATTTTGTTTATGTATATATGCATATGCGTATAGAGAGATTTTTACCCGGGTTCATTAAATTGACTTTTTCTCTCTATACATTGTGTTCTCAAAATTGCAAGCAGATGCCTAAATTAGGAGAAAGTGTATTTTAAATATATCCATGGAGTCTCCTGCTTTTGACATCACCTGTGGCTTCATATGCAAATTCACTGCTTTTCAAATGGGAAAAGTGTACCGTATTTTTCGCCTCATAAGACGCACCTGACCATAAGACGCACCCAGTTTTTAGAGGAGGAAAACAAGAAAAAAAACCTCACTATGCCAGTCTTTTGCCCCTCACTATGCCAGGATTTAGCCATTCAATATGCCAGGATTATGCCCCCCACTATGCCAGGATTTTGCCCCTCACTATGCCAGGATTTTGCCCCTCACTATGTTAGGCTTTAGCCACTCACTATGCCAGGATTTTGCCCCCCACTGTGCCAGGCTTTTGCCCCTCACTATGCCAGTCTTTTGCCCCTCACTATGCCAGTCTTTTGCCCCTCACTATGCCAGGATTTAGCCATTCAATATGCCAGGATTATGCCCCCCACTATGCCAGGATTTTACCCCTCACTATGTTAGGCTTTAGCCACTCACTATGCCAGGATGTTGCCCCCACTGTGCCAGGCTTTTGCCCCTCACTATGCCAGGCTTTTGCCCCTCACTATGCCAGGTTGTTGCCCCTCACTATGCCAGGCTGTAGCCCCTCACTATGCCAGGATTTTGCCCCTCACAGGGCCAGGATTTTGCCCCTCACAGGGCCAGGATTTTGCCCCTCACAGGGCCAGGATTTTGCCCCTCACTGTGCCAGGCTTTAGCCCCTCACTATGCCAGTCTTTTGCCCCTCACTGTGCCAGGCTTTTGCTCCTCACTGTGCCAGGATTTTGCCCCTCACTGTGCCAGGCTTTAGCCCCTCACTGTGCCAGGCTTTAGCCCCTCACTATGCCAGTCTTTTGCCCCTTATTATGCCAGGATTTGCTCATTTCTGCCACCCTCCTCCCCCCTTCCCTAGTATTTACCTCCATGCTGCTCTCTGTCGTTTCCGCCGTGCAGTCCAACCTTCTGCACGGAGGAAGGAAGCTCTGGTCCCGATTTTTTTTCTTCTTAACTTTATTGAAGCAGCGTGACTTCAATGAAGTTAAGAAGAAGAAAAATCGCGACCGGAGCTTCCTTCCTCCCGGCAGGAGGTTAGACTGCACGGCGGACACGACAGAGAGCAGCAACAAGCAGGTAAGTACTACATTCGCTCCATAAGACGCACAGACATTCCCCCTCACTTTTGAGGAGGAAAAAAGTGCGTCTTATGAGGCGAAAAATACGGTAATTTGCATATCAAGCCACAGGTGATGTCATAAGCAGGAGACTCCACAGACACGTTTTAAAAAACAAAAACACATTTTGTTCCTAATTTAGGCATTGTATCATACCTTTCCTTTTCACATGAGCATACGACAATTTTGTATCTACTTTATGTTATACAGCGGAGGAGAAGCGTTTTAACGATTATAGCGGCAATTTTCTATTTTTCTTTGTCTTTCTTCTTCATTGCCCCCAATTACTTTCACAGTCGCAGACCTGAATGGTGTTTTATTACTTTATTTCAAAGTCTCTACAGAAATCCATAATGTCCATTCATAAAATTCAGGAGTATGATATACGAATCCAACCTCCTCTTACAAAACACCCTGTTATTTGGAGCAACCCTTACCCATAACCACATATTTTTCTAAAAATCCCATCGATTCAGCCAGCCAGCTACTTCAGGAGTCTACCCCTACTTCTATGAAACGCACGTTTACAAATACCTAGACGGTCCACAGCATTACCATAGCAACTAAATCAGATTAATAGAATAGATACAGAGACACAAAAACAGACATGGCAGACAAGGGACTCAAAAACGTGAACAGGGAAAACACACACACACACACACACAGTGTTATTAGGAGAGTTGAGGTGAGATGTACAGGTGAGTTAAGGTGAGATTATCATTTAATATCCCCTATTTAGCTATACATTGTGCAGGGACAAACCTGCTGAGGTTGCTAGCTGGGGGCTGGGGGGCTTAGCACGTTAGTCTCGGCACAATGTATAATGAAAGTGATGATCTAAAACCTGAAACTCACCTTTTAGTGAATAGACCCCATTGTGAGGTCATAATTCGAGTACTGCAAATTTCTTGGGTTTTTTTTTTTTTTTTTAATTGTCTCTTAACTAATGCAATGGCAAACCTGCAAACAAAATGTATGCATGTAAATGCTATTTGGGTGGCAGAAGCCTTTTACGTAAAATAGTAATTATAGTAAAAAAAAAAAAAAAAAAATTCTAATAGACTGCATGGGTTATTAGGAATATTTCATTTTATCTTCAAAACTTAGGGTGGTGGGAGGACTATAAAACACAGAAAATACACCCAGGGGGAGCAGCAGCAACATTTCTCATGGTAGATATGTACTGGGGTCTGCGTGGACAATTTAATGACATTTATTGACCATGCCATAGACTTTTTGCCTATCTCTCATTATAAAACGTCATTTTAAAATGTTTTACTTGGAAGAATACCTTAAGAGTTCTCTTGTTTTCAAGTATGTACTTCTCGTTATAAAGTATTTTATCAGGAAGGGTACATTGAGATTTCAAGTATTTCTTAGGACCATTACAACTGCCCAACATCCAGGGGATATAACCCAACCTAATGGTACTCATTTTTATCAACCATGGAAGGATGTAAGACTGGGTTGTCCTTGCCTCACCTAGACTTGAACCTGAAAGCGGTAGGCTCAAACAGATTATCTTGCTGGTGTATTAACCCACTGGAGCATCTCAATGACAAACATGTTACATTTGAATAAAATAACATTTAAAAAGAAACACTAACTTTTTTTTTTTTTTTTTACTAGTTAACGTCTTTAAATCCCTGCCATGTTAAAACTTACTTTGGTTCCTAGAAGAATTCTGATATCCAGGGTTTGTTTCCTTTGTTCCAGAATGCTAAGAAGATGCTCCTGGAAAACACCAATCTTGGTGAAAAAGTGGTCATTGTGCCAACATCCTTCTATGTTATCAAAATCTACACCGAGGGCAAGGAGGAACTTGACGCTCCAAGGGTTCAAGGCAATTTGTTGGGGTCGGCATAGTAAGGAGACTCTTGGCCGCTCGTCCAAGATGGTTAAATTCAGCACCTTTCCTGACCGGACAGCAACCAACGCAGCGGTCAATCCCACAGGTCCCGCACCCACCACAAGAATGGGGACTCGAGCTCTCCACTGCCGAATCCCATCCAGGCTCAATTTCACCACGACGTACACCAGTACGACCACCAGCGTACTCAAAGCAGTGTCCAACGCCAGACTCTCATATCTATCCAGGTGGCTTTCGACTCTCTCCATCTCTTCTCCCCGCGCCCCCACCCCTAGGAAGCAAAGAACAGACAAGAGTCAATCCTTTCCAGCACTTTTTTCCTCTACACCAGTAAAGCACGTTCTCGAATCGTATGCAACAACAAGGATAACAAAGCTGGATGACTCATAATCAAACCGTTCAGGAAAAAAAAAAAAAAAAACATATCAGATCATTTTCTTTCCCAAAAGGTAGCATTTAGATCAGCTGGCAGCCCAGTAGACAAGAGAAAGAGAATCATAACCAGGCATCACTACAGCAGCTTAGAATACTTATTCTTTTGAAGGATACCTTCCTCCTCCTTTCTTCTGATTTACAATTAACTTCCTCCCATTGGCTGAGAGCTCTCATCAGCTCTTGAATATATTATTATATGGTTTTTTTTTTCTCTCCCTCTCTGTGGCTCGATGTGCCTGGATCAGGCTACAGATAAATCACAGGATAAGCCACTTTTGCTCTCAGAGACAGTTCTATACAAAAAAAAAAAAAATCATCTGGTCACATCAACTCTTTCAGTGCCATAACAATATTACCGTACACTGCTGGCACAGGCAAGTGCTGTGTTTGTTTGCATAGCATGCCATTAATGTGAGAACATTTGCAAGCGTATGTTCAAGGCAGAAAAAAAAAAAATGTATATATAGACAGACATTCTCCAGTCGTTACAGGAATATGACTGAAGGTTTATTTTCTGAATGACTCATGCCTCATAAACAAAAATGACCTAGTTTATTTATAACGTTTTATCATTTGCATCAGTGCTGGCCAGAGGTCATTCCCGGAAAGCATCAATTAAAAGGGAGAGTGCGCGTGGACTTTGTACCGTGCTTTTTTGGGTTTGAAATCTAATAGGACTGAAAGAGTTAGGGGATGTACCTTTAAAAAGTCAGCCCCAAATTGGTATTTTTTTGTTTTTAGAAATGTTATTAAAAAAAGAGTTTGATTCAAAAACCCATCAATAAAAATGGCCCGCAGTCCAAAGATTCATATATCTCTGAAAAGTTCACTGTAACTCAGTATATCTCAGTGGCTATATTTTGTAACCTCTTAGTGATAAACTGCAACAGCACAAAAACCTGACGCGTTTCACCAGTTTTGATTCATACCAAGCTAGTAGCATTCAGGGGAAGGGAGGGAATCACAAGCTTTTTGGAGGTATGGAGAATAGTCCTTGGCTCTTTCAATTTCTAAGACATTGGCAACCAAGCCAAACAAGATTCCATGGTGTTTCATTTGGGATGATTTGGGAGGGTGTTCACTTGGATTCCTAATGCATATGCTCAAAGATCAAAGCTTGGCCATAGATTATGCAATATAAGCTTAAAGGGACGACCAAAACAAATTTTTAATTCATCGTGGTCCCAGACCATCAGTAGTTTGGGAGTATCGGTCCTATACAAATGGGGGGGGGGGGGGGGGGGGGTCTTTCTATATAATTTACTACAATTCTTACAAGAATACCTTGAAAGCACAGTTTATTTATTTATTAACTCTTGCCTTTCACTGCCTGCATGAACATCGAGGCTGGCCCCCCGGGAACATCGGGGAGGGAAAGGGATGCGAGGGAACAACCTGGTGTAGTGGAAAGGTTACAGGGGGTGCAAAGACAGAGTTGGGGGTGCAAGGAGTTTAGTCAAGGCTAAGGCAGCAGAAAACCTAAATACGCACAACCCGGGACAGGGGGACTAATTACTGGGAATGGGGGACTAATAAAAGTACTCAAGAAAAAATTGGGCAGACTAGATGGACCGAATGGTTCTTATCTGCCGACACATTCTATGTTTCTATGTTTCTAACCCTTGGGAGAGAGGCATCAGGAACACAAAGTATAGCTTTATCATAGACAATCGTCTTTAGAAAAGCAGGCTAAGAATCACTATCACTCTACAGCTGTATACCATTAATTGGAAAGCTACTACTGCCTATAAACGTCTCAATTATCATTAGATAATGCAAAGGGGAAAAAAGGACAGCATGCAGGGCATTGGGCCGACTAGATAATACTTTTAATAGAGCTTTGCTTCGCAAGCCAACTCAAAGCACTTTGGTGCAGCCTTACTGGCCTAAGCAAGTCAGCAGCTGATATTATCGATTGATATTCATTTAAAATCGACTTCCGAAAGATAGGGCCTCTGCAGAGAAACCACACACACACACACACACACACACACGAGAAGAGGTTTGCAAACTCGTATTTATCAAAAATCATTGTATATTTAATCTCTATACTTACATGGAATGTATGTTTTACAAATGAATTAGGAGATGTAAAAATGTATATAAAAATAGCTCAAGTAATTACATTTAATCAGTCGGTGCCCTTATGTATAAAATAAAAAAAATAGAGACTTACCTTAAAGTGGCACTAATTTTTTTTTTTTTTTTTATCTTCTTGTGCCACTACTCTTGAGTAAACCCACTGTGAATTCTTTGCAGGTACACGTGGATTTATCCTGAGCTCTGCCTCACAACTGAGCCGGAGCTCATCAGATGCGGGTGCCCATGGACATCAGCCAATGAAAGCACAGTCTCGCCCCAGGTGTGTCTGATAGGGCGTGATCTGTCGGGGATCCAAGTCTCTCTCTCTCTCTGCTGGTGCACATGCCAATGCACTAGCAGTGAGAGAAGCACAAGTGAAGAAGAAAAAAATGTAAAAAAAAGTTTTATTGCTCTTTAAAAAAGGGACGTCATCACCTAAACATTGATGCAAAGAATAATAAAATCCCATTAAAGTCCCAAATCCCAATAATAAAAAAACAAAAACGGCCTACTTGTCACTGTCTGTCTGTGTGACTGTCTCCGTCACGTGACTGTGTATGTAAGTGTAACTGTCTGTCTGTGTGCTGTTGCATATCTGGTCACATGGTGATGTCACATCCAGGCGACAACACAGAGACCTAGAGCACATTTGACAGCATGTTTCTCTTAAACCTATGCATTCGCTAGCCATTCTGCCAACACGATGTACAGATCATTTGTTGTTCTCTTACATTCACAGCACATACAATGTTTAGTTGACACTGTTCCTTTAAACATATCCTTTCCACCTAGTTTGGCAGCTGTTTATTTTTTACAAGTCATTAAACCTTCTAAACTAGCAACACAATTTACATATATTTATTTGGAGAAAATGCAACAAAGTAAAAAGTCCCAGACCTTTCCACATTTGTTGGATCTATAAGAAGAAGGCTAGGATGCCCGACATCTAAAAAGGAACACAAACATGCTATATTCCAGTACTATGGAAACAGAAGGTCATTCACATTTTGAATGGAATAATTGCCCCAATTATTTCAAATGATATGCAGCATCGAGAACTAATATGCTGCACCCACCCTCCGCTGAGGATGCTCTGTACTGCAGCAGTATCTCTATTAATGGCGCCAGGAAGGGGAGAAACATGTCAGAGTAGCAAACAAAAAGAATAGAACACACTAAATTTCATTTGGGATGTCAGCATTAGTTTTAAATGTGTCTGTGGAATCTCCTGCTTATGACATCACCTGTGACACGGTATGCAAATGTACGGATTTTCAATGGGAAATCTGTGTATTTGCATACCGTGCCACAGGTGATGTCATAAGCGAGAGACTCCACAGACACTTTTTTTTTTTTTTTTTTAAACACATATTTCTCCTAATTCAGGCAATTGATGGCAGATTTGCTAATACATAGTATAGATTATTCTCAATCATTTTTTATGCTCTACATGCACAGTAAATATAATATTCAGGTGATGCAGCCCTTTAAAATGGAAGGTATTTGGTGCAAAAATAGGTCTCCTTGGTGCTTGGTGTGTGTCTTTAAGACCAAAGCACACTAACACTGTGCATGATGACAAATGTAATTTGTCTATTAAAAACCACTGTAATTGACAATGATGACATTTAACCAAATACCATGCTACCTCTAGAACAATAACAAGAATCTTGCCAAACAATAAGTTGTAGTTTGTTAAAAAAAAAAAAAAAAAAAAAAAAAGGATCAGCATTTCAACTATTTGTTATAACCATTTGTTTCTAGATATAAAAGGAAAATCCATTAATAATCTATAAAACGAGAATATTTTCATTGGTAACACTGCCACCTTGTGGCCACACCAGAGAATTCCTCCTGGCATTACTCATGGATCTTCCCTATTTCTGCTGTGATATACACAGTCAACAAAGTTCTGTTTAGAACAAAGATTGTTTTCCATAATCTTCAGACACATTGCTCAAGGGACAGAGTCCCTTTCTCAAGAACAATGATATAGATTATTCAACATTCCTTACCTAGAGTCTATATAGCTCTACAGCGCCACACAGTGGAGAAGAAGGCATCATTAACCCCGGTCTCCACTGTACAGACTTGTAAATTAACCTCTTCACAGCCCTGGTAGCAAATCCACTACAGCAATTATTATTATTATTTTCAAATCTCCAATAATGTTAGAGACATTAATAGTAGAAATTATAGATACAGCTGGTCAATATTTTATGGACTACAAACCTGAAGTATACATTATTCCTTCAACAAAAACAAATTATTTGATGCCAATCACTCCCCCCTTTTAGTGAACCATGCTGCATCAAGCATGCTTCTTACATACCTAAATATGGATAGTTTTGACACATTTCACCATCCACAAGAAATAAGCATGTTACACCCCCTTGCAAAAATGAAAAAAATGTTGCAAGTACAGCTGTACACACAAAATGTGTATGCCTCTACACAAACCCATACCTCCCAAATGCCCCTATTTAGGAGGGACAGTCCTTGATTTAGTCCCAAACCCTTCTGTCCCTCTTTTGTCATTATTTTCTCCATAGCAATAAAACTCAGTGTGTTTAAAATACAGTAGATGTGTTTATATATTAATTTTGTATAAGTAAAATAACTTTATTAGTAATAGTAATATGAACAAGTTACCAAATTAGATACGGTAAATAGTTATTAATTGGCCATAAAGTCACTGAAAATGTTCTGCAATGTTTCGCCTACAGACACAGCTTCAGCCACTCCAACACAAAAATTTAATTGTCCCTCTTTACAACTCTTAGCTATTCTGTTTCTGTATTCAAGCTCTGCTATTACTTTCATCTGAGCCTTTGTTATAACTCCCCCTTCAGTGTTTAGAATCTACTTATCTTGGATGGGGCCTATAGATTTTTATTTTAAATACAGTAGTGCCTTACCTCCAGTATAGCAGGGCAGCTTCAGTTAGTAATTCTGGCCACCAAGTGAGATGCTCCTTTATGAGGCACTTGATTATAGGATAACATCATTCGATCTGTTGTTTGTAGCAACTGCCATCTCCTTGGTTAGCGTGCTGAACTCACCTGGACTAAGGTCTCTTGACCTAGGAGCTCCACCCTATTGATCCTCAGATCTGGGAAGGGCTAGACAAACCCCGACATTACTCACCATGTACCAAAGGGAAACCAAGAATAAAAAATATAAAACACAAGACGAAAAAAAGGGGTTTAGGATTCAGGTTGCAAGCTGAATAAAAGATTTTCTGAAAGTGTAATAAAAGCCAAGAATACTCATGCTTTTCTTTGTACTGTTGGGTTGACTTGCCAAACATTACAAATTACGTTAGGTCTTAGCTGGATATTCACTAAAAGGTGAGATGAACCTTTCATCTCATCAATTTAGCTATACATTGTGCAGGGACAAACCTGGCGGGATTGTTTAAAGGGACAGTATCACCGGAACATTGTTTTTACTGTGCATGTAGAGCGTAAAAAATGATTGAAAAATATCTATACATTGTATTGACAAAACTGCAAGCAAATGCCCAAGTTAGGAGAATAATATGTCTGTGGAATCTCCTGCTTATGACATCACCTGTGGCACGGTATGCAAATGAACTGCTTTTCAGTGGGAAATGTGTATTTTGCATATTGTGCCACAGGTGATGTCATAATCACAAGACTCCACAGACACATTTAAAACACATTTTACTCCTAATTTATGTATTTGCTTGTTGTTTTGCTAATATAATGTACACAATTTTTATACTCTACATGCACAGTAAAAACAATGTTTAGGTGATACAGTCCCTTTAAGGGTAACTAGGTGTGTCCCTGCATGATGTATAGTTAAATAGGTGAGATAAAATGTTCATCTCACTCCAACTCACCTTTTAGTGAATTGCCCCCATAGGGTGAATTTATAAAGAGAGGCACAGTCACGATTGTTGGAAGAGTAAGAAAAAGGGGCTTTATACATCCCAACACTATTTGTGCCCCTAATTGTGTTTTTTTTCAGCACAAATTTCATAGTTACCAACACCGGCCATGTTTCCATGGACACATATTTGTTCCACATGCTGCAGAAAGACCATGCAAAGTGCAGCCAGGCAGTATGTAGGATGGATCTACGCACAGACAGAATCCAATTAAATAAATAGGGTGGAGATCCCGTAGGACCTACCATGATTAATTATTTGGATTGTGTCTGTGCGTAGATCCATCCTACATACTGCCGGGCTGCACTTTGCATGCTCTTTCTGCAGCATGTGGAACAAATATGCGTCCCTGGAAACATGGCCGATATTGGCAACTATGATATCCTTTAATAATAAAGGATTGGAGCTTGGGACATGTGCAGCAAATGCATATATGTGTCTGTGAATTTCTAATAAAATGATGCAGGCATTAAATAAATTACAATTAAATGGAGTTTCACCCAAACATATAACAGAACCATAGAATGTGTCGGCAGATAAGATCCACTTGGACCATCTAGTCTGCCCAATTTTCTAAATACTTTCATTAGTCCCCAGTTCCCTATCTTATATCTAGGATAGCCTTGTGTCTATCCCACGCATGCTTAAACTCCTTCACTGTGTTTACTTCTACCACTTCCGCTGGGAGGCTATGCCATACATCCACTACCCTCTCAGAAAAGTAATACTTCCTGATTTTACGTTCAAATCTCCTGCCCTTTAATTTTAGACCATGTCCTCTTGTTATGGTAGTTTTTCTTCTTTTAAATATACTCTCCTCCTTCACAGTGCTTCCATAATCTCAATTTTTTTTTAATTTTTTTATTTTGAGCTGTATCAAATAGCCAAACTTTATGGGATTCTTATTAATTCGTTTTATGGTACTTTAGGGAAAAAAGGTATATTTGTAAAGGGTTAAGTAATTATTTTATCACATCGTATTTTAACCCTGTGGTAAAGTTCAAATATTATCTGAACAGGATATTTGAATACTCTTTGTGTGAAATGACACATTTCCCATTGAAAATTAGTCAAGCCACAGGCGATAATATATATATATTTCTTCTTATTTTATGCATTTGCTTGTAACTTTGATAAAAATGTATAGGTTTTTTTTTAAATATTCTACATTTAGAATATAAGCTATGTTTATGTTGGTAGAATCCCTGTAAAGAGGTTTATTTCGTTTTAAAGAACCTTTCCAGTCTGGGGGAGAAAAACTGAAAAACAATATACATATTAATCCAGACACTTCATAACTAATATGCATTTAGATGTAGAAGTTTAGTTATTGTTTTTTTTTTCAGTTTTTGCCACACTTAGCTTGAAAAAGCATGTTTTGTAGGCATTTTTGAACTTTGGAAAAATGTGTTTTTAATGTGTCTGCGGAGTCTGCTGCTTATGTCATCACCTGCGGCCTAATATGCAAATTACTGGTTTTAATGCAAAATGTATCATTTGCATATTAGGTCACAGGTGATGTCATAAGCAGGAGACTCCGCAGACACAATGAAAACGCAATGTTCTCATCATTTACTTGCAATTTTGCTAACACAATGTATAGATTATTTTCATTTTGTATTCTCTACATCCCCAGTAAAACAATGTTTAGGTGATACTGTCCCATTAAATAAGACTATGTATAGCACCTGGTGTGGTTCCCTAGCTGTTAGGAGACCACACCGGCTGTTATACATATTCTTATTTAAACGCAACTGGGAAATTCGTAAATCCTGCATCCTTGGGGTTCCTCGGGGTCAGGTTTAAGAAGAAACAAATATTTTACTTATACAAATTAATATATAATATATAAGACATTCACTGCTGTTTAAACACACTTTATTGTGAGTTTTATTGCTCTGGAGCTTGTGATACAGTTATACAAACATTCAGTGTTCGGAAAAGAGGGACAATATGGACAGAGGGATTTGGGTGCAAAATAGGGATACTTAGGAGGTATGAGTCAATGGATGTCACTTTGCCAGAGCAATTAGCCAGTCAACATGCCTCCCAACATTGACTTTATGAGTAATATGCAACAATTCATGTAATTTTATTAGTCATTGATAAAAAATAAAAAAAGAATGAAGTATTTTATTTACACAAATTAATATACAAACAAATGTACTTTAAATACACTGTATTGTGAGTTTTATTGCTCTGGAGCTCTGTGATACAGTTAGACAAACCAAACATGCTGAGCTCCCAGGAAAAAAAGGGACAATAGAGGAGGAGGGAAGAGTGAATGTTAGGATTTGGGTGCAAAAAAAAGGGACCCTCTGAGCAGGTGACCCACCAATACATTTCACTGCTTTAGAGAAGGTGACCCAACAATAAATCAGAGCAGGTGACACCCCAATACATTTCACTGCATCAGAGCAGATGGCCCCCCAATACATTTCACTGCATCAGAGCAGGTGCCCCCCCAATACATTTCGCTGCATCAGAGCAGGTGGCCCCCCCTCCCCAATACATTTCACTGCATCAGAGCAGGTGGCCCCCCAATACATTTCACTGCGTCAGAGCAGGTGGCCCCATAATACATTGCACTGCAGAGCAGATGACACCCCAATACATTTTACTGCAGAGCAGGTGGCCCCCCAATACATTTAACTGCATCAGAGCAGGTGGCCCCCCCAATAAATTTCACTGCGTCAGAGCAGGTGCCCCCCCCCAATACATATCACTGCGTCAGAGCAGGTGACACCCCAATACATTTCACTGCATCAAAGCAGGTGACCCACCAATACATTTCACTGCATCAGAGCAGGTGACCCACCAATGCATTTCACTGTGTCAGAGCAGGTGGCCCCCCAATACATTTCACTGCAGAGCAGGTGACACCCCAATACATTTCACTGTGTCAGAGCAGGTGCCCCCCCTCAATACATTTCACTGCATCAGAGCAGGTGCCCCCCTCCCAATACATTGCACTGCGTCAGTGCAGGTGGCCCCCCAATACATTTCACTGCGTCAGAGCAGGTTCGCCCCCCCCAATACATTTCACTGCGTCAGAGCAGGTGACCCACCAATACGTTTCACTGCATCAGAGCAGGTGCCCCCCCCCAATACATTTCATTGCATCAGAGCATATTCGCCCCCCCCCCCAATACATTTCACTGCAGAGCAGGTGACACCCCAATACATTTAACTGCATCAGAGCAGGTGGCCCCCCAATACATTTCACTGCATCAGAGCAGGTGACCCCCCAATACATTTCACTGCATCAGAGCAGGTGCCCCCATACATTTCACTTCATCAGAGCAGGTGCGCGCCCCCCCTCCCCATACATTTCACTGCAGAGCAGGTGACACCCCAATACATTTCACTGCATCAGAGCAGGTGGCCCCCCAATACATTTCACTGCATCAGAGCAGGTGGCCCCCCAATACATTTCACTGCATCAGAGCAGGTGCCCCCCCCCCAATACATTTCGCTGCATCAGAGCAGGTGGCCCCCCTCCCCAATACATTTCACTGCATCAGAGCAGGTGGCCCCCCAATACATTTCACTGCGTCAGAGCAGGTGGCCCCCTAATACATTGCACTGCAGAGCAGATGACACCCCAATACATTTTACTGCAGAGCAGGTGGCCCCCCAATACATTTCACTGCATCAGAGCAGGTGGCCCCCCCAATAAATTTCACTGCGTCAGAGCAGGTGCCCCCCCCCCAATACATATCACTGCGTCAGAGCAGGTGACACCCCAATACATTTCACTGCATCAAAGCAGGTGACCCACCAATACATTTCACTGCATCAGAGCAGGTGACCCACCAATGCATTTCACTTTGTCAGAGCAGGTGGCCCCCCCCAATACATTTCACTGCAGAGCAGGTGACACCCCAATACATTTCACTGTGTCAGAGCAGGTGGCCCCCCCAATACATTTCACTGCAGAGCAGGTGACACCCCAATACATTTCACTGTGTCAGAGCAGGTGCCCCCCCTCAATACATTTCACTGCGTCAGAGCAGGTGCCCCCCTCCCAATACATTGAACTGCGTTAGTGCAGGTGGCCCCCCAATACATTTCACTGCGTCAGAGCAGGTGCGCCCCCCCCCCCAATACATTTCACTGTGTCAGAGCAGGTGACCCACCAATACGTTTCACTGCATCAGAGCAGGTGGCCCCCCAATACATTTCACTGCATCAGAGCAGGTGGCCCCCCAATACATTTCACTGCATCAGAGCAGGTGCGCCCCCCCCAATAGATTTCACTGCATCAGAGCAGGTGCGCCCCCCCCAATACATTTCACTGCATCAGAGCAGGTTGCCCCCCCAACACATTTCACTGCAGAGCAGGCGGCCCCCCAATACATTGCACTGCAGAGCAGGTGGCCCCCTAATACATTGCACTGCGTCAGAGCAGATGACACCCCAATACATTTCACTGCAGAGCAGGTGGCCCCCCAATACATTTCACTGCAGAGCAGGTGGCCCCCCCAATAAATTTCACTGCGTCAGAGCAGGTGGCCCCCCCAATACATATCACTGCGTCAGAGCAGGTGACACCCCAATACATTTCACTGCGTCAGAGCAGGTGACACCCCAATACATTTCACTGCATCAGAGCAGGTTGCCCCCCAACACATTTCACTGCAGAGCAGGCGGCCCCCCAATACATTGCACTGCAGAGCAGGTGGCCCCCTAATACATTGCACTGCAGAGCAGGTGGCCCCCTAATACATTGCACTGCAGAGCAGGTGGCCCCCCAATACATTGCACTGCAGAGCAGGTGGCCCCCCAATACATTGCACTGCAGAGCAGGTGGCCCCCTAATACATTGCACTGCAGAGCAGGTGGCCCCCTAATACATTGCACTGCAGAGCAGGTGGCCCCCTAATACATTGCACTGCAGAGCAGGTGGCCCCCCAATACATTGCACTGCAGAGCAGGTGGCCCCCCAATACATTGCACTGCAGAGTGCTGATTAAGGCGCGGCCCAGTTAGGCACACACTGCTGGATATCGTGATTATATGCAGTATTATGAGTATAAACGGATCATTTCCATATAAATGTGATCAATAAGCAGGAACTGCACAGCCGGCCGTCCTGCTTCCAGCGGGCTCTAATATGTGCAACACAGGAAGCAAAACACACCGCACATGAGCTTTGTATTCGGCCCCACACAGTAACATTGATGAATGGGAGCTGCTTGTCAAAAGCCCGTTATTGTTTTATTATCTATTCTTTAACCTCCTATCATTATCTGGCGCTGCTGCTGAACACAAAGGAGTAGGACGGGCTTACTAAGCCCCTGACCTAGGAGCTGACAATCTAGTGCTTCTGCCTTTAGGGGGAAACAAAAGATATATTCAAGCTCTTCTGCCTACCTCTGCAGCAACAAAAAGGCAAGTGCCTTAACACAGCTCCTTAACAATAAAATGCATCTAATATATATATATATATAAAATAATCTCATGTATTCAGTTCAAGCAGTAAAGTAAATACATACACCCTATATAGTATTACTATGTAAAAACGTCTTCTCTTCACCTGTGGTAATTTTATTTAATCATGTTAATAAATGCGTTTCATTATAGTGTCTGCTGTTTATTTTAATGATCTCAAGGTGAAGTTAGAATATGTATTATTTATTTGTAGCCAGCAGACTGCACTGTGTAGAATAACTATTCATATTTGTGGACTTGAATACCAATTTAAAGCACAGCTTCCACTATTTTAATGTGGTGCAGTTCATTAGCGCAAAGGATATCTAATGAGCTGATTTAAGAATAAAGATTCTACTTAAATGGATATATATATATATATATTATATATATATATATATATAAATAAATATATATATAATATATATATATATATATATATATATATATATATATATATATATATATATATATATGTATATAACATTTACTTCAGTTTAAACACACATTTTTGTTAATTTTTTTTGTTCTGGAGCTCTACAACCTAATTATCGATACAGTCATCTAATTAATACGATAAAATGTCTATTATAATCAAATGTTTCTTGTCGTTATGGGAGGTTATGGTTTATGTGAGGTTTGTGCATGGCACATATTGCACAACCAACTAAATGCTTAAATTAAATATTTTTCATTGTTTCTTGTCAGGAAATTCATAGGATTGCTTTTTTGTTACATAATGTTTGCATGGGTATCTGTACCAATGAGTACCCGAGGAATGTTGCTGTTAATAAATAAGAAAGATTCTAGGCATTTTAAATAGAAATGCTTTAATACAATAATACAAAAAAGTAGATTATTGAGCCATCTCTGTTTAAATACCTCTCTCAGGGGGTGGACATCTTGGATCAGATGGTCCAGATCTTCCTACATCTGATCCAGGATTCTAAACATGTCCGCCCCCTAGAGCTGTACAAGCAGAGAGCTCTCAGTCAGGTACTTTATTTCTTAACTTAAAATATGGACAGCACTATAGTATTCACACATTTCTATGTTACAGAAACATATATTTTCTCAAAGGTATTAGGAATAACATAGACCACCAATAAATATTTATTGATTCAATTCATTTTTGTATTTTAGCAACAAATGTATAAGAAAATCCATTAGTATATCACAGGGCTTGACAAATCCCGGGTTCCAGGTCTACATGACGTCTAGGAAATTTGACCTGGCGCCTGGGTATTGTTATCCCCGCATGGTGCCCTTGCCTCTGGGATCATTTATTTATTTTCATTTTATCTAGCATGAGGGAGAAGTGTGTTCACCGGCTGTGTGTGTATGTGACTGTATGTGTGTGTAAGTAAATGACTGACTGTGTGTGTAAGTGACTGACTGTGCGTGCGCATGTAAGTGACTAACTGTGTGTGCGTGTAAGTGACTGACTGTGTGTGCGTGTAAGTGATTGACTGTGTGTGCGTGTAAGTGACTGACTGTGTGCATGTAAGTGACTGAATGCCTGTATGCGTGTAAGTGACTGACTGTATGTGTGTGTGCGTGTAAGTGACTGACTGTATGTGTGTGTGCGTGTAAGTGACTGACTGTATGTGTGTGTGCATGTAAGTGACTGTGTGTGTGTGCATGTAAGTGACTGACTGTGTGTGTAAGTGTCTGTGTGTGTGTAAGTGTCTGTGTGTGTGTAAGTGACTGACTGTGTGTAAGTGACTGACTGTGTGTAAGTGACTGACTGTGTGTAATTGACTGACTGTATGTGTGTGTGTGTGTGTGTAAGTGACTGATTGTATGTGTGTGTGTGTAAGTGACTGATTGTATGTGTGTGTGTGTGAAAGTGAAGCCCTTTATACAATGCATTGGGTTCATGGAACTCTCGGAAGGCACTTAATGCAAGGTCAGAGTCCCTGCAGCCCTCTGTGCATGCTCAGAATGAAAATCGGTACCAAGGGATACAGTTGGAAGGTAATATATGCAATACATATAAACAATACAATATGGTGAGTCACAAATGATATATTCAGTAATCTGTTCTAGCAATCTATTCTCACATGTCTTGACAGATCTCAGGAGGCAGGAAGCCGTGTCTCCTAGATTCTGCCCTGCTGGCTCCTAACGTTTTTGATTGTTTTACGTATCACTCTCTGAAACCATCATATTCCTGTCGCTAAAAATAACTAGACTGGCTCCTGAATGGCAAAATATTATAATTTATAACTAGACTGGCTCCTGAATTGCTCTGATTGACGCAAAATATTATAATTTATAACTAGACTGGCTCCTGAATGGCAAAATATTATAATTTATAACTAGACTGGCTCCTGAATGGCAAAATATTATAATTTATAACTAGACTGGCTCCTGAATGGCAAAATATTATAATTAATAACTAGACTGGCTCCTGAATGGCAAAATATTATAATTTATTTATGTGGAACATTCATCTTTTAAATGCTAAATGCATACTAACAAACAGGGCTTGACAAATATTTGTACACATTAGGAGCCAAACAGATCCATTCTGAAACCAACCTAGTTTGTTTATTTTTAGGAGCCAGGGAAATGGTTTTTCTGTAGACTTTTATGTAAAACTATCAGCTGCTGGGGATTTTTGTAAGTTTACACAAATAAATTCTGCATCTCCCTACTATGATATGATAATAATATTATTATAGAGATAGTCTGAGCTCAAAAAAGATATAGCATGCTTTTCAATAAACATAAAATATAAACTATCCTGTCTTCACAAAAGAATGACAGTCAACCAAATCGTATGCAGATTGTAAACAGAGAGGAAAAAAGACACAATCACAAATATTCTACTTTAGAATCTAGATGTGTTTTGGTTTTTTCCTTTGAGACAGGAGGTGCAAAAGGAATATTTGCACCTAGTTAAACAGCCTACTTACATTTTTTTTTGTAATAATAATAAAATGCACACATATGTTGTCCCATGAAACACCACGTACATATATGTTTACTATACGAATCATTATCATAACACATAAGATTGTTTTAGTTAAATATGTTGATGTAAGCAATTAATATATGGTTGCGACAAAGGAGTACTGCTAGTAGGTAGGAGATAGGGGGTATCTGTAGGGGAGATGTATAGACACTGAGCCAATAGAAAAAAATAATTTAACTTTTAATTTTTATTGAGATTAAAAAAAAAGGGGTTTTGAACAGTTTTTATTAAACCCACATCCATTTTACTCCATTCCCATATGTGATTCAGTCAGCTATAACTAGGGACTGTCAGTAAGTGCGTTCTGTTATTCTATGTTTGCTATGTTGCTCCCTTATTTTGGTACCCAGAGAGTTAATCTGACTTCCTCCACATGTTCTCCGATTTGAAGGTGTGTGATGCATTTTCCTGAGCTTGGGAGCCCTCTAGTGGCAGGATTACGGTAGACCTTTCCTCGCTGAGTTCGAACAATTACCGTAACTGATTTACATTATTAATCAATAATAACATTAGACTTCCATCCGCAGTGCCATGGCAGCCCTCAAGTACGCAGGCCTGGACGATACGGACAGCGAGGATGAGTTGCCACCTGGATGGGAGGAGAGGAGTACAAAGGATGGATGGGTTTACTATGCAAAGTAAGAGTCTCTGTGGGGTTCTAGGTTGGACCAGTAGGAAGGATGCAGTGGATGCAAGTCAGTTGCTCTCATCGTTTCTAAATTTTAATTAGAAGCTTTGTGTTTTTTTTCCAGATAGGAATTGTAGGGGGGACAGCTTAATTTATCAAAAATTAGATAATTCCATGATACTTCTACTTTTACTAAGGGGATTATTTCCAATTTTAAAATATATTTTCCTTAAGTGTCCTTAGTTACAGGTGAGGTCTAATTTTTCCCTTTTACAGTGCAATGGTGTGATTAAGTTTGTACCTTCACATCAGTAGGAGTTACGGCTCACTGTATTTTGGGGCAAATATTTGTGGATTTTGTAACTATAGAGGAATATCAATAAATGTGTTTTCACCGCCATTGTAAAAAGCAAAAAATATAATTGACCAGTGCATGTAAGGGGGGGCATACCTAGAGTTCCCATGGCAGATTATATGTTTGGCACCCCCCCCACCTCTACACCTCCCAATTTTTATATGTGAAAACAGTGCCATCTCTGTCCCCAAACAGCTTGCCAGTGCCATCTATGGACTGCAGGATTACACTTACCAGGTAAAGATTAAAGGATGTTAACGTGTGTAGCCTGGAAGAAAGATGAGTGAGAGAGGATATGATGGAAATACTTAAATACATAAAGGGAATCAACCCAGTAAAGGAGGAGAGTATATTTAAAGGAAGAAAAACTACCACAACTAGAGGACAAAGTCTTAAATTAGAGGGGGAAAGGTTTAAAAGTAATATCAGGAAGTATTACTTTACTGAGAGGGTAGTAGATGTATAGAATAGCCTTCCAGCAGAAATGATTGGGGTTAATACAGTGAAGGTGTTTTAGCATGCATGGGATAGGTATAAGGCTATCCTGGATCTAAGATAAGGCCGGGACAAGTATTCATATTTTTTAAGGTATAAATTGGGTAAACTAGATGGACCAAATGTTTCATATCTGCCCACACATTCTATGTCTCTATCTATGGCCCTAAACAGCTTGCCAGTGTCATGCATGTTCCCAAGCAGATTGCCAGTGCCATGCATGTTACGAAACAGCATAGCAGTGCCCATTTATGTCCGCATTAAGCTCATCAGTGCCATATTAGTACCAAAATAGCATTGCAAATAACCTAGTCTCCCCTGTGTCTAGTGTGGGCAGCTGGAAGATGCCCGTGCACATAGACATGTGCACATAGACATAGACACCCTCCAATTTGGCCCGATGCTTTCAGCAGGTCTTTTGCGATGGAACACCATTAGGTCACAAAGTGTTTTTGCTTCATTGGAGGATGTTTGTGCGCAGTGATTAGCGAACAGACAAATTGCATCTGTCGGTACTAGACACCATCAAGAAATGGATCCTTTTGATTTGCTGGCTGGTGCTGGTCTGGCACCCCCTATACTGTGGCACCTGGAGCAGACCCCCCTCAAGTGCTCATGTGAGGTTCTGATCAGCTGAGCGATTTCCACAGGTCAGGATTTGCAGAACGAATTCTCAAATACTTCCAGGTCAGCAGGCTCGAGGACCAAATGTTACGTACATTGCAAGCATGAATAGCATTGTATTGCAATCTCTGCATCACTCAGACAGGTTAGCCTGGCAAGGTGTCACTATGATTTGTATGCTGAAGCGGCCATCTCCCCCCCAAGTCTCACATGTGTCTGGAACAATTTCCCTTAACTCAAGTCACTTGTCCAGAGAGCCACGTTTTTAACCACCTGTGCCTCGTCTGCATTGATCAGTGTTAATGAACAGACCTCTTTGTATCGCATGCTGGGTGCTGATTTTATCCTCCTTTCAAAATAACACGTTTGTCTTTATTTTCATAGTCACTTAGATGAAAAAACCCAATGGGAGCACCCGAAAACTGGGAAACGCAAGAGAATTGCTGGAGGTTTGTAACAGTCCTGCCTTGCTGCACTGTGTCTATCACGCTTTGTGTTCCTCGTATCACGCCATCGCTCGTAACACAACATTAGGGGATATGCATAAAAACACCCACAATGCAAAGTGTCGTGAGCTTTAAATTTTTTTTAAAAAACGCAATCGCCGCTTGATATGGTTAACGGCAAATGCGCTTTTTAATTAATTTTTTATACCTCCCCATGCTTTGAAGTGCAGGACAGAGTCTTCCGGCAAACACTGTTTTCAGTAGCTGATTTGTTTTATACATTGGCTGAGCCTGTGGAACAAGCGCCAACACATCCCAAATCCACGCATTCGGCATAGATAGCGCCGATACCTGCGAGTCTGCTTTCTACCTTGGCGCAAACGCCGATTGCGTCAGTATTTGGCGCAATCAGCGCGTGCACTGTGTTTATACATGCCCCCCATAGTCTTTAAGTTCCGCATCACTGAAGGAGGAAAAGGTGGGGTTATAAGCAGGTAGAAATGGGAATCTCCAGTTTAACCTGCGGAATGGATGACAATATATGTGTCTTTAACAATGGCTAGCAAGCCCGAAGGCGGTGCAGTGAGAGCCATTTTGGCGCTTAACTTTTTTGATTGTACTACTGATGTATAATTTCCCTGGTTCCTGAATTGCGCTGTTTGGCTGCCGGAATCTATAAATAATGGTCAAGATGTGGTCATTCCACACTTCTTCATCCTATAGCAGCCTTACATTGGTTTCAAAGCTGCTTCATGCAGAGTGTACCAAAAATGCAGGAGCAGCACAGAAATCATACAACAAACTCTTACTTCCCTTATTTACAAAGAAATAGAGATTAGGGTTTGTTTTCTTTTTCCCCCCGTGATAAATTGTAGCAATTTGTTTTATATTTATGCTTATGTATGGGCTAATCCTCGGTTACCCACAACACTAGTTGGTATTATTTACTGTACAGTCTTTTTAGTTATGCTAAAATGCTGCTTTTTCCGAACAGGAGCCTTACGATTCACACACTCTGCTCTCTGAATTATATCTCAAAGTTCCTTTTTTGTTTTGGTAGATCTTCCTTATGGCTGGGAGCAGGAAGTTGATGGCAATGGACAGACTTACTTTGTCGAGTGAGTATTGGCTGCTGATGTGCAAATGCCTTGGAGCTGGGTGTCAGAAACGTAGATTGCAAGTTTTAAAAGGTCACACTAATGATACAATTTAATCGTACAGAGATGGAGCGTTCTGGCAAGCCAGTGTTTTGCTTTTCCCTTGAGCAAAGGATTAAACTCAAATCCATGGATAAGTTTCTGCAACCTGCAATAGGTTTCTTTCTGTTATATATTCTGTTCCTAGGTGATAGTTCCAAGTTAGTGTACATTAGAGTACTAATACTCAGAGCAGGATCTGAGATAAGGCCGGGACAAGTATTCATATTTTTTTAAGGCATAAATTGGGTAAACTAGATGGACCAAATGTTTCATATCTGCCCACACATTCTGTGTCTGTATCTATGGCCCTAAACAGCTTGCCAGTGTCATATTTGTCCCCAAACAGCTTCTCATTCCTGATTTGTCCCCAAACAGTTTACACGTGCCGTATATGTTCCCAAACAGCTTATCGGTGTCATTCATGTTACCAAACAGTTTACCAGTGTCATGTATGTCCCCAATCAACTTGGCAGTGCCATGCATGTTCCCAAAAAGATTGCCAGTGCCATGCGTGTCACCAAACAGTTTGCCAGTGCCATGCGTGTCAGCAGTTTGTCAGTGCCATGCGCATCACCAGACAGTTTGCCAGTGCCATGCATGTCACCAAACATCATAGCAGTGCACATTTATGTCCGCATAAAGCTCCGCATAAAAGATACGTTTCTGCAACCTGCAATAGGTTTCTTTCTGTTATATATTATGTTCCTAGGTGATAGTTCCAAGATAGTACTAATACTCAGAGCAGGATCTTTCCATAAGTCAAGTCAGGCAGAAAACCAGTTTGCAGTAGATGTGATGTTGCCCTTTGTCTGAGCTCAATAATCCGCAGAACAAACTAGTACTTCTTGGCTTGTTCCACCACGTGTTACAGAACTGTCCAACAGTAGTGTTCTTGTTGCTCATACAAGTGCAGCAATGGTGAGACCATGGCACTTTTTGGGACGTGTGTAAACTCTCTTTGTGGTGGTGATGGTTAAAGAGCCTTACACTCCAGGTCACAATGCCACAAACATAGGTGAAGAGAGGACACCCATAAACCCATGTGAAGAAGCAAGGTTGAAGGTTCTTGTAGGTCAGGTGACCAAATTCCACTGAGTCAAGGAACAGACCAAACTTTGAAGACTGAAGCAAGCCAAGAGTTACTTAGACAATTGTTTATAAAACAACAGTTGGGAGATAACTCTTGATTGGGACTGATATTTTTTTTTTTTAAAAGATAGTGTCCTTATGTTGTCTTATTTTAGTGCTAGCAGATATTGTTAATGCCGGGCTTAGCAAACTCCAAGAGCCAGAGAGCAATGGCTCCTAAGATCCTGTGCAGGCTCCTAGCTTTTTGTTGTTGTTGTTTGTTCTAAGTAGAACTTTATGGACGTACCATTTCCCTGGATTCTAAAAATAACTAGATTAGCTACTAAATTGGTCTGTCTGGCTCATTAATTCTACAAAGATTTGTCAAACCAATCTGAATATTTTATATATTGCGGCGAATATCCATAAATATATTGAGATATTTTAAGTTCAGTGGCTAAGTGTGTGCTTTCTCGGTTTGCTCGAATGGCGCAGCATTGTTGAACCATTAGTCCAGTCAGCTATTTCCATGACTGAGCATCATGGCATATTTGATTCCCATTCCCATGTGCAGTGCCAAGGTTAGCTGTCACTGCATTAGACGGATTTGTTGCCCAACTCAACCATACATATTTTTCATTTACCCCCAGCCACTTGAATAAGAGGACTACTTACCTTGACCCAAGACTTGCCTTCACCGTTGACGACCAGCCAACGAAAAACAACACCAGGCAAAAGTATGATGGCAACACCACTGCCATGGACATACTCCAAGGCTGCGACTTGTCTGGGAAGGTGGTGATAGTCACAGGAGCAAACGCGGGGATTGGTAAGTGCTTCAAATGGGACATTTATCAAGATTACACATTTAAGGAGGGCATCTATTTTTGTATCACTTTCAAATCGGTCATGTTACCACTCAAAATGGCTAGATAGTTTGTATGTATGTAGTCTAAGTCTGCTGTACTCTTTAAACACTGGATGTACAAAGCATTAAGGAATCTGGGAATGTAGTTCCCAAACATCTGTACTGCCAAGGTTAGCCATCACTGAGTTACACCATAGCAGTACATGCTGGTCCTGGATGCACCTTCCTCCAAAAAATACAGAATAACATAGTTACATAGTAGTTTTGGTTAAAAAAGGTTTATGCCCATCAAGTTTAGTCCATTTGCTTTTCTTTGTTTACTGCTGTTTATCCAGAAGAAGACAAAACCCTCTAACCCCCTTATTTCAACAATTTCAAACTGCTTTCAATGGGAAAAAAAATTCCTTCTTGACTCTAAATGGCAATCAGATTTCTCCTTGGATCAACAAGCACTAAATAAATATGAATGCCTATACTAACATACATAAATAAGGCTGCCTAGGATGCCGCAGCAGGTGGGGGCACCAATGGGGAGAGCGCCAGGTAAGGCACTGGCTGGGGAGATCAGAAGATCTCCCCTATCCAGCCCTCTACACGGCGGGAGTGAAGGATCCTGGGAGGGGGCGGACTGCACCGGGTGGCATGAGATCTGTGGGAGGGAGCCGCGGGCAGCATGAGATAAACACACACACAGAGTTCAGTAAGTGCTGCTTGCACTATCTGTGCTTAGTGATTATGCAGGGCATCAGTGTCCTGCATAGCCCTCTATGTTCTGCTTCAATTAAACAGTGTCCAGGCCACTTTTAAAAGACATCTAATGTATTTGCTAGCGCCTCCTCTTCGGGCAGTGAATTCCATACCTGTAGCGTCCTTACCGTAAATAATCCCTTCCGCTAACATTATTGATCAGGAGGAAAGAAAGGGACACCAGAAGGCTACCAAGGAC
The DNA here is from genome assembly GCA_036172795.1 of Pelodytes ibericus. Taxonomy (NCBI): domain Eukaryota; kingdom Metazoa; phylum Chordata; class Amphibia; order Anura; family Pelodytidae; genus Pelodytes; species Pelodytes ibericus. The sequence continues at coordinate 188,654,800 of CM069862.1, forward strand.
TGGTTCCTAGATCCTCTTTCAGGATGATGAAACGATAACCTAAGCAAGTAATCAACAACAACAGATCACCAACAATATACAGACATTGGCCTATCCCAACCTTATTTACCCTGGCTTTCTGTATTTGTAATCTCACTGAGTTGCACAGCGTATACCACGGTTATTTCATAGTGTTGGCTGTGGCACACAGATTCAGCGTGCAGGAGTTTAGCCAAGAGTTATACCCCTTTTTAGAAAAACAGTCCAGCCGTTCTTAAAGTCGAGCAATATACTCGAGCTTGTGTTCTTGGGAATTTAAAGCAGAGCGGTTAGAATACCACAAGGCATGTATAGCATCTCAGTGTTGGTGTAAGGATCCTCGGGCGTTAGACGGACAGAATTGCCATTCTTTGCCACTCATCTAAATTTTGGGCATGGGGATCCAGGATAAATAGCATTGAAAGAGGATTTCTCTTCCCTGTAAAGAGACATCTCTCTCCCATCTTACAGACTTCTCAGTAACAGGTGGTGGAATTTGACTATTACTCAAATATTGTACATGATGCCAAGCCAGTGGAGTGCCTGTTAATCACTGCCAAGGATACACTTAATACCGGGCTTCTTTTTTTCCGTGCTCCTTCAGAAGTCTGTTACTTTAAGCTTTCCAAAAGGCTTTTGTTTCTTGGCACTGAGTTGGCGTTGACCCTGCCAAGCTTAAATCTTGGGATAAATTATGTCGGGGGTCTCTTATACTCGGCAACGTTTTCTCTGTTCCTTTTTTTTAACCCTTTTTTTTTTTTTTTCAAGAATATTTTTTTTTTTTTTTGAGAATGCATGTATTTAGAGGTACACAAATTGAATATATACACAATGAAGCGTAAACTTATACAATGGAATAATACAGAGTGTTTCATTTGCTGCGATTGTCTAATATCAACAAATTTGTATATAGCAAATGATGTAAATCGTACACAATTTCCATCTTCAGGAGGTCTACTATGGCAAAGAAGGGAACTGGTTAAGAAAGTTTTGTGTACCTATAGGAACAGAGTATTCGAGAAAACAGGATAGAGGGGGGGCAGTGAATAAACAGAAAGAAGAAGGGAAATAGGAGAGGTGAATGCTTGTCTCGAAATGGGTAATCCTAGGGGGGGCTGTGTTAAACAGATACTGGGAGAAAATCACACTAGGTCAGTTTTTTAACCCTTTTGGGAAGCCAGCAGGATTTGGAGAACATTCAGTCTAACGGTTAAAAGGAGAGTCTCAGTAAAAAAGTAAGACTGCCAAGGGAAATGCGGCTTTGAAATTCGCAGAACTGTATAACAAAGATCAAGGCGGGGGAATAAAATAAAATAGAATCAAATTGTCTGCTAGTTTGCAGGGGAAGGTATTGAAAGTTGGTAACTACCACAACCAGAGGGTATATTCTTAAATGAGAGGGGCAAAGGTTTAAAAGTAATATCGGAAAGTATTCATTTACCGAGAGGTTAGTGGATGTATGGAATAACCTTCCAGCAGAAGTGGTAGATGGAAGGCGTTTCAGCATGCCTGGGACTAGTATAAGGTTATCCTAGATGTAAGATGAGGTTGGAATTCATGAAAGTATTGAGATTTTTGTATTCAATTTATTTTAAATTGAGCAGGATAAATGGGCCGAATCCAAAAATGTATATAATAAAAGCAGGTGCAACATTTGTACCCGTGTCTGTTTTTATTATATATATATTTTTGGATGAATAAAGTTATCACTTTTTATCAACTCCCTGTCTGAGGTGCGGATTTGTCCGTGGAAGCTTACTATCGGATACATTTTATACGAGCTCCAGATATTCCTATAAATGGCAGCACCGTGAAGCCATCGTAGAACCAAGGAAAATACTTTTTCCGTAAGAGAATTTTTGTCTGTTTAATCAGTACTGATCATAGCCTGTAGCTTTAGAATATATTCACCACACACACGCACACACACTCATAGGTGTGCACAGACACTGTTCAGTCAATCAGAGCGGGCCATCATCCTCACTCACATCTGAGCGGATGTGGTGGAATGCTGACCATGTCCCGCTAAGTGAAGAGAGAGGTCTTAGTTTTCATGTGTAATCTAACCAGGGTATCTCGTTAGGAGCCCTTCTATTGATTACCTATAAAACTGAGGGTCTCTCCCTGGGCGACAGGAAGTGACACCTGCCGACCTGGTCGGTCCGCATTCTTCCCAGTGAAGCATGTAAGCTACATGTCTCAGGATAAAATGGCAAGTATCGTAATAAGTTCTATTGCCACTGAGTATGTTGTCATTTGACATATCTTTTATTCCTTGCTAGTATTGTCTAGACTCGCAAGTACATTCCTTCTTGGTGTCTTGTCATGTTTACATTTGACAGCAAGGGGGCACTCTTACTCCACAGGATGCTGATAATAAGCACCAGCAAAATTCCTTTTCTATAATACAGTCTCACAAAGTCATTAGTCTTAGACTGTGTTTAACCCTGGAAGTTTTAGTCTTTGCATTTTTTCGTCTATGTGTTTTTTTTCACACAGCACCTTAAACATGCTTTTTATGGATAATTATTGGCCAGACACAAGTATCTTTTGTTACACTTAAAAGTTAGCTTACAATTAGCGTGTGCATTGCACAGCTTAGTTTCAAAGTGTTAAAATCCAATAGAAATAGAGATTTCTGTACTTTATTTTCCCTTTTTGTATCATGTTCGGTTTCATTTTATTGGTTAACTTTTAATAGATGTTTTGGCCACATAAGGCTTCTTTGTTTTCCTTCCAATGTATCATTTTTAGACACCTTTGACCGTCGGCCTGATCTCTGGTGCACCAATAGCACCGCTTCTGAATGTAGGATTCAGGAATATTAATTCTCTGCCACCATAAAGGAATTCTGACCTTACTAAATTCATTTCTTTCTTACTTCTGCTGATATAAAAATAGCACGAGAGCCAGTCATGGACCTAACCAGGCAGATAATTGCATCTCACAGATCTGCCCATGACTGCAAACTGATAACTTGCTCCGGAGTGCAAAGATTCTAGCTGAATTCCACAGTAACAATAATATTAATGTTTTAATATATAAACTACTGTAAAATTATCCTTTTTTTTTTTTTTTAACCCCCCAAATATTCGGGAAGCGGTAGAAGTTGTAAGCCTTGTTTTATTGTCAGTATGTTTATGTAAACTGTCCTGGGAGAGGAGAACACATGTTAAGATGGTTTTTTTTTTTTTATTGCTCTTCGCCCCCAGCTGGAAGGGGTAGAGCTACAATGACCCTGTTTGGTTCTAAGCGGGACATGCAATGCTGTTAAAACGGCGGCTTAGTGGAAGGATTCCCTTGTGGTTCCTGAAATCCCGAAAAAGGTACACTCGGTTGCCAAAGATCACACACACATCACAAAGTGTGTGGAACTGAAAAATTGTTAGTTGACTCAACACCTACTGTTGTTGCACTAAAGGTCCCTGGAGTTGGTTTACAAAAACAATGAATAAAATAAAACGTTAAAAAGACTCAACAGTCGAGTTATATAAACATGAAGCGCATTTTGATATTTGTATATATATTTTTTTCTAACTTATTTCTACCAAACATTTTTAAACTGAACAATGATGAAAAGTAAAGAAGGTCGACACAACCGAGTGGCAAATGCCCAAATTTTGCCACTTTGTACGAAATTTAGCAACTCGCTTTCAAATGAATTCTAAATCGTTGTTTGGTACCGTAAATAAAACATTTGGATGGAAGTGGGAAGAAGGAACAAGTCCCCGGGATTTTACCCAAAGTATCTCAAGACGTTAAAGGGCATCTTCTATGATGAGAACAGTTGGGGAACAATAGCGGCATGGGTTTTTGCTTTGCCACTAGGCTTGATTTTTTTAATGTGATCGTTTGTGAAAGCGGTCATTGTTTTGAACTTATCGGCTATCATGATGGAGAGGCCTACTTCATTATGCTCAGTCACTCAAGACTGTGTAATTAATGGCTGAATATATATATATATATATATATATATATATATATATATATATATATATATTTAAATCTGTATATATTTAAATCTAAATTAGAATACAAATAAAGATATATATATATTTAAATGTTTTAATTGTTTAAATACATATATATATTTAAATATTTATTTGTTTTATTAAAATATTTAAATACAGACATACAGAAAAATAAACAATAAATTAAATATACCATCCAAGACTATAAAAGACTATAAATATAGCATCCAACACTAAAATTACAACATACTCATTCATACTAATAAAATCAAGTTTAAATAATTATAATGCTCCATGAAGGCCTGCGTTAAGTAGGTCGGGCCAAAGCAAGATCTAGTCAAGTACACAAAGAATGCATGGGGACTCACTGACCCAAAAAGTTACCCAATATGGGCTCCAATTCTCAAATTCCACCATATTTCTACATTTCCAAAATAATAAATAATGCGTGGGCAGAAGTAAAGTCACGTAACAAGAAATTTGTCAAGTCCTGAGGACGGAATGCATGAAGTTGTATAACTTCTGTTTATACTGCAGCAAAGTTTTTTTCATAATATATACACATACTATTTAAAAAAAAAAAAAAAAAATATTACCCAGGACAAGAAAATCTGAAAATATAATAAGTGGTGCGTAAAAGTAGTGCGTCAAATATTGTAAAGAACACTGGACCAAATAGTTGGCCACTTGAGAGAGCTATAAGGCGCAGAGAGGGCTTAATACGGTTCTTCATTTGTATTCTTTCATGAAAGCATTTATATTTCAATTGTCTTTGCTTGATGCAATTTTTGGGTAAAGATAAGTTGTTTTGTTGCCTATAGTTGTCCTTTATAGCGTCGCAGAATAAGCGTCTTTCTAACAGGCCGTAACCAAGGACGTGAAGCCTTTAATGGAAATCAAACTTGTTTAGACCCTTTCTTTACTCTAGACTGGATCTCACAGCTGAAACACAGCCAGACTGCACATGTTTAGCCAATCAGAGCGAGGTCTGCAGTGTTAAAGGTCCCCTCTGCTGATCCCATTCGAAAACGAGGGTCGCCGACCAGACCAGGCTACCTGCTTCCTATGGAAGCATTACAGCTGTCTGTCAGAGGATAGACTGGCATGTATTGTCAAAATGACATGCCATTTTATCCTCACACTAGGGGCAGCACAGTTTGCACTTGTGCTTCTATCAATATCTTAAGCCTCACTTATTGTCTCAGCTGTAGTCCATGGACATGTTAAGGCCGTTTGGAGTCTCAGTAGAATCTGGGCTATTTATATCATTCATTTCTGGGGGCAAAGATCTTAAACTGGATTAATCGCCATGGAAAACAGTGAACGGTCACTTCTGTTTTGGTCTTTTTCGGAACTTTACCCCAGAATTGTCTTTTATAAATAACCCCCGAGAAAAAAAAAAAAAAATATGTAGGTCATAATTCTCAATCTATAGAATGGAATGCAGATGTTCTTAACAATCTAGTTTGTTTTATACATTTGCAAGTGTGTTTTCTGTCTGCATTCTTTGTTTTATTGAAATGGTTTATAGCTGAAATCTAATAATTAATAAATCAGCCATGGCAGACATTTGTTTATTGCGTATCCTAGAAAGAGCATCGGGTGTGTGTACATACTGTGGCTCCATGTCCGTTTTGATGAATCTATATATTATTTTCGCAACGAGCGACTCACATGGTCGGTTAATCAAATTATTGAACTTAATTAGCCTCAGATAACATTCACAATTACAGCCAAACCTGTTGTGACAAATCAGGAATTCATCTCTTGTTAAAGGGACGAACATTTCATATAATTGTTTGTTTAAAAAGTTGGGTTTTTATTTTTTCAAAGAAATGTAGGTTCTCTTGTCGACATGATATACTTTCATGTTAGACATTGCTAATTTACTAACAAATTAAAGGGAAGTCAATTACCAATTCTTGTTTTTTTTTGTGTAAAAAATAAATTATATTATATATTTATTATTTTTATATATATGTATATAAAATCAGATATAGATATATATGTGCATTATGCGTGTTCATTTGTGTGTGTGTGCATTGCACATGTATTTATATAATAAAAGTAAAATAAATGTAAATTTAAAATTTAAAATGAAATTTAACTATAAAATGTAAATATATTTTTTAATGCAATTACTTTGTATTAAAATATTGGTAAACATGCATTGAAAAAATTTGCATTGGATCACTGTAAATTGCCATTCCTGAAACTACCGTATTTATCGGCGTATAACACGCGCCGGCGTATAACACGCACCTAATTTTAAGAAGGAAATTTCAGGAAAAAAAACTTAAGAACTTAAATTAAGAACTTTGAAGCCCAATATGCCATTTTAATATGCCAGGATATTGCCCCCAATATGCCATTTAATATGCAGGATATTGCCCCTAATATGCCATTTTAATATGCCAGATATTGCCCCCAATATGCCATTTAATATGCAGGATATTGCCCTTAATATGCAGGATATTGCCCCCAATATGCCATTTAATATGCAGGATATTGCCCCCAATACGCCATTTTAATATGCCAGATATTGCCCCAATATGCCATTTAATATGCAGGATATTGCCCCCAATATGCCATTTAATATGCAGGATATTGCCCCCAATATGCCATTTAATATGCAGGATATTGCCCCCAATATGCAATTTTAATATGCCAAATATTGCCCCAATATGCCATTTAGTATGCAGGATATTGCCCCCAATATGCCATTTAATATGCAGGATATTGCCCCCAATATGCCATTTATTATGCCAGGATATTGCCCCCAATATGCCATTTAATATGCCATGATATTGCCCCCAATATGCCAGGATATTGCCCCTTAGTATGCTCGTTATGCCACCCTCCTCCCCCCCCCTTCCCCATAGCCCAGCACTTACCTCTTTGCTGCTCTGTTCCCCGGTGCTCTGAAGCTGCGTGGCTGTGAGGGAAGCGTTGTAAACTTCCCTTCAGCCGCGCGGTCAATAAAGTTTGTTTTAAAAAAAACAGACTTTATTGACCGCGCGGCTGGAGGGGAGCTCACAACGCTTCCCTCACAGCCACGCACCTTCAGAGCACCGGGGGACAGAGCAGGAACGAGGTAAGTTTTAGATTTTTTTTTTTTCCGGCGTATAACACGCACACACCATTTTCTCCCTATTTTCAGGGAGAAAAAGTGCGTGTTATACGCCGATAAATACGGTATATATATATATTTTGGGCTCCTGTACATTAAAAACGCATCTATAATGTAAAATGTCACAAACGGGCCTCTCCGTTTGTCATTTATCTCTTGTCTGTCTCTCGTCCTTTAACGCCCCTACAGAATACGTCAATATTAAATGAAATATTAACTTACCCACCAGCAACAAACCCCTTTTCTGACTATTTTTAATGCAATATGTCTAGCTCTATGACTATATAGTTTAAAAAAAAAAAAAAATTATCTTTGGCGGACTGCTAGGAAGTTGAACCTAAACATTGCTTATACTGAATGCAGAGAATAATACATGATGAGTAACTATTATATCATCAGAAGTGCAGGCAATTTCACGAATTAAGATGAAAAGGTGTTTTAAATGTATCTTATGTATCAAGCTACAGGTGATGTCATAAACATGAGACACAATATATAGCTCATTCTTCATCATACTGTGTTCTCTACATTGACGGTGTAAGCAATGTTGAAATTGCCCGTTAGGGAGCTTTCTTTCATGTCTTTAGAACCTTCTGCAAACTTTTACAATTAGGCCATGTATGCGGAATTCCATGTTTAATATTGTCTGAATACTTATGTATTAACCTTAGCATTGAGAGTTTGAGTATCACTTCTCCAAAGTGAAAAAAAATTGAGATAAGGGATACTCAGATTCCTGGCACCCTGGTTGTGGAGCTCCTTTTCTTCACCCTCCCGGGCACTGTACATTTGAAGCCAGCGCACCGACGGATCATCTAGGCAGCACCATGAACTACATTACCGAAATGCAATGTGAGCAAGTATAGGTAGTGTAGGACTGGTCCTGCCGAAATGATCGGTTAATCCGATATACTGCCAGGCCCAGTTATTTCAGATAAGGCATACTCAACTGTATTTACTTTTTTTTTCTGTTTTATATGAAGCATATTCTGGGAACTGCTGCCCAGGAACACCAATATTGTTGGATCAAAGCTGAATTAACTCACTTTAGATTGAGTGAGCTGCTATCATTGTTTACCAATTCCAAATCTTTCATTTCCAATGAAAAAAACAAACAAAGCGTCCGGCTCCCACATCGAGAGCTCGGCATTTATTACAGCGTTATTAGTTAGCGCTCGTTTCGACACATCGTTTGTTTACATTATCTGTCCCATTGTGTTTTTGGCTTACTCTCCACGCCAGGGAATGCGCATTCATTTATCCCAACACAGCGATCAACTTGAGTGTTAGTAGAGAGCGTTACGAACCCATCAGATTATCACTGTTGGGGGGAAAAAATAGGTAATAAAATGTGTTTTTTTTTTTTTTTTTTTTTTGCTGAACAAAAAAGCCTTAAGGAACTCTTAGTCCAGTGGCGAAGAAGGGGTTAACCCTCTTTGTCGTGGTCCTGGGCAGGAAGTAAGCACATTCTGTGCTCCAAAACCTTGCTGGCAGTCTCCCCTGCTGCTGCTCCTGCCTTGGATCTAAAGCCTGATCAGATTTCGGGTGGACGTGCAATTCAGATTGTGGACGTGCAATGCTAAGTGGCTCTTGGCTGATGCTGACGTTTTATCTTCTGCAGATTTTATTCTTTGGGCAGCAGCAAATGAAATAATTTACTGTCCTCCCCCCCCCCCCCCCCCCCCATGAGAGCTGCGCAATATTTCTTATGTTTCTGGGAAGCCATCTACATTTAAAGCTCTATGCAATTCAACGTTACTACCACTTGGTACCAAATACACACCTTCTATAATATGAATCTGTGTATTGCCGTGTAGCCATTATAGTTATTCGCTTTGGGCGTCCACAGTTACAGCGCTGACAGTTCAGTGCAGCTGATTTGGTGCTGAATTATCAGTGCCCCAAAATAATAACCCCCCTAGAAAAGTAACCCCCAACCCGAAAACTAACCCCTAATACTAACTGTCAAACTAACCCTAATGCTAGCCCTAGTAAACCCTAATGCTAACCCTAAAACTAACCCCTAACAACCTAATACTAACCCTAAACGTACCCTAAAACAGAGGTGGGGAACCTGAGGCCCTCCAGATGTTGCAGGACTACATTTCCCATACTCCTCCGCCAGCCTCTAACCTGAACGAGCATTATGGGAGATGTAATCGATCAGCAGCTGGAGGGCCACAGGTTAGCCATCCCTACCCTAAAACTAACCCCTAATGATACTAACCCTAATATAACATTGACATTAAATTGTACTGTGCTTTTATGTTGATTTTTCTTTTTGAAAGAGCAGCTCCTGGAATTTTTTTTCCTGATCTCTCAGAAATAATGTTCCCAAGAAACCATATTCTCTTGATAGAATTAGAAGATTATAGCAGGCTTTGGTGTACTGCTATTTCTGTTCTTAATAGCCGTATTTCTCAACTATTTCCAAAAAGCTGCTGGAATGCAACCTGGATGATTTATGGCTGCCATATTAACAGACACATTATCTTTTTAATTTAAATTAAATACAACTCTCTTTATTGAGCTCCCCTCCATAATTATGGCACACATGCAATAACCCAAACATGTGCACTGGTGCAACAGTCCAAAATAGAAGCCTTCGACTAGACCATAAACGGGAGCCTTTGCCAAGATTCCTTAGCTGTGCTAACCAAATAGTCATAGTACAGAGCAATACTGAAACTTTGGTAAGCTGTATTTAACTGACCTGATACTTCACAATAGACTTCACAATATACTTTATAGACCTGACACTTCACAATCGACTGTCCAAAATTTGGGAGAGATGGGCGGCCTTCATAGACTTAACTTAACAATAAATTAATAAACATTAAAAAAATTAATATAAACATTAAAAACATTTAAAAACATTAACAAAATTAATATAAACATTAATAAACATTACATTTTTTTAAAAACATTAAAAAAATTAATATAAACATAAATAAACATTAAAATAAATTATATAAACATTAATAAACATTTAAAAAATTAATATAAACATTAATAAACATTAAAAAATTAATATAAACATTAATAAACATTTAAAAACATAATAAATACATTATTACAACGACGACGATGAAGAAAGCAGTAACCCGGTGATGAAACAGTCCGTCGATGGAACTTCCGCGATGAAAGAGGCGGCGCTGGAAGAAGGTCAATGAAGAGGTGGGTATGAACCACCGCGATGAAGTATCTGCGCTGAAGTGGCAGCGCAGAAGAGTCCCATCCCCTTAACATTGGCCTCAAGCTGATAAAATAGGGTAGAACCCCTAAGATCCTGGGTAGAAGTCTGTCTGCACATGGAGGAACATTGTGAATGGAGGACCTCATTTGTGATTGTCCTACCAAACCTAGGACTTTAGGGGGAAGCAATATGCCATGCAAAGGAAGAGAACACCAATTGGGAGCCTAAAGTTTAATTAGGTCATTTTATAAATCCATGGTGTGTTCTCTTGGAATCTTACCCATGAGACATGGACAGTGGTGTAAAAAGAATTCTCTGGATCCTTCTTTGATTAACCAGGTTCTGGATGACCCCTTGGCACCATGCTGTATAATCCTCCCCTTCTTCTGTTACTACTCCGTTAATATTTTTGAGTTTGGCTGGTGTCCAGCAATTCTACAAGCCCTCGAAGGCAAAATAATTTTTTTTAACACATTTAATTTGACGCAGGTAACTGACACTCACAGTTCTTTTAAAGGGCCAGTGCGTTATTTATTTGAGATCTTGCCTGTGACACAAGATGTATTGCTCCTTTTTCGCCTGGACACTGGGCTCTAACTGCTGCCAGCAGCATATGAGACTGGTTTTCACATTAGACTTGCTTGGACGAGAAACAGAATCTACACATTAGTCATTTTAATTCATTTTGGTTGGCCCAGCACCGACTACTTTAATCCAAGAACAACACATGCCAGTTTAACACACAAAAGGGGAGAGGCAGGATGTAGTTTTAACCTAAACATGATATAAAGTTTAAACATCTGATGCCTGCAGTTAAAGATTTATGTTTTACAAGACAACGTTTTCACCAGACGTGAGGACATATCAAGTTTTGGCTTATTTTATTTTGGTGTAGTTAAAAAAAAAAAAAAAAAAAAAAAAAATCTACTCTGGCTGATCTTAAAGCATAGGGTCTGCTCAATTAAGAATTGAGGGAATTGAGACAGGCATTTCAAACTTTAGTCCAAAGTAGCTCCCATTCAGCTGCATTGGAGAACTCGTCCAACTTGGCTACATTGGCCTTAAGTTTGAAATTCCCATCTCAGCTCCCTGCAATTCTCTCTTGATTGAGTAGACCCTTATATTTGTTAATTTTTTTTTTTCTAAAGGCCTGATACCGTGTATTGTTCACGTTTTTGCATAAAGCATGCCTGGGGTGGCTACCTTTTCTACCAGCCTTTCTATTGCCTCTGTAGACTTAACATTTGGCTTCAAGCCAGTTCCTAAGCATGCCCTTTTTTCCCCCCACATCCTCAAATATGCCCAGCTTTTGCATATTTGAGCATACAAGAAAATGTGCATGCGAAAGTACGTAAAAAAAATGCAAAAACCCTAAATACCGATTTTAAAGGAAGCGCTAGTCCTGCATATCCATGACATCATGTACATGCGTGATATGTGCAGTATTAGGTTCATTGCTGCTTGGCTGCTACATAACCCTAACTCCTAAACCAAAATGTAGCCAAAATGTAGCCCCTAATGCTGAACTGGTCATGATGAAACGCCCACCCTGAAGTGGCTGCACTGAATCGTCCCATTCAGTCCACTCTGAACTGGCCACGATGAAACAGCTGCGCTGAACCGGCCACGATGAAACAGCTGCGCTGAACCGGCCACGATGAAACAGCTGCGCTGAACCGGCCACAATGAAACAGCTGCGCTGAACCGGCCACAATGAATCGTTCCATAACGCAATATTTACAAATGTACACTATATGTACAAGTATTGAGACCACTTAATTATTGAATTGAGGTGTTTCAATCAGACCCATTGCCACATGTGTATAACATCAAGAAGCTAGCCGGGCAGTCTGCGATTACAAACATTTGTGGGTCGTTCTGAAGATCTCAGTGAATTTGAGTGTGGTACTGTGAAAGGATGCTGCCACCTTTGCAATCAGTCAGTTTGTGAAATTTCATCCCTTCTAGATATTCCACGGTGAACTGTATGTGGTATTAATGGAAAGTGGAAGCATTTAGGGACAGCAGCTGCTCAGCCACGCAGCGGAAGACCATGCAAAGTCAAAGGACGAGGTCACAGAGTGCTGTGATGCATGGGGCGTGAAAGTTGCCAGTGCTCTGCTGATTCCATAGCTGAAGAGTTCCGAACCGGCATGAACTGTCACCGGACATGAAAGCTGCATGAAAGCTGCGCATTACGAAGTACAATGGCAAACGTCGGATCAAGTGGTGTTAAGCACTCCGCCACTGGACTCTGGTGTAGTGGAAATGTGTTTTGTGGAGTCTTCACTGTTTGGCAGTCTGATGTGCGAGTCTGGAATTGGCAGAAGCCAGGAAAACGTTACCTGCCTGACTGCATTGTGCCAACTGTAAAGTTTGTTGTAGGGATAATGGTATGGGGCTGTTTTTCAAGGTTTGGGTTTGGCCCTGTACTTCCAGTGAAGGAAAATCTTAATGCTTCAGCTTAATACATTTTGGAAAATGGAATGCTGTGGAAAAGTCAGAGGCATGTGTATTATCTCTGTTATAGTGCAGGCATGTGTATTATCTCTGTTATAGTGCAGGCATGTGTATTATCTCTGTTATAGTGCAGGCATGTGTATTATCTCTGTTATAGTACAGGCATGTGTATTATCTCTGTTATAGTGCAGGCATGTGTATTATCTCTGTTATAGTGCAGTCACAGGCATGTGTATTATCTCTGTTATAGTGCAGGCATGTGTATTATCTCTGTTATAGTGCAGGCATGTGTATTATCTCTGTTATAGTGCAGGCATGTGTATTATCTCTGTTATAGTGCAGGCATGTGTATTATCTCTGTTATAGTGCAGGCATGTGTATTATCTCTGTTATAGTGCAGGCATGTGTATTATCTCTGTTATAGTGCAGGCATGTGTATTATCTCTGTTATAGTGCAGGCATGTGTATTATCTCTGTTATAGTGCAGGCATGTGTATTATCTCTGTTATAGTGCAGGCATGTGTATTATCTCTGTTATAGTGCAGGCATGTGTATTATCTCTGTTATAGTGCAGGCATGTGTATTATCTCTGTTATAGTGCAGGCATGTGTATTATCTCTGTTATAGTGCAGGCATGTGTATTATCTCTGTTATAGTGCAGTCAGAGTCATATGTATTATCTCTGTTATAGTGCAGGCATGTGTATTATCTCTGTTATAGTGCAGTCAGAGTCATATGTATTATCTCTGTTATAGTGCAGGCATGTGTATTATCTCTGTTATAGTGCAGGCATGTGTATTATCTCTGTTATAGTGCAGGCATGTGTATTATCTCTGTTATAGTGCAGGCATGTGTATTATCTCTGTTATAGTGCAGGCATGTGTATTATCTCTGTTATAGTGCAGGCATGTGTATTATCTCTGTTATAGTGCAGGCATGTGTATTATCTCTGTTATAGTGCAGTCACAGGCATGTGTATTATCTCTGTTATAGTGCAGTCAGAGGCATTGTGTATTATCTCTGTTATAGTGCAGTCACAGTCATGTGTATTATCTCTGTTATAGTGCAGTCAGAGTCATGTGTATTATCTTTGTTATAGTGCAGTCACAGGCATGTGTATTATCTCTGTTATAGTGCAGTCAGAGGCATGTGTATTATCTCTGTTATAGTGCAGTCAGAGTCATGTGTATTATCTCTGTTATAGTGCAGTCACAGGCATGTGTATTATCTCTGTTATAGTGCAGTCAGAGGCATGTGTATTATCTCTGTTATAGTGCGGTCACAGGCATGTGTATTATCTCTATTATAGTGCAGTCACAGGCATGTGTATTATCTCTGTTATAGTGCAGTCACAGTCATGTGTATTATCTCTGTTATAGTGCAGTCAGAGGCATGTGTATTATCTCTGTTATAGTGCAGTCACAGGCATGTGTATTATCTCTATTATAGTGCAGTCACAGGCATGTGTATTATCTCTGTTATAGTGCAGTCACAGGCATGTGTATTATCTCTGTTATAGTGCAGTCAGAGGCATGTGTATTATCTCTGTTATAGTGCAGGCATGTGTATTATCTCTGTTATAGTGCAGGCATGTGTATTATCTCTGTTATAGTGCAGGCATGTGTATTATCTCTGTTATAGTGCAGTCACAGTCATGTGTATTATCTCTGTTATAGTGCAGTCAGACTCATGTGTATTATCTCTGTTATAGTGCAGTCAGAGGCATGTGTATTATCTTTGTTATAGTGCAGGCATGTGTATTATCTCTGTTATAGTGCAGGCATGTGTATTATCTCTGTTATAGTGCAGTCAGAGTCATGTGTATTATCTCTGTTATAGTGCAGGCATGTGTATTATCTCTGTTATAGTGCAGGCATGTGTATTATCTCTGTTATAGTGCAGGCATGTGTATTATCTCTGTTATAGTGCAGTCACAGGCATGTGTATTATCTCTGTTATAGTGCAGTCACAGGCATGTGTATTATCTCTGTTATAGTGCAGTCAGAGGCATGTGTATTATCTCTGTTATAGTGCAGGCATGTGTATTATCTCTGTTATAGTGCAGTCAGAGTCATATGTATTATCTCTGTTATAGTGCAGTCAGAGGCATGTGTATTATCTCTGTTATAGTGCAGTCACAGGCATGTGTATTATCTCTGTTATAGTGCAGTCACAGGCATGTGTATTATCTCTGTTATAGTGCAGGCATGTGTATTATCTCTGTTATAGTGCAGTCACAGGCATGTGTATTATCTCTGTTATAGTGCAGTCAGAGGCATGTGTATTATCTCTGTTATAGTGCAGTCAGAGGCATGTGTATTATCTCTGTTATAGTGCAGTCAGAGGCATGTGTATTATCTCTGTTATAGTGCAGTCAGAGGCATGTGTATTATCTCTGTTATAGTGCAGTCAGAGTCATATGTATTATCTCTGTTATAGTGCAGTCACAGGCATGTGTATTATCTCTGTTATAGTGCAGTCAGAGGCATTGTGTATTATCTCTGTTATAGTGCAGTCAGAGTCATGTGTATTATCTCTGTTATAGTGTAGTCAGAGGCATGTGTATTATCTCTGTTATAGTGCAGTCAGAGGCATGTGTATTATCTCTGTTATAGTGCAGGCATGTGTATTATCTCTGTTATAGTGCAGGCATGTGTATTATCTCTGTTATAGTGCAGTCAGAGTCATGTGTATTATCTCTGTTATAGTGCAGTCAGAGGCATGTGTATTATCTCTGTTATAGTGCAGTCAGAGTCATGTGTATTATCTCTGTTATAGTGCAGTCACAGGCATGTGTATTATCTCTGTTATAGTGCAGGCATGTGTATTATCTCTGTTATAGTGCAGTCACAGGCATGTGTATTATCTCTGTTATAGTGCAGTCAGAGGCATGTGTATTATCTCTGTTATAGTGCAGTCACAGGCATGTGTATAATCTCTGTTATAGTGCAGGCATGTGTATTATCTCTGTTATAGTGCAGGCATGTGTATTATCTCTGTTATAGTGCAGTCACAGGCATGTGTATTATCTCTGTTATAGTGCAGTCAGAGGCATGTGTATTATCTCTGTTATAGTGCAGTCACAGGCATGTGTATTATCTCTGTTATAGTGCAGTCATGTGTATTATCTCTGTTATAGTGCAGGCATGTGTATTATCTCTGTTATAGTGCAGTCACAGTCATGTGTATTATCTCTGTTATAGTGCAGTCACAGGCATGTGTATTATCTCTGTTATAGTGCAGTCAGAGGCATGTGTATTATCTCTGTTATAGTGCAGTCACAGGCATGTGTATTATCTCTGTTATAGTGCAGTCACAGGCATGTGTATTATCTCTGTTATAGTGCAGTCACAGGCATGTGTATTATCTCTGTTATAGTGCAGTCAGTCATGTGTATTATCTCTGTTATAGTGCAGTCAGAGGCATTGTGTATTATCTCTGTTATAGTGCAGGCATGTGTATTATCTCTGTTATAGTGCAGGCATGTGTATTATCTCTGTTATAGTGCAGTCAGAGGCATGTGTATTATCTCTGTTATAGTGCAGGCATGTGTATTATCTCTGTTATAGTGCAGTCAGAGGCATGTGTATTATCTCTGTTATAGTGCAGTCACAGGCATGTGTATTATCTCTGTTATAGTGCAGTCACAGGCATGTGTATTATCTCTGTTATAGTGCAGGCATGTGTATTATCTCTGTTATAGTGCAGGCATGTGTATTATCTCTGTTATAGTGCAGTCACAGGCATGTGTATTATCTCTGTTATAGTGCAGTCAGAGGCATGTGTATTATCTCTGTTATAGTGCAGTCAGAGGCATGTGTATTATCTCTGTTATAGTGCAGTCAGAGGCATGTGTATTATCTCTGTTATAGTGCAGTCAGAGGCATGTGTATTATCTCTGTTATAGTGCAGTCAGAGTCATATGTATTATCTCTGTTATAGTGCAGTCACAGGCATGTGTATTATCTCTGTTATAGTGCAGTCAGAGGCATTGTGTATTATCTCTGTTATAGTGCAGTCAGAGTCATGTGTATTATCTCTGTTATAGTGTAGTCAGAGGCATGTGTATTATCTCTGTTATAGTGCAGTCAGAGGCATGTGTATTATCTCTGTTATAGTGCAGGCATGTGTATTATCTCTGTTATAGTGCAGGCATGTGTATTATCTCTGTTATAGTGCAGTCAGAGTCATGTGTATTATCTCTGTTATAGTGCAGTCAGAGGCATGTGTATTATCTCTGTTATAGTGCAGTCAGAGTCATGTGTATTATCTCTGTTATAGTGCAGTCACAGGCATGTGTATTATCTCTGTTATAGTGCAGTCAGAGTCATATGTATTATCTCTGTTATAGTGCAGTCACAGTCATGTGTATTATCTCTGTTATAGTGCAGTCACAGGCATGTGTATTATCTCTGTTATAGTGCAGTCAGAGGCATGTGTATTATCTCTGTTATAGTGCAGTCAGAGTCATATGTATTATCTCTGTTATAGTGCAGTCAGAGGCATGTGTATTATTTCTGTTATAGTGCAGTCAGAGTCATATGTATTATCTCTGTTATAGTGCAGTCAGAGTCATATGTATTATCTCTGTTATAGTGCAGTCAGAGGCATGTGTATTATCTCTGTTATAGTGCAGTCAGAGGCATGTGTATTATCTCTGTTATAGTGCAGTCAGAGTCATATGTATTATCTCTGTTATAGTGCAGTCAGAGGCATGTGTATTATCTCTGTTATAGTGCAGTTAGAGGCATGTGTATTATCTCTGTTATAGTGCAGTCAGAGGCATGTGTATTATCTCTGTTATAGTGCAGTCAGAGGCATGTGTATTATCTCTGTTATAGTGCAGGCATGTGTATTATCTCTGTTATAGTGCAGTCAGAGTCATGTGTATTATCTCTGTTATAGTGCAGTCACAGGCATGTGTATTATCTCTGTTATAGTGCAGTCAGTGGCATGTGTATTATCTCTGTTATAGTGTAGTCACAGGCATGTGTATTATCTCTGTTATAGTGCAGTCACAGGCATGTGTATTATCTCTGTTATAGTGCAGTCACAGTCATGTGTATTATCTCTGTTATAGTGCAGTCACAGGCATGTGTATTATCTCTGTTATAGTGCAGTCACAGGCATGTGTATTATCTCTGTTAAAGTGCAGTCAGTGGCATGTGTATTATCTCTGTTATAGTGTAGTCACAGGCATGTGTATTATCTCTGTTATAGTGCAGTCACAGGCATGTGTATTATCTCTGTTATAGTGCAGTCACAGTCATGTGTATTATCTCTGTTATAGTGCAGTCAGAGGCATGTGTATTATCTCTGTTATAGTGCAGTCAGAGGCATGTGTATTATCTCTGTTATAGTGCAGTCACAGTCATGTGTATTATCTCTGTTATAGTGCAGTCACAGGCATGTGTATTATCTCTGTTATAGTGCAGTCAGAGGCATGTGTATTATCTCTGTTATAGTGCAGTCAGAGGCATGTGTATTATCTCTGTTATAGTGCAGTCAGAGGCATTGTGTATTATCTCTGTTATAGTGCAGTCAGAGGCATGTGTATTATCTCTGTTATAGTGCAGTCAGAGGCATTGTGTATTATCTCTGTTATAGTGCAGTCAGAGTCATGTGTGTTATCTCTGTTATAGTGCAGGCATGTGTATTATCTCTGTTATAGTGCAGGCATGTGTATTATCTCTGTCATAGTGCAGTCAGAGGCATGTGTATTATCTCTGTTATAGTGCAGTCAGAGGCATGTGTATTATCTCTGTTATAGTGCAGTCAGAGGCATGTGTATTATCTCTGTTATAGTGCAGTCAGAGGCATGTGTATTATCTCTGTTATAGTGCAGTCAGAGGCATGTGTATTATCTCTGTTATAGTGCAGTCAGAGGCATGTGTATTATCTCTGTTATAGTGCAGTCAGAGTCATATGTATTATCTCTGTTATAGTGCAGTCAGAGGCATGTGTATTATCTCTGTTATAGTGCAGTCAGAGGCATGTGTATTATCTCTGTTATAGTGCAGTCAGAGGCATGTGTATTATCTCTGTTATAGTGCAGTCAGAGGCATGTGTATTATCTCTGTTATAGTGCAGTCAGAGTCATATGTATTATCTCTGTTATAGTGCAGTCACAGGCATGTGTATTATCTCTGTTATAGTGCAGTCAGAGGCATTGTGTATTATCTCTGTTATAGTGCAGTCAGAGTCATGTGTATTATCTCTGTTATAGTGTAGTCAGAGGCATGTGTATTATCTCTGTTATAGTGCAGTCAGAGGCATGTGTATTATCTCTGTTATAGTGCAGGCATGTGTATTATCTCTGTTATAGTGCAGGCATGTGTATTATCTCTGTTATAGTGCAGTCAGAGTCATGTGTATTATCTCTGTTATAGTGCAGTCAGAGGCATGTGTATTATCTCTGTTATAGTGCAGTCAGAGTCATGTGTATTATCTCTGTTATAGTGCAGTCACAGGCATGTGTATTATCTCTGTTATAGTGCAGTCAGAGTCATATGTATTATCTCTGTTATAGTGCAGTCACAGTCATGTGTATTATCTCTGTTATAGTGCAGTCACAGGCATGTGTATTATCTCTGTTATAGTGCAGTCAGAGGCATGTGTATTATCTCTGTTATAGTGCAGTCAGAGTCATATGTATTATCTCTGTTATAGTGCAGTCAGAGGCATGTGTATTATTTCTGTTATAGTGCAGTCAGAGTCATATGTATTATCTCTGTTATAGTGCAGTCAGAGTCATATGTATTATCTCTGTTATAGTGCAGTCAGAGGCATGTGTATTATCTCTGTTATAGTGCAGTCAGAGGCATGTGTATTATCTCTGTTATAGTGCAGTCAGAGTCATATGTATTATCTCTGTTATAGTGCAGTCAGAGGCATGTGTATTATCTCTGTTATAGTGCAGTTAGAGGCATGTGTATTATCTCTGTTATAGTGCAGTCAGAGGCATGTGTATTATCTCTGTTATAGTGCAGTCAGAGGCATGTGTATTATCTCTGTTATAGTGCAGGCATGTGTATTATCTCTGTTATAGTGCAGTCAGAGTCATGTGTATTATCTCTGTTATAGTGCAGTCACAGGCATGTGTATTATCTCTGTTATAGTGCAGTCACAGGCATGTGTATTATCTCTGTTAAAGTGCAGTCAGTGGCATGTGTATTATCTCTGTTATAGTGTAGTCACAGGCATGTGTATTATCTCTGTTATAGTGCAGTCACAGGCATGTGTATTATCTCTGTTATAGTGCAGTCACAGTCATGTGTATTATCTCTGTTATAGTGCAGTCACAGGCATGTGTATTATCTCTGTTATAGTGCAGTCACAGGCATGTGTATTATCTCTGTTAAAGTGCAGTCAGTGGCATGTGTATTATCTCTGTTATAGTGTAGTCACAGGCATGTGTATTATCTCTGTTATAGTGCAGTCACAGGCATGTGTATTATCTCTGTTATAGTGCAGTCACAGTCATGTGTATTATCTCTGTTATAGTGCAGTCAGAGGCATGTGTATTATCTCTGTTATAGTGCAGTCAGAGGCATGTGTATTATCTCTGTTATAGTGCAGTCACAGTCATGTGTATTATCTCTGTTATAGTGCAGTCACAGGCATGTGTATTATCTCTGTTATAGTGCAGTCAGAGGCATGTGTATTATCTCTGTTATAGTGCAGTCAGAGGCATGTGTATTATCTCTGTTATAGTGCAGTCAGAGGCATTGTGTATTATCTCTGTTATAGTGCAGTCAGAGGCATGTGTATTATCTCTGTTATAGTGCAGTCAGAGGCATTGTGTATTATCTCTGTTATAGTGCAGTCAGAGTCATGTGTGTTATCTCTGTTATAGTGCAGGCATGTGTATTATCTCTGTTATAGTGCAGGCATGTGTATTATCTCTGTCATAGTGCAGTCAGAGGCATGTGTATTATCTCTGTTATAGTGCAGTCAGAGGCATGTGTATTATCTCTGTTATAGTGCAGTCAGAGGCATGTGTATTATCTCTGTTATAGTGCAGTCAGAGGCATGTGTATTATCTCTGTTATAGTGCAGTCAGAGGCATGTGTATTATCTCTGTTATAGTGCAGTCAGAGGCATGTGTATTATCTCTGTTATAGTGCAGTCAGAGTCATATGTATTATCTCTGTTATAGTGCAGGCATGTGTATTATCTCTGTTATAGTGCAGCCATGTGTTTTATCTCTGTTATAGTGCAGGCATGTGTATTATCTCTGTTATAGTGCAGTCACAGGCATGTGTATTATCTCTGTTATAGTGCAGTCAGAGGCATGTGTATTATCTCTGTTATAGTGCAGTCAGAGTCATATGTATTATCTCTGTTATAGTGCAGTCACAGTCATGTGTATTATCTCTGTTATAGTGCAGTCACAGTCATGTGTATTATCTCTGTTATAGTGCAGGCATGTGTATTATCTCTGTTATAGTGCAGTCAGAGTCATGTGTATTATCTCTGTTATAGTGCAGTCACAGGCATGTGTATTATCTCTGTTATAGTGCAGTCACATGCATGTGTATTATCTCTGTTATAGTGCAGTCACAGTCATGTGTATTATCTCTGTTATAGTGCAGGCATGTGTATTATCTCTGTTATAGTGCAGTCACAGGCATGTGTATTATCTCTGTTATAGTGCAGTCAGAGGCATTGTGTATTATCTCTGTTATAGTGCAGGCATGTGTATTATCTCTGTTATAGTGCAGTCAGAGTCATGTGTATTATCTCTGTTATAGTGCAGTCACAGGCATGTGTATTATCTCTGTTATAGTGCAGTCACAGGCATGTGTATTATCTCTGTTATAGTGCAGTCAGAGTCATATGTATTATCTCTGTTATAGTGCAGTCACAGTCATGTGTATTATCTCTGTTATAGTGCAGTCACAGGCATGTGTATTATCTCTGTTATAGTGCAGTCAGAGGCATGTGTATTATCTCTGTTATAGTGCAGTCAGAGTAATATGTATTATCTCTGTTATAGTGCAGTCAGAGGCATGTGTATTATCTCTGTTATAGTGCAGTCAGAGTCAT
Source organism: Pelodytes ibericus (assembly GCA_036172795.1). Lineage (NCBI taxonomy): Eukaryota > Metazoa > Chordata > Amphibia > Anura > Pelodytidae > Pelodytes > Pelodytes ibericus. The sequence continues at coordinate 188,676,623 of CM069862.1, forward strand.
ATGTATTATCTCTGTTATAGTGCAGTCAGAGTCATATGTATTATCTCTGTTATAGTGCAGTCAGAGGCATGTGTATTATCTCTGTTATAGTGCAGTCAGAGGCATGTGTATTATCTCTGTTATAGTGCAGTCAGAGTCATATGTATTATCTCTGTTATAGTGCAGTCAGAGGCATGTGTATTATCTCTGTTATAGTGCAGTCAGAGGCATGTGTATTATCTCTGTTATAGTGCAGTCAGAGGCATGTGTATTATCTCTGTTATAGTGCAGTCAGAGGCATTGTGTATTATCTCTGTTATAGTGCAGGCATGTGTATTATCTCTGTTATAGTGCAGGCATGTGTATTATCTCTGTTATAGTGCAGTCAGAGGCATGTGTATTATCTCTGTTATAGTGCAGGCATGTGTATTATCTCTGTTATAGTGCAGTCAGAGGCATGTGTATTATCTCTGTTATAGTGCAGTCACAGGCATGTGTATTATCTCTGTTATAGTGCAGTCAGAGGCATTGTGTATTATCTCTGTTATAGTGCAGGCATGTGTATTATCTCTGTTATAGTGCAGGCATGTGTATTATCTCTGTTATAGTGCAGTCAGAGGCATGTGTATTATCTCTGTTATAGTGCAGGCATGTGTATTATCTCTGTTATAGTGCAGTCAGAGGCATGTGTATTATCTCTGTTATAGTGCAGTCACAGGCATGTGTATTATCTCTGTTATAGTGCAGTCACAGGCATGTGTATTATCTCTGTTATAGTGCAGGCATGTGTATTATCTCTGTTATAGTGCAGGCATGTGTATTATCTCTGTTATAGTGCAGTCACAGGCATGTGTATTATCTCTGTTATAGTGCAGTCAGAGGCATGTGTATTATCTCTGTTATAGTGCAGTCAGAGGCATGTGTATTATCTCTGTTATAGTGCAGTCAGAGGCATGTGTATTATCTCTGTTATAGTGCAGTCAGAGGCATGTGTATTATCTCTGTTATAGTGCAGTCAGAGTCATATGTATTATCTCTGTTATAGTGCAGTCACAGGCATGTGTATTATCTCTGTTATAGTGCAGTCAGAGGCATTGTGTATTATCTCTGTTATAGTGCAGTCAGAGTCATGTGTATTATCTCTGTTATAGTGTAGTCAGAGGCATGTGTATTATCTCTGTTATAGTGCAGTCAGAGGCATGTGTATTATCTCTGTTATAGTGCAGGCATGTGTATTATCTCTGTTATAGTGCAGGCATGTGTATTATCTCTGTTATAGTGCAGTCAGAGTCATGTGTATTATCTCTGTTATAGTGCAGTCAGAGGCATGTGTATTATCTCTGTTATAGTGCAGTCAGAGTCATGTGTATTATCTCTGTTATAGTGCAGTCACAGGCATGTGTATTATCTCTGTTATAGTGCAGTCAGAGTCATATGTATTATCTCTGTTATAGTGCAGTCACAGTCATGTGTATTATCTCTGTTATAGTGCAGTCACAGGCATGTGTATTATCTCTGTTATAGTGCAGTCAGAGGCATGTGTATTATCTCTGTTATAGTGCAGTCAGAGTCATATGTATTATCTCTGTTATAGTGCAGTCAGAGGCATGTGTATTATTTCTGTTATAGTGCAGTCAGAGTCATATGTATTATCTCTGTTATAGTGCAGTCAGAGTCATATGTATTATCTCTGTTATAGTGCAGTCAGAGGCATGTGTATTATCTCTGTTATAGTGCAGTCAGAGGCATGTGTATTATCTCTGTTATAGTGCAGTCAGAGTCATATGTATTATCTCTGTTATAGTGCAGTCAGAGGCATGTGTATTATCTCTGTTATAGTGCAGTTAGAGGCATGTGTATTATCTCTGTTATAGTGCAGTCAGAGGCATGTGTATTATCTCTGTTATAGTGCAGTCAGAGGCATGTGTATTATCTCTGTTATAGTGCAGGCATGTGTATTATCTCTGTTATAGTGCAGTCAGAGTCATGTGTATTATCTCTGTTATAGTGCAGTCACAGGCATGTGTATTATCTCTGTTATAGTGCAGTCACAGGCATGTGTATTATCTCTGTTAAAGTGCAGTCAGTGGCATGTGTATTATCTCTGTTATAGTGTAGTCACAGGCATGTGTATTATCTCTGTTATAGTGCAGTCACAGGCATGTGTATTATCTCTGTTATAGTGCAGTCACAGTCATGTGTATTATCTCTGTTATAGTGCAGTCACAGGCATGTGTATTATCTCTGTTATAGTGCAGTCACAGGCATGTGTATTATCTCTGTTAAAGTGCAGTCAGTGGCATGTGTATTATCTCTGTTATAGTGTAGTCACAGGCATGTGTATTATCTCTGTTATAGTGCAGTCACAGGCATGTGTATTATCTCTGTTATAGTGCAGTCACAGTCATGTGTATTATCTCTGTTATAGTGCAGTCAGAGGCATGTGTATTATCTCTGTTATAGTGCAGTCAGAGGCATGTGTATTATCTCTGTTATAGTGCAGTCACAGTCATGTGTATTATCTCTGTTATAGTGCAGTCACAGGCATGTGTATTATCTCTGTTATAGTGCAGTCAGAGGCATGTGTATTATCTCTGTTATAGTGCAGTCAGAGGCATGTGTATTATCTCTGTTATAGTGCAGTCAGAGGCATTGTGTATTATCTCTGTTATAGTGCAGTCAGAGGCATGTGTATTATCTCTGTTATAGTGCAGTCAGAGGCATTGTGTATTATCTCTGTTATAGTGCAGTCAGAGTCATGTGTGTTATCTCTGTTATAGTGCAGGCATGTGTATTATCTCTGTTATAGTGCAGGCATGTGTATTATCTCTGTCATAGTGCAGTCAGAGGCATGTGTATTATCTCTGTTATAGTGCAGTCAGAGGCATGTGTATTATCTCTGTTATAGTGCAGTCAGAGGCATGTGTATTATCTCTGTTATAGTGCAGTCAGAGGCATGTGTATTATCTCTGTTATAGTGCAGTCAGAGGCATGTGTATTATCTCTGTTATAGTGCAGTCAGAGGCATGTGTATTATCTCTGTTATAGTGCAGTCAGAGTCATATGTATTATCTCTGTTATAGTGCAGGCATGTGTATTATCTCTGTTATAGTGCAGCCATGTGTTTTATCTCTGTTATAGTGCAGGCATGTGTATTATCTCTGTTATAGTGCAGTCACAGGCATGTGTATTATCTCTGTTATAGTGCAGTCAGAGGCATGTGTATTATCTCTGTTATAGTGCAGTCAGAGTCATATGTATTATCTCTGTTATAGTGCAGTCACAGTCATGTGTATTATCTCTGTTATAGTGCAGTCACAGTCATGTGTATTATCTCTGTTATAGTGCAGGCATGTGTATTATCTCTGTTATAGTGCAGTCAGAGTCATGTGTATTATCTCTGTTATAGTGCAGTCACAGGCATGTGTATTATCTCTGTTATAGTGCAGTCACATGCATGTGTATTATCTCTGTTATAGTGCAGTCACAGTCATGTGTATTATCTCTGTTATAGTGCAGGCATGTGTATTATCTCTGTTATAGTGCAGTCACAGGCATGTGTATTATCTCTGTTATAGTGCAGTCAGAGGCATTGTGTATTATCTCTGTTATAGTGCAGGCATGTGTATTATCTCTGTTATAGTGCAGTCAGAGTCATGTGTATTATCTCTGTTATAGTGCAGTCACAGGCATGTGTATTATCTCTGTTATAGTGCAGTCACAGGCATGTGTATTATCTCTGTTATAGTGCAGTCAGAGTCATATGTATTATCTCTGTTATAGTGCAGTCACAGTCATGTGTATTATCTCTGTTATAGTGCAGTCACAGGCATGTGTATTATCTCTGTTATAGTGCAGTCAGAGGCATGTGTATTATCTCTGTTATAGTGCAGTCAGAGTAATATGTATTATCTCTGTTATAGTGCAGTCAGAGGCATGTGTATTATCTCTGTTATAGTGCAGTCAGAGTCATATGTATTATCTCTGTTATAGTGCAGTCAGAGTCATATGTATTATCTCTGTTATAGTGCAGTCAGAGGCATGTGTATTATCTCTGTTATAGTGCAGTCAGAGGCATGTGTATTATCTCTGTTATAGTGCAGTCAGAGTCATATGTATTATCTCTGTTATAGTGCAGTCAGAGGCATGTGTATTATCTCTGTTATAGTGCAGTCAGAGGCATGTGTATTATCTCTGTTATAGTGCAGTCAGAGGCATGTGTATTATCTCTGTTATAGTGCAGTCAGAGGCATGTGTATTATCTCTGTTATAGTGCAGGCATGTGTATTATCTCTGTTATAGTGCAGTCAGAGTCATGTGTATTATATCTGTTATAGTGCAGTCACAGGCATGTGTATTATCTCTGTTATAGTGCAGTCAAAGGCATGTGTATTATCTCTGTTAAAGTGCAGTCAGTGGCATGTGTATTATCTCTGTTATAGTGTAGTCACAGGCATGTGTATTATCTCTGTTATAGTGCAGTCAGAGGCATGTGTATTATCTCTGTTATAGTGCAGTCACAGGCATGTGTATTATCTCTGTTATAGTGCAGTCACAGTCATGTGTATTATCTCTGTTATAGTGCAGTCAGAGGCATGTGTATTATCTCTGTTATAGTGCAGTCAGAGGCATGTGTATTATCTCTGTTATAGTGCAGTCACAGTCATGTGTATTATCTCTGTTATAGTGCAGTCACAGGCATGTGTATTATCTCTGTTATAGTGCAGTCAGAGGCATGTGTATTATCTCTGTTATAGTGCAGTCAGAGGCATGTGTATTATCTCTGTTATAGTGCAGTCAGAGGCATTGTGTATTATCTCTGTTATAGTGCAGTCAGAGTCATGTGTGTTATCTCTGTTATAGTGCAGGCATGTGTATTATCTCTGTTATAGTGCAGGCATGTGTATTATCTCTGTCATAGTGCAGTCAGAGGCATGTGTATTATCTCTGTTATAGTGCAGTCAGAGGCATGTGTATTATCTCTGTTATAGTGCAGTCAGAGGCATGTGTATTATCTCTGTTATAGTGCAGTCAGAGGCATGTGTATTATCTCTGTTATAGTGCAGTCAGAGGCATGTGTATTATCTCTGTTATAGTGCAGTCAGAGGCATGTGTATTATCTCTGTTATAGTGCAGTCAGAGTCATATGTATTATCTCTGTTATAGTGCAGGCATGTGTATTATCTCTGTTATAGTGCAGCCATGTGTTTTATCTCTGTTATAGTGCAGGCATGTGTATTATCTCTGTTATAGTGCAGTCACAGGCATGTGTATTATCTCTGTTATAGTGCAGTCAGAGGCATGTGTATTATCTCTGTTATAGTGCAGTCAGAGTCATATGTATTATCTCTGTTATAGTGCAGTCACAGTCATGTGTATTATCTCTGTTATAGTGCAGTCACAGTCATGTGTATTATCTCTGTTATAGTGCAGGCATGTGTATTATCTCTGTTATAGTGCAGTCAGAGTCATGTGTATTATCTCTGTTATAGTGCAGTCACAGGCATGTGTATTATCTCTGTTATAGTGCAGTCACAGGCATGTGTATTATCTCTGTTATAGTGCAGTCACAGTCATGTGTATTATCTCTGTTATAGTGCAGGCATGTGTATTATCTCTGTTATAGTGCAGTCACAGGCATGTGTATTATCTCTGTTATAGTGCAGTCAGAGGCATGTGTATTATCTCTGTTATAGTGCAGGCATGTGTATTATCTCTGTTATAGTGCAGTCACAGGCATGTGTATTATCTCTGGTATAGTGCAGTCACAGGCATGTGTATTATCTCTGTTATAGTGCAGTGAGAGTCATGTGTATTATCTCTGTTATAGTGCAGGCATGTGTATTATCTCTGTTATAGTGCAGTCACAGGCATGTGTATTATCTCTGTTATAGTGCAGTCACAGGCATGTGTATTATCTCTGTTATAGTGCAGTGAGAGTCATGTGTATTATCTCTGTTATAGTGCAGTCACAGGCATGTGTATTATCTCTGTTATAGTGCAGTCACAGGCATGTGTATTATCTCTGTTATAGTGCAGTCAGAGTCATATGTATTATCTCTGTTATAGTGCAGTCACAGTCATGTGTATTATCTCTGTTATAGTGCAGTCACAGGCATGTGTATTATCTCTGTTATAGTGCAGTCAGAGGCATGTGTATTATCTCTGTTATAGTGCAGTCAGAGTCATATGTATTATCTCTGTTATAGTGCAGTCAGAGTCATATGTATTATCTCTGTTATAGTGCAGTCACAGTCATGTGTATTATCTCTGTTATAGTGCAGTCACAGGCATGTGTATTATCTCTGTTATAGTGCAGTCAGAGTCATCTGTATTATCTCTGTTATAGTGCAGTCAGAGGCATGTGTATTATCTCTGTTATAGTGCAGTCACAGGCATGTGTATTATCTCTGTTATAGTGCAGTCAGAGGCATGTGTATTATCTTTGTTATAGTGCAGTCAGAGTCATATGTATTATCTCTGTTATAGTGCAGTCACAGGCATGTGTATTATCTCTGTTATAGTGCAGGCATGTGTATTATCTCTGTTATAGTGCAGTCAGAGTCATATGTATTATCTCTGTTATAGTGCAGTCAGAGTCATGTGTATTATCTCTGTTATAGTGCAGTCAGAGTCATATGTATTATCTCTGTTATAGTGCAGTCAGAGGCATGTGTATTATCTCTGTTATAGTGCAGTCAGAGGCATGTGTATTATCTCTGTTATAGTGCAGTCACAGGCATGTGTATTATCTCTGTTATAGTGCAGTCAGAGGCATGTGTATTATCTCTGTTATAGTGCAGGCATGTGTATTATCTCTGTTATAGTGCAGTCAGAGTCATGTGTATTATCTCTGTTATAGTGCAGTCACAGGCATGTGTATTATCTCTGTTATAGTGCAGTCAGAGTCATATGTATTATCTCTGTTATAGTGCAGTCAGAGGCATGTGTATTATCTCTGTTATAGTTCAGTCACAGTCATGTGTATTATCTCTGTTATAGTGCAGGCATGTGTATTATCTCTGTTATAGTGCAGTCAGAGTCATGTGTATTATCTCTGTTATAGTGCAGTCAGAGTCATGTGTATTATCTCTGTTATAGTGCAGTCACAGGCATGTGTATTATCTCTGTTATAGTGCAGTCACAGGCATGTGTATTATCTCTGTTATAGTGCAGTCACAGGCATGTGTATTATCTCTGTTATAGTGCAGGCATGTGTATTATCTCTGTTATAGTGCAGTCACAGGCATGTGTATTATCTCTGTTATAGTGCAGTCACAGGCATGTGTATTATCTCTGTTATAGTGCAGTCACAGGCATGTGTATTATCTCTGTTATAGTGCAGTCAGAGGCATGTGTATTATCTCTGTTATAGTGCATTCAGAGTCATGTGTATTATCTCTGTTATAGTGCAGTCAGAGGCATGTGTATTATCTCTGTTATAGTGCAGTCAGAGGCATGTGTATTATCTCTGTTATAGTGCAGTCAGAGGCATTGTGTATTATCTCTGTTATAGTGCAGTCAGAGTCATGTGTATTATCTCTGTTATAGTGCAGTCAGAGTCATGTGTATTATCTCTGTTATAGTGCAGGCATGTGTATTATCTCTGTTATAGTGCAGTCACAGGCATGTGTATTATCTCTGTTATAGTGCAGGCATGTGTATTATCTCTGTTATAGTGCAGGCATGTGTATTATCTCTGTTATAGTGCAGTCACAGGCATGTGTATTATCTCTGTTATAGTGCAGTCAGAGGCATGTGTATTATCTCTGTTATAGTGCAGTCACAGGCATGTGTATTATCTCTGTTATAGTGCAGTCACAGGCATGTGTATTATCTCTGTTATAGTGCAGTCACAGGCATGTGTATTATCTCTGTTATAGTGCAGTCAGAGGCATGTGTATTATCTCTGTTATAGTGCAGGCATGTGTATTATCTCTGTTATAGTGCAGTCACAGGCATGTGTATTATCTCTGGTATAGTGCAGTCACAGGCATGTGTATTATCTCTGTTATAGTGCAGTCAGAGGCATGTGTATTATCTCTGTTATAGTGCAGGCATGTGTATTATCTCTGTTATAGTGCAGTCACAGGCATGTGTATTATCTCTGTTATAGTGCAGTCACAGGCATGTGTATTATCTCTGTTATAGTGCAGTGAGAGTCATGTGTATTATCTCTGTTATAGTGCAGTCACAGGCATGTGTATTATCTCTGTTATAGTGCAGTCACAGGCATGTGTATTATCTCTGTTATAGTGCAGTCAGAGTCATATGTATTATCTCTGTTATAGTGCAGTCACAGTCATGTGTATTATCTCTGTTATAGTGCAGTCACAGGCATGTGTATTATCTCTGTTATAGTGCAGTCAGAGGCATGTGTATTATCTCTGTTATAGTGCAGTCAGAGTCATATGTATTATCTCTGTTATAGTGCAGTCAGAGTCATATGTATTATCTCTGTTATAGTGCAGTCACAGTCATGTGTATTATCTCTGTTATAGTGCAGTCACAGGCATGTGTATTATCTCTGTTATAGTGCAGTCAGAGTCATCTGTATTATCTCTGTTATAGTGCAGTCAGAGGCATGTGTATTATCTCTGTTATAGTGCAGTCACAGGCATGTGTATTATCTCTGTTATAGTGCAGTCAGAGGCATGTGTATTATCTTTGTTATAGTGCAGTCAGAGTCATATGTATTATCTCTGTTATAGTGCAGTCACAGGCATGTGTATTATCTCTGTTATAGTGCAGGCATGTGTATTATCTCTGTTATAGTGCAGTCAGAGTCATATGTATTATCTCTGTTATAGTGCAGTCAGAGTCATGTGTATTATCTCTGTTATAGTGCAGTCAGAGTCATATGTATTATCTCTGTTATAGTGCAGTCAGAGGCATGTGTATTATCTCTGTTATAGTGCAGTCAGAGGCATGTGTATTATCTCTGTTATAGTGCAGTCACAGGCATGTGTATTATCTCTGTTATAGTGCAGTCAGAGGCATGTGTATTATCTCTGTTATAGTGCAGGCATGTGTATTATCTCTGTTATAGTGCAGTCAGAGTCATGTGTATTATCTCTGTTATAGTGCAGTCACAGGCATGTGTATTATCTCTGTTATAGTGCAGTCAGAGTCATATGTATTATCTCTGTTATAGTGCAGTCAGAGGCATGTGTATTATCTCTGTTATAGTGCAGTCACAGTCATGTGTATTATCTCTGTTATAGTGCAGGCATGTGTATTATCTCTGTTATAGTGCAGTCAGAGTCATGTGTATTATCTCTGTTATAGTGCAGTCAGAGTCATGTGTATTATCTCTGTTATAGTGCAGTCACAGGCATGTGTATTATCTCTGTTATAGTGCAGTCAGAGGCATTGTGTATTATCTCTGTTATAGTGCAGTCACAGGCATGTGTATTATCTCTGTTATAGTGCAGTCACAGGCATGTGTATTATCTCTGTTATAGTGCAGTCAGAGGCATGTGTATTATCTCTGTTATAGTGCAGTCAGAGGCATGTGTATTATCTCTGTTATAGTGCAGTCACAGGCATGTGTATTATCTCTGTTATAGTGCAGTCAGAGGCATGTGTATTATCTCTGTTATAGTGCAGTCACAGGCATGTGTATTATCTCTGTTATAGTGCAGTCAGAGGCATGTGTATTATCTCTGTTATAGTGCAGGCATGTGTATTATCTCTGTTATAGTGCAGTCAGAGTCATGTGTATTATCTCTGTTATAGTGCAGTCACAGGCATGTGTATTATCTCTGTTATAGTGCAGTCAGAGTCATATGTATTATCTCTGTTATAGTGCAGTCAGAGGCATGTGTATTATCTCTGTTATAGTGCAGTCACAGTCATGTGTATTATCTCTGTTATAGTGCAGGCATGTGTATTATCTCTGTTATAGTGCAGTCAGAGTCATGTGTATTATCTCTGTTATAGTGCAGTCAGAGTCATGTGTATTATCTCTGTTATAGTGCAGTCACAGGCATGTGTATTATCTCTGTTATAGTGCAGTCACAGGCATGTGTATTATCTCTGTTATAGTGCAGTCACAGGCATGTGTATTATCTCTGTTATAGTGCAGGCATGTGTATTATCTCTGTTATAGTGCAGGCATGTGTATTATCTCTGTTATAGTGCAGTCACAGGCATGTGTATTATCTCTGTTATAGTGCAGTCACAGGCATGTGTATTATCTCTGTTATAGTGCAGTCAGAGGCATGTGTATTATCTCTGTTATAGTGCATTCAGAGTCATGTGTATTATCTCTGTTATAGTGCAGTCAGAGGCATGTGTATTATCTCTGTTATAGTGCAGTCAGAGGCATGTGTATTATCTCTGTTATAGTGCAGTCAGAGGCATTGTGTATTATCTCTGTTATAGTGCAGTCAGAGTCATGTGTATTATCTCTGTTATAGTGCAGTCAGAGTCATGTGTATTATCTCTGTTATAGTGCAGGCATGTGTATTATCTCTGTTATAGTGCAGTCACAGGCATGTGTATTATCTCTGTTATAGTGCAGGCATGTGTATTATCTCTGTTATAGTGCAGGCATGTGTATTATCTCTGTTATAGTGCAGTCACAGGCATGTGTATTATCTCTGTTATAGTGCAGTCAGAGGCATGTGTATTATCTCTGTTATAGTGCAGTCACAGGCATGTGTATTATCTCTGTTATAGTGCAGTCACAGGCATGTGTATTATCTCTGTTATAGTGCAGTCACAGGCATGTGTATTATCTCTGTTATAGTGCAGTCAGAGGCATGTGTATTATCTCTGTTATAGTGCAGGCATGTGTATTATCTCTGTTATAGTGCAGTCACAGGCATGTGTATTATCTCTGGTATAGTGCAGTCACAGGCATGTGTATTATCTCTGTTATAGTGCAGTCAGAGGCATGTGTATTATCTCTGTTATAGTGCAGGCATGTGTATTATCTCTGTTATAGTGCAGTCACAGGCATGTGTATTATCTCTGTTATAGTGCAGTCACAGGCATGTGTATTATCTCTGTTATAGTGCAGTGAGAGTCATGTGTATTATCTCTGTTATAGTGCAGTCACAGGCATGTGTATTATCTCTGTTATAGTGCAGTCACAGGCATGTGTATTATCTCTGTTATAGTGCAGTCAGAGTCATATGTATTATCTCTGTTATAGTGCAGTCACAGTCATGTGTATTATCTCTGTTATAGTGCAGTCACAGGCATGTGTATTATCTCTGTTATAGTGCAGTCAGAGGCATGTGTATTATCTCTGTTATAGTGCAGTCAGAGGCATGTGTATTATCTCTGTTATAGTGCAGTCACAGGCATGTGTATTATCTCTGTTATAGTGCAGTCACAGGCATGTGTATTATCTCTGTTATAGTGCAGTCACAGGCATGTGTATTATCTCTGTTATAGTGCAGTCAGAGGCATGTGTATTATCTCTGTTATAGTGCAGTCACAGGCATGTGTATTATCTCTGTTATAGTGCAGTCACAGGCATGTGTATTATCTCTGTTATAGTGCAGTGAGAGTCATGTGTATTATCTCTGTTATAGTGCAGTCACAGGCATGTGTATTATCTCTGTTATAGTGCAGTCACAGGCATGTGTATTATCTCTGTTATAGTGCAGTCAGAGTCATATGTATTATCTCTGTTATAGTGCAGTCACAGTCATGTGTATTATCTCTGTTATAGTGCAGTCACAGGCATGTGTATTATCTCTGTTATAGTGCAGTCAGAGGCATGTGTATTATCTCTGTTATAGTGCAGTCAGAGGCATGTGTATTATCTCTGTTATAGTGCAGTCACAGGCATGTGTATTATCTCTGTTATAGTGCAGTCACAGGCATGTGTATTATCTCTGTTATAGTGCAGTCACAGGCATGTGTATTATCTCTGTTATAGTGCAGTCAGAGTCATCTGTATTATCTCTGTTATAGTGCAGTCAGAGGCATGTGTATTATCTCTGTTATAGTGCAGTCACAGGCATGTGTATTATCTCTGTTATAGTGCAGTCAGAGGCATGTGTATTATCTTTGTTATAGTGCAGTCAGAGTCATATGTATTATCTCTGTTATAGTGCAGTCACAGGCATGTGTATTATCTCTGTTATAGTGCAGGCATGTGTATTATCTCTGTTATAGTGCAGTCAGAGTCATATGTATTATCTCTGTTATAGTGCAGTCAGAGTCATGTGTATTATCTCTGTTATAGTGCAGTCAGAGTCATATGTATTATCTCTGTTATAGTGCAGTCAGAGGCATGTGTATTATCTCTGTTATAGTGCAGTCAGAGGCATGTGTATTATCTCTGTTATAGTGCAGTCACAGGCATGTGTATTATCTCTGTTATAGTGCAGTCAGAGGCATGTGTATTATCTCTGTTATAGTGCAGGCATGTGTATTATCTCTGTTATAGTGCAGTCAGAGTCATGTGTATTATCTCTGTTATAGTGCAGTCACAGGCATGTGTATTATCTCTGTTATAGTGCAGTCAGAGTCATATGTATTATCTCTGTTATAGTGCAGTCAGAGGCATGTGTATTATCTCTGTTATAGTGCAGTCACAGTCATGTGTATTATCTCTGTTATAGTGCAGGCATGTGTATTATCTCTGTTATAGTGCAGTCAGAGTCATGTGTATTATCTCTGTTATAGTGCAGTCAGAGTCATGTGTATTATCTCTGTTATAGTGCAGTCACAGGCATGTGTATTATCTCTGTTATAGTGCAGTCAGAGGCATTGTGTATTATCTCTGTTATAGTGCAGTCACAGGCATGTGTATTATCTCTGTTATAGTGCAGTCACAGGCATGTGTATTATCTCTGTTATAGTGCAGTCAGAGGCATGTGTATTATCTCTGTTATAGTGCAGTCAGAGGCATGTGTATTATCTCTGTTATAGTGCAGTCACAGGCATGTGTATTATCTCTGTTATAGTGCAGTCAGAGGCATTGTGTATGTGTTATCTCTGTTATAGTGCATTCAGAGTCATGTGTATTATCTCTGTTATAGTGCAGTCAGAGTCATGTGTATTATCTCTGTTATAGTGCAGTCACAGGCATGTGTATTATCTCTGTTATAGTGCAGTCAGAGGCATTGTGTATTATCTCTGTTATAGTGCAGTCACAGGCATGTGTATTATCTCTGTTATAGTGCAGTCACAGGCATGTGTATTATCTCTGTTATAGTGCAGTCACAGGCATGTGTATTATCTCTGTTATAGTGCAGTCACAGGCATGTGTATTATCTCTGTTATAGTGCAGTCAGAGTCATGTGTGTTATCTCTGTTATAGTGCAGTCAGAGGCATGTGTATTATCTCTGTTACAGTGCAGTCAGAGGCATTGTGTATTATCTCTGTTATAGTGCAGTCACAGGCATGTGTATTATCTCTGTTATAGTGCAGTCACAGGCATGTGTATTATCTCTGTTATAGTGCAGTCAGAGGCATGTGTATTATCTCTGTTACAGTGCAGTCAGAGGCATTGTGTATTATCTCTGTTATAGTGCAGTCAGAGTCATGTGTATTATCTCTGTTATAGTGCAGTCAGAGGCATGTGTATTATCTCTGTTATAGTGCAGTCAGAGGCATGTGTATTATCTCTGTTATAGTGCAGTCAGAGGCATGTGTATTATCTCTGTTATAGTGCAGGCATGATTATTATCTCTTTTATAGTGCAGTCAGAGTCATGTGTATTATCTCTGTTATAGTGCATTCAGAGGCATGTGTATTATCTCTGTTATAGTGCAGTCAGAGGCATTGTGTATTATCTCTGTTATAGTGCAGGCATATGTATTATCTCTGTTATAGTTCAGTCACAGTCATGTGTATTATCTCTGTTATAGTGCAGTCACAGGCATGTGTATTATCTCTGTTATAGTGCAGTCACAGGCATGTGTATTATCTCTGTTATAGTGCAGTCACAGGCATGTGTATTATCTCTGTTATAGTGCAGTCACAGGCATGTGTATTATCTCTGTTATAGTGCAGTCAGAGGCATGTGTATTATCTCTGTTATAGTGCATTCAGAGTCATGTGTATTATCTCTGTTATAGTGCAGTCAGAGGCATGTGTATTATCTCTGTTATAGTGCAGTCAGAGGCATGTGTATTATCTCTGTTATAGTGCAGTCAGAGGCATTGTGTATTATCTCTGTTATAGTGCAGTCAGAGTCATGTGTATTATCTCTGTTATAGTGCAGTCAGAGTCATGTGTATTATCTCTGTTATAGTGCAGGCATGTGTATTATCTCTGTTACAGTGCAGGCATGTGTATTATCTCTGTTATAGTGCAGGCATGTGTATTATCTCTGTTATAGTGCAGTCACAGGCATGTGTATTATCTCTGTTATAGTGCAGTCACAGGCATGTGTATTATCTCTGTTATAGTGCAGGCATGTGTATTATCTCTGTTATAGTGCAGTCACAGGCATGTGTATTATCTCTGTTATAGTGCAGTCACAGGCATGTGTATTATCTCTGTTATAGTGCAGTCACAGGCATGTGTATTATCTCTGTTATAGTGCAGTCAGAGGCATGTGTATTATCTCTGTTATAGTGCATTCAGAGTCATGTGTATTATCTCTGTTATAGTGCAGTCAGAGGCATGTGTATTATCTCTGTTATAGTGCAGTCAGAGGCATGTGTATTATCTCTGTTATAGTGCAGTCAGAGGCATTGTGTATTATCTCTGTTATAGTGCAGTCAGAGTCATGTGTATTATCTCTGTTATAGTGCAGTCAGAGTCATGTGTATTATCTCTGTTATAGTGCAGGCATGTGTATTATCTCTGTTATAGTGCAGTCACAGGCATGTGTATTATCTCTGTTATAGTGCAGGCATGTGTATTATCTCTGTTATAGTGCAGGCATGTGTATTATCTCTGTTATAGTGCAGTCACAGGCATGTGTATTATCTCTGTTATAGTGCAGTCAGAGGCATGTGTATTATCTCTGTTATAGTGCAGTCAGAGGCATTGTTTATTATCTCTGTTATAGTGCAGTCACAGGCATGTGTATTATCTCTGTTATAGTGCAGTCAGAGGCATGTGTATTATCTCTGTTATAGTGCAGTCACAGGCATGTGTATTATCTCTGTCATAGTGCAGTCAGAGGCATGTGTATTATCTCTGTTATAGTGCAGTCAGAGGCATTGTGTATTATCTCTGTTATAGTGCAGTCACAGGCATGTGTATTATCTCTGTTATAGTGCAGTCAGAGGCATGTGTATTATCTCTGTTATAGTGCAGTCAGAGTCATATGTATTATCTCTGTTATAGTGCAGGCATGTGTATTATCTCTGTTATAGTGCAGTCAGAGGCATGTGTATTATCTCTGTTATAGTGCAGTCACAGGCATGTGTATTATCTCTGTTATAGTGCAGTCAGAGTCATGTGTATTATGTCTGTTATAGTGCAGTCAGAGTCATGTGTATTATCTCTGTTATAGTGCATTCAGAGTCATGTGTATTATCTCTGTTATAGTGCAGTCACAGGCATGTGTATTATCTCTGTTATAGTGCAGTCACAGGCATGTGTATTATCTCTGTTATAGTGCAGTCACAGGCATGTGTATTATCTCTGTTATAGTGCAGTCAGAGTCATGTGTATTATCTCTGTTATAGTGCAGTCACAGGCATGTGTATTATCTCTGTTATAGTGCAGTCACAGGCATGTGTATTATCTCTGTTATAGTGCAGTCAGAGTCATGTGTATTATCTCTGTTATAGTGCAGTCACAGGCATGTGTATTATCTCTGTTATAGTGCAGTCAGAGGCATGTGTATTATCTCTGTTATAGTGCAGTCAGAGTCATGTGTATTATCTCTGTTATAGTGCAGTCACAGGCATGTGTATTATCTCTGTTATAGTGTAGTCAGAGGCATGTGTATTATCTATGTTATAGTGTAGTCAGAGGCATGTGTATTATCTCTGTTATAGTGCAGTCACAGGCATGTGTATTATCTCTGTTATAGTGCAGTCAGTGGCATGTGTATTATCTCTGTTATAGTGCAGTCAGAGGCATGTGTATTATCTCTGTTATAGTGCAGTCACAGTCATGTGTATTATCTCTGTTATAGTGCAGTCACAGGCATGTGTATTATCTCTGTTATAGTGCAGTCAGAGTCATGTGTATTATCTCTGTTATAGTGCAGTCAGAGGCATGTGTGTTATCTCTGTTATAGTGCAGTCAGAGTCATGTGTATTATCTCTGTTATAGTGCAGTCACAGGCATGTGTATGTGTTATCTCTGTTATAGTGCAGTCAGAGGCATGTGTATTATCTCTGTTATAGTGCAGTCACAGGCATGTGTATTATCTCTGTTATAGTGCAGTCAGAGTCATGTGTATTATCTCTGTTATAGTGCAGTCAGAGTCATGTGTATTATCTCTGTTATAGTGCAGTCAGAGGCATGTGTATTATCTCTGTTATAGTGCAGTCACAGGCATGTGTATGTGTTATCTCTGTTATAGTGCAGTCAGAGGCATGTGTATTATCTCTGTTATAGTGCAGTCACAGGCATGTGTATTATCTCTGTTATAGTGCAGTCAGAGTCATGTGTATTATCTCTGTTATAGTGCAGTCAGAGGCATGTGTATTATCTCTGTTATAGTGCAGTCACAGGCATGTGTATTTTCTCTGTTATAGTGCAGTCACAGGCATGTGTATTATCTCTGTTATAGTGCAGTCACAGGCATGTGTATTATCTCTGTTATAGTGCAGTCACAGGCATGTGTATTATCTCTGTTATAGTGCAGTCAGAGGCATGTGTATTATCTCTGTTATAGTGCAGTCAGAGGCATGTGTATTATCTCTGTTATAGTGCAGTCAGAGGCATGTGTATTATCTCTGTTATAGTGCAGGCATGTGTATTATCTCTGTTATAGTGCAGTCAGAGTCATGTGTATTATCTCTGTTATAGTGCAGTCACAGGCATGTGTATTATCTCTGTTATAGTGCAGGCATGTGTATTATCTCTGTTATAGTGCAGTCAGAGGCATGTGTATTATCTCTGTTATAGTGCAGTCAAAGGCATGTGTATTATCTCTGTTATAGTGCAGTCAGAGGCATGTGTATTATCTCTGTTATAGTGCAGTCAGAGGCATGTGTATTATCTCTGTTATAGTGCAGGCATGTGTATTATCTCTGTTATAGTGCATTCAGAGTCATGTGTATTATCTCTGTTATAGTGCAGTCACAGGCATGTGTATTATCTCTTTTATAGTGCAGTCACAGGCATGTGTATTATCTCTGTTATAGTGCAGGCATGTGTATTATCTCTGTTATAGTGCAGGCATGTGTATTATCTCTGTTATAGTGCAGGCATGTGTATTATCTCTGTTATAGTGCAGTCACAGGCATGTGTATTATCTCTGTTATAGTGCAGGCATGTGTATTATCTCTGTTATAGTGCAGTCACAGGCATGTGTATTATCTCTGTTATAGTGCAGGCATGTGTATTATCTCTGTTATAGTGCAGTCACAGGCATGTGTATTATCTCTGTTATAGTGCAGTCACAGGCATGTGTATTATCTCTGTTATAGTGCAGGCATGTGTATTTGCTTTAATGATAATACACAAAACCCCAGTTCAAATCATAATTCTCGCCACTACGCCCCACATTTCCTGCTTCTTATAAATCCAAATAATCATTCTTGTTTCCCTTTGTTTTGTCTAGTACAATACACCCTATTGTGTTCCAGCAAATGATCTCCAAATTGAGTGGATTTCTTGGGCAATTTGATCTCCTATCTGATATCATGATGTATTTAACTATAATTTCTGTATATCCTTTCTTTTTGGCGTCTGTTCCAGTTTGTCCTGTCGGACCCTATTGCCTTTGTAGTATTCTCCTATCTCTGGTGCTCTGTATACATTTAGAGCTCCAATGAAGCGGAGCCCGAACTTGGATCAAGAATGGTTGCTGTGCATGTGTGATTTAAACTTGAGAATCACTGTGTACTTGCTGTTACAGCTCAGTCTATGTCACTACATTCAACATTCACGACTGGCTGACACACTGCTTGCATTGGCCAATATATCCCCATTGGTATTGCTGAAAGTTGGCAGTAATGCAAAATGAAAGAAATAATGTGTTATCTCCAACTAAAGGACTTATACACGCAGCTACGGCATTAATGGAATGCACTTCCCATAGGACTTTCCCAAGGAGCCAGGGAGCTTTGTGTAATCGAAAAGCTTCTAGGTACTAGTAGATGAGCATCTCCCCACAGCTAGAAAGTGTGTTTGACACGCCATACTGAAACTTTGACATAACAATAGCTCGGGTTATGTCACAGAAGAAAGTAAGCTAATTCAGTCAGGTCTCCCAGTAAAGTGCATACATTCATCTGTGCACGGCTCCCACTCACCAAGTGCAGACACACAGACTTTCCTTCTGTCACAGAGGTGCGCTATATCTTGCTCATTCTCTTTTACATTATCATGTCATAGACACAGAGTCTGTTAGACTTTCGAATAAACTGCAATATCTCTGGAACGATGCGTTCTAGAAACCCTGTTGGTGTTCTAATTAAGCAGAAGTGGCTGATTTGAAACTTTTTTTTTTATTTAGTTTTAGTTTTTTGTTTAATTCTTCCTCTATGTGTCTGTGTCATTAGCAGTTGTTCTTTTATGCTGTCTAATTTGCAACGTTAGTTTAAAAAAAAAAAAAAAAAACATCTAACCACCTCTTCCTTTTAATTTATTTTCTCTAATGGTATTTGCTGTTAATACACATACCTGTGTCTGTGTAGACTGCATCTTAAGATGGATTTGTCACCGAAGGGTCAGATTAGAACTCATTCAACCACTGTTGTGTCGGGAACAGCAGCCAGCCCCCAGGTCATCCCTTCCCCTCCAGATTTACAGGCCAGTCGCTTGAAATTCATTATAGCGTTTTTGCGAAACATTATTGCCTCAAGAGTCTACTCCTTTGAGACTCTGTACTTGTTCTGGCTCTTCTGTAGATCTTCACTGTCCTTCCCATAAAATAACAGATTTGAGTCCTTTCATATTCTACTGTTTCATGTTAATGGGCTGGTAATAAACCATCATAATAGCTACTTATAAAAGGCAACATTTCTCTTCTTAACGTGGTATAGTTTGCAGTAATTTACAGTTTCATCGGCAGCCGTGCTTTTAATAGTCACGGTGTGTCTTGCATAGTTCTACTGCAAAGCGGTACTGATGGGAACGGTTTATATTAATATACATTATTATACTGGATCAAATCCTTTCTCTGTTTGTCTTCATTTGTGGCCCAAGTCACATGTGCCTTTTCTTTGTTTTGTATTGTTGGAATAGAATTGTATTTATATATATATATATATATATATATATATTTTTTTTTTTTTTTTTGTTAATACATTTCTGTAAGTAAGATTTATCGATGCATATAAAAGGAGAAAATCAGATATGAAGACAAAACATCCATACATTTATATATGCATCACTGAAGACACTATGAAAGTGATCAACGTTTAAAGACAGCAGTAGAGGTGATGATAAAATAAATCGAGAGAAGTCAGACGTACACAGTTGTAATAGAGATACGAGTGCAAGAGAGAAAGACAAATTAATATTTGAAGGGGCATCCATATAACATTGACTAATTCCCACAGTCCGTTCTTGACTTTAGGATCCAAAACAGAGAAAATGAGAAGCCAGCCAAGGAAATATCCATAGCGCACTAAATAAGCAATCAACCATGTTAGCGGCCTGTAGAAGTCATTTTCGGAGCCTTGGCTCCGAGAATTTATCAAGCTCTGTGTGGGGTATGGCGGTTAGAGTAAATACCATCTCTGATGTGGCAGGCATACAGACGTTTTAATAGCAATTCCTTCTACCTTTATAACCTGTGCGTATTACCTCTGCATAACTCTGCCTCGCTGCTTGTCTTGAGCTCTCCGTCGTTCTCCTCATTCTACCGTTATACTTGCCAGATTCCGCCATGGAATAGAGCAACATGGAGGAAAGGGTTCTAGAGAGTAGATCTAGAAGGCTTTTGTTGGGAAGATCTGTATGGGTGAAGGATGCAGATCTTAAACAGTACACCATTATCAACTACCACCTATTTCCATTGTGACGGCTATGAAACGGTTTATGCCCCAACTTGCGCCTTAGAAAGACCATGCTGGAAGCCGGGGAACTGTACCTGCCTGCTTGGCATGCTCTTCCTTCCTGACAATACTTCTGCAATTCTCACCAGCCGCACAACTAAGAGAAACCCTGCATCGCATTACGTTTTAATTCTCCAAACGATATTGTATTATACTTGGCAGCTCTTTTTGCTAATTAGGGAAAAAAATAAAACCCAAATGTTCTTCAGCAGCCTAAAAACGAAACTGTTAAAATTAATACTTGCCTTGTTCAACACATTTTTGTGTTCACATGAATGGTGTGTTCATTACCCTGTTTTAGTCAAACATCTGCACTCCATATACGCTAAGGGTGATTACTGCGCCATTCAGATGTGAAAAAAAAAAAAATTATCTGTTAATCTTTCTTTAAAAACTCTGCAGCATATTTTCTTTCTTTTTTTTTTGTATTTAAGAAATGGGAACAAATAAAATGTTTATTTATATTTCCTTTCTAGTTTTGTTGCTAAAATTACTGTGCCCTTATACTAGTGTTTCTATACTATAGAAAAAAAAAATAAAAAAATATATATATATATATAAATTATACCAAATATCAGATTTTCTAGAATGTAAAAAAATGGAATACCTTGAGAAAGCCTATTTGGGCAAACCGTGTCGTTCGAGAGGTGGGCGTGTCAAAAATCGCCATGAGGCTTGGTCGATGACCGTACTGGGAGGCTGTAACTTTATTAATATTGTTTGGAAGAACTTAAATGGGGCTGTCCCTTTTAACCTAACAGACACAGCGCAAGCCGTATCTTAATCTACATGCGTGTTTTTAATTGTTTTAAAGTAAGCCTTAATTTGTGTGGACCAATAAATACTTCTGTATATACATACTGCTCTATATTGTGCTTCTCTCTCTCCATTCTACATCCTGTGACTATTAATGTCATCGCTCCACCTTGCATCTATATTGCAAACAGCTCTCTTCCTGCAGTGGATGGTAGGGATTGCGTTCCCCAACTAGAGCTGGTTTTATACGCTCTATTGGAGTGAATTTCATTGGCTGGGTATTACATGTATATTTATTTTACAGTGTCACACATTTGTTCTTTTATGGTTATCTTATCTTTTATTAGTATCTTTTTTTACATGCATTATTTGGTCTCATTGGACATCAATCCCTGTACAGTTATTAATAAGCATTATCCTTTCCTAAGTTGGAAGACAAAGCACTAGAGCCTTGGGGAAATTATAGTTACCCAACAGGGGGCTTGACCGATCTTTGCAGACTTTAAACAAGCCAATTCAGGAGCCAGTCCCATTGCTCCCTGGCTCCTTGGATTTGCCAGACACTGCCCCACCGCATATTTGAACTTGCAAAAAGTCATTGTATAGTGATGTTATTACTTACAGGGACAGGGCCTGGGGCTGTGCATTAGACTCTAATGAAGTGGCTGCTTAGTGGTCCACACAGGATCTAACCAACACAGGTGCCCCTATTTAATTTTTCCACTAGGGCCCCCAATACCTACTCTGACTGTGGATAGTGATGTTTATTTATATTTCCTTTTTTGTTTTGTTGCAAAAATTACTATGCCCTTGTACTAGTGTTTCTATACTATAGAACATTTAAAATAAATATATATATATATAAATGATACCAAATAGCAGATTTTTTAGAACGTAAAAAAAATGGAATACCTTGAGAAAGCCTATTGGGGCGAACCGTGTCGTTCGAGAGGTGGGCGTGTCAAAAATCGCCATGAGGCTTGGTCGATGACCGTACTGGCAGGCTGTAACTTTATTAATATTGTTTGGAAGAACTTAAATGGGGCTGTCCCGTTTTACATAACAGACACCATAGATAGATTAAAAACACATTTTTCCTATAATCTATGCATTTGCTTACAATTCTGCTAACACGATATATAACCAATTTTTCTATATATATTTTATTCTCTAAATTCACAATATAAAGGTTTTAAAGTGACTTGAGTCCTTTTAAGTAATTATAGTAACTCTAAACTTTTAACGACATCTGTCGCAAACATCAGAAGAAGACATAACGTGCTCTGCTAGGGGTTAGTAGTTATTGGCGTTTGTTCCAGTAATCCTGGTAAGAGCCTAGTAATAGCTGTACCTCTGTCTTTTTAGCAATTGAACTACACAGGTTGAGGTCAAATGCTTGACATCCATAGTGGCTGTCTTTCAAAGCAGAACTTACTTATCATTAAAGGAAATACAGGCCTGCCAATATCCGAATTTGAAGCCAGCCCTTACTGCGCCAAGGGCCTTGCAACGTTTTAATTAAGCTGAATTCGTTGTCAGTTTTGTGAGAATGTCAGAGATTTTTTTTTTCTTCTTCTTCCTTCTCTTTTCAATCCATAAACTGTTTGACTAAGCAAATCAGTTAATTCGGCGTTTGCAAAATAATGACGTTTAAACTTTTTTTTTTCGAAAATGTAACATTTGTTTTATCTTTACTCATCAGTTCTATTTTTTATTATTATTCGTTATATATTTTTTCTATTTTTTCCCCCCTCCCTAATGCCAATTTCTCGCCATGTCGCATTAAAGAAGACAACGGTTTGTGGCCAAAAATCTGCTCTCGGATCATTGTACGAGATTGTCATAATTGCAAATCGCTGCCGTGGATTTCCATAGACTAATTCCAAATATTTGCTAAGTACATTAAACTGTGTAATTATACGTTTTCTGTTTTTCTCTGTTTTAATAGGGAACATATGGCTTCTTCATCAATCTTGCAAACCACACTTAATTTCCGAGTGCTTTTATTTGAAGTAGTGTACAGTACACAATGGAACGAGTCCCTAGAGTTCCATGCCAGAAACGACTCGTTTTTTTCTTTTTACTCCGTGAATTTAGAACAATCCAGTTAACACAGCTAATGCAACACTACATTTTTCTGCATGTCTACTCCATAGAAATCCATGGGTGCCTTTATACACCTGTCTCAGCACTGACTGTTTTATCCATTCAAAATGCTACTCAGCATTCTAGAATTTGGACTCAGTAGGCATCCTTCTAACCCCCTCCCCCCCCCAACCCCCTACCTCCGCATTTTGCATGGCTATATATCTAGGTAGGGTGATGGAAATTTCCACTGTGCTAGTGCTGTGAATGAGATCTAGCAGGCGTTAAATAATTAAGCTTTTTATGTGGATAGTATTTGGGGGACTGAGAAGTTTTTACTTCTCAGATAGTAATTTACACTCTTGGTTTGTAGGAATACACGATTTGTAGGCCCGAGAGGGCTCTTTAGCCAGAACATTGAGGTGTCTATTCATTAGAAAGTGTATGCTGGTGAACTGGTAACTAGGTATTAATAGCGGTGTTGGAGAATTTTTTTCAGTTTTCCTATTAATTCCTGGCCTTTGCGTGACCTGCAGCAGGATCCCCTCTGTCAGATGAGACCACTTTGAGTGACCCGAGTCTGATAGGCTAAATGTAACCAACGGCGTACCCCAGTTACAGCTAACCAAATTGGAAAGTTCTGGCACGATTCCGTGATGTCGGGGAGTCTCGCATGGTAACGGCAGGGACCCTCTTGCTCCTCTACAAGATTGAGCTCCAGCCTCCTGCGTATAGGTAGATGCCTCTACCAGGCATCTAGAGCTCAATATAGCTGTGCATGTCGGTGTGTTGCACTGGTTACAGTAATGCCAGTAAAGCAATGGATTTGATTAACGTGATTGTCCCCTTTTTGGCCAGGATAGATAGATATCTAGGGTATCCGAGGCTCTATGACTTCTTGTAACAAAACTATGCTAGCTTTGGCCATGATGGAAAACAACGTGTTTTAATACAGCTGTCTGTTTTTTTTAACACTTAACAATTTTATGCTCATGTGTTTGTTTGTTTTTCCCCAAGAGATGAATTGCTAAAAATAAAAAAATATATATACCTCTTAAATGTAAATTTACATGCTCACCACAAATGCTACTTAAGGAAAAATACACACTACAGGTAAATTAGGAGACACTTTTACAAAAGCTGTAATCATCTAACTGCACATGAATAAAATCAATCCTATATAGTTACTGGAAATGGTCTGCTTGTCTAGCAGACTACAATTTCACTGGCTTAAAAGTTTCAGGTGAATTGGTTATTCTGTTGTGAAAAGATGACTTGCACATTGCACAGTTAGAGGGATGAGAGTGATAGTCAGTATATTCTGCTTGATTTTTCATATTCTGAGTAGTTATCACATGAAGTCACTTTATGTAAATAGGGGTCCCTGGACTGACCAGATATGTCTCTGCATTTTGAAAACAGAACTTGCACAGGACTATAGACTAATAATTGTAATAAAACAAGTTAAATGTGTATATTTGAAACTTTAAGCATGCAGCTATAACTCCTCCAAGATTCTAAGACTAACGTGAACCGACTTTCTGCTTGACCCCCTAAAACTGACTCTACTGACTGCTTTAATGCAATAACCAGGTATTTGGTTATATGGCTCCTGACTTTATAATGTGTAGATTTTCGATTCTTACGTTTTGGAAATTCTTTTTGGAAGGAATCTATTTAATTCATTTTACTAACGCCCTTCTACAGGATTTGAAACGGCCCGATCTTTGGCTCTTCATGGATCCCTCGTTATCCTGGCATGCCGAAACCTGCAGAAAGCCAATGAAGCCAAGCGCAAGATTTTAGAAGAATGGGTAGGTCGCAATCTTTTAAACGATTTTTCAAGAAATGTGTTTGTTTTGTAGTTGGAGTATATTTTCACTCTGAAAAAACCCTGCATCTTGCCTTTGGTGTATTGTGTCCCTGTCCTTAGTCAGGCTCCCAGTTCTCCTTCCTCCATTATAAGGACATGTCGGCTTTCACCAATGGGCTAATACATCAGTGGGGAGGAGTTAATATGCAAAACAGGTCAAGATGGCTGCCCCCAGTCCACTTACATTAAATGGGGGAATACGAGATTGGCTAATAAGCTTCTCTTGAACTTCTAAGAGTACTGTGAACTCGAGTGTTCATTAAGTTGGTAGCAACCTATCTACAAATGGTCGGGGTGAATTCCGTGGAGAGCTGCTGTACAAAGCAATATTTATTTTCAGGTCTGCGACCACAGAAGTTGCTGTTGAGTTGGGGTTTCGTACAAGGATTTGCCCCAAAAAAGACACTATAGTTTAGTGCTGTAAGCAATTCAGTGATAATAATAAATGATTTAGTGCTAGAGTGAAATGCGTGAGAAGGTCGTTAATCTTTGCACCGGTCATTTTTTCTACTGGTAAATGGGTGTGCATAGATAGTATCTAGCATAGTATGTGAAGATAGCTCCCAAATTTCTTAACAAGCAGTATGTAAAGTGTGACGTTAGCCCAATGCAGCAAAACATTTTCAAGTTATTTATTGGTGATGAGTGCTGATTTTAGTCATCCTTATATTATTCCATGTTCTTCATGGAATACCGATTTTTGCAAATCCATGATGCTTAGCCCACTTGTTATATTAAGGGTTAATAGCTCAAAAGGAGCACTCTTCAGGTATCACGCCCTGCTATGAACCATGTTGGAATTCAAGCAAAGCAACTTGTTTATCACCTGCTAGGACGTTTTAAAGGTATGCTGTCGTAACTGTTGGGGCGCTATCCACCAAGCATCCAGTGCCATTACAGTCTGCCTGCCCCCTTTCTCCTACATAATGTCACTAAACCTCAGGCAGCTCTGTGTCCAGAGTTTATCATTGCACCGAGGGGCCCTCTCGGCACCCCAGTCTATCCGCCAGTCCTTGTTATAACCGTGTGTTCCAGATTTCTCCCAGTGAAATAAAATGGTTGTCTGCACTTCGGAAAAGGCACACGCGTCCACAGATCTAATCTGGCAGCAGGTGGCTCTCCGATTCTTCCTCCAAAGCCCTGGATTGAAGCGAACGCCGATTTGTAGATCTAAGTTCGTTTCAACTTCTGCTTTACGTTTGCTGCTCTTGCCGTTTTGTAAAGGGTGTTCTCAGAAAACAATGACTGAATATGAACAGAAAAAGCCTTCAGTGTGTCTCTATCATGGATCGGCTGTTGTTTATTGAGAGGGGCCAATTAACTTTGATTATCGTGCTAATATTCCGGCACTCTGACAGTCCTTCAGATTTATGAGTCTGAGAATATAAACAAATGGAATGCAGGTGCTGGAGCAGAAAAGAAGAAGTTATTAGTGAACTTTGATTACTTGTTCTATATAGCCAGGAGAGAATTACTTGATTAATTACAACATGCTTGAAATTTGCATTACATTTTATTTCAAAAAAACAAACACAGAGCAGGGAACCTTCTCTCTCCCCCCCCCCCCCCCCCCTTCTTCCCCACATCATGATAGGATTGACCGAGCTGGTGATATCTATATTTGTAGGAAATGTTAAGCGATTTATCAATGTAATTTGTACAGACCCAGGAAAAATACAGTATGTGCCAAGTTTGGTCTATTTGAATATGCAATTTTTTTTGAATATATAGCGATTGCTTTTCTCTCAATAAGAGCTATGCGTTTTTTTTTATAATCCTGTTGGGTGCGGGATAATGGTATCCCTGGCTCAATTGTGTACTAGAGATCTCCGCCTTTTTAGCTATTTAGCGTGGCTGTGAAGTCTATCAGATGTTTCAGGATGCGCAATATTGAGATCGTTCAATCAATTCATTGATTCATTCTACTCAACAGGTTTTGTCTACTTTCACGGTGCCCTGAGCCCTCCTTGCTCTGTTTTTTTGCCCCTTCTGTATTTGGGACTGTACCACCACGTGGGGCCAACAATCTAAACACATTCGAACACCACCACTCTCCCTACTCCTATGCAATATTGTGACTATCCCTTAAAACATGTCTGTTGCTATGTTAGTGACCCCAGCAAATAAGAATTAGTGGACACATTCCCCAGGACACTGAATTGCAAAGGTATTCGTGGTTATAACAGTCTATGCAGTCAGCTTGGAAGAATTCTTGCTGCCAATCACAATGGACATAAATGGCACATTAGATATTGTCTGTTAAAAAACATGAACCCGTTCCTTCTAGTGACCTCACCCCAGCACCCAGTTCCACTCAACAAACAATTGCCTGGAGACACTGAACGTTTTATAAATACAATCATAACCAGTGCACATTATGAAAATAATTTCTGTTTAAGTTTACTCTAGGACCACTTTAACGTCTGACAATTACAAAATCTTTAGAAACACAATCCTGTGTGTGTTTAACAGCAAACCATTATCCTTAGAAACAAGTCTGCTTGTTCTGTAAAATAAACATTTATAAAATGACAAAGCTGTTCTACAGCCAGGTAGAAAAAAATAATAATAAAGTGTGTGTGTGTGTATATATATATATATATATATATATATAGATATATATATCTGTCTGTTCGCATTCCCACATGGAAGGTGGTAAATGAACAGAGCTCAGTTGCTACTAATAAGTAGATATTTCAGCCAATTTGGTCTAAACCTATTGATCCTAAAGTGGATTATTAAGTTATCCACCTGCCATAAAATATAGATTTCATTAATGCTACGGTAAATTCTTATTTTCCCCTTCACGATTATGAAAGAAAAAAAAATTCCTGATTGCCACATTTGACTTTTTTCCGTGAAAAGCTGTCGCGTCTGCAGTCAGCTTTTGGAAAGCAATCCTTCAGCGTAGATATTGAGGCAGAGGCTGTTTGTAATCATAAATGTAGCTCTACGGAAAGATTTATAAGGAAGACCGAGGCACGTTCAGCCTGGGTTTTTTTTTTTTTGTTTTATTCCAGAGAACATTTAATTGCTGGAGTTGATACCAACACGCTCCTGTTCAGCATCGGTTATGTGCTTAGTAAGAAAGAATACAGCTTCAGGATTAAAGGTAGTGGGTGCCCTGCTCTAGAAGTGATTAGAACAGAGAAGCTCTCTCACGTCAAGCATTCTAGAATGTGCGTCCTTTGTTATATATTTTATAACTATGTGGCTCATGCATGGCCGGGCTTAATATCAGATTTCAGCTTTGTTTGATATTTATTTTGCAAAAAAAAAAGCAAGTTCGAACTGTATAGCTATGATTTGTTTTAATCAGAAAGATATTGTCTAACATAAATCTCATCTTGAGTAGTGGAAAAGCCTCGAAGCAGCGAAGGGAAGGAAAAGGGGGAAAATTAAAAACATCAATACTTTGTAAAGTAGGAATGATTGTTCCAATGCACAGCTTAATTGACTTTAAGGCTTAATGAAAAACAGGGCACGGTTATTTGTACACATATTCGTTCCTATGAAAAAGGCAAATCTAATCTTTTTCTAAGTAGGAACTTAAAGGGCTGTGACATTCTTCAGGATTCATCGTGACTATTTTTGGTAAATAGTTAACATAAGGCGACGCAAGGTGTCGCCTTACACACCCTCTCCGAATTTTGGTATGCAAATCCGTGAGGTCTTGTTTCCCTATGTGTTTTGGACGTCTTGCTTTTCTGATGGATTTTTCGTTAAAGGACAAATTAAGTTCTGTTTCATTGAAAGATTACTTCAAATATAGACATTTTAAATAGAATTCTAAAAAAAAAACATGTCCGCCCCCTGATAGAGCTATGCAAGCAGAGAAGGCTCAAAAAGGTTCTTTATTTATATTCTTTCATTTCTATTTAAAATGCCTACACTCTTGGTGCAATCTTTCACTGACATTTTTTTTTGCTGACATCTGGTCAGTTTCATACGCATACCTGGCTGGGATTGTTGTAAATGGGGGTGTCCCGCATAAGCCCTTTAAAAAGCCCCATCGTAAAGATTCCAGTTTGTTATTTGGCAGTTGTAGAAACCCGAAGAGCAGAGACAGGCAAAGTGTCCGTGGTAAGGTCCGGGAAGGTCCACGGAACATAATGAAACTGTCCATCACGTGTGTCTTTTTCTAGAATGCAGAGTTCAAGTCGCAGTATTCTATCCACACACCATACAGTGTTTGCTGTTTCTGACCCACTATTACGCATGACTTGTTTGAAGCAGTGCTATGGTGCTCGAGGCAGGTCCTGGCAGTGTGCAGTGGAAACTGCACCACCGCTTCTGCTCAACCCCCCTTTCTTTGTTTGTCTAGTACCTAATTGTATGATGTGCTTGAGAATATTATGCAAAAGGGATAATATAACTGAACGCTCTCTCTGTGCTGTGAAATGTTATACTTGGCACTGTACAGTAGCATAAAATATTTCAAAAAAGGCATGTGTCTAACTTCATTTCCACAGGTCTTTACTGTCACAGTCCTCGAGGGCCTCTGCCCTGCTAAACATTACATGTCTGTTATTAAACAGACTATCAATTAGCCTTGCTGTACATGTCACTATGCGATTCTCTATGATTGGGCCTGAAAACTTGGCCCATCAATGGCTCTCGAGCACAGCCAGTGGACGTCAGACCACGTCAGCGGCCTTCAGCTCAATACAATTTAAATGTATTCCTCCAAACAAGGATTTATTTTTTTAATTTATCACCTTAATTATTTTTTTAAGCTGCATTAATAGTGGTGCCGCTTGGCGCATATCTTGCGTTGTATCTAAGAAGATTTAACAAAAAAAGGTAGCTGAAGGGAAATAGAATGGGCTTAAATGTTGTTCTGCCCACCTTGCATTGCACAAATGATTCCATTTGCTTAGTTTTAATTTCACTGTGGTGATACCATTTATTTGTGTTCATCAATATGTTTGCTAATTATTGTTTTGGGCTACATACTCTGTTTGTAAGACAAGGGCACGTTACATAGATCACATGGTTTCTAGAACACTACAGCATACTACTAATAGAGAACGACTCATATCTCTTCAAGCCCAAATGATATGGAAACATATTGAAACCTACAACTGCGTGTTATCACGTAACCTGCTTCTGTATGTTGCATGGTAATATTGGGCATAACCTAACAAGGTTGCAGGAGACAAGTCCAGCTAGATCCCAAAGTTTTAATGATACACCAACTTTCCGGATTATTGTAGTAGAGGAAGCAGACCGTGATATTCAGCCCGATGGAAGGACTCCAGTAGTAGGAGATATCTTACAAATTCTACCAAGCCTAGCTTCACTTGCCCTGTTCCCTTAAAGACTGTTCTTTAGCATTGAGTGCAGGCTCCAAGTATGATCATGTATCTAGTACCTTTAATCATCCCTATGAGGAGCATTAGGAGGGCCCCCTTTCCTTTCTAGTGCTGAAAGATAATCAAGGGCAAACGAGCACTTCCTAAATAGAATTGGTCAATGAACTTTAAGCGGAGAGTTCTCCTCTTCTTATTTTGTGGATGCAAATGCAGTTTCTTAAAGCTTGCCCCAAAGCGCATTGGGTTGGCATATATTTCTGCCAACACAAGCTTATCTGTGTCCCTCCCACCTTCATCTTTACGTCTTGCCATGGAGTGCTGAATCGCAAAAAGGCCACTTTTGTTGGCACCCTCGAAAAAATACATGGGCCTTGCTGAATAGACAACTATGATGGTTGGCTCTTTGCATTCCTTTACAGGGCAGGTGGCGGCCCATGTGGCAGTAATCGGGTTAATACGCACAGCCTCAGTCTTGGCCCAGATTCCTATGGCATCTCCAGTAACGTCCACACAGATGAGGTTGTTGAAAACCTTTTTCTGTTTCTCGGTGCGATATAAACATATGGCATGAATTTTCTGCTCTCGTTCTGGATGCCGAGTGAAGGCAAAGACAAATATTTATAATACATTCATGTTTTACAGTAATAACACTGTTCGGCTTGTTTATACAGTTTCAATGTTATAATTTTTATGGTCTGTTTGGAAACCACTGTAAACCTGGATCTCAATCATAAAGCAGATTTGTTATATTCTCTACATAAAGAGAGAGATAGTACGCACCCAGTTCTAGTCCCCACAGTCGGCAGTCACTTGGATTCAGCTCTTGTCTATATTGAAACATGCCCCAGAGCAATTCATTTAGATTTATTTTGATTATACAAATGAAGAACTTGGCATTTTAAATTAATTAAAGTTATTTTATTAAGACAATCAGTCCGCTCAGATTGGCAGGGTGGAACCATTTATTTTCTTGACTAGTGTGCAGTTCTGGAGATGTGTTTCATATTTTGTTTCACATATAATTAATTATTTCCTTAATAGTTTCTATCTATTATGGTTATTTGCTTCTTTTATTTATTTTTTTAACTTTTTTTATTGCAAGATCTTTGATGCTTTTGTTTTTGCATAATAGACTACGGGCTTTGTTTCTCAAAACTAGACTAAGAATTTAAAAAGAGACTGTTAAAACTGTAAAAACTGAATATTTGTATTAGTAATCGATTGTAGAAGGAATAATTACCACTGTGGACCATAGAGTACAATTATAAGGGAATAATTCCCACTGTGAGGTACAGACTTCGGGAGTGAAATATAATTACCACTGTGGTGTATACACCATAGATTGTGGGATACAAAATAATTTCCACTGTTTAGTACAGACCAGAGATTCTGGAGTGAAGTATAATTCCCAGTGTGGACTACAGACCACAGATTGTTGGGTAGAAGGCAAATTCCCGCAGTGCAATACAGACCACCAATTGTGGGGTAAAAGATCACTTTCCACTGTGCGTTAAAGAGCACAAGCAAAGGATATGCACATTGTGTGGTACAGTGTGAGACACAGAGGATAATGCTTACTGTGTACTATAGACTGCAAATTAGGGGCAGACGATTGCTCTCATCTTGTAGAACAAAGCACAAGAGTGAGGTGCAAAGGATCATTTATATGGCACAGTACAAATCAAAATACCCCGTGTGTCTAATCGCGGTTTGGCCGGGCAAAGAGACCTTAGTTTTCACTTGCAACTTGCAGGGGCCTAGTTAGGGGACAAGTTAAGGATCCCCCCTTACTATTGGTGGCATGTGAAAACCGAAGTTTCTAGTCAAGGTCCCTTCTGTTGGTGGCATCTGAAAAGGGAGGTCACTGCACTAGCAGTGCTTCCTACGAAAGCATCATGGCTGCCGGTCAGAAGAAGAAAAAAAGGCATGTACTTTAAAAAGTACATGCCCGTTTATCCTTGTACTAAGGAAGTTCATTTTTTTTAACCTGCGTTTCTATATTAGTTAAATATTTAATAACGCTCTTTAACAATTTTAAAATTCGGACAAAAAGTCAACTCTGTTCTTCATGCAGGAGGAAGTCACCAGGCGTGACCCTCCCCAGTCCATAGCCAAGTCGTGAGATGGAATGTTCATCCCGTCTCAGCTCACAACTTTTAGTGACTAGTTCCCTCTTTATTCTCATCTTAATTCCATGCACACCTTGCTAATTGCCAACAGAAGATATAAATAGCAAAACCTCCAGCCACTTTAATTCAGTATATTTAATTTTTTTTATTTATTTTTTTCTTCCGCAGCAGGCTCACGGTGTGCTTTATTTCACTAATAACTTGTCTGGTGGAGAAAAGTGGTATCGGATGGTTACAAATGCCCCAGCTCCTTACAATTATCTTGTGTGTAAAGCAGTCCATATAATAAATTCTAGTAATGAAGAAGGTGAGCTGGGTTTATGGTAAACAACACTGCTAAGTGTTTACCGTACGTTTTAATATTTTACACGACTCCCTTTGTAATTCTGCTTATCTGTTCATTTTAATTCCCTAATGGAAGAATAAAATAACCCCCTAAAGAGAATAATTACTGTTTGACTCCTTAACTAAGGCTCTCCTCTTTACAAAGCGAAAAACCCATTTTTTTTTTTTGTTGAAAAAAAAAAAGAGAAGGCATTTTTGAATAAAAATGCAAATAAGCTTCATTGTAACTACATTAATTACCCACCTAGCCCCCTTATTACCATGTTTGTATTATTTGCGAAAGTCTATTTACAGTCATGCAGAAATTAAGATTACCGGTCCTACGAAAAGCCTGTGGTCGGTCGGGTAGTGCTTGGGAACCAATTAGGGCGAACCTTGTGTCTACGGAGACTCCAGGGGAAACGCACAAGCCTTGCAATGTCAAATAATAACATTAAGGAAGGCTATACAGACACTCTCTCCTGTAATTACGCCACTGGCCCTATTTTGCTACTGAACTGATTTTCATTGTTTTTCATTACAAAATCAGTAGGCACAAAAGATCCAGCTAATGATTTAATACGTCCTAGTGTACATTAGGTTGGAAGTGGAAAACAAGTCTAGTAGCTCTTTTAATAGGATGATGTTTGATGGAGGTTTATAATATCGCTCATTAAAATGCTCTGGTTTGTTTTACATGCTGATCAGCTTTGTTTTTTGTTTTTTTAATCCTGTAGCATCACTGTAGCCCCGCTAATACACCTGTAAGGCCTTTACGCTAGAAGTTGAGAGTTGCCCATAATGTAATTATTACATATATTTTTTTTATGCTCATAAAATTAGACCATCATAGTTTTCCAGTGATCTTTACAGTTAATCACTACTATAGCTTCATGCCACACTGTAAGGGTTTCAGAAATTATCCTATGCTATCAGGCATATAACACCTGTTCAAAAGTTGTATGTCACTTGTACTTGTTTTTTTAAATAAAAGCAAATTGTGTTCATTAAAATAACATCAAATGGATAATAAATACAGTGTTGCTAATGTTTTAAAAGACTAACGTAGCTGGAAACGACTAATTATTTTATGGAATATAGACTTACAGACGGGCCCATTATCAGAAACCATCACTACTGTGTTCCAGTGGCACGTTGTGTTAACTAATCCAAGTTTATTATTTGAAAAAGCTAATTGATCATTTGAAAGCCCATCTGCAATTATATTATCAGAGCTGAAAACGGTTTTGTTGATTACAGAACCAATACAACTGGCCTTCTTTAGGCATCTTGAGTATCTGGAGCATTAGCATTTATGGGTTCGATTACAGGCTCAGAATGGCCTGAAACACAGAACTCTGAAACGCGTTAGTCCTTTCTTGTTCTGAGAAATGAAGACTATTGTAACGCACGGGGTTTGGGATGGTAAGGGACCCTGAGCGCCCTAGATCAGGAGCAACGGTGCAGGGTGGAGACACAGGACCTGGTGCTGGGTAACTGCAATTGCTTGGAGGTTTGGGACCCCAAGTTTTTGCAGCCACAACCAGGACCTGTGGAGCAGCTGCTGGATCCAGGTACCAGGGCTAGACAGAAAATGAGCTAAGGGATAGCCAAGCAGAGCTTAAACAGAAAAGGACTGAGGGATAGCAGAACCGAAATACAGAGTGCAGGGCTACAGGACAGAAACAAGACATGAGCAAGATAAAACAGAAACCAACTAAGAATAAACAAGGCAAGGCAAGGCTCAGGGTTGCAGAAAACAACATAGGAATACTGCAGGGAACAGGACAAAGGAACACAAGAGACAAATACATGGAATAAACATAAATACAGGAACTAGCCTAATACTAAAGATGTCAAAGGTGGGAGTTTGGTTCACCCAATTAGATGTTAGCTTGCCAACCATGTCAATGTACCCCACATAGGCAAGTCCCTAACTAAAACATAATATTAGCAAAGCATAAATAGAATCTAAGACATATAAATGGCATAGAACTTAAACACAGAGAAAATACCTGTAGACTGCTGCAAAGGACTGAAAAGCAACAGGTATGGTTTAAATAGAAAACTGACAAAGCAGAGGGATAGAGAGAAGACCTGGAATGAAACATAAGGACAGGCAAAGGAAAATCAGAAATGGAACAGAGCAGTGAACAGCGGAAACATAGAAACTGGGAACAAGAGCAAGGTAAAACTAAGACAGGGAACATGGCTAGAAACAGACAGAACAGACTAGAGACTGACAAAGGATTACATTTAAAGGGACAGGACAGGGCATCCCACTGAAGGGACTCAAGGCATCCCACTGAAGGGGCCCATGACAGGGCATCCCACTGAAGGGACTCATGACAGGGCATCCCACTGAAGGGACTCATGACAGGATATGGGCAGAAGCCACTCTGTGGCCAACTGAGCAGGTGCCAGACAATAGCAAGGCTCAGGCAGGTACCGGGTCATGGCTAGGCTTTGGCAGGTACCGGACTAGCTAGACTTAGGTAGGTGCCAGTCGGGGTTAGACTTGGCAGGTACCGGACTATTGCTAGGATTGGGTAGGTGCTGCTCTATAGCCAAACTTAGGCAGGTGCCTGTCTTATGGCTAGGCAAAGGCAGGTGCCGCTATGGGTCCAGACTAGGCAAGAGCCACTAAGGACAAGGACTAGGGAAATGCCACTACTGTGGCCAGGAACTAGGAAATGCCCCAACTGTGGCCAGGAACTTAGGAAATATGCCACCAAGTGGCCAGGACTGAAAATATGCCACCATGTGGCTGGGACTGAGATAATCAGAACACAAGAATAACAGAACAGTAAACAGTAAATTATTATTTAAATTAAAAATCATTATTTCTAACCCTGTCTGTATTTCCTATTCATTTAATGTGTTTCACACTTTTGAATGGTAGCCCATATTAAAATCGCTACTTGGCTCCAAGTGGTTCATGTGACTTGATGTAGCAGTATATGTTATGATATACTGCTCTTATCTTCCAATGTATGAAGTAAAATACCCATTATTTTTTATATTAAACACACACCCATAGAGTTCTCCCTCTGTACCAGAGCAGCGCCAACTATCTCACTTCTGTAACACATATAGCTATCTCCCTCACTCTCATTATCCAAAAAGTCCCACCTTTCCTATGAAGCTGACAACTTGCCCAAGTAGACCCCCACCTATTTAACCTTTGGTCAGACCCAGCTAGCTGTTTCAGTCCATGTATGCATTATCCACCACCTCTATCTTTTTTTGTCTTCTCCCGCACTTTATTTCTCTTTCTTCATGATTGTAAGCTTGTGATCAGTTCTCCTTTTACTTCATGTGTCAATCTATCTCTGTTTATCAATGTTTTTCCTGTAATTCTGCTATACACGCTTTACCAAGAGCGGTGTAAATTGTAATTACTATATAAATACATGTCATTGTAATGCTAATGTAGTGTGATTTTGCTGGCAGGTTTCTTACAATTGGTGCTCACTTTATCAAGATTAGGCAACTCCCTCTTCCGATGTTCTGTTATTAATTTACTACATCTGCTTGAATTTAATAAGCTTACTATCTGGGCTGAAGAAGAATTGCCATCTCAACCTGGTTTATTCTGTCTAACATGTTTATTGCCTCTGATGTGACTTGTGGCAAAATAAACTTAGATCAAAAGAGCCAAGTTTGGAAAAAGTGATCAAGTCTCCACACTTTGTCTGTTAAGTGAAGGAACCCGAGTCACTTGTCCGTAACCTATTTTGACATTTTGGCATTTGCAATAGTTGGTCGTACAGGAGATGGAGGGATGTAAACTTTGTGCAATTTAACCATGTAAGTGACAAAAAATATTAAAAACTAAGTAAGTGAGCAAACAGGGACAGATTAAGACGTTTCTCTCAAATTATTCCTCCCATCAGTTAGACGTGATGAGCTGCTGTACGGTCCCAAATTAGATAGTTTTGAGCAGACTAGATGGGCCAAACGGTTCTTATCTTCTAACACATGCTATGTTTTGGTGTCACTAGTGGGATTGGTAATGGTAAATTCAGGAAGGATTCCTGTCACTAAAAATATTTTGGGTACAAATGCAACACTTCTATTTATGTGTTATATTGTAAAGATGTGTGATTTTCACTATCCACCCTAATGGCACTTATAGCATGGTTTCGTTTTTTTTTTTTTTATCCATCTTCTCCTACCTGGGAAAGATAGTGGTGGGGTAGGTAGTGAATTTTAACAAATTATTTTATTTATTTCAGTGTTTGGAGTCAGGGGCATTTGATCGACTCCTGACCCCAGGGGCTATTATATTTTATTATTACATTTTTTGATGGTCCCACAAGGCCATGTTTATTGAATACAATCAGAGCATTTGGGTAGCACCTGGTTCCATGGGGCTAATCATTTATTTTATCTTCCAGACCAGTTTGTCGCCGGCCTCTTGGTGCTGTTCTATTTCTAACTCTCTCTCCAGTTTTCGGATTACTTAATTCTTTTTTTTTTTTGAAACATGCATCATTATTGGGCTTGTTTTGACGTACAGTTTTCTCACTTATTCGAAAATGCAGCCAAGTGACTTGTCAACCTCTTCATTTAAGTGGACAGTCAAATGGCACTGTGTTGTAATTGTTTATATTAGTCTTCTGTGCTGGTTTTTTAAATATTTTTTTTATTACATTTTTTTTTTTTAATAAAGCGTTGGCCTCTTCTAAATCATTGAATATGCGTAGGGGAAGGCCTGCAGTAAAAACACATGACATAACTGGAAATTAATGTTCTAGAAGTGGATTGTGCAGCCAAATAAGCATGCATGACAGGAACACAAATGTAACATAATGAATATTGTAGAGGCAACATATAACACTGTTTATACAGGAGGGAGCAAGAGTGTAGCGTCTAGCGCGACTTGTAATGAAGAGTCAAGTGATTATTAGCGGTACGGTGAGGTAACACGAGAATTAAGAAACGTACATCATGTTTTATATGGAAACACATTCAATTTTAATAAGTGGCGCGCTTGAAAGATTACTGAACCACAGGAAGCTACTATTATTTCAAACTACTGGTCCCCTTTTGTGAAGACAGGTTGATTTCAGTTAGTCTGATCTTCATATTCTCCAAGTTACTTTTTTTTTTCTTCTTTTTTTTGTCTTCCAAAATTAATTTATTTCATTCTTTCTGACATATAAAGGGGACATTACAAGACAAATATATATAAATACAGTAACTGATTTACAAAACACATTACAGGACAGGGTATATTGTGTAATTCTTCAACCAACTATGATCATGAACCGGGGGGATGAAGGGTGTGGGGAGGGAGAAAGAGTCACCTATTTCAGAGTTATATTGACAACAATAACATCACAACCAGTCCCTCCATGACATTGATTCCAATATGAGGCGTTCCAGAGGCGAAAAGGGCATTGCCCCACGTCACTATTCTTAACACAATATTTACAAAAAGACAAAACTAATACATTATATATACGGAGGGGTCCAGGGTACCTATCAGATGCTTAACCATGTGGGGATGGGTATATTCCATTTATAGTTCTTCTCTCTTTACTTCCCACCTTTTCTGCTATTTCTCTCCCCATCCCCACTTCAGCCTTTTCTTTTTGGATTTACTTATTCCTTTCAATGTGCTCGGGTCCAGTTCTGGCTCTAATTTTTCTTTTACTGGGTAAGGGTTTCCGCCCAGGCCTTCCAGAATCCTGGAAGACGATCCTTCTGTTTTATCTCCAAGTTACCTTTAATTGGCTGTCTGACAACATTAGGATGTATGAGGCTGCTCGTCGGTGGGTTGATGGGGGCTGGATCGGTGCAGTGAAAATTGGAAGTTTGGCGTATAGTGTTCACTTTCTAATTTATGAAAATAACTATCTTGTATATTATTTATTCTGAAATAGGGAGTTACTTGGCCACGGAATGCTACTGGAACTCCCAACCAAAATCGTTTTCGACTGCGGCGAAAACGATCCAGGAATGTTCCATGGATCCAGGATCCAGGAATGTTCCATGGATCATGTTTGGAAGCCAAGTCAGGAAGGAAGCTAGATGCCATCATGGTCGATAACAATGCAGATGTTGGCTGAAGGAAAGCAACGAGCTTCAGGAGCCATATAAAGAATAGCAAAGCACCAGGAAGTATATGGGATCTGATCATTGTAAGCTTCAGTAGAATTATGACACCTGAGCACCAGAATTAAAATGGCTGCTTTGCATGTTTTTTTAAGGATTAAAGGGACTGGCTGGTGGCTAAAATGTATCTTCCAAATGTTAATGCATATTAATGTGCTTTCAGATACTTTAAAATACATGTTTTACATTTTGCAGAAATTTAGTGAAATTACAGCAGTTTGCAAGAAAGCAAGACTGCCCACACTAGCTGAGTAAAAGTATTTTTCCTTTTTTTTTTCTTTTGCTGCAGTAACCAATGAGAATAATTTCATTCAAATGAATGGAATTTGTTGTCTCTCTAGTGATGTCATCAGACATTGTGTTGCACTGTTAAGAGATCCCACTGTGTACAAGAGCAAGGTTATCACATTCCACACAATGTATTCTATTCCAGCAGCACAGGAAGTGACCAAATGAAACAAAACTTTGATATGCTTAGTGTAGTAAACTCTGTAGTAAACATGCAGAGTAATCACTGGGGGAGGGCTTGAGTAAAATATAAAAAAATTGATTCATGCAGAAAGCCTGCATCAAATGACAAAATAAAGCCTGTGCACTATAAAAGCAGTAATCTTGCACCAAAGTGAGTTTGGGGACTAGACTGTCCCTTTAAGGGCTGTGAAGATATCCTCGAAAACCATCTTCAAGGCTGAGAACCCACTACAATAAAAGCGAGCAGTCTGTGTGTTTGTTGAAATAAAAATAATACAGCCTTTTATGTTCTAAATTTAGTATGCAGCTACAAAGGTATATCTGATCTTGTTTAACCACATCCTAGCTATATGCAATCACATGAACAGAAACGAAAGGAAATTCAGCATCTCTGTGTTACATGGCTTGACGTTAGTTTGACAAAACACTTGGACTTCTTCTATGGTTCTGTACTGGGGCAGGCTTTATTGTCCAATAAATGGTACTTTATGGTAATAAAATGCATAACTGGTTGCGCTTAGCAAATCAGAGGAGTTGTCCACTTTTCATAGCAATGGCAATTTTCCTTAATTTTTTAAAAGGCATTAAACTGCAATGCAATGATGATGGTGTAACTTGTCCCAGCTTTCAGCCCTTGCTAAACTGATTTATTGGTGCGTTTCAGCTGCTGTATTGCTATACGTGGCTTAAGTTGAAGCACTGCACTGAAAGCATTGTTTTATTTCTTCAGGTTTGATCTACAATAATTCAGGGCTGAGGCTCTTTGTTTCTTTATAAGATTTGCATGAGGCCATTTTTTTTTCTTTCCATTGTCTCCTTTAAAAATCTGCCTTCACTACTTACTATAAAAAAAAAAATAGAAATTAGTTAACATCAGTTAACTAAGAGTAAATGGGATATTGTTTTTTGTGTATCAATTACTTAGCGAACACAGTGACATTATTGTTTATTTTGTTAAAGTCAATTTATTTTTGGATTGACCGATTTACAATTTCAAGTGTGTGTATGCTGGGAATTTAAAACTGATTCAAATATAGACTAATAAAGAACCTTTCTTATTTTCTAAACACGTATTTATATGTTAATATATATATATATATATATATATATATATATATATATATATAGATGTGTGTGTGTGTGTGTGTGTGTGTGTGTGTGTAAATATATATATAGAAATAAATAAATATAATATATATAAAGAGAGAGATATTCAAAAAAACACCAGAGCACTCATGAGATTTACTACAAAAATACTATATTTAATCAGTACATTATATTAACATTTATTGGGATCTATATACCATGTTAAATGAACAGGGACAAACTGATACATGAGGTAGAGATCCTGCTCGGAAGTATACAATCAAACTTACGGTCTCTGGTATCAAGCCAAAATATAAATATATATATATATATATATATATATATATATATATATATATATATATATATATATATATACATACACATCAACCATAACATGACCACCTGCCCTTTTGACACCAAATCAACAGCTGGTGTACTGTTTTCATGAAAGGGTGTACATGGTCAATGTGGTACATGTCAAAGTAACATCCACATGAATGGCCGGACCCAAGGTTTCCCAACAGAACATTTCCCAAAGCATCACACCGCCTCCGCTGGCTTGCCACCTGTCACTGGTCATAAAGTTATGGCTGATCGGTGTCTGGGTTCTTATATGTAACTTGATTAATCTAAATTTCATTATGTATTTTGGCTCACAGTTCTTTAGTGTTG
Organism: Pelodytes ibericus; assembly: GCA_036172795.1. Lineage (NCBI taxonomy): Eukaryota > Metazoa > Chordata > Amphibia > Anura > Pelodytidae > Pelodytes > Pelodytes ibericus. Next base: position 188,717,548 of record CM069862.1, read on the forward strand.
TTGAGGGATAGGAGTGCTTATACTGTAAGGCAAGAATGGTGGGTGCAATCTAGATGCTCTAGCAAGACCAGTGAGTGCAAGCTGGGTACTCTGGGCATGATGTAAGAGTCCAATCTTGGTGCTCTGGCAAGACCTGTGGGTGCAATGTATGTGCTGCAACGTGGTATTGTGGCAAGTTATGTGGGTTCAATCAAGTGCTGTGGGTGCAATGGTAAGGCTATAATTAAATGAGAGTGAAGGGGTGGCAGAGTAAGGAAATACAAACAAGGAATGCATTATTTCGAAAAACAGATTTATTATCTGTTAACTATACCTCACCCCTGCCTGTGACTGGCAGAGCAGTGAGGGGGTCCGTCTGCGTAGGGAGCCTGCACACCTTAGGCCAGCCATGCTTACACAGTAGCTTTCATAGCTAAATAAATAAATACATGAGCACAACATTTTTGTCAAATGAAATCTGAATATGGTGTATTATATAGAAATAATTAAATACAGCTCGGTATGAATATGTAAACTGATCGTTATTCATAATGGGCTTGTCAATGTTAGTGTTAGTTTTCGGTACATAAAAAAGGCTCAGATGCATTCATTATAAACTAATTTAAGTCATTATCTTCTCTAAACCGTGCCTATTCGAAGCGCTGTGTGGCATACTCCATTTGCTGTGTGCTGTAGCCAATAAAAGTAAATTGAAATAACCATAGATTATGAACTTGTAAATTATATATTTTTTTTTAGAGTTATTTTTAATCTTGTGGTAGAGTAAGCCAATTAATGCAGTTAAGTGAAGTAATGACTGATTAATTTAATGGAACACATTATCCATTATTGGAGACAATATTAACGAGTCCTGAGTCATCAAATTTTGAAATCTGCCTTCATTTTTTTTTAAAATTCTTAAAATAACATGACATACATTTGATTACATGAATGGCTTTTATACCTAGAATAAACACATCAGTCATTAGTATATCTAGATATTTCCCCCGACAACCTGGATTTAAGAATGACAGACACTGTTGCGATTTTTTGTTTTCTTTCAGTGTTCAGAACACCACACAATGAATATTGCTCAATATGCTGATTGTAAAGACTAGGATTTGCTCCTCCCCCTTGGAGGTGTGGTCGCTGTCAAAGGTTACCCACGCACCAATCACGGAGCAGCAGGTCCGTGTCATGGTATCACTTCTGAATGGTGCTCTGTCAGCATTGTTCAGAAGTCTTTTTTTTTTAATTGGGAAGAAGTGGCCTTCTGTCACAGGTTCAATTCCCGGCAGGGTTGGCTCAGCCCTTCATCCTTCCGAGGTAGATAAAATGAGTACCATTAAATTGGTTCATAGTAACATCCCCTGGATGTTGGGAAAAAGCTGGAAATCAGAGAATAACTGAATGTACCTTTCCTGGTTAAACACTTTATCATTATTAAAATTCTTTTTTAAACAAATATATATATACTTTTTCCCATTGTCTGTATCAAGGAATGTTTACTTATAGTTCACAGCACATCAAATACAACAAATTACAAGAACATGACACCTCTGCCGAAGCAAACTTTGAACCGTTTTGTCACATTTATGGCAGAAATCATTACAGGTCTGATTGGTTTATTTATGAATACTTTCTACAATATTCAAAGTACATCCATCCCATAGCTCATTTCAAACTGGGCTGGGGTTCAAGATGAAAGAAAGAAAAAAAAATTAAATCCTATATTGAAGATATGTTAATTGAACCACATTGCATTTAACAAGGGAGCTTCAGATACAGACATTCAATATAACAGAGAATTCTTAATGTGTTCTATCACACAATTGTCAATGTGTATTGGCAGTCACACAGTGACTGGGTGTTTTACAAAGGCCTACAATATTCCACCGTTTGCTAGGAGAATGTAACCCAGTATTCGAATGGGGGTCCGTTTAAACTCCGAGGAATCGGGAAAGTATTAAGATGTAGTTAATAGAAATCTTTGGATAAGACTTCCTAAAGTTTTGGCGTGCCAACTTAAATTTCGGGTACAATCAAATTAAGTTCCGAGCCGCCAAGGATGTAGACTGATGATGAATCCATCTCAGCTGGCTGTTTAAAGGCTCATTTGAGAATGTTGGTTCTTTACAGATAAAACTCGAGAAAAAAAAAAATGGCCCATCAAAATGTTTTCAATATAAATGTTATCTCCATATCCTAAGGCAGTGTTAATTTCGTTTTGCAGTTAATCTATTGAACTGGTAAAAAAATTTATACATTTACCACTAAGCGCTCTTTAAAAAGCGAAAATGATTTAAAGACATCTGAGGTAGAGGGGTTTAGATGATGTTCATTATTAAACGACTTTTTAAATAATATCTACAATTCATTTTCTTTAGTGATAAAGATAAAATAACTTGCGGCATTTCTAGCATTTAAAGAGATTTGAAGCTTTTTTTTGGGGGGTTGAGATTTTAGATAGAGCCGTTAGAAATGCTTTGCTGACTTTTGGGATGATCGCTTACAGAAGAAAAAGAGGCTTATTTTAGTGGTGAAAACTGCTGCTTTTTAAGAAAATGTGCAAAAGAAATTAAACTTATGCCTTCCCAGACCTCCTCCTTGTTTCAGGTCACGGAGTATTATATCATTTGAAAAAATGCAGCAGCTTGTGAAAAAGACACAATTTGACTCCTTACTGGGCAGAAATATACGTAACTTAAATATTAATGGATACATTTTTATGTAAACAGTGCAAAATAAAGAGAATGTTATAGAGCATCATTGACATTTTTCCATGAGTGTTGTAGCCCATCTGGTGTTCTGGAGCGCCGATAGAACTGTGTAACACACTGATTCTTTGGATCTTGCTTTACTTTGACAAAAAGAGGTTAGACAGATCTGTTGTGGTATACACACAGTGTATAAGCAGTGCTTCACAAATGCCACAAGCCAGAGAGCTATGGCTACTAAAAACTCTACGGCTGGCTCCTTGTTTTACATAGATCTCTATGGACGTACCATTTCCTGGCTCCTTAAAAAAAAACTTGTCTGCCTCCTGAATTGTTATCTTTATAAGTCATTCTTATATGAAAACCTCTGTCATATTTATCTCTCTATGTTGATGTTCTCTGTCTTTCCCTCTCGTACCCATGACAACTATGAAAATAGCGTCAGATGGTATATAATGGTCTTCCAAGGTCTGTGTCTCAGACGCCACACTATAATCAGTACCCTATGTAATGGCAGCCTGAAAATCTCAAAACCCATTTAATCAGGCAGAAGTTATGTTCTGTCTGATTAAAAGGTGTTTGAGGGTATTAATCCCTCTTTAAGTTTGTCAGATAGGATCTGTACTACACTCCAGTAGAGCTGTGCAGTAGACCTACATACTAAATAAGCTTTTGTTACATTATCGGACATATAAATACGTCTGACTCTGCCTCAAAACCAGGCAGTCCTCCGAGAGCCCGATCGTAGCTTTTCTGTGGCATATGACCGCTGTGATAGAAACATAGAATGTGTCGGCAGATAAGAACCATTCGGTCCATCTAGTCTGCCCAATTTTCTAAATCCTTTTATTAGTCCCCAGTTCCCTATCTCATAGCTAGGATAGCCTTGTGCCTATCCCACGCATGCTTAAACTCCTTCACTGGGTTTACCTCTACCACTTCCACTGGTGGGCTATGCCATACATCCACTACCCTCTCAGTAAAGTAATACTTCCTGATATTACTTTTAAATCGTTGCCCCTCTAATTTTAAGAATAGTTTTTCTAATTTCTAACCAAATGGCTTTGTCAACTTGAACAGGTTAAATAGCAGTGCTATAAACTTTCTTGTATAAATAAATACATACTTAATGAACACTCAAGTCAGCCATCTACAGAAAATGGTGCCTATCCCTAGGTGTAAGGCTTACCAACTGGCTTGGTGTACACAGAGCTACCCCGACTGGCTCCGTCAGTCCTACTATTCTTCCAGGAGAGAAATCAAGTTAAAAAGCATACTGCAGTTCAATTAAAATGAAATGAAAGAAGCCTTTTATAATGGTATTGTTAGCATAATTAAAATTCAGATTATCTTCCTTCAAAAGTTTAATATTTTTTCAATTGAAATGATTAAAACTAAAATGATACATTAGTCACGCACTCAAAATATAATTGAACTAATTAATCTGAATAAGACATAGAGAAAGTGTAGCTCTGGCTAATTCAAACTATCTGTCGTGTTAATTTTTTTTTTCCATTCTCTTCTGCTTCCTTTCTCTAAGGTTCTAATGCGTTTAACTATTTTAGGACATTTAAGGCCTTCAGCCTGGCTTTTCCCTGGTTCTGTCCTTATAAGTAAAGATGAATCTGGTTCTTCTAGAACTTCTAAGCCATTTATCTTGCCGATTGGGATGGAATTGTGAGTCTGGTTAGTCCACCTATAGAACTTTAGTGTTCTTGGAATGAATGTCAACCAGCTGCTAATAGTCTATATCTCTCAATAGTCCGCTAAGAAGCTGGCAGGCCATTATTTTTTCCACAGTGTGCGGGTCGCAGTTTCACACCCCTACTCTAAAGTCCGAACTTTTGCCTTAGCGTCAAGGATTTGTTTTCTGGAACCAATCTCTCTTTTAAGAACCCGACTTCCCACGGCTCGTTATCCTAAGAAATATGGGATTAACATATCATGGGGGATGGCATATTCATCTCCTGCACAGTAATGTGAAAGATATGGTTGCTTGTCGCAGGTGAGCTGAACATTTCATCTCCCTGAGCAAACTATACGTTGTGCAGGGACAAACTTGGTGAGCTTCTCCTGGTGGAAGAGCTCAGCTTTCCACGGAAATTGGAATACGAAAAAAGGAAAACTGTAATCCTTTTTTTTTTTTCCATTAAAAAAATAAAATAAAATCTACGAGTTCAATAAATTAAATAGTGTGTCTTTCGTTTAACGATACAATATACTTTCCTCTACTATTTGCCACCCCAGGAGCACAGGTTACAAGCACCTAGAGTGCTAATCACAGCCCCAAGCTGTCGGGATGTCTCTCCCTTCAGTTGGATGCGACCGCGCAGGTGGACAAGATGGATGCTCCCTCCCTATGCTGCCAGCGCTGCTGGGGAGGGAAATAGTAGAGGAAAACATATTTTATAATTAAACAAAAAATGCACTATTCAATTTATTGGCCTCGTAGCCATTTAATGCAGGGGGAAAAAAGAGCAACAGTCATCCTTTAAAAACTCTTTCTTTATATCTGAGACAGCTGAGCTCTTTCACCAGGAGAATCTCACCAAGTTTGTCCTTGCACAACGTATAGTTTGCTCAGGGAGATGAAATGTTCAGTCAACTAACGTCCTCTAAAAGCAGCTGGCATTTTTAATGGTGGCTCAGTGTGGATAACCAGTTTATTAACAGTTTGCATTTAACCTGCAAAAACAAAATGCTGTCCAACATATTTCTTAAGATGCATGTGATTAGACTGCTGGTAACCAATGACTAAAAATCTACTTTCTTACTGTAAAAAAAAAAAAAAAAAAACCCTCTTGAGTTATATCAACTGTGCTGATATAAAGCAAGTAGAAGGAACTCACCAGGTTTGTCCCTGCACAGTACAGAATTAAGTTAGTGAATAGATCCCACATTACAATTAGTATTATACAATGAAGAATCAATAGGAGGAACATTATATCAACTAATATCATTTTGGGGTGACAGGACTGGGCAGTGCATTGTCAAGCGGATCTATCACGCAAATATGATTGGAGTAGCTATATATATATACAGGGAGTGCAGAATTATTAGGCAAATGAGTATTTTGACCACATCATCCTCTTTATGCATGTTGTCTTACTCCAAGCTGTATAGGCTCGAAAGCCTACTACCAATTAAGCATATTAGGTGATGTGCATCTCTGTAATGAGAAGGGGTGTGGTCTAATGACATCAACACCCTATACCAGGTGTGCATAATTATTAGGCAACTTCCTTTCCTTTGGCAAAATGGGTCAAAAGAAGGACTTGACAGGCTCAGAAAAGTCAAAAATAGTGAGATATCTTGCAGAGGGATGCAGCACTCTTAAAATTGCAAAGCTTCTGAAGCGTGATCATCAAACAATCAAGTGTTTCATTCAAAATAGTCAACAGGGTCGCAAGAAGCGTGTGGAATAACCAAGGCGCAAAATAACTGCCCATGAACTGAGAAAAGTCAAGCGTGCAGCTGTCACGATGCCACTTGCCACCAGTTTGGCCATATTTCAGAGCTGCAACATCACTGGAGTGCCCAAAAGCACTAGGTGTGCAATACTCGGAGACATGGCCAAGGTAAGAAAGGCTGAAAGACGACCACCACTGAACAAGACACACAAGCTGAAACGTCAAGACTGGGCCAAGAAATATCTCAAGACTGATTTTTCTAAGGTTTTATGGACTGATGAAATGAGAGTGAGTCTTGATGGGCCAGATGGATGGGCCGTGGCTGGATTGGTAAAGGGCAGAGAGCTCCAGTCCGACTCAGACGCCAGCAAGGTGGAGGTGGAGTACTGGTTTGGGCTGGTATCATCAAAGATGAGCTTGTGGGGCCTTTTCGGGTTGAGGATGGAGTCAAGCTCAACTCCCAGTCCTACTGCCAGTTCCTGGAAGACACCTTCTTCAAGCAGTGGTACAGGAAGAAGTCTGCATCCTTCAAGAAAAACATGATTTTCATGCAGGACAATGCTCCATCACACGCGTCCAAGTACTCCACAGCGTGGCTGGCAAGAAAGGGTATAAAAGAAGAAAATCTAATGACATGGCCTCCTTGTTCACCTGATCTGAACCCCATTGAGAACCTGTGGTCCATCATCAAATGTGAGATTTACAAGGAGGGAAAACAGTACACCTCTCTGAATAGTGTCTGGGAGGCTGTGGTTGCTGCTGCACGCAATGTTGATGGTGAACAGATCAAAACACTGACAGAATCCATGGATGGCAGGCTTTTGAGTGTCCTTGCAAAGAAAGGTGGCTGTATTGGTCACTGATTTGTTTTTGTTTTGTTTTTGAATGTCAGAAATGTATATTTGTGAATGTTGAGATGTTATATTGGTTTCACTGGTAAAAATAAATAATTGAAATGGGTATATATTTGTTTTTTGTTAAGTTGCCTAATAATTATGCACAGTAATAGTCACCTGCACACACAGATACCCCCCTAAAATAGCTAAAACTAAAAACAAACGAAAAACTACTTCCAAAAATATTCAGCTTTGATATTAATGAGTTTTTTGGGTTCATTGAGAACATGGTTGTTGTTCAATAATAAAATTAATCCTCAAAAATACAACTTGCCTAATAATTCTGCACTCCCTGTATATATATATGATTTATTCAGTACATTGTAGCAGCCAAATTCCTAGCACATGTATTAAAATGTTATTAATGGATACTGTAATGCCGATGGCATAGAAGTAAAATCTCTATATATGAGCACATCCATTGTGGACCTAGTGTTCATTTTGACAGCAAATTTTGGGATTTCTTTTTAGTCGTAGTGTTTTGACTAAAATGGCATTTTAGCTTAGTCGTATTTTAGTCATGTGAATTGTTTTTGTCTAGGTTTAGTTGACTAATTCTCCAGCAGTGAGAGAGGGGACGGGTCTGAGAAGGCTGTTACACAGTGTTTAGTTAACTTGCTAGGGAGATGGGAGATTAGCCAATCCAGCTGCAGATAGAGTCGGGGGTCTGGGCTTTGGCAGAGATCCCAGGAAACCAGAAGTCCAAATAGGTAAATGCAATTGTCCCTCCCTAACAGTTTAGTCCATTTTACTCACATTTTGCAATGAAAATTGCAATGGATTTCAGCCATCGTTTTAGTCCTATTAACTTAGTTTTTATTTAGTTATCGTTTCGTTTTAGTTCGTGGAAACATACAGTTGACGAAAACTATGACGAAAATGTTTAGTCGACAAAATCAACACTGACTGTGGAGGAGAAGGGAAGCCAGCTTTTGTTAAATGTGTATACAGGCTCACTTTTGGCAATCTCCAATGGCTTTCCATTCTCTCCAGCAATGTTGGTAGTTGGTTACTAAAACATTGCTTTCTAGCAGGCCATCAAGAGATTTGTTCTAAACACTACACTGCCTTCCTGATAAAGCGGGGGGCCTATGTTATAAATCACTATATATAGCACTCTATAACAAATTATACACCATTGTTTAATAGGAAATATCACTGGATGAACAACGCCACTCCGTCTTTCTTCGGCGCCGTAGACTGTCCGAACGATGTCCAATAAAAAAAAAGACGCATCTCGCCGCCTCTAACTATATTTTTCCCCCAGGGCCCGCATGACGCTCTTTGCATCTGGTGCTAAAAAAGTAACACGCCTGGTGCTTGTATAAATAAATTGTATAAATTATTCTTGACGCGCTCCAATGACTCTGAATTGAACACAAAAAACGCACACGGGTAACAATCTTAACCGAGCTGGAATGCAAAAGAATAAAATACAGCCACCATTTATTAAACACGTTTAGTTAATGTATATATGTTAATGGGTTTCTCAATCCGATGGGTTTCGCGCTGTTCAGGTATGCATGTTTAGCGCCGTGTCTCCGGCAGTCTGCTGAAAGAGGCTCTCTGCCTCCGTGCTCTCTCCGTGTAGCTGCATTAAGCAACTCTTTTTTTTTTTTTCCTCTTCTAAATGTTAGGAGACTTACAAAATGCACACCCTGATAACAACAACAAATCTAATCTAAAGTGACAACTGGGAGACTCTCCCAGACATTTTTCTCTTTAATGTAACATGACTTTAAATTGATGCAGCCCCACAGTGATTGAAAAACTCTCACAGCCTGTCTCCCGTGATTACATTTCTGATCCGTACAACTTAATATTTTAACTTGGTGATCTTTGGTTTAACAAACCATTAGGTTCTTTATGTTGTTTCTTCTTCAAAAAAATGTTCATTTTTTTTTTTTTTTTTCTGGTCTTGTTTTCTACACACATTCCCACATTTTTAATGAACATTGGAAATGGCTTAATTAAGTTTTTTATTTTATCTAAAATGTTGCTTATCATTGGCTCAACAGCAGGAATAAGGTTAGGTGGGTTGAACTTGATGGACATGTGTCTTTTTTCAACCTACGTTATTTTATTACTCGTACTTGGAAATCTTTTTTTTTTTTTTTTCTTTTTTTTGGTACTTGTTCTGACATCATGGTTTTTGCTAGTGTTACATGTGTTGGCTTATTTCCCAAAATAAGGTTGAAAGGATCACCAAGCTGATAAGAGGCAGTTGGGAAAACATCACTTGTAAAAGGGACATCATTTGGTCGTTGAGATCCCTTTAATACAGTGTACGGCTAGCACAAGCCTTGGCAGATCAAGCCGCCAAGTAATGCTATAAACAGGAGACACCACAGACACGATTAAAAACGCATTCTGTTTTTTTTATTTTTATGTTATACACCTGGAATGTTTGTTACTTATTGAAATCGTGCCCGACTGATAGAATTTGAGGCCAGACAGGGACACATATTTGAGGGGGCGCAGATAAAGGGGTGGCTGTGGCAGGGGCATCAAATGAATATTTTTTCTGAATTTATGTTACTTGAATTTGGTAAGTAATTCAGAATAAGTGTAAAGGTGTTGTTGTTCACAATAACTAATGTATAAACACATCTAATGCAGATTAAACACAGTTGATCAAGAGTTTTATTACTGTGGAGCTCTGTGATACTCTCCAACATTCTAAGCTCGCACAAAAGAGGGACAATAGAAGAGGAAAGAGGGACGGCGGGATTTGGGTTCAAAATAGGTACTGCCCCTCCTAAACAGAGACAGTGGTTCATCCTCTTTGTCATAGCTCTTACCTGCAGTGAGCCCCCTTATGTAGTAAGCTTTGGACCCACTAGTATTCCGTCCTTTAGAGTCACCTATTTTCAACACAGTCTGCTAACGTGCAAAAATGAAAATGATTTATGCACGGCAGACTAAGCCAACTACAACAACATTAATAAACTCTTATTTTTAGATTTTTGCTTTCCCCCTCTAAACAGGATACCCCACAGCCCTCCTGTATACTCATTGTATCTCTCTATCATTCATTTTAAAAGACTTAACCTTGTTTCCAGAGCTCCAGCAGCTTCTGAGAGCCCGGATCATTAGCTTCCTAACCACTTGATCACTCAACGCCCCATCAGTCCCTCAATGTTGAAAACACAAGCAGTTCAGCTGCCTTTCCCATTTTGATCTCCTTTTTAAAATGATTTTCTCTGCATAATGTTCCAGGTATATAAATACTGTGAACAGCAAATGTTATTTCTACAGTAGCATCACTTGGAGGTAGTGATATTTGCACTTTTGTTGTGGGTACCTTTAAATCCATCATACTACTTGGGCAAATTGGATGAAAACCTATGCACCCATGGGATTACTTTTAATGGTGGCATCCTCTGTAGAGCAAAAGATAGAATCGCTAGGACAGCTGACATATTGTTTAGAATCTTGGGTCGGACTAAGGAAGATCTGACACTTGTGACCCAAGATTCTAAACAACATGTCTGCCTCCTTCTAGTGCAGTACAGTGCAAGGAAGGCTCAATAAGTTACATTATTCATATTCTTTCGTTTTAGTATTTCTAAAATATTTTTTTAAATGGTTACACTTGATGCAGTCAATTAAAAATACTGAGACCTAGTCCTGGGATGTGGTGTGGCCAGGGTTACTGTAAGCGTTTGGAGTGTGCTACAGAGGGCTGTGTTTCAACTGGGTACAGCAAGTATCATTATTTGCACTTTGTTGTCACTTTATTTTTTCGTGACATTAGCTAGGGTTTCCTTTGTTGATTTACATGTAAACATATTCTCTAATTAGGCTAGCATTATGTGACCCTTGACAACTGGGTCAACGTGCATGCTTCACAGGGAACCTTGGAAGATACAGGTTGCAGAATAAGTGGAATGTATCTTAAAGGACAGCTACACTTTTTATTTATTTTTTCTTATATAGAAGCACAAGTTAAAAAGTTCGTGCGCCTAGGAGGAGGATAAACTGGCAGGTACATTTGATAGTACAAGACAATTTATCCTATAACCAGCAGTTGTCTTGCATCCCTAGGAAGCAGGCAGCCCAGCCTGGTCGGCAACTGACTCTTCAGAGAGACCCACTTTTTCAAAGGGGATCTACTGGGGTGGACATCAACCATGTCCCCTCTGCTGATCTCTTTTGAAAATGAGAGGATGCAGACCCCGATCAAATGAGCAGGGTGAGCTTGGCACTGATTGGCTGTATTGCACACTTCCAACTTGTATTGACTTTATTCAATAGTTCAGAATTACCATACTATGGTTAAATCAATGAAACTAGGTCCACTCAAAATGCTGATGTCCTCTGAATAGTGTGATCTCCGCTATAAAAGAAGAAAAGCACCCATAGTGTATACTGTTTAAAAAGCGATCTGTGTGCAGACTTTAATAATTCAACATCAAGGCACATCAACATTAAACCTTCTAGTTCTGATACTGCCCTCCACAACACCACTACTTGGAGACAGGTCCACAAGAACTCTGAACGTCCATTCCAGTTGCGTTACAGTCCAGTGGCTGGATGCATGGAAGTTTCAGAATAGATACCTACGCGTTTCGTGAGTTAGGCTGATTTTACCAGGGGGCATGCATAGCTGGAATTGGTGCAACATGTGATTAATAGTCTTCCAGTGCCCAACACAATTTCACACAGGTATCCCATGTATAACACCAATAACAATATTCCTAACTGAACAATATCCAGCCTAATCGTGAAATGATTATATACAGTTAAAACATACTGATATACCATTTCATGTATAAATGGTGTGATTAAAGAAAAAAAATCACAGTCTAGCAAAACAAAGAAAAAATAAATTATATAAAAAATAATTTATATTAAACAACTACAAGTTCTTATATGTCTGATATGAACTAAATGGTTGCACATCCCATGAACGGTAAAAAAAATAAAAGGGGGGGTTTATTCTAAAACTTTGTTTCACATTAACACAACCAATAAAACTTTAACCTCTTATTAAATTGCTCTGAATTCCTGTTTTTGGTGTTTGTAATTAGTATTTATAATAATAACACACACATTCATTTTTGAGTACCAAGAGATCATACATTCCCCCCCGGTGCCCTGTGTAGGCTGTGCTACGTGGTATTTTGGTGATAACTGCAGTTCATTTGACCAGAGAGAGCCTGTTTGTAGATAAAGGAGCTTGTAATGACACAATGTCCGACCCCCCCCACCCCCACCCCGCGCGAGTAGGTGTGGCTGTAGAATGCACGGCTTCCTTCTTAATAACTCTGCTTTGGTAAAGATATAAAGTATTCCATAAATCTTCACTAGACCAAACCAAGTTACTAAGCTGATTGATTTCTATTAACAAAGAATTCCAGTAAGGCGGATTTCTGAGAAGCATCTCACAGACATTCGGAGCTGCCGATGCCTTGTTTACATCTTGAAACGGAAGCACAGGGTATGTTACCACGCGGCTCGATAAATCAGTGAGACACGGCACCCGGGTATTTGCATCCTCTACATTGTGCCCTTCACCAATGTTTTTTTTTTTATTCAGTGCAGCACAAGGGGGCAGTCTGCCCAACCTGCCAGCTCCGCCCCCTTGCGTACTGCTTAGCCTTATGGGATTGTAATATGGTCTGTGTCTATGTGCCTAACAGACCAAGCTGGGAAGGAAGTGACCTCTACCCCCTCCCCCCCTACAATGAACAAAAGCAGCAGGGAGAGGGGGACACATGCAACAATGCACCTTATTTTAATTTTTTTTTTAAACAACAAATGGCTGGCTTGTTATTGTCTGTATATCAATGTTGACTATCTATGTGATGATCTAGGTGACTCTGTCTGTTTCTGTCTCTGTGACTGTCTGATTGACTTTGTCTATGTGAATGCCTAGGTGAATCTCTGTATGTCTGACTGTCTAGGTGACTCTCTGTCTGGGTGACTGTCTAGGGTCCTCTGTCTATGTCTGTCTGTCTGTCTGTCGGAATGTCTGATTGTGTGACTAGGTGACTCACTGTATGGCTGTGTGACTGTCTAGGTGACTCTCTGTATGGCTCTGTGACTGTCTAGCTGACTCTCTGTATGGCTGTGTGACTGTCTAGGTGACTGTCTCTCTGTGTGACTGTCTGGGTGACTGTCTCTCTGTGTGACTGTCTAGATGACTGTTTGTGTAACTGGCTCTCTGTGAGTGTCTGTGACTGACTGTCTCTGTGACTCTGTATTTGTAAGTGTAAATGTCTGTGTGTGACTGTCTGCATGTGTGTACATGACTGTATGATATGTGTATGTTTGCGTGATTGCGTGTTTGTGCTGTTGTCTGGCTCCTAGATTTTTGTGCTGGCTCCTAAAACCAAATTAAATTTGTCAAGCCCTTTGACACCGGGCAGTGCATGCGTAGTAGCGCTAACAGCTTCAGTGACAGTGCTGACACGCGACCTTCCATGTTGGGAGGTACGCATGTTCACAGTTCCGTGATTGAATGGACATTGTGCGTTCTTAGTTGTTATATGGATTTATCATTACCAGACAGACCTGTAAGAGATACACACTGCAATCTGAAATTAGAACGCTTTTTACCCATGCATTTGCTTGCAATATGACTAGCATAATGTCTTTAAAGTGCCACCACATGATTTTTGCATGAAAGGTGCAATTTTCCACTGAAGTGGTTAATTTCATCCCTATATCTATACGCCCGATTCAGCGATATAGCTGTTAGTTACTAACAGGAAGGCCAATGTGACAACCAAAGTTTCTGTTCTATATTTAGAAGCAGATTTTCTTCTCCTTCATGACCGAGCGAAAATTTCCAGACTTAAAATGTCTACCTCTAAGCTTTGGGATGCAGGCAGGTTGCGGAGAAAATTCATTGCCCAGGAAACTCGTTTCTCTGCAGTTTTGCAGAGAGTTAATGGTAAATTTAAGGATTGGAGCTGTGCTGAGGCTCACATTTCTCTTTCATGGTACTTTAGGAGATAATTCCTTTAAATGGCTATCACCGCTGTAATGGAGGAAAGCAGGGTGATAGGACATGAGATTGGGAATCTCCATCCTTTGCATTAAGGGTTTAGATATTAGGAAGGCTTCCACATAGCAGCAGGGAGAGATTAAGGAAAAGGGAGGGCTCCTCTGCAAAAAAAAACCCCTCAAATTACCACGATGGCTTTTCAGAACTTCATATAACATCCCTTCCAAATGATTAAGCAACTAGAAATATCACAGGCCGAGCTGCTAATAACAGCAATAAGATTAAGCTAGCTTCTGGATGAGAACAGAATGTAATTCAATCTGTGAATCCTAGTTAAAAGGCAGTTTTAAGAGTAGTGGTATCAATAAAGTGCCTTCTGGAAGTACTGAGAAAACACGAAAAAGCTTCAAGTTCTAGCTACTCTTGTAGGTTAAGACCGCATTGAGGACAAGGAATGGATATTTTATATTAATGTGCCATTTATTTATATATATATATATATATATTTGACAGGAAGCAGCTAGACTTGGGTCTGCTTTCACAGTAGAGGTATGTTTACCGTGGTTAAGTCCATACAAGGACACCAGGCAAGGTCTGTGAAGGTCCATAGAACATCATTAGATTGTCAATCACATGGTCCACTGAATGTCCACAATGAATGAGATTGGTGCCTACGTCTAACACCAGCCATCATAAATGTTTTGAATGTAAATGGAAAAAAAAAAGCTAATGGCAGAAAATTTGGTCCTTTATCATAAATTTGGCCAGTGAGGACATAGAAAGAGAAGATATTTAACCCCTTTGTGCCGGTTGGTGCTTTGGTCCTTAACGACCAAAGCACCAAACCAGTAACTTTGTGATCCTGACCCCGATCGACAGCCAGGAACATACAAGCAAGGACCCTGTCAGGGTCTCCATAGACCCTGTCAGTCCCTGCCCACATCCCGCGAAGTTCGGGCACGCAGGGATGTCAGAGATGTAGCTGACGCTCGGTTTGAGCGTTCGCTACATTTCTTATGTATGACTGAGGTCACTCAATGTGGCCTTATCTGACAGAGGGGACCCCAATGCAAATCCCTGCAGCAGGATCCTCAGCACAGCTCATCGCGGGGAGTCGTGATGAGCTGTTACATGCACAATATTAATAAGCCAACTGGATGATCTTCACTATGAAGAGAGACTAAAAAAGTTACATTTATACACGCTAGGAAAACGGCATCTTAGAGGGGATATGATAACGTTATAAATATGTGCAGGGCCATTGTTTAAAAATCTCCAGTGAACTATACAAAGAACAAGAGATCATCCTCTGAGACCAGAACAGTGAAGATTTCAGAACAAAGGAAGGGATTCTTTTACAGTAAGGACAATAAAGAAATGGAATTCACTGCCATGAGAGGTGGTGCTATCAGATACAATTAATGCCTTCAAAAAGGGTCTGGATATTTTGCTAGAAAATCAGAAAATACAGGGCTATAAAGAATAAAATAATCATGATTGTTTTAAAGCTTCTTGATCCAAGGAGAAATCTGATTGCCTTTTGGAGTCGAGAAGGACATTTCCCCCCCTAAGTGGCAAATACGAAATAGCTTAATTGGGGAGGGTTGCCTTCTTTTGCATCAAAAACAAGAAGGATTGGTAGAATTGTTGAAATTGATGGACTTTTTTTCAAACCCAAGTTACTATGTTAACATGTTCTTGGAAGGTGTAGCTCTGCTTGACTGACTTGTCTTGTGCTCACTCAACACCACATATTGGCTCGTTTGTAAGTGGATCAGTTTGTTCCAACTAGCGGTGTCGTCTTCTTACCCCAGTAGATCGACATACAAAGAAAACATTCTTTCTTCTTGTCTTTGAATTCTAAAATAACCGCACCACATCTAACTAGCTTCTTCAAGCTATCCACTGGTATTCAAAGTCATATACTGTGTCCAAGCTCTTTGGGGGCAGCAGATAATTCAAACCTATGTATTAAAAACCAGCAGAGAACACTGAGATTTATTAGGTTTACACTGCAAAAAAAAATAAAAAATGAAAAGAGAGAGAGGGCTGTTAAAACAGATTATTGCTCCAAAGGCATGTGATGCTATTGACCAACAATGGAAATTGTCAGTAAATGATCTGTTTTGGACATTCATCCACTTTACTGTTGCATAGGAATTCCTTTACCACAGTCACAATTGTGCCGTATTCGTTTATTAGTTTTTCTCTACCTTCAATATATTTAATTTCCTTTTTGTGTGATCACTACATCAATCAAAGGATATATTCCCAGCAAGCCCAAGTCAGGTCAATTGATAATGTAATTATTATATATTTTTTGTAATACTTTAAGTTTGTGTTAAAGGGAATTCTGCTTATGGTCCTTTTTTGACCCGATATTGAATGTTTTTCTCTGTGTGAAATATAGCTCTGGCCACTTAAAAAATATATGGCATTATTGGACCACAAATTATTGTTGCTATAAACTGATACTATATTACAAAAGGTAATAATGCCAGGATTGCACTGAGATCTTTTGTCAAGTTGTGGGCCTTAGATAGTATACTAATTATAGCTTCCTTCCTGTTATTTTATTGATCCACACGTTAACTAGAAACTTAGCTCCTCTGCACAGACTTTAGAATATGTCATTGGTTGCAGGGGAGAGCCCCCAGATTCAAACCTGTGGGTCCCCAGAAATAGCTCCCCCGCATTCACCCATACAGATTCAGACAGACCCTAATTCCAGGTCAGCAATGTAAGCAGTATTCTGTGTTCTCTCAAGGGCATATGAGAAGTAATGTAATATATGTATACTTTACATTTTGCTCTATAAATTCATACTGTGGAATATATATAACCAAAATATGTATCTTAATATTTGCTGTACACAAATGCCAGCAAAAAAAACATTTTGGAAATCTTACTTTAGGATAGTGATTCTTAACCCTCAAGGACCCCAAGTGGTTCAGAATTTAGCTAGATGTGTTTAAATAAGAATGTGAATAATACCTGGTATGGTTCTCTAAAATTTTTTTGTTCTACATTGACACCAAGGCGTAGTGCCCAGTTGGGAGGCTGCGTCTAGTCTGGGAAGTTATTTGAATTCAATATATTCATCCACTGTTATAAGTGTACACTTGTTTTTTGTGCAATTTTTTTGCACACTGTTGTTTCACAGATCTCCTAGTTTACAAGATCTACTTTCAGCCCTGTTACCAGTATACAACCTGTACTATGTGAACAGCGCAATCGTGTGTGGTGGGCGGGGCTGCACAGAGGGGGTGGGGCACAATGAATGTGGGGGAGGGGCTACCCTGAGCTGACCAGTGGGGCTGCAGGATGCTTGGGTCAGAGAGATCAGACCCAAGTTAGGAGGCAAGATGGCAGCCATTACATGTGGAGCAGGTGCTGCTAAATGCTAAAATGTCACAGCTTATATATTAGTGATTATTCATTTATTTCAGACAAAGTCACTAGTAAAGAGACACACTGGGGTAAGAAATGCAAAAGAGGGTTTTGGCTCTCGGAGATAAATATCATTTAAAAACTTTAGACAGCAAAGGCAATTTGGGGAATGTTTAGACAACACTGAGCCAGCTATAAACCATCTGGTAGGCCTTACAGAAAAGGTTTTGTTATTTGTTATTGTTTGTATTGTCTTCCCCGAAAAAAATATTTTAATAGACTTATTCTACAAGATTCCATGTAAGCAAAGTGACTTTTTATGGTTTACTTTTAAAACTCATTAGTAGTCTAGGAATAAACCAATATCGAGTACTGTCTTCTATTACTGAAATGTAATTAAAACATGAGACCAATGTTTTTTTCTCCCAGTCTATTAAAGTTGTGCCTCAATTCCCCTGAAATCACATTCTTTTATTTATTTTTATTATTGGGAAAACATTTACTAATCTAGGGGATAAAGTATAGGGAAATTGCAGAATTTCTTAGGTGTAGTATATGGGCCTATAAAAAATGTAAATGATTCAGCCACATTCTCTGCTACTTACCAGAAGAAAGAAAAAAAAAAAGCCTTGCTTTTAAATCTTTCCTGGCTGTAGCAGAATGAGATTGGTGTGTCTGAGCGTACAATTACACAATTCTTTCCAGTCGTTTACTTTTGTGGTAAATATTTGGGACGTGTCTGTGTTTATGTGGCCACCACTTTGTTTAACCATTCTTGTGGACCCTCTGCGCCAAATTAGATATGCATGCCTCTATTTACTTTTGAGAGCTTGCTTCTTTTTTTTTTAAGATAATTAAAAACTTCTGGGGCCAATTAAATGATCATTCAAACACCCCCCCCCCCCCCCCCCACCCTCCCACCTCCTATCAGTATTCTTCTCTGGTTTTTATTTCTCAGAAGTCAGAATTGCATTAAGGAAAATGTCAGCCGATCCATTTTTAAAGGAAATCCAGAATACGGCGATGGGCAGAGTGTGGATGAAAGATTTCGAAAATATTGTAGCTCTTGTCACTAGTTTGAAAAAAAATCTCTCTAGAGACACTATGAGGTTAAATAGTAGACATATGCAAAACTAACATTTTCATTTCGTTTTCGTCCATTCGGCCGAAAATGTTATTTATTTAGTCTAAAACGAATTTCGTTCATTACTGCATTCGTTTCAGAAG
The DNA here is from genome assembly GCA_036172795.1 of Pelodytes ibericus. Lineage (NCBI taxonomy): Eukaryota > Metazoa > Chordata > Amphibia > Anura > Pelodytidae > Pelodytes > Pelodytes ibericus. Next base: position 188,736,122 of record CM069862.1, read on the forward strand.
AAATTCGTTCATTATTTTTGTTTTGTTTTATTCGTTCGTACGAATCAATTGACCTACACATTCCATAAACCGAAAGACATATCGGTTTATAGACTTTAGGTTTATGGAATGTATGTAATGCTATTGGCTTTCTATAAACCGACTCTACATCGGTTTATAGAAAGCCAGTAGGATTACATGCATTCCATAAACCGAAAGTCTATAAGCCGAATGTCTTTCGGTTTATGGAATACATGTAATTCTATTGGTATTCTATAAACCGAAATAGAGTCCCCCATTCATAAGAAATTCTTATGAATGGGGACTCTAGTTCGGTTTATAGAAAGCCAATGGTATTACATGTATTCCATAAGCCGAAAGTCTATAAACCGAATGACATTCGGTTTATAGACTTTCGGTTTATAGAATAGCAATAGCATTACATGTATTCTATAAACCGAAAGACATAATGAACAACTTTCGGTTTATGGAATGCATATCATGCTATTGCTATTCTATAAACTGAAATAGAGTCCCCATTCATACGAATAGGTCCTGACCTATTCGTAATTGACCTATTCGTATGAATGGGGACTCTATTTCGGTTGATAGAATGCCAATAGCATGAATGGACTAATGGACGAATGATTTTCGTTTATTAATCATTCGTTCTCAGGTGTGAATGGGGAGCAGGTGTGTTAATTTTGGTGTTATCGCTCTCACACTGTCTCACACTGGTCACTGGAAGTTCAATATGGCACCTCATGGCAAAGAACTCTCTGAGGATCTGAAAAAACAAATTGGTGCTCTACATCAAGATGGCCTAGGCTTTAAGAAGATGCATATCTGGTGCACAGGTGGTAATAATGACAGGAGAGCCTCAAATTTGAAAGGCCAGAAAAAAGACTCGCCTGTGGGAAAAGTGGGACAGTTGGTAGTTATCATACCCCAAATTCTACACTATGCAGTTCCATTTTATAGTGTTTCTTTTGAAGAAACCGCTTTGTATGTACATTAGAAATACATATTATCTGCATTACAGGGTTTTCTTCAGGGTCTTGTTATAACTCCTTCAACTGTGACTATGATTAGCCGGGCACCTTTACACAAGTTTTTTTGACCTACTCAATCCCAGGGGTGAGGGACTTGCTTTGGGTGAACCAAACAGCTTTGGGGCGGGACAGTCACGATTTTCGAGACAAAAAGTAGAGCTTGGCGGAATAGCAGAAGTCTGTATTGTAAGGCCGCAGTCCCAGTCTCATTGCCTGGTGCCTAGGACACTGCAGAAAGCATACGGTGCACGCACCTTAGCGCTGCCAGTTTGAGTGATAACACAAACGCGCATCTGTGGTAACGCTGACACTCAATTGCCCTAGCTCTGCCCTCTGGTGTCCAGATTTGGCGGGGGCAGAAGTTGGGAGGGATAAGCGTGTAGTGTAGGTAGGCATGATTGACTTGTCGTCAAGCTACCGACATGTTTCACTTGATCAGTGGAGAGCCAAGGCTTTATTTTCGATTTCTCTAATAGGCAGCGACCTTTAGTATATGTAAGACATTGAGTAGAGGGGTCCCATAGATTGCACCAATGATGGGTGGGAACTCTACCAGAAGCCGCCTGCAAGGCACATAGGGCAAATTCTAACCCTATTCCCCAGAGAGCCTACATCAGTGCACCAGTAAAAGCAGCCATCTTAACTACTAATAGCAGTACTCCTCCTTATAAAATGACCTCCCCCTTCCTACAAGTTGATTGGTTGTGCCTGCTTTAAAAGGGTCACTGAGTAAAAAGAGGCAGGTTTAAAACCGACATTAGATATTTATTTTGTTCTAGTTAGTTTTATTGTACGCATTTCAAGAGTTGAAAGCCAGGTATTCATACTGCTCAAATAATTTTAACATAATGATCACAGACAATGAAGTACCTCGTCACAGCCATGGTGATATGTTGAACGGACTCTATCTATGAGGATTTGCAAGTGCATCGTGTGTTCACAGCTCATCGGCTAGTAGCAGCCCATTGTCAAACGGCTAGTATTTTGAATCAAAATGATCCAGTCATCACAGAGTTTAAATTACCCCACTTGCAATGCATTATCCTGATTCCATATATATATTTAATCTGAAGTAAAACATAAATTAGTAAGCTGAATGGCACCTTCCTACAAACACATGTAAAAGAAAAGGGGAGGATTTAATACCCTGAAAATATAAACCTGTTATATGACCTTATCTTTCAAGAGCCAAATTATTATTATTTTTTTGTCCCAGTGTCTCTGGACCCTCATTAATTTTTCACTGACTTGTGATGGATAGTCTTTATTTATACACGTCGGAGGTTCTGTGGTGTAAAAAGGACTCATTTTCTAACATTACGTATTCATGGCTTGGGATAGCTAGGATAAGGAACTTATTATACATGAGTCACAGAGGGAAACATACTCTGCCTTCATTTGTGATCCTTGTTAAATCCAGTGTGGTCAGCAGTAGTGCTTTGATAACATGTTTTTTATCTGCACCTGCAAATGATGCCCTGAAACTGTGTCAATATTCGACGTTTGATGATGTTTCTCCATCCCTCTCTTAGATACATAGTTGACAACAGTCTTGGATTTCCGATGGGACAGTGGCGTTTTTTTTTTTTAGCATCCTGTTTTGCAGAAATCGGACGTCGTCTCGGTGACATTTCCTCCTAGACTGCAGATATTTCCATCAAATGAATTGCGCATACACGCGATCGCTCAAATAATTAGACATCTCCGAGATAGACACAAGCGGGCACCATGCATGAGCAGCTCAGCAACAACACTTCCCTTGATGCCTTCTACCACCAACAGGATGCAGTCTGAGCTATTAGACCAGGGGGGTAGGGTTGCCACCTGGCCGGTATTTTATCGGCGGGCCGGTAAAAAATTGGCATCAGGCCAATGTTAATTCTATGTAGACAGTAGCGAGGCCGGTATTTTTCTGAAGAAAAGGTGGCAACCCTACATGGGGTTATAGGTGCAACACTAAAAAACAAAAACAGGGGAGCAGTTTGACTCTTTATACCTCTGTGCGCCACAAGAGCACAGGGTAGAGTTTGCCACTCAGTACTTTGTGTTAAAGCCAAGATGTATAATATCTCACATATGGTCCTGCTGTATTTCTTCCGTTTATCGTACGAGCAGATTAGGGGGAAATGAAAGTAGCATTAAAAGGAGATTTGTTTTATATTCCGTATCGTGTACCAATGTGCACTCTACCTTAGCTGTGGAAATAGATCCGAGGCGCGAGTTAGAACTCGGTAATGGGATGAAATTTGTCGGTTTTTAATGTACCATTATACGAACTTTTTCCAGCAAAAGTTGAAGCAAGGAGAGGGTGACATTGCAAACTCAGCCATAAACCGGCATTGTAAAATTATAACTTAATCAAATGCTAAAACCGCGAATAAAGAAAATAGATAACATGTTTATATGAATGTAAATGTTCATATGTATAGATAATTTTGTGTTTTTATAGTGTGTGTGTATAAGTAAGTATATCTATGCAAAATGAGTACCATTAAATTGGATAATGGGAACATCCCCAGGGTGTACTTAAAAACCAGAATATCTGAATAGACCTTTCCTGATTTAACACTTTGTTATTATTGTTATTACTATAATAATTATTATTATCATTATTATAATATGTGTACGTTGTATATATATATATATAAGCTTCTATAAGCTTATTGTGTGTGTCTGTATATACATATGAATGTGTTTATTTTATTTTATTTTTTTATATGTGTGTAATTGTTTGTGTGTTAATATAAAATATATATCTGTAATATATCTATATATATGCTTTTTTAATATATATTTATATATATATGAATATATTTCATTATATATATATATATATATATATATATATATATACACACACACACACATTTATAAATATTACAGTGTGTGTTAGAATATGTTGAATATTTACAAGAATGCATACATACAAATCTTTATCAGGTAATGTGCCTGCCTTTTATCTATTTGCGCATAAAGTAAGCTAGCTTTTTCTGTCCGACAGGATACAGGAACAGTTTATTCAGTAGGCTGTGCATTAACGTAATCCCCGAAAAAATAATCTTCTAACACAATGTCCGCCAAGCATCCCATTTCCATTCCTCGCATATAGCGTCGGCAAATCCGTCGCTATACGATTACTACGGTTAAGAGCAGTCGAGTACCTCAGTCCTATTAACGATTGTGTGTTTTTTTGGTTTTTTAGTATTATTATTATTATTTTATATTTTGTTTTCGTGCAAGTGTAGACGCTGAAATAATATCTGGTGTAATGTGAACTGACAGTCAAAATTACAGATTTTTTTTTTTTTCCCTGCCGCAAGGGTGCCTCTCTGCCAAGCACTATAATATTGTTGTATTGGTGTTCAAGGTTGTCAGCAGTTTTGGTTCTCTCTACCGAGAGCTATAACTGAGTGTAGAAGCATGGAGCTTCCTGTCAAGGGAAATACAATAATTTTGATGTATATTTGTTGGTGCCAAACTGCAATTAAATGGATGTTGGGGGAGAAAAAAAGGATTTAATTTATCCTGCTTGAATTTGTGAATTGATTTAGTAAAATCATGCAATTATAAATGTATAAAATCCTATATATCGTTTTTTTTATTTTTTTTTTATTTTCTAGAAGCAAATCCCTTAAATTAATAGTGTGCCAGTACACTGAATAAGTCAGTCTGCCACTGGATTTCTGTACATGCTCAATTAGAACAGCTCACATGCCTTTTTAACTGATTCCTGTTTCTCTTTTGACTATTTGATCCCTGTCCATACGTCCTGGTGCTGATATTCCATCATTAAGACAACTGATACCAAAGGTCTGATATTATTTAGCAATCTGTGGTGGCAGTACTTTACAGGCCTACACTGCACAGAGAAAGTGTTTAATCACCTATAGCTCTGCCAAATACAACTGATTAAAGTGATAGCAACTTCGATCCCCCTTACTTATGAGACAGAAGGATCTATTCTCTAAAATTCGACTTTGGAGGTCGACTTTCATTTTGAGAAGTCAAATTTGGCACCCGAGTCTCAAAACTAGCTTCCATCGTTTCCCCTCCCATTACTTTCAATGGCCAAACTCGTTGCCAAATTTGACTTATTCTAAAAATGAAAGTTGATCTCCAAAGCCGACTGATTAAAGTGCCTTTTGAGCCGCGCTCCTAGAACATTTGAAAAGTAATTTCTATTTATTTTGGACGTCTGAGTTAGACAGTAATTGGTGCAAAATGCTGAACACCCCTCCAGCCAGCAGGTAATTCTCCTCTCTATGATAAACATTTAGCGGAGTGACTGACCCACCCCCTAGTCTTTGAATTATCTTTTAAAGGGGGAGTGCCGTGCCAAAGGCAGTGAATGGGGCCTTCTAACTGGTCAAATCTGATTTTAGGATTAACTCCCGTTTTACATAAATAAATATACTCTTTTCATGCACAGTTTAGCGCATATTGAGTCTGACATAGAAATATTCTCCTTTGTTGAAAGCATAATGTGTAATAAGCAATACTAAGTTGTGTATATATAGAAATGATAATGCACACACATATACTAAACCTCTAGCACCATTTAACTTGCGGTGGTGGTGGGATGAGCCTCATTCCTCGACGTCAAGCCGGAGCAATAAAAGTAGACAGATTGCCCTCTAAGCTTCACTTTATTGGATATTGTAATTGACATATAGTTGTCATTTATAATCATCTGTCCATTCCTGTGAGTAGGGAGCAGTAAAGTTAATTGTGGCTGCTCATTTGCATTACTCTCACCTCTGAAGGGTACTGTAACCCATTAATATCATGTCATGATGAATTATCACAAATAACATTGAGCATATTGATTAATGATCTCGGAGATTTGTATCTCGTTCAAACATTTTGTTAGCTCTTTAAACTTTTAAGCAGACAGTGTCCACATTCGACGGTTACCGATGGTGGGTGAGGGTTAAGGGCTGAATTTTGGGTCACCAGTAAAAACTGTTCTAACTTTGTTAATTAAAGCTACGCACCCATGTTTCATTATCTTCCACTATGAGGACTTCCAGAGTTTGGGGTAAATTGTTATAACTTTGGCTCTTACCTTTTGTCGTCAGAGAAAGGCTGATGGAGGATGGCACATTTTTTGTTGGATTTAATCTAGAGAGGCTACTTCGGCCTTATTAAAACGGCCTATTGAATGGCGTTCTATTTATGCACCGTTCAAAAAGTCCCCACCCCCTTAGCCTTGGCATGTGCAATGGGGGCTGCCATACTCTGTGGAAGAAGAGAAAACTGGTCAGGAGACCATCTCTCCGTCATTGGTGGCATGGCTTGTCAATCATTCTGACACACCAATCATTGCAGCCGTGTCATAGAGCTACATCATATTTTTACATTAAAAAGAATCACTGCTCTCTAGAGGTATGGTGCAAATAAAGGCAGAGATCTCGTCTCTCATTGGCTGCTTACTTATCGGTGTCTTTTAAGATTTTCTAAATTTGCAAACTTGATATGTGCTGCTTTTGCAAAAATAACTCAAAGTCTCAGTATATATTAGTGTAATTAATACTGTAATTATACATCACAAATGTGTTTTATATTTACATACACATATATTTTTATAAAACACGCTTTTCCCCTTTAACATCTGTCGCTGTGGCATCTTGTTAAAATGAATTCTTCTTCACGCTAGCTATTTAATACACATTGAATTGTATGTGTGATTAACCCCTTTTGTGGATAGCAAACAACTCTAGCGGAGAAATTGTTTAAAAAAAAAAGAAGTTTTTTTGTTTTAATTGACATCAAGTATAAAAAACACATAGGGGTCATGAATAAAAAGGTATAAAAAAAAAAAGGCGCAATCGCCGTATCTTATGCGTAACAGAAATTGCGCCTCTTATTAAATCCCGAAACTTTTCAGTGCGGGAGTAGAACCTCCGCCAAACACTGTTACCCGACACTGAGACGTTTTTTCAGGCACCTGATTTTTATACATTGGCTGTGCTGGTGCAATTAGCACCAGCACAACCAAAAAGTACATAACCGGCAGACACAGCGCAGACTTCCTAAATTTGACAGGAGTCTGCTTTATACATAGACACCCATGCCGATAGCGTCATTATTTGGCGCTATCTGCGTATGCACCGCATTTATACATGACCCCCATAATATTCAGCCTGCTCCTGCGCAATTATAGCAATATTCAATTGAGAAGCACATTATGTCATCCTGTGCAGTCAGATCTGGTTCGCCTTTGTAGAAGCCAATTGTACATGTTTAATACAATAAACACATTGAAAACATTCTGTAAAAATCGAAGGTATAAAAGAATGTGGTTTTAATGATTCTCCTTGGTGGGTGGGAAAAGTAATTTTTCTTTCCTTTCAGTTTAATTAATTTTTTTGATAGTTTGCTCAATTTCCCGCAACTTTATATATATATATTTTTTAATAACATTTAGTAATCTGTTTTATTGTGGATAGATATTGGCATACCATCTCCAGACAGATACAGAACATTACTGCATCAAAAAATAGGACACAGTTACAGTCACCCTACCTTTTCAATCAAAGTGACAGATGTTCTTCCGCGAGAGATCAAGAATCATTAGAATAAGCTATGCACCTTTTTAAAGTGTTTGCTCTAGTCACCCAAAAGATTAACTCCTTCTCATCCGTGGGAACTCCATTCGTTTCTTTTGACACTGATATAATGAACCGCTCGGAGATTTTGATCTATGTAGCAGACTTCGAGTCACTAGAAACAATCTCCATTGTTTTAATTGACATGTCAGCCGTCCCGTTACCGGCTGAATGATAGGTCTTCTCTCTCTGAAAAAGCAAACAAATAACTCCTGATAATTGTATCTGCCTAGTTATTTTTCATTTAAGACTCAAGTAGATACACCAAATACTACCAGTTTTTTTTTTTTTTTTTTTTTTTTTAATCCACAAGATTCTTTTTTAAATTCCACTAATAGTTATATAGCACTTCTATTCGGGCTATTAATCAATTTTGAGTTACGTTCCCTTGTTTTGCTTAAAAAAAATAAAAAAAATCCAGTGCAATAAATAGGTTTTATTTTTTTTCCACCTCCCTTTTTCTTTTTTTTTCTTTCACGAGGCAAAAATCCAAGAGACGGCTGCAGCTAGCGTAATTAATTGTACCTAGTTACAGAAGATCAGCAAGTTTGTAGGATTCACATGCTGCTTTACCATATGGCTGCCCAGTAGGCGAAAAATTTGATTAATGTTTTGAAGTCGATTTTTTTTTTTTTTTATATTAGAGTCCAGATGAGAAATTTCCCTTTCCATTAGTGATCATCTCCACCGATTTCACAGAATCGTCTTAGTGAGCTGGTACATTCTCAATGTGGGCAGACACACTTCTGTGTATACATGAGACAAGTACTACTTGTCTCATGGATACAAGTACAAGTACTACTATACAGTCCCTTTCTACTGAAAGGGACTGTATCACCTAAACATTGTTTTTACGGTGAATGCATAGTTGCCAACATCGGCCATGTTTCCAGGGACACATGGCCGATTCCACATATAGGGTTGCCACCTTTTCTACAAAAAAAATAAAAAATACCGGCCTTACTGGTGCCCCCGTAGACTTAACGTTGGCATCAAGCCAATTTTTTTTACCGGCCTGACTGTAAAATTCCAGCTGGGTGGCAACCCTATCCACATGCTGCAGAAAGAGCATGCAAAGTGCAGCCCGGCAGTATGTAGGATGGATATACACACAGACACAATCCAATTAATTAATCATGGTAGGTCCTGTGAGATCTCCACCCGGATTAATTAATTGGATTGTGTCTGTGCGTATATCCATCCTACATCCGTCCGGGGTTCACTTTGCATGCTCTTTCTGCAGCATGTGGAACAAATATGTGTCCCTGGAAACATGGCCAATGTTGGCAACTATGTGAATGTAGAGAATATAAAAGGATTGAAAACGATCTATATATTGTGTTGGCAAAAGTTGGTAAAGTAAATGCCTAAATTAGGGACAAGGGTGTGTTTTAAATGTGTCTGTGGAGTTTCCTGTTGATGACATCAACTGTGACTTCATATGCAAATTAACTAGTGTTCAAAGGGAAATATGTAATTTGCATATCAAGCCACATGGGATGTCATACATTGGAGACTCCACAGACACATTTAAAACCCTTTTTATTTCTTAATTTAGGCATTGTCTTGTAATTTTGCTAACACAATGTGCAGATGATTTTCAATCATTGTTTTTCTCTATATTAGTGGCATAAGCTATGTTTAGGTGATACAGTCCTTTTAATGGCCTTGTATATGACTTATCTTTAATTTATGAATTTTTAGGGGTCCCACGGATTCTGAATATGGTGGAGCATGCCAAATAAGTAAAGTACACTTTTTTCACATTCTCCAATACACATGTTTTTTTTGCATATGCAACATAAAGTATATGCTCCACCTTTTGTATAAATGCTCAGAACTATGCTTGCACAGCAATTCCTCCAATGACGGTATGATATCTAACTGCACGCAAATGAGTGATGCTAGCATGATACATACTAGGTCCGATTTGTTCATCCCTTTTATCTCATTGGCTGTGCCACTAGCCCAATACTGCCAGTCCTGCTTTCAAAGATTTCACTCCTACAGTCTAGTCCAGTGATGGTGAACGTTTTTGGGCCCGAGTGCTCAATTTTTGGCCAACACATATTTGCAGACTTCAAAGTGCCAACACCGCATACACACACACGTATTCACACGGAATTTATCATCATACACACACACACACACACACACACACACACGCTTATACTCACACACACATGCACACTCATACACACACACACATATACACACGCACACTCATACTCCTACACACTTATACTCATACACACATATGCACACACACACTTATACACTGCATACATACACACGCACGCACACTTATACTCATACACCCACACACACACACTCATACGCATACACACACACACACGTATACTCACGCACACACACTTATACTATACTCACACACTTATACTCACACACACATATTCATACTCCCACACACACTTATACTCACACACACACTTATACTCATACTCACAAACACACACGCACACATACAGGTTCAGCTCTCACCGCTCATCTGCTCCATCGTCCGGGAGGTGCAGGCATCAGTGTAATAGATGGGCACCGCTGGTCACCTGCTTCTTCTCCAGATGGCTCAGTTAATTGTGTTGACTTACAGAATGGACACAGTTTAAGGGACGTTCTCAGAAGAAGACCAGGTTGTGTGGCCTAGTCTGTGGTGTAAGTACCCCGAGATTCTTTCTGACCTCGGCAGCCAATCTATAAAGAAGTAAAATACCGAGTTATATGTTTAAATGCTATGCCCTTTATTTGCATTACACATACATTTCAGACACTTAATAGATAGGGTATGCAATGTTGCTGGCCAATCTAAAATCGCGTTCCTGCGATTTCTAAATAATATCATGTTGCTCAGGAGGCCGACACTTGAGAGGATATTTGTGGGTTAAATCATAAGATCTCAATAGTGCAGTAATAAACAGTTAGGTGTTACTCAATAGTGTGTATGAAGTGTGAAATATACATGGCACAGCAGAAGGATGAGCTACAGATATTGAGTGTTGCACATGAGATGGATATAATTCTTGTATTTTTTTTTTTTTTTTTGGCTGATAATCATTGCCCAAGTAATTAAACAGTGAGCATACTAAGTCATTAGGATACCTTGGAATATTGACAAGCGAAGATGTATAAATGGGAAGGGTGGATGGGACCAGAGAAATAGCCTGTATGACCAATCTGAGACCATCTGCCAGCTCCTTATCATAAAGTTTAGACATACAGACAGCATAGCATTATGCATTTAGGCAGTTTAAGTGACCATGGGAACTGGACCACATTGGGAATGCCAATGCAAAATCCAATACATCAGGTCTTTGAGCACTCCCTCCCCTATGCATGGTGACTTTATACATCTGTATTTATTGGCTCCTTATTTTGAATACAATGTTGTGCATTCCAGAGCCTGTTAAAGAGTGACTCAACACCGCCATACAATTTAATCAGACAGACGCCCACACAACAACTGTCGGAAAGAGCTGCACGCTTGACCAGAGTTGCCCGCTGCTTTGGAGCGCTGCTCTGTCAAATGGCATTGTCCTAGTCGTAGCTTTTTTTCTTCTAACCTTTAACCCCGGCTGTCCACCTGTCTCTTTTAATGTGTCAATTCCTGACCTACTTTCTACTATCAATACCCTTATTTAAAATAAAGCTAATTCACGCACCCCAGACCCAATGGAAGACTCTCGATGACACTGGAAGAATCACCAGCCAATCGAGATTCCCAATCACATCTAGAACTAACCACTCACGTCAAGTGTTCGAAGAAAAACCTTTTGAAAACACAGGATAGCCGGTTGATAATAATTATAATTATTAGGAGACACAGCGACAGATCACTGGAAATGTTCCTCACATCTCCATTCAAGATGAGATTTATTTTGTATCAAACAACATTAATATGTGTGCTAAAAATGAAATTACTTCCTTCATTGTGCCCTCCAGGAAAGCCACTTGGTCCACTTTATTTGTGAGAATCACATAATAAATTAAAGCGTGTGGGTTCATTAATAGTAATAAGCGTGTCTCTGGTATCTCACCGTGATTTAGCAATATTGATGTCTACAAAGCGGAGTTTTAGCGATCTCGTACAAGAATTCTCAAACTTCCATTTATTAAATGGCCTGGCATATTTTCTCCAGTCTGATTTATCATTTGCTTACTTCCTTCCCTACTCCCTCCTTCTCCTGTGCAATTCTATGATAATGAATCATCTCGAAAGATCTGTATTCCCCCCCTTCTTTACTCCATTACTATAAATTAATTAATGCAAGACCAGCCAAATCCAGGAGACAAAGAAATTGCAAGTGCGTACTTTGAAGAACAAATACGGGCTCTGGTGAATGTTCCAGTCTCTAAATTCTATTGTTCCTGCGCGTTCCGCCTTTTGTTTCGAAAGTAGGGCAAACAGAGACCTACAAATGGTAACATTTGACGAAATAGAGCTGGGATTGGATATATTTCCAACTCTGCTTTTTTGAAGCGCCAGTGCGGTTACAGTTGCATACCAGGCTAATTAGCGGTTTTGCGATGCATTGCAATAGCTTAAAACCACATTGGATTTGATTTAAATCACTAGTCCGTAAGAATCGCTTTTAAATCATGATTTTTAAATGTAAAGACTCATTCTTGCGGGTAGTTATAATCTTTAATATTTGTAACCAGATGAAGATTTCATATTTTGAATAACCTGTCAGATTAGTAATACAGCTATATCAGAACTGATTCTAGTTTAATAGGTTAATCACACATATTCGGAGGACTACATAAACTGTTTTATTTAACTTAAAACATAACATTATATAGCATACATATTCTTGTAATTGCTTAAATATCAATGTTTATTAACTGAAGTGGTAATGTGTGATGGTCCTCTGTTTGTACATAGATTTTAAAAACAACAATAGGATTAAGGCCTTTTCCTGAACTTTGTTTATTTTATTCCATTTTTACTGTGAAAAAGTGCATGTTATCTCAGCTTGGATTAACTGATCAAAAATGCTCAATAACCTTTGAACTATAATATTTCGTAAATAGAAGCACATTTTTCCTCCAAAAGCATCCCGTGAAATAAATTTGACTTAAATAAAAAAAATTCTGATAAAAAAAAAAAGAAATCGGATTTTAAATACAAAAAATCTCATTGATTTAAAAAAAAAAAATCCCCAAAATTCTAATTTAAATCCCCAAAAATCATAATTTTTCTAAAATGTTGTTGTTAAATCATCGATTTTAATCCACCATGCTTAAAACTAACTAATGTTTCAAGACTGTGACTTTTCCATGCAGACTCTCTCAAGCATTGTATTCTCCCTCGGTTGTGTGTTTCTGTCTTGCCTCCGTATTATTTTGTTTTTATATTGTTAAAATGCATACCATAAAAGCTTTTTACATGAACTCTGGCTCTTAAATATATGTTTATACCGTGAAGGCAGAAAATAAGTATCAAAAATTATGTATACATCAGGGGTTATGTATAAAGATGGCACACACGCCGATCGCACCAAAAGGTGCCACTTAGACCCCTCTGTTTGGGGGCTTGTTACTGGGACAAAACGTATACTGTTGTTCACACTAATATTTTGCCTAAATTTCTCATGCCCTCCCCCGTCATTTGGTAAAAGCTGTTCTAAGCCAAAAAGATCCAACTGCGGATTCTGTAGACTTAGTGAGGTCTCACTCGGTGTTTCAATCCCAACCATTCAACATTTTACTAAGATATTTCATTACTGTTTAATTACTTTGCATGTCCACAAGTTTCTTGATTTCAAAAACACCCAGTCACAAAAAAAAAGGGAAGGAAAGGAAAGGGAAAAAAAAGGAAATAAAACTAGGGAATCATATAATCCTCTAAGAGAAACCCACCCCCAGATAACTAACACGCGCGTTAGATCAAGTGACACATTTAAGAACACCGTGATCCCCCCCCCCCCACCCTCCGAGAGTACCCTAATTGAGTGTTACAAATGACGTATGAATGGAAGGATGAAGGGAAGTAAGGTATAGATAGTTAATAGACGAACACAGAAGGAATGATAGAAGAGATAAAAAGTTAAAGATAATAGGAGAACAAGACAACTCAAACTCACTACCCCAATGGAAATATAAGGGGAACACAAAGCACTAGGTAGAATTTGAAGGATATATAGCTGGACAATAAAACAGCACGAATCACACAAAATGGGGGAATATAGAAATAAATATCTAGTTAAAGAACCGCACCTAAAGAATCTAGATGGCAATGGAGGTTTATATGGGTAAACTAAAGCTTTTTCTTTATTCTCTTCTATTGCCGCAAATAGGAGACACAAGGATGAGCTGAAAACCAGGAAAATAAACACAGCAAACGTGTCTCAGAAACTGAGTGTCTAGAAAAAAAAAAAAGAAAAAAAAAAAAAAACACCCAGTCACACAGGAAGCTATCCTTTGCTCTTTACCAACTCTTATTCAGTTCTAATTCCATCAGAAAGACTGCAACGTAAACATGGACAGGCTAAGATAGCTAGGCCTGATGGAGGAAAGCCATCAAAATGCCTTGAAAACAAATTCTACCGTCACACGGGCTATAGTTACAACGTCTTCTCTATTAGGAGGGAACACCCTACTGGCATCCCCGTTTGTTGTTCTGCATTCTTACTGTACCATGAAAAAATACTGCACGGCAGGAGGTGCAGCTTTTCCTCCCGAAATCACGGTCATGGCTCCGACTACCAGCAGCTGCAGCGAGGGTGCTGTTACAGGGAGGAGAGCAGATTTAAATGGAACTCGTGCTGGGATTCTGTAGTGCTAGAAGGTGAGGAATTACACTGTAACAACCTGGGCAGAAGATCATTGCCATTTGGCATATTTCACAGCCCCGGGGCCATGCTGAGGTTACAATGGACTTGTGGGGATGCCAAAGTCGTACAAGTTGGAACCTTTGAGAAGCAAACACAACAAAAAAAAATCTCCTGCTGAGCTGTTTTATTGCACTCAACCTAGGAAAAATAGTTGCATCTTTTACACTTTTAATCACTTTCTGTTTTTCTTTTCCTTTTTTTTTCTGTTCTCTCCCCAAATACAGCTTCCCCTGCATGGAAACTGAAGTTGTCCTGTAGCTTGTGCTGCTAGTTCTCAAGATTGATCTTGCCCAGAGTTAATAGAATGCGAATAGTTGTGGCCTCATGCTAGTGCTGACCCTTCCCATACATGGCACCGCCTGTTTTGTCCATCTCCCACCACTGACAGTGCTCCAACTGATATCACCCAATGTCTTTAAACTCAAGTATTTTTGTTAATTATTATTTTTCTTGGCCCTGGAGCTAGATTTAACCATATACATGCCATCTCTAAACCAAATTAATAGAACAGAGAACTAACGAGAATTCAAATGTATTTATTATTAAAATTTAAAAAAAATTCAGTGTTTTTTATTTTTATTTTGCATACACCTGTATAAATAAAACCAATGCAGCCTTGTTTATGCATATAGAAACACACAGGTGGAAAAATACACAGTTTACATTGAACTAGATTAAAGTGAAAACAGGGTCAACCATTAATCATATGATGCTAAATGTCAATGTGTACAGGAAGGTCATGGAAGTCACATATAGAAAGGCACGAGGACAGTTTTTCAAATGTTTCCCCTCTGGGGAAGACGACCATGGATCCCACCCCTCTCAAAGTCACTCTGCCAGTCCTCTACCAGTTCATGAATTCCATACTCCCACTATATTGAGATTTTAAGTTCCTTCCGGTAGGTCAAGTGACAGACTAACTCTGTTACACTGTTTTACTTCAATAGTTAGCTGTTCCGGTACCTAACATACAACCATTGCAAATGCCATTTAATTATGGGAGACCTACAAAGTCTCAACCACAAAGCTTTGCTTGAATTAACAAAAATGATCCAAGGCAAGAACTCACTTTTCGTAGAGGGTGTAAATTGCAAAAAATGTAAATACTAATAGTAAAAAAAATGAAACGGCCCCTAATGTTACTTATTCATTTTTTTTATTTATCTTTCCATCATGTTTTGGTTAAGATGTATCAGTGATTAACTAGAATTAAACTAAGCACTAGGAGATTTTTTCCCTCCGGTGTCGGCTTGTGGCCATGGTTTGTGTTTGACAAGATGTTTTCTTCGCTAAGCTTGAAAAACATAGAAACATAGAATGTGTCGGCAGATAAGAACCATTTGGTCCATCTAGCCTGCCCAATTTTCTAAATACTTTTATCAGTCCCCCGTTCCCTATCTTATATCTAGGATAGCCTTGTGTCTATCTCACGAATGCTTAAACTCCTTCACTGTGTTTTCCTCTACCACTTCCGCTGGAAGGCTGTTCCAAACATCCACTACCCTCTCTGTAACGTAATACTTCCTGTTATTACTTTTAAATCTTTGCCCCTCAGACAAGGGTTTGTCTGTTTGATTGACAGTCTGACCTTGTAGACTGACCGGACACGCTGACCAGCATAGGCTCCAGGAAGCAAAACTCCAATGCGTCTATTCACTATAATTCGACTTTGGAGATCGACTTTCATTTTACGGTTTCGGGGAACTCGGGTGCCAAATTTGACTTAAGCTCAAAAATAGCTTTGATCATTTTGCCTACCATTACTTTCAGTGGGGGGGGGGATTCAAACCTGGCTTTTATTTCTAAGTCAAACTCAGGTGCCAAATTTAACTTTATCTTAAAATGAAAGTCGACCTCCAAAGTCAACCTCCTTGAGTAAGAACTCAAATTTGTGTGAATAGACCCTCTAGTGTTATTCCCCAAAGGTATATCTGCTAAGCTGTATAATGTATTTTTTACGCATGCTGGTGAGCAGGCATTCACAGAAGCTGACGACAGGTTGCTTTGAAAATCCAAAGTGGTATGCTTTTGGCACTTTTTTTTTTTTATGACTGTGTTTAAGTGTCCCTTTGCCAGACAAAATGTCCAAGAAGAATTCATATTCCTGAAAGGGCCACAATTAAAGTCCTATCAATTTGTTTTACCACTAAGTTGCTAAATTACGTTTCAAGGTGCAGTTCCACTTGGCTTATTTTCCGTCTGTTGCCCATGTTGGTGAAATGCACTTGTTTTTACTTTTTTTTTTTTTTACAATTTTCGGGGTCTCCTGTAGGTTTACATTGAACATTATTATGCGGGGGTCCTCTGAATGTAGGGACTTCCGTAAGGGATGGCTCAAAGATAAAGGCAGGACTGTTGATATGGATACAGAAATACATCTATTACATTTTTATTTTTTATTTTTTTTGAGGTACAAAACTGACCTGTTTCTTTACTTTACATGATCACTTGTCTAGAAGTACCCTACAGGTGGAATAGCCCATTTTGAAAAAAGGATAGTCATCAATTCTGGACCATTAGAGATCATTGGATATCTGAGAACCTCTGCTGTAGGCCCTAAGAATAAGATAGAACCTTGAGAAGATATCTGGGCACTGTGCTACCAGTGGGTTCTGTAAGTTTTGGCCGCAGTGCGTTCAAGATGTTTTTCCTGCTGGAAACTTTTTTGTTATGTTTATGCAGCTGAGGGGCAAAACCCAAACGACCATCAATTATACGTAGCTGGTTCTTCAAGTTACAATAGTTGGATTATTTGTACAGCACAGCTTAGGGCTCCTAGCTTTGATGACATAGGAACCTGAGAGATTTAATATGAAAAGAAACAGGTTAACATTTTTTTTTAAAAGGGGAAAATAAAATAAATCCTGTTTTACAGACCTGAATAGCCTTTACACAGCCTTATCAAATAAATACAGCTTGAATGAATACCGCGGCCATTAATCTTACTTGATTAATTCGGAGAATGTTTTAGAAGGGATCTGGAATTTTTGGAAGCCCTCTGCTTTTTTGGTTTTTCGTTCCGATGTTTCGTTCTGAACACAAGTAACCTTCAGAATAAAGACGACAGCATTGTTTCGGTCTGACTGCAGTGCAAAGCTTTGGCAGTATTTCAGATAAACAGCATACTTACACTTAATTGCTCGAATATTTTCTACAATTATAATTCTATAAACGCTTTTAATGTGCCAGAACGCTCGCTCACTGTAGCCTACTCATTTTGTACGTTACGTTCACATGACTTTGTAACATGCCCATTAGGAATGCTGGAATAGTCTCCATGATTATTTCTTAATGCCTGTTTTATTTACACTGCAACGCTGTTTGCCTTCAATCGTTAGCGGTTTCGACACCTAACATACGACCAGCGCAAATGCCACTCAATTAAAGGAAACCTACAAAGCTTTACATGAATTAAGAACAAAAAATGATCCAGAGCAAGAACTCAATGTATGACGAGGAAGTAAACGCAGAAATGTAAAAAAAAAAAAAATAATTGGCCCTATTTTTCCGTATGCACGTTTTAATTTATCTTGTCATCTTTTTCTGTTTAAGATGTATTACTGATTAACTCGAAATAAAGTAAGCACTAGGAGATTTACTTCCTCTGGTGATGGCTTGTGGCCGTGGTTTGTGTTTGACATACAAGAAGTTCTCGACTAAGCTTAAAGAGCAAGAGTTTGTCTCTTTTATTGTCAATCTGACAGACAGACCAATAAGAGATGTGCTTGTTGACTGACAGGACACACCTACCAGCATAGATTACCTGAAGCAAATGTCCTAGTGTTAGCCTTGTCCTTACTTAACTATGTGACCTTCTGGCAAGTGAATGGACCACAATGTTTACCGGCTTCATATTTATCCTGTTTGCAAAAAAAAAATATTCACCATCAATCTGAGTGGATTTTATAACCTTTCTCTGTGTTCAGTCTAGTCTGGTTTATCTCTGTACAATTGCATTGCATGTTATTGTCATTTCTTTTTGAGGCATTGGAAGTGATCCCAAATGTTGCACAGTAAAAGTACCATATAGAGGGTTATGTATAGAGAAAAATTATGGGGCAAAGTTCTAAAAGTTTCGACCATGGAGACCAATGGAATGTTCCTGCGGATTAGCTCATTTTTAGAAGTTACATTTATCTATAACCCCCTTCGTGTTTGTGTCACGATCACAACTATAAAAGTGGTTTGAATCCCTTGTACATAGGTGGCTACTAGAATAGTGATCAGAAAATGCAAATAAATAATCACAAAATGATAGATGCAAAAAAAAAATAAAAAAATAGAAATGATTATGTGGTGTTCAAATTGTCACAATTTATATAAAACAAATAGCATAAGACTGCATCATATTTTTTTTTATAGATAGTTAGTGACATTATTTATAGATCACTTTTTTTTTTGTTGCAGTATTTTTTATGCATAGCTTTGTGACAAAATTACGTAAACAAAGAATCTCCTCTAAAAGAAGAAATCTCGTCCTCAGAAGCCTACTTTTCGCTGCTGATCGCATTTACATATGTCTACCCAGTATCTCTGGCGGTAGTACTGTGAATGTGTGATTTCTGTGAGAAAAGCAGGCCTTCAGGCTTGTTTGGTGTGTGTGTGTGTGTGTGTGTGTAGAGTTGTGTTTGATAATGCCTCTGCTAGCTACTTTTCAAGCGGAATGATAATTTGAACAGGATGTAAATCATTTTTCACAACGGCTTGCGAGACACTTAGGAGCAGAGAGTGTTGCGCAGTTAACAAGCATAAGCTTTTGGTCAATGTTTTGTGGTTTTTGCCACTTGAGTGTTGTAGAAAGAAAGAAAAAAACATGTGAAATGTGGTAGACAACTTTCTTCCATTGTGAGTTTTCTGTACTGGCCAGACTTCAACCACTTCTGTTTGCATTTACCACAAATTTCAGGTTGTTTACTATGAATAACTAGTGCGATAATGTCCGACGGTTATGATATTAGAATATAGTTATATCATAGCAGAACGCCACACCTTACTTAGCTATGCAAACCACAGGACTGCTCAAATCGGACCTGACATCTGTCATTTGGTTGCTGTCTCTTAATAGTAGCATTCAGGTAACAGCAGAGGATTCTGGGAGTTGTAGCCTCCTTTGGGATGGTGAGTCACATTTGGATATCCCCCACTTATCCAGTAGTTTTCCTAGACTGTCATTTGAAGCATATCAAGTCCACTTCTGAGTGCTCTATAGGAATCTATACAACAAGACAAATAAAACACATTCCCTGTGATCTGAAAGAATTTTTCAAATGTTCACAGCTGGGAACTCGCAGTGGAGAAATTAGAACATAAATATACACCCATGTGGTTTTTTTTCCCCATCTTTCCCCTAAGGCGGTGCACCTTGAAAATCTAAAATGCAAATAAACTCCCGCCATGGTGGTTTTGGTGTTTGTTTAGGTGGGAGTTCGTAGTAGTGAATTTTAAGTGTTTGTAAAGTGACAGGTCTGTCTCAGTGGTACGTACTGCTTGCTAGAAAAATACACAGACACAGTGGACAGAGCCATGTGCCTTCTAGGCAACCAGTGCTGGGAATAGTTAAAGGGACTGTATCACCTAAACTTTGCTTATACTGTGAATGTAGAGAATATAAAATGATTGAACATGATCTATACTTTGTGTTAGCAAAATTGCAAACAATCGCCTAAATTAGGAGAAACATGTATTTTAAATGTGCCTGTGGAGTCTCGCGCTTATGACATCACCTGTGGACTGCTATGCAAATCAGCTGCTTTTCCAGTGTAAATGTATCATTTACAAATCAAGCCCCAGGTGATGTCATAAACAGGAGACTCCACAGACACATTTAAAACACATTTTTTTCTGGCAATTTAGGCAATGTACAATTCTGCCAACATGATATATAGATCATTTTTAATCATTTTATATTCTCTGCAGTCACGGAATGCGCAATGTTTAGGTGATACGGTACATTTAATACTATCAAAGTGGAGATAAATGTGCAAATAAATAATCTCTTAGATAAGTGGGGAGAGGGTCTGTTTTCCAAAGATGGGTCAAATTAAATAAGTCCCATTTTTAAAGTGTTCCTCGTGCAGATAATTGTAAGCTTTGCCTTCTCACGGATTGCTTGTACATACAAGCCCACTCCAACAATATTTTTGACTCTCTTGTTGTGTGTACCCTAAGCAGCCGCCCCCCTCAGTTACATTTTGAGAATGGCTGCCATTTTCTTTCTGTTAACGTGAATAGATCTTGCCTTGTTTCCGCCTACTGTTTGTATTCTAGTAATACAGCTGTACACGAATGGCCAGATCAGCCATGCCTAGATTAGTTAATTGGTTCCTCTGGAAACATATGCATTGTACATTCTACAGGGCAGCATGTAAAGTTTATATGTGTCCTGCAAAAAAGTAGCAGTAAACCTGTTTCTGCATCTGTGTTGGACACTTTTTGCTGTTGTGTAACATTCTTGTGTTTTTCCTGCCACACGCCAGCTAAATGCTGGAGAGTTGAGTGAGAGGATTAGTGGAAGATGCAAATCTGCTATTCCAAGTTAATTCAATATATTTTAATAGGGGTATTAAATATTAATTAAAGCATTTTTTTTTTATATAACTATCAAATTTTAATATGTGTTAAAAAAAATTATTGTTATCCAGACAGTCTGGCCCTGTAATGCTCATTCAGTGATGAATATGTATGAATCGTTCCCAGTCTCTTCCTGTATCAGGAACACCATTCTCCGATAAGATCCTTGAACTTGGGCAGAACATGACCTGATGAATCCGAACTTCCCATTCAGCTTCAGCTGTCAGCTCCATTCATGTCAGGGCTGACATAATGCCCTTCCGAAATCAATAAGGTTACCTACATACAAGTGTACAATACATTATTTATTAAGTAGATGCACAGCCCTTAGAGCGCAGTCTACTCGGAGCAGTTATGGAAGCTTGGCTATTGAATAGATAACCTCCTTCATCATCAACATCTCTCTCTGATCCATTAATTTAAAGATGGGACCCGCCGCCTTTCTTTCTTCATGACAAAAGGGAGATGGGAAATAACGGTCTAGGTATCAGTTTAATAAAAAAAACAAAAAAAAAAAACAATGCTTTGTTTGGGCCGTCGAAGATTTCCCTGTGACCTTGCCAAGTCACCTTGAGCAGTATCTATCAAAACAACACAAAATACAATGAGGAAAAATTTCCATCTGCTTGAGCTTGACAACTGATGGCGGCTCCTTGGGAAGAACGATTTAAACCAAATGATTTGAGCAGTAAAGGAGGTAAAAAGGAAGGACATTTCCTTCAGATACATAGAATGTGTCGGCAGATAAGAACCATTCGGTCCATCTAGTCTGCCCAATTTTCTAAATACTTTTATTAGTCCCCCAGTTCCCTATTATAGCTAGGATAGCCTTGTGCCTATCCCACGCATGCTTAAACTCCTTGACTGTGTTTACCTCTACCACTTCCGCTGGAAGGCTATGCCATACATCCACTACCCTCTCAGTAAAGTAATACTTCCTGATATTACGTTTTAAACATTTGCCCCTCTAATTCAAAACCATGTCCTCTTGTTGTGTTAGTTTTTCTTCTTTTCTATATACTTTCCTCCTTTACATGGGTTTTTATGTCCAAGACGCGTCTCGTTTCAATACATTGGTAAAGCACAAGTTACAGTAACTTTTATGGTCACTTTTCAGACTACGGGATTACACACACTCAAGGGACAGGCTTTCGGAAAAACCTTGCACTGACACAGGTGGTTGAAATAAAATCCAAGTTTTAGTGGCAGTAGTCGCTGTTACGGTATCTTTATCCAAATGTGCCTATAAGGGTCTACTTTGTCCTTTTGTACTGTGTGTACGGGGCATAAAAAATAAGGAGTAGAGACTCTGCAATTAAGATGCCGAAGAGCACGATTTGAGACCTGTTTCCTGCAGCAGACTGGGCATGTGATCTCTAAACCCTTCACTAAAAGAGTCCAAAGATTTATGGTGGAGACTCCTTTTGAGCTGTAAAGCTTGTTATTCCACCCTGAATTCATCCCACTGCAGCCAAAATCCAACTTCTTCCTACTTGCAAGCGTAGCAGTGCATTCCCTCTGGCTCCTAAGAGGGCACTGAATAACCATGGAAATGGATTTGTAAATAAGACCGTCCGCTTTTGGATATAAAGGAAGCCATTTAAAAATCACACACCCATTAGCGTGTTTGATGAATCACAAGCCTATCATTAAATGAACTAGTCGCTGCGTTTCGCCTGTTGTGTAACAGTTATTTGATTACGCAAGGCCGTGCCAGGTTTATTTTGAGAGCCCTACTTCATTGTAGCCATTGTATGATTAAATATTGAGAGTATTGCTTTTCCAATTGTCCTTATTGCAGGATTTAATGAGCACAATTAAATGGGAAAAAATTGCCTTTTTAACTGATGATAGTCCATTAGTGGCTCTCTCTGCTCGGGAAAGAAAAGAAGCAAATTATTGGAATGATAAATGAGTGAAAGTTACCACAGTGATGGAGAGGTGGGATTTTCCTTCACATAATCTTCAATTAGTGATCTTTCTAAGAGGATGTTTTTCAAAAGGGTAATAGAGAGGTAATGAGATCACAAGGAGGTCAAACCCAGCCTTCTTCGTTTGGCAGGCTTGATTAATTTATTTCTGCTCCGTGCATATTGCTCGAGGGGGGTTTTAACCCAGGTTTTTTTTTTTTTTTTTATTCCCCGGGAAAGAACTTGAAGTGATTGCTTTCGGAAGCTATATGGGTGCAATGGTACGTTCTCCTACTTAAATCTTTGGTATTTCTCTTAACTCTCTCGTTGCTCAGTGGCCATCAGCATTAGACCTGTGATGTATGATATCCCCACCTAAAACGAATCCATAATTAAGACTGCCATTTCATTTGAGAATACTGTCTCTTTGTTGCAGAAAAAAAGACAAATTGTACTCTTAATTTTGAGTGTTTTACTTTCTTGGAGGCTTGTTATTGACAATCGTATAGTTGTTTTAGAAACGTTTTATTCAGTTCTTGTGTTCTGGTAGTAGCATACCCGTGTCCCGGCTAAATCCAGAAGCTGATATTGTTCGAATGGTTTGTGGTCAGATAGACAGGGAAGTTGACTAATACGCAAAGCACTCTGGGTGGACCATTGTGGGTATTTGAAAACCAATATTGACAAATTCTGGATATAATAAAAATTATAAATAAAAATTGTTTCTATATAGTAGTTTTTTCTTGGTGGCAATGTATTATTTTTTTTTTTTTTTAGAGTGTTACAACCAGGCATAACTACTATGGTAATATTATGGAACCAGTCATTCATAACAGTGTATAAGTCTGTCCACAGTCCACCGAATCTCAACGAAACGCATGTTAAGGTATTAAATAGGTGGTATGTGGATCCTAAGAAGTTGAGCAAAATGTATGGAGGCAATAATTCAGTATGCTGCAGGTGTAATGAACAAGAGGGGGATTATATGCATATGTGGTGGTATTGCAAAGAGATGAGGCCTTTATGGGAAAAGGTGGGATACATAATGGCCATCACACTAGGTTGTATCTGGGAATTGACACCAATTCTATCGATCGCTGGAAATCCACAAAAGTGGCATCCTGGCCTCAAATTAGAGCCCAACTTGGCCAACAATGCCTTATGGAAAGAGGAGTAGCCTCGGTAACACAACATAAAACTCACACACCCGGTTACTGGGAATTCTGGGCTAAGTATTTCAAGGGAGAAGAAGGGTAAGCAGGTCAGAGGGAGGTATAGAGGAGAAGCGAAGAGGGAGATCAGTACTATAGTGCGGTAATACGATAAAGTGGGTACAATAGATACTCATATTAATAATAGTGTTCCGACAACGGGGAATTGGAAGCTCTGACTCACGCACCATGTCCATCTATTTATATGTTTGTGGTTTATATGTGTGTCTGTTTAACTAAGCTGAAACTAAGCTTATTTATTATGGTATGAACCATGTATATGTTGTAATTTATAATGCAGTAAATTAATGTATTTAAAAAAAAAAAAAAAAATGATCATTTAGGTGTATGTTTGTTTATTTTAGGAGCCAGAGAAAAGGTACATCAGAAGAGTCCAGTTTTAACATTAGGAACAATCAGTAACATTTTAGGAGTCATTCATGCCTCCTGGAGTTTTCCATGTCCTACAAATATCCAAATGTAAACTGTGTCAAATATTAATTTGGTGGTTTGTCAACAAGCCTGGGAAAGGTTTTAATTATACTCTTCAGTTCCTGCTACATACTTACCGAATGCCCAATGTTATAGAAGTACAATTGGAAATGACAGTGGCCCTAGTATGTGGATATTTTAAGATACATGCCATTTTATCCTCTGATCAGCAGTTACCAGTGACCCTATTATGTTGTTAAAATGGCTTTATGTTTTAAGATACATGCCATTTTGTCCTGTCGGTGACTGTCACGCAGTGCTAGTGCAGTGAGAGACCCTTCGTGTTTACATCTAATCGCTACAGAGGAGCCTAACACGCAGACCCAACCACCACATATCAACCCCTAGACGTGTGAACGGCAAGTGCCTACTCTGACTGAGCGTATACTGACAGAACAAGCAGATAGATAAACCAGTCCCTGATTAACCTGATTAAAAGCTGGGAATTTTTCACATAGGGACAACACATATTTTATACCCTTCTCTTGTCTGACTCGTTAGGATGCTCTCCTACATCATCCATTGCTGAGGAGGCCTTGCCATACAGTCCAACATGGCCAGCGAGGTTAGCCATCGTTATTTTTTTTATTTTTTTACAAGGGGGCAGGGGCGTTCCTAGAGCATTTGGCACCCGGGGCGGACCCTGAGTGTGGCACCCCCCCCCCCCCATAATAAAAATGTAGAAAACACCCACAATTTTTTCAATGTTTTGAAAATTTTACAATTATAATTTTACAATTATAGATACCAGGAATAGTGTGCCATTCAGAGCCCATTAATAGTGTTCCAGTCAGATACCAGTAATATTGTGCCAGTCAGATACCAGTAATATTGTGCCACACAGAGCCCAGTAATAGTGCCAGCCAGATGCCCAGTAATATAGTGCCAGCCAGATGCCCAGTAATATAGTGCCAGTCAGAGCCCAGTAATATAGTGCCAGCCAGATGCCCAGTAATATAGTGCCAGCCAGATGCCTGTAATATTGTGCCAGCCAGATGCCCAGTAATATTGTGCCAGTCAGATGCCTGTAATATTGTGCAGCCAGAGCCCAGTAATATTGTGCAGCCAGATGCCTGTAATATTGTGCCAGCCAGATGCCCAGTAATATTGTGCAGCCAGATGCCCAGTAATATAGTGCCAGCCAGAGCCCAGTAATATAGTGCCAGCCAGACCCCAGTAATATAGTGCCAGCCAGATGCCTGTAATATTGTGCCAGCCAGATGCCCAGTAATATTGTGCAGCCAGATGCCCAGTAATATTGTGCAGCCAGATGCCCAGTAATATAGTGCCAGCCAGAGCCCAGTAATATAGTGCCAGCCAGAGCCCAGTAATATTGTGCCAGCCAGACCCCAGTAATATAGTGCCAGCCAGACCCCAGTAATATAGTGCCAGCCAGACCCCAGTAATATAGTGCCAGCCAGACCCCAGTAATATAGTGCCAGCCAGAGCCCAGTAATATAGTGCCAGTCAGACCCCAGTAATATAGTGCCAGCCAGATGCCCAGTAATATAGTGCCAGCCAGATGCCTGTAATATTGTGCCAGCCAGATGCCCAGTAATATTGTGCCAGTCAGATGCCTGTAATATTGTGCAGCCAGAGCCCAGTAATATTGTGCAGCCAGATGCCTGTAATATTGTGCCAGCCAGATGCCCAGTAATATTGTGCAGCCAGATGCCCAGTAATATAGTGCCAGCCAGAGCCCAGTAATATAGTGCCAGCCAGACCCCAGTAATATAGTGCCAGCCAGATGCCTGTAATATTGTGCCAGACAGATGCCCAGTAATATTGTGCAGCCAGATGCCCAGTAATATTGTGCAGCCAGATGCCCAGTAATATTGTGCAGCCAGATGCCCAGTAATATAGTGCCAGCCAGAGCCCAGTAATATAGTGCCAGCCAGAGCCCAGTAATATTGTGCCAGCCAGACCCCAGTAATATAGTGCCAGCCAGACCCCAGTAATATAGTGCCAGCCAGACCCCAGTAATATAGTGCCAGCCAGAGCCCAGTAATATAGTGCCAGTCAGACCCCAGTAATATAGTGCCAGCCAGAGCCCAGTAATATAGTGCCAGCCAGACCCCAGTAATATAGTGCCAGCCAGAGCCCAGTAATATTGTGCAGCCAGAACCCAGTAATATAGTGCCAGCCAGAGCCCAGTAATATAGTGCCAGTCAGACCCCAGTAATATAGTGCCAGCCAGAGCCCAGTAATATTGTGCCAGTCAGACCCCAGTAATATAGTGCCAGCCAGAGCCCAGTAATATAGTGCCAGTCAGACCCCAGTAATATAGTGCCAGCCAGAGCCCAGTAATATAGTGCCATGCAGAGCCCAGTAATATAGTGCCAGCCAGAACCCAGTAATATTGTGCCAGTCAGACCCCAGTAATATAGTGCCAGCCAGATGCCCAGTAATATAGTGCCAGCCAGATGCCTGTAATATTGTGCCAGCCAGATGCCCAGTAATATTGTGCCAGTCAGATGCCTGTAATATTGTGCAGCCAGAGCCCAGTAATATTGTGCAGCCAGATGCCTGTAATATTGTGCCAGCCAGATGCCCAGTAATTTTGTGCAGCCAGATGCCCAGTAATATAGTGCCAGCCAGAGCCCAGTAATATAGTGCCAGCCAGACCCCAGTAATATAGTGCCAGCCAGATGCCTGTAATATTGTGCCAGCCAGATGCCCAGTAATATTGTGCAGCCAGATGCCCAGTAATATTGTGCAGCCAGATGCCCAGTAATATAGTGCCAGCCAGAGCCCAGTAATATAGTGCCAGCCAGACCCCAGTAATATAGTGCCAGCCAGATGCCTGTAATATTGTGCCAGCCAGATGCCCAGTAATATTGTGCAGCCAGATGCCCAGTAATATTGTGCAGCCAGATGCCCAGTAATATAGTGCCAGCCAGAGCCCAGTAATATAGTGCCAGCCAGAGCCCAGTAATATTGTGCCAGCCAGACCCCAGTAATATAGTGCCAGCCAGACCCCAGTAATATAGTGCCAGCCAGACCCCAGTAATATAGTGCCAGCCAGACCCCAGTAATATAGTGCCAGCCAGAGCCCAGTAATATAGTGCCAGTCAGACCCCAGTAATATAGTGCCAGCCAGATGCCCAGTAATATAGTGCCAGCCAGATGCCTGTAATATTGTGCCAGCCAGATGCCCAGTAATATTGTGCCAGTCAGATGCCTGTAATATTGTGCAGCCAGAGCCCAGTAATATTGTGCAGCCAGATGCCTGTAATATTGTGCCAGCCAGATGCCCAGTAATATTGTGCAGCCAGATGCCCAGTAATATAGTGCCAGCCAGAGCCCAGTAATATAGTGCCAGCCAGACCCCAGTAATATAGTGCCAGCCAGATGCCTGTAATATTGTGCCAGACAGATGCCCAGTAATATTGTGCAGCCAGATGCCCAGTAATATTGTGCAGCCAGATGCCCAGTAATATAGTGCCAGCCAGAGCCCAGTAATATAGTGCCAGCCAGAGCCCAGTAATATTGTGCCAGCCAGACCCCAGTAATATAGTGCCAGCCAGACCCCAGTAATATAGTGCCAGCCAGACCCCAGTAATATAGTGCCAGCCAGACCCCAGTAATATAGTGCCAGCCAGACCCCAGTAATATAGTGCCAGCCAGAGCCCAGTAATATAGTGCCAGTCAGACCCCAGTAATATAGTGCCAGCCAGAGCCCAGTAATATAGTGCCAGCCAGACCCCAGTAATATAGTGCCAGCCAGAGCCCAGTAATATTGTGCAGCCAGAACCCAGTAATATAGTGCCAGCCAGAGCCCAGTAATATAGTGCCAGTCAGACCCCAGTAATATAGTGCCAGCCAGAGCCCAGTAATATTGTGCCAGTCAGACCCCAGTAATATAGTGCCAGCCAGAGCCCAGTAATATAGTGCCAGTCAGACCCCAGTAATATAGTGCCAGCCAGAGCCCAGTAATATAGTGCCATGCAGAGCCCAGTAATATAGTGCCAGCCAGAACCCAGTAATATTGTGCCAGTCAGACCCCAGTAATATAGTGCCAGCCAGATGCCCAGTAATATAGTGCCAGCCAGATGCCTGTAATATTGTGCCAGCCAGATGCCCAGTAATATTGTGCCAGTCAGATGCCTGTAATATTGTGCAGCCAGAGCCCAGTAATATTGTGCAGCCAGATGCCTGTAATATTGTGCCAGCCAGATGCCCAGTAATTTTGTGCAGCCAGATGCCCAGTAATATAGTGCCAGCCAGAGCCCAGTAATATAGTGCCAGCCAGACCCCAGTAATATAGTGCCAGCCAGATGCCTGTAATATTGTGCCAGCCAGATGCCCAGTAATATTGTGCAGCCAGATGCCCAGTAATATTGTGCAGCCAGATGCCCAGTAATATAGTGCCAGCCAGAGCCCAGTAATATAGTGCCAGCCAGAGCCCAGTAATATTGTGCCAGCCAGACCCCAGTAATATAGTGCCAGCCAGACCCCAGTAATATAGTGCCAGCCAGACCCCAGTAATATAGTGCCAGCCAGACCCCAGTAATATAGTGCCAGCCAGAGCCCAGTAATATAGTGCCAGTCAGACCCCAGTAATATAGTGCCAGCCAGAGCCCAGTAATATAGTGCCAGCCAGACCCCAGTAATATAGTGCCAGCCAGAGCCCAGTAATATTGTGCAGCCAGAACCCAGTAATATAGTGCCAGCCAGAGCCCAGTAATATAGTGCCAGTCAGACCCCAGTAATATAGTGCCAGCCAGAGCCCAGTAATATTGTGCCAGTCAGACCCCAGTAATATAGTGCCAGCCAGAGCCCAGTAATATTGTGCAGCCAGAACCCAGTAATATAGTGCCAGCCAGAGCCCAGTAATATTGTGCAGCCAGAGCCCAGTAATATTGTGCAGCCAGAGCCCAGTAATATTGTGCCAGCCAGAGCCTCCTCCCCCCCTTCCCCCATCACTTACCTGAATGCTGCTCTCTGCTCCCGGACGCCTCCTCCGTGCAGTCTTCCCTCTTGCACGGAGGAGGGAAACACAGTAACCGGATGTGACGTAACGTCACTTCCGGTTGCGGTGGATTTTTTTTTTTTTTTTTTACTTTTTTCCGGCGGCCGCGTCCAGGGGATGCGGCTGCCAGAAAAAAAGTTAACCAGCGCCAGCGCGATGCGGGGGGGTGCCGGCAGCACGGGTGTCACCCCCGCTGGAGGTGTCACCCGGTGCGGTCCGCCCCCCCCTCGGGACGCCACTGCAAGGGGGTCTATTTTAATTAAACGGAATATTGCACTTTGAAAGCCGCTTAAGACTGCAATCTGTGAAATGTGTCCAGATCTGTCCCCAGAGAGACGCTTATGATAGCTGATCGGTATTTGCCAATTAATACAGTAGTTTGACATTCTGCCAAAGCGGTCAGTAATTTACTACAGGCCTAGGCTTTGAGACACCTTGCCAGCTAAGACATGATAATAAAGCAAAAAGGTGAGAGATTTACCAGGAACAATATCACGGATATCTATGGGCCATCTTTGTCAGGGGGCGTGCGGTTTTTAACCCTTTGAGTGAAGGTTTTTTTTTTTTAAAAAAAAGGTACACTAGACATAATAGCCATTCCCGTGCCAATACATAAGCTGTAGACTTTGGGGCGAGGGAGGAAGCTACCAATTAAACCACTGCTTTGGGTCACCATTTGCTTAGAAGGCCTCCACCGCACGTAATTGATGAGGGCAATTATGAAGAAGGGGGCAAGTTGCTGACACAAGGGCTCCCAACTGACTTTTTTTTTTTACTAAAGCCCCCAAAAAATCTTGGACCACCCCTGGCTGGAGCCTTAACTCTCTTTCGCGGTCAATTTGTGCAAGTTCCCATTTTATTGTACCACACTCCAACACATGAAGGCAACATCAAATAACTACCGTATTTTCCGGCGTAAAGACGACTTTTTAACCCAGGAAAATCTTCTCAAAAGTTGGGGGGTCGTCTTATACGCCGGGTGCTGAGGTTTACTTACCTACTTTCTGCTCTGTCTCCTCTCCTGCTGTTAAGCCAGTCCGTGGCTGTGAGGGAAGCGTTGTGCGCTCCCCTCCAGCCGCGCGGTCAATAAAGTTTGTTTAAACTTTTTTTTTAAACAAACTTTATTGACCGCGCGGCTGAAGGGGAGCTTACAACGCCTCCCTCACAGCCACGGACTGGCTTAACAACGGGAGACAGAGCAGAAAGTAGGTAAGTACTGGGGATTGGGGAAGGGGGGAGAAGGGTGGCAAACTCTATATTTTAACCTCAAAAGTTAAAATATAGATACTATTTTCCGGCGTATAAGACGACTTTAACCCAGGAAAACCTTCTCAAAAGTTGGGGGGTCGTCTTATACGCCCAGTCGTCTTATACGCCGGAAAATACGGTAGTACTGGCATTTCTAGCGTTATTGATTTCTTTTTTCACAGTTAGCAGTACAAAAGCTTGTTACAAGTCACAATGTGATTAGAGTCCAAATGATTGTAGAGCAATTTTTTTCAGCAATGCACATTTCATACAAAATTATAAAGAAAAAACAAATAGAAATTTGCGCATTTCTCACTGCTTAGATTTTTTTTAAATCTCGTTTTCTCATTTTATTCCTTTGTTCTGCATGGTGTTGGAACTCTTGTCAATGTGTCACTCAGTATATCATCAAAGAGATTTTGATGATTAAGTCTATTATTGCAGCAAGTGGTTATACAAGATTCGAATGGCTTTTCGTGGCAGAGGTCGGTATACGTATACACAATTAATTTGAGATCTATATTGTCTCGATGGATTGGGTCTGTGTTGAAGATGATAACAAAATATAATTGTGGTATCATCTTTTTCTACCCAGCAGTATTCAGTCATTTACTTGTTATTTTTTTTTCATCCACAGTCATCATTCATTAAGAAGAGACGGTGTAATCTTATGATGGCATTATTTTACTCTATCGTTTATTGGAGAACTATAGCAGGTTGTATTTAAATTGCTACAATGCAGCTAATAGACACATGTAAGAATGCCTTCGGCAATTAATGAAGGATCAAGGTATAGAGTCAAATCCAAAGGGAATCTGAATTTCCCCCACCCTCTTATTTTTCATGTACTAGATTTGAATCCCAGAGTAGTTCAGCTTTTTTGCTCTATAAGGGGTTTTCAGTATAAAATACATATATTTACAGGATTGTTGGTTTAACAGTCCACTCCAATGTATGGATTTCATGTATTTATTTGAAAAAATGCATGTTCTACATCTCACGATTACAGATTGGGAGTGTACAGCTGTACTTTGTAGAAGTGCACTCGAGCAGCAAATCCACCATTGAAAAAGATGGTGAAGCACTAGGCATGTTTGATTGTGATGTCATGTTCGCGTTGGTTAGCGCAAATGCTCCCCAAAGACCTTTTAATGTAGACAAATTTAAGTGAACCAGCATTTACAGTCGTTTGGCTATACACCACAATAATGTGCGTCTCTGCGGTCTATACGAAATGATTTGAAGTGTCAGTATCAAAATGAACTGACAACTGAACTGCAAGTGTCAGGCCTTAAAATCAGTGTAAGAAAAATAGGCAAGTTGGGAAAAAATTTTTCCAGCCCAATCAATGCCTGTTTTTTTGCACTCACCATAGTTCTTTTTGATTGACTCGGCGCCACTATGATTGGGCCCTGAAAAAGGGGTGTGTCCAGCATTTCATGGGGGCCCCATGAAATGCTGGACACACCCCTTTTTCAGGGGGCAGAGCAGTATCCCCTGGGAGAGAGCCTGCAAAAAGGTGAGTTTGGAGCTCACTGCAAAACATAACCATAATGAATGCATTGCTGCTTTTAGTGTCAGCATTAATATGCAGTGCTGAACTTTGTTTCTATTCTGATCGGTCTCTTAAATAAAAATTTGCATCAATCATTTGTTCCCTGTGTGTGTGTTCTGTGCACCATAGTCATAAAATACATATGGAAACCCATCTAAGCATTTCCTAGTCTCGCAAAACATTACAGAGAATGGCTCAGAAACGTCTTGTTCCTCCAATAAAATTATTTGTACAATTATCGGCGTGGGTGAGGAGTTCTCTGGCAGATGTTTATGGTCATTGTTTTCCATTCACAACCATGTGTGCCCAGAGACTTTTTTATTTTACTATTACTTTTGCCGGGGAAGCTCTGCACTCTCTGGTTCTTTGCAGTTTGCATCTGTCTGGCTGTTTGGAATCTGCCTGCTCAAGCTGTTGCGTTTCAAAGTAATTTGCACTGAACAATTACTATCTACAGTGCAAAGCCATTCAAATAAAAAAAAAAATAAAAAAATCATATTTTTTTTCCTCTCATCTCTCCCCCAGTTGGCGAATGAGGGAAATGCAAAACAGCTTCCAATCCGTAAAACATGTTGTGTTGATAATTTTGATGCAACGTGTGAAATCCAAGACTTTGCAGTAAATAACGCACACCCCACAAAGCTTACCTGAGAAAGGTCCCATAATCCTTTTGTTAACTAACAGGCTGGCAGAGTTTGGGAGATGTATTTCTCCAACTGTTGGAGGACCACAATTTGACACCCCTGTTTGTGAGGGAAAATGTAACCAACATAAACAATTTAAAAATAAAAAAATAAATAACACCTTTTAAACTGAACCTGTCATCCATAGAAGTATTGATTAAGGGCAGCTTTATGTAGATATAAATCAAACAATATACTTATCTAAAGCTTGCCTCTACCTATTTCATAATTACTGCCTAAACCTTCACGATTTCCACCAAGTCAGATACACAAGGTGTCAGTGCTGGAGTAGAACAGAACAGTAGGTATTCAAGAACCTGTTTATTTTTAAGGGTTACTTCCTCTTTAAGGCAGGGCTTGACAAATGTATCTGAGATTTAGGAGCCAGCTAAAATATCTAGGAGCCAGACAACAGCACATAAACACACGCAGTCACAGACAGACACACAGTCAGTCAGTCACATATATACACACACAGACACATAGTCCATCACATATACATACAGAATAAAGGATAATTTATTCTAATTTGGAGTACCAGGGTGAAAATCCTCTCCGTGCACCCTCCACTTCTGAGTGCGAAACCCGCTACACCTTGTTTTAATACATATACATACACATCCAGTCAGTCACATACATACACACACAGTCAGACACATCCAGTCAGACATATATATACACACACACATCCAGTCAGGCACATATATACACACAAACACATCCAGTCAGACACATATACACACACAAACACATCCAGTCAGACACATATACACACACAAACACATCCAGTCAGACACATATACACACAAACACATCCAGTCAGACACATATACACACAAACACATCCAGTCAGACACATATACACACAAACACATCCAGACACATATATACACACAAACACATCCAGACACATATATACACACAAACACATCCAGACACATATATATATATATATATATATATATATATATATATATATATATACACACACACACACACATACACATACACATCCAGTCACACACATATATACACACAAACACATCTAGTCACACACATATATACACACAAACACATCTAGTCAGACACATATATACACACACATACACATCCAGTCACACACATATATACACACACATACACATCCAGTCACACACATATATATACACACACATACACATCCAGTCACACACACATATATATATATACACACACACACACACGGCAGCAGGGTTTTCTGTTTTTTTGAAGAAAAGAAAAAAAAAAAAAGCTCACCTATTAATGTCCCCCCTCCCTGCTATAACACATCAATGGAGGGGGGGGGGGGAGAGAGGGGGTTGCGTTCCAGCCTCAATGCAGGGAGGGGGGTGGGGGCGCGTGTTCCAGCCCAGTGGCAGAGAGCAGCTTTGCTTTCCTGCTGAGCTCCCCGGTGATCGGTGCGCGAGGGGGCGGAGCACGAAGTCTGTGCAGCCGGTGCACTCACTCTGCTCCCTCGCGCACCGATAGATTAAAGAGAAGAAGAAAAAAAATCCTATTGCCAAGGCACCATGCGGGGCTCACGATACCTGGGCGCCAGGTCTGATTTCCTGGTCGCCATGGCGACCTGGCGCCCGGGGTTTGTCGAGCCCTGCTTTAAGGGACCATACAGGCACCATCGTAAATCAGTTTCATCCTAAAAAATATTCCGGGACATACTTGAAATGGTATACATGTATTATTATTCCTTGTAAAACCATTCACACAAATAAAACCAGTACCCTGTTAAGGCACCAACATGTTGCAGGTAGGGTTGCCACCTTTTCTTCAGAAAAATACCGGCCTTCCGTCTGTCTCCATAAACTTAACATTGGCCAGATGCCAATTTTTTTACTGGGCGGCTGGTAAAATACCGGCCGGGTGTCAACCCTATTCGCAGGCCTGGCCCTAAACTACCTCATTTCGGTCTTTTAAAAACGAATAATCTACACAGAGCCAAGTGCATTGATTCAGCGTAACTTTGGGGTTATGAACAAAAGTGAGCTAACATTTTGAAACGGTCATCCATCTGTCTCTGTCTCTTGGTCTTGTCTCTGTGTTTATTGATGATAAATGATGGGATTTAGCCCGCACTGTAAACAAACGCTGCTTGATTTGGCTGCGGGGAGAGTAGAAAAATACACCTGCCTAAACTTTTTCTTTTACTCCAGTAAAGACCGGTAGCTGGTTACTATCTGTCCATGAGTTGCTGGCAATTGGAAATGTGTTCAGCATATGGGATTACTTACTAAGTACAAACGAGCCAGACTCCAACGGAATCTATGGCGCTTAAGATAAGATTCTATCCAGGATAAGATTTATGTATGGTAAGTGCGTGCATGTATGAAGGAGAAGCCAGGGAGATATCTGTATATTTATATAATAAAGATATACCAAAAATGTGTGCATTGCTGAGAAAACATAATAACGAGACAGAGTTACTTGCAGACTTTATTAAAAGGCTACTACAAGCAACCTAATCTCTAACTGTATTTGCTGTGAATTTAAAAATAAACTCTTTGTAAAACACATTTAATTATTATTGTTTTTATTATTATGTTTTCTTTTACAAGCACATGCATAGGCCTTACATCTAATAAATATAAAATAGAATTTTATTTTTACTTTTTAGCACTAGTTTTCTTTTTTACTTTTTCTTTTCTTTTTTCCTACTTCTTAGTGTCAAGGCACAACAGCTTTGCGTGTAATTATTAATCCCACAATTGCGCACACACACCTCTTTAATCATAGTTTATACAGAAAACCACCATCAAAATCTTCACTGTAAAGACAGTAAACTAAACTAAAACAAGCAAAAAAAAAAAACCCAAAAAACAACAAAATAAATAATAGATAGTTGAGCTTTAAGTTGGATATAAAAAACACTGTAGTGGGATTAAAAAAACAAAAAAACTAATACATTTCTCTGTTTTTCTATATACCATGCTTACTTTTTTTCACATTGATCTTCCGTAAAATTTGGTACATTTTTTTATTTGACCTAATGTTGGAAGAAAAATGGAGATGAATTAGATGAATATAATATTTCCCACAGTTAAGACTGTGCCACTCAACATTGTATCATCAAATTATGACGACTAATACAAATAAATGTTAATAGAACAGAGCATATTATTAAGCCGTTTATTTTTTTCAAAGCTTGTGTCCTTCGTCAGGATGCTGACGGCACAACCTAAATAACTCCGAGGCCTTCAATTTACATAACGCAGCACAGTTATCAAATCTTTCACACGAGCAGAGCAATGAAATTAGATTTTTGTACGTTGGAGATGTGAGTGTGTGTTTGTTGTAGGCTCTTCAAATAATGCACTGCTTTGTTTTTTTGTTTTTTTCTCTCTTTTATATGTGAGATCTTTTCCGTACTGTAAATAATGGAGCTCCCGCCTACCTGACTTGTTTAAATTAGACAGCCTGAAGTCCCCCCCTCTCGAAGATTGGCGTTAAATTGAGGAAACCACTGAACTAGTAAATAAGATAATTTGTTTCTACCCAAAAAGATTAAAATATAGATTTTGTTTTCTTTGGAGTCCGATGAATTGAACAGAAATTTTCTCGTGTTTAAGTCAGGCCTCTGCGCGCAGAATTTTTTAACCAATTATGCTGACTCTGCTCTACCCACCCCCCTTCTCTATACTACATTGTTTTGCAATTACAGCCTTTTATAAGTTGCTCTGCATCTTTAATCCAAGAACTCCCTGGAACTTGGGAGCGAGGCAGTCTATCTCTTATCCCTACTGGGATTGTTGTAACCCTCTGAATGCCAGTAAAGAAAAGCTTGCCTGTCCAGCAACCAGCAAACAAAAAAAAAAACATAGGTCATATCATTATTTGGTCGGTGTGAAAAAATAGGTTGGATCCCTCAAAAATCTATTGTTAAAATAATTGTAGTTCTGTTCCTTTTTATTTTCAATTGCTTTTTAAACTATTTGTCCTGTCAAATGTAATGATTTAATTACGATATGACTCATACACATTATTGAGTTTGAACCCCATGTCATCCCAACAGGCAGACTGTTAAATTTGGGCCTACAGTTTTAAACATGACTCAAAAAAAGAGTTCTACAGGACTTCGGAGACTGTTTCAATTTTTCAGATCAAATGAGTTACATGGTTGTATAATAGCAACAAGTTAGACTTTGAAACTAAGTTTATCCTCAGCTACATTGTGCCCTTTTCTTAAAGAAGATATACATATCACAGCACAGTTATCACATCTTTCACAGGAGCCTTTCACACATGATTCTTTTCGCCAACTCCCAGAAGCCTCCAGCTTGGTTAATGTTGGTTGCGAAGGAGAAGTAATTACTGCAACGTATATGAATTCAGATGTTCCAATTCTTACAGATGTAATACCGTAAACTTACAAAGTGCTTTTACATGTAAAACAAGCTGGCGTTTTGGAAATCCATCTTCTCTTTTTTTTTTCACGTGCCCTCCGAGTGATTTATCTGAGCCACGCTAACAAACCTGCCCTATAAATGCGTCTCAGCATCCACTTTGTATTAGGAGGCCTTCAATCGGGATAGGCTCTTTAAACAGGGGAAGATTTCCATTCCCCAGTTCATATCCTGGGCTATCAGAAGAGGAAACCATTTGACGCTTATCAGCCCACCGGCCGCCCACCGGGTTATTTTAAAAAAACGAAGCCGAGGCAGTATCCTAAGTGCATGATGTTGCACTGCTAAATATTTCATGCATTTTGCATAATGGTCTGCCTTGTTTCTGCGCGCCTAGGTAAATGGGAAGTAAATCCATGTGTATTTTAGACAATAAAAAAGGCACTGCTTTATGCTGCACGGTATAAAGATGCAGATTTGATTCCCACAGTCCTCTCGGTGTAAAGAGGAAGTTTTTAAAGTGGTTAGCCCCTACCTGGAAATGTAAATGCACTTTCCTAATGTAATGCCAGGGAAAAATTAAGATAAATGATACTGCACTGCTGCCATACACTGCGGCTTGTACACAATTCAGTTTAGTTATTATACCAGCAAAGCCTGTGCTATACCTCCTCTATGTACGCACAATTTATGGTGAACACAACATGAATCATTTTAATAAAACTCCCCCCCCCCCCAAAAAAAAAAACCAAAAAAAAAATAAAAGTCTAATAAAAAAAAAATATATAAAAATTAGCCAAGTGAACTTATTTATTTTTTCCCTTAATACAAAGCAAACTTTACCATCATCGATTAACCTCTTTGCTGCCACTGGTTAAGGGGTTTCGTATAGGAAATTCCAAGCGCACTGTCAGACCCCCAATAAACTGTGTGTAGACTTGTAATGGGTAATGATAGTTAGGCATGGTCCGTTTTTGCAAACAGTGTTATCCTCTAATGGAACCAGAGTGTGGAACCTGCCGAGATGTAATCTTGGTACAATAATGTCCCAGTTCTAAGACTGATTGACAGCCG
The DNA here is from genome assembly GCA_036172795.1 of Pelodytes ibericus. Taxonomy (NCBI): domain Eukaryota; kingdom Metazoa; phylum Chordata; class Amphibia; order Anura; family Pelodytidae; genus Pelodytes; species Pelodytes ibericus. Next base: position 188,774,700 of record CM069862.1, read on the forward strand.
TTGAGTATGCATCTTGGAAATAATACATTATGCTGGTGTAAATTTGCCACCCCCTGCCCCCTCCCGCCCACTCATTATTGCACAGGGAATAATGTACCGTTTTTAGAAATGTAATGTCTGTCCAATATGTGTACGTACATGCAAATTATTTGAATCAGTCCGTCATGGAAAAAATAAATCTTAAAATATAAAATAAGATTATACGATATAAGTAACCTCCCTGCCGTACCTTTGGCATCCCACAAGACTGAATTCATTTAAGCCTTCTACATTTTCCTCCAGCATCTTCCTTTCAAGGTGCAGAATTCTTGGGGAGAGTTTTTTTTATAGACTAATATCTAATTATAGCTTTATTATCATTTATTACTTTTTTTGGACACAGAGATCATTTTCTATAGTTATAAAATATATTTACACATATTTCAGAACATTACTATACCTTTCAGAGTCCCTTGGTTTTGTAATAGCTTTTTTTTTTTAAATTGTTCTTACATTTTTTTTATTTTTTATGATTGCAGACCCAGAAATGTTGGAATTTTAACAAACCACATGTGCAGTTCTGGTAAAAAGATTGTCCCACACAGAATGTTCAATGAAGTAAGCACTTTGTGGCAAGGAGACACATCTCTGCCCTGTTCTTTTATCTGTCTTGGAGCAATTTGTCTTGAGTCTGGATCTGCACAGTTTCCAGCACACTCTCATTAGTCTTTCCCCGTGTGCTCAGGTATATGATGCAAAAGGGCAGCAGAAGAAGGTGTGCAATTAGTAAGTTACACCAGCTTGAGCAGAGCACTCAGCCAGGTGTAGAAGAAATTGCATGGTATTTATGAATGGATGTCATTACATTGACAGGATGATAAATTAGCACGCCTGGTCTTGGTAGCTGGCTACGTGAAGCTGGGCCTCCTGGTCTGGTCAATACAAGGACTTGCAATTTGCAAGGAAGCCAAGAAAAATGTTAGAAAATAACCCACTTTTACTATGCTTCAAATATGGAATAATACTATACAAAAATAAAACTGTATTAATATAGAATTAAATTGCATTTATTCAATTGAGGTTTTATATGATTTCTCTCGGGATATTCTCACATTTGCCTATAATTTTTCAGACTGCTATTGTTAGTATTCTTTGTATTTTAAATCACCCCTGCATAAAATGCCAACAAAAATATATATATGTAAATTTTAATTATGACCACCTGTCTAATATTTTGTAGGTCCACTTGTTTGACTCCAAAACAGCCCTGACTCATTAAGGCATGGACTCCACTAGACCTCTGAAGGTGTGCGGTGGGATCTGGCAGCAGGACGTTTGCAGCAGATCCTTTAAAGGAACATTAAACGTTGTTTAACCCTTGCTTCCCTGGAGGAAGCAAGGGTTAAACAATACATGTCCCGGTAGAATTAAGTAAACCCGACATGTATCTTTATAGATACACGCAGGTTTACTAACTGCTGTGTCTCACATGCGAGACACAGCAGTTCCTGGTTGTCGTGTGCTGACAAACGTCAGCACGCACACAGCCAATTCCGAGCTCGCCCCCCTCTGACAGCTGAAAACGAGGGTCTCTCGCTGTGCTAGCACCTAGTTAAGGTCCCCGCTGCTGATCCCATGCAAAAACGAGGATCTCTCTCTGTCCCTTTAAGTCCTGTTAGTTGCGAGATATGGCCTCCATGGATACAATGTAAAGGAAACAAGGTAATGGACAAAAATGTGAACATTGCATTGTAAGATCACATTAATATGACAAAAGACCACCCATTAAGTGCAATACAGTCTGGAATACATAGTGGCTTGAGGCCAATGTTAAGTGTATGGGGGTATTAGTATGTTGTGAAAAACTGGTGGTGCTAATAATCAGGCCCATTTTGGAACAGGCAAGGTCCTCCAGTGACAATCTTATCCTATGATTACACACAGTTATGCCACGTTTGCCTTTATAAACATGACACCAGGCATGCTGGGAAATGGCATTCCGAAAAACACGATGGTTCCATTTTGTTGCCCTTCACCTGTTTTTATTTAGACTTGGTATAAAATAATAATAATACAAAGTACGATCTTGTCCTCCTCCTTTATCATGTTGCAACCACGCTCCCATTTTCCCAGGTTATGTCACGTGGGATTTGTGGAAGTGCCTGCCACTTCCTATAATAAGAAATAATGGCTTTGCTATGTTATTGATTGGAATGATACTGGATAATTTCTGCGGTGAGAAAAAGGAGTGCTGAATATGGAGTGATTTTATTTCCCAGTTAAAGGGGACAGCACTGTTTTAGAGCTTTCTGTATCAGTCCGCTGAAGTGATCATCTGGACCCTGGAAAGACCACGCCCCTCCAGTCGCCCTAAAACTTGCAAGCTCTAGGATGACCAACGCGTTGCACATCTCTGAAACGAATAACTGGCTTGCTTCTCACCCTCCCACTGCTTTAAGGTGTTTAACTTGCTTGCTAACATGTTAAAACATCCGTAATTAGCATTTTATTGAAAGGCTGAGATGCTCCTGCTCGGAATTGAACCTGCAACCCTAGGGTTTGAAGACGTCCAGCAACTGGAGCATTTTCCAAGTGAAATGCTTCTTGCTGCTATGTACATAATGGTCTTGTGGGATTTTTGATCAGGTTCGTTTTTAGACTTTCCCTAGCGCAGTGTTGGAATTTTCAAAATACGCTTCCAGCAGAATAGCAAGGATCTAGCATTTAAAGGGGTATGCACGGCGAAACTACCTCCTATGTAATATGGATCAGTTTGGTCCATTGCTGTCTTGGATAGGATATTAAACTACATTTCGGAAAAAAAAAAAAAAAAAACATATCACAGTTCAATTTCAAGATAAATTGTTTGAATTCAATATGTGCAAGTGATGGTATCATGCAACTGAACCAAGCTGATTTTTTTATATTTTTTTTATCTGTTATTTTGCTGAATAGCATATACTAAGTAACCCTAACTTGTAACCTAAGTTATTAACACCACACATAACCCTAATGGTATATATATATATATACCCTAAGGCGGTATCTAGAAAGTTTTAGTTTTTTTTATTCGCGTGCAAGTTATTTGTTCCCTTAAATGTATTTATTTCACAGTTGCAATAAAGAGTTTTTTTTAGGTCTCCATGTTTGTGTCCCTAATTATAGCCAAGGGGAACACGAGCTCCCCTTCTGCATTAATAATCTATTTCCTCTGGCACGTATAGCGCGGCTATCTGGTGAAGCTGCCTCTTTAAGCGATGTGTTGACAATTTTGTCTGCGGACCAATTTTCTTGCCACATGCGTTCATTAGGAACCCAATTCCCTGACACAGTTTGCTAATTCCTCCAGGAAATGTTGCCGCTCGTCGCAAGATATATGGGCAGTCACGGGGAAGTATTAAAAACATATTAAAATAAGCCCAGTGCTACTTTGTTACAAGCCAGCATTACCTGAATAGATGGTTTTGCAAGTTCAGCAATTATGGGGAAGTTAAACAGAAGCAGCTTCAGTGGGTTTAACTTTTCCCGTGCCCTTGACGTGCTTCCGAATTGTCAGTATTCTCGTAAAATTCTTCAGTGTTGGCTTCTTCTATTCTCTTTATTTCCTTAAGTGAACAGCTGTCTAATTGTTCACCTCCATTGCTTTAGTGCTTCTCTCATGCTTTCTTTGTTTCCAGACAATAAACTTTATTTTCTTCATAAGAATTCAATCTACGCGAGGGTATTAGGAAGCTTGTTTGCACCTTTCAGTTTCTGGATAGCGTCCAGAAGATGTCTATGTCTCTTTCTCGGTTCAGCGGCGACTCTTGTAACTTAGCACAACATGGTTGTTTGGATTTTCGTTTGTGCCTGTGCCGTCTGTGCCTGTACATCTGTTTTGTCATGTTTTCAGACCTCCTTCCCCTATCTCTTGGCAATAGCCAGAAAGCACGTGTTCTGCCCTTATTCCACTTGGAACCGGCATCGCAATGGTGGCCCACGGAATTGTCCTCAGTGGCATAGTTTTGCCCGCAACAATGGACAAGGCCAGCTTGGTTTGGTCTCCCAATATAAATGGGATTTGAAAGGCTTGCTGGGAAGAAAGTGAATCTTTTTTTTTTTTTTTAAATACTTTATTTCTCTTTCCCTTTTCCGCTACTCTATTTTCCTCATATTCCCAGTAGCTCTCTTCACAGTTGCCAAACATAACTATTTAACCTTGCAAGGAAGAAACAGAGAAACATCTTAATTATCCTTTCACCCCTTCAGTGCCAGAATAAAAATCCACCCTCGGGCAGTGAAGGATTGCAGATCATTAACTGTAACTGTTATGGATTTCGAGTTTCGTTTAGAGGTGAACCTCCTTCCACGTATTTTATCTCTCCATAAGGAATATGTAAAAGTATCATGATATAGGTAATGCAGACATCGGATGTTTGTAATTCATTCATTCAGTAGAGAAGAGTATCATTTGTTATAACGCACGCATGGAATTAATAAAAAGAGGTTATATTATTGAAGGAGACAAAATGTACTCTTCAGACACCATGGTTCGATATGAGTAAGTCGCACAGCCTTACGTTTTAGAGGTGGTGCTTTTAGTTCTCCATAAACTATTATAATAAGCGGCACCATCAGTGACAAGCAGTAGAACACCCCTGATAATCATACTTCCCAACATTCTTACCCCGCAATCCGCAATCCCGCAAGGCATTTTAGAGGCATGCCTGTGCTACAAAGCATGCGCACATTCATTTCTTTGGCATCCTGCACACTAGAGAATGACATTGGGAGTGTGGGATAGCTGTCCCGAATCAGGACTGCCCCGCTTACTTAAAGCCTGACAATTGGGGGGGTCTGCTGGTAATTGTGGTGAACTGAGAACTGAGCTTCGAAAATGAGGAAATATCTCCCAACAAGCTTATTTTACCAACTCCGCTAATTTGGCCAGATTTTCGCCATTTTGTTATTAGTAAATGGACCCTGCACATGCATACATATGTATTTGTTTGTTTGTGTCTGTTTGTAGATATATACAGGTGTTTTTAAAAAAAAAAAATTAACCCTACACTAAATTCACTGTGGTGAATTGGAAAACATTTGAAAAATTCCAACCCAAGTAGCCAAGATGGAAAAATAAGCTTGTTTTCGATCCCTTCAGTTTACTGTTTACTGAATAAATGATATAGTTGTATCCAATTTAATCAGCCTTAACCTTTGGTCTTTGGACTTGTCAGGTGTTTGTAGATATATGTTTAATAATGCCTCTACTACCCACTGAATTTTAAGTGGAGGGGTTTTTCCATCATCACCTTTACCCCCACCATAACGTATATGTTGTGTGTGTTTATAGAATAGAAAGAATAAACCTTTTTGCATGACTGTAATAGATATTTAAAACCTGTCTGCCGCAAATTTCTTCTTCCTATTTTTTTTCCTTTTGTGTAATACAAAACATAATTTGGCACTTTCTAAATACTTTCCGTCATAAACTTCTCCCAGCATCTGTTAGTGTTTGAAGGATGACATCACTGCGCCGTGCACGGCTTCTGACCACGATTCCGAGGACTAGTGGAAGTCGGGTATCCTATTGTGTGGGGCTGCTAAATATTTGCTTTACCCCAGTAATTGTGTTTAATGGTCATTACTGGATAGGGAAACAGATGTGGGTTCCTTACACTTAACATAATATAAACCAACTAATTTGTATCGCTAGCTCTCTGACTGAAGCCATACTTTGTGCGTTAGAACAAACAAGAAAAAAAAAATGAATTGCATTGACCACAACAGATGCTGTTGTGCCTGAGCGATTGTGCAGACGTTTGTGGTTCGTTTTGCATTCCAAGATATACAGTTGTGGTGAAGAAATACATTACAGGTTCCTCTAACCTATAACAACTCAGCTTTCGCTTGCCAACTGGAATCCTATATATATTTGAAAATGTGTTGAAATGATGGGCTTTGGTGAGTTAGAATTTCTGACCTAATATCGCTTGATACCCCAGACGGACTGTAATTTTGGTTTGTTCCTCACCCAGCATTTCTCGTTAAAATGAATTGTTTTTGACCTAGCTAGAGCCATTTGGTGCAAATTAAAGTTTCATGCCCTGGACACAGTTGATTTAATTTATTATGATACAATAATTCTGATTCTCTGATATTGTTGGGTTGCAGTATGGCCAGAGCTGCGTTTTTTCAGATAGGTCCTAAATATCTAAAATCTGGCTTTTCTGGTGTCAGCAATGGGTCTTTGGTTCTTAGTAATGGTTAAATAATGCGGGGCTTTATAAGAAATAATTTTACACAATGTAACACAAGTGTTGGCTCAAGTCTGCCCTCTGGTGACCTAATGTCCATTTTTATTATGATCTGAGTTTTGCTGGTCTTTTGGAAGTGTTTGATGGTCCAAGCATATGTTTTTCAATTGCAACTCCTGTTAGAGGTGAGAAAAATATTAAAGGAAAATAAAGTGGCACTCAATTAGAACCTAATTCATTAATGAAGCTAATGTAAAAAAATAAATAAAAAAATAGCGAGTGTAGGATAAAATATATAGTGCAGTCAATAACATCATAAAGTGGACCAAAATCTGTATGTAGAGGAAAGTCAGTGTCTATTTAACACCTTTTGCACAATGGACATGCCTGGTACGTCCTGCAGTTCCCATCACGTTATTCCATGATCAGACTATAACTAGTATGGCTGAGTACCTCGGAACCAAGACACATCACTTAGTCTCTCCCTGGCCACAGCAGCCTGCCCATGTCCACCAGAATTTTTTTAAACAGTAAATAAGTTAGTCTTAGGCCTGGGGCTACAATGTCACTATAGATAATTCTGGAAAAAAATTGGTTAGTGAAAAGCAATGTACTACTTGTACTTATTGATTCGTGGTAGCAAAGCACGAGGCTGGGCCAAAGACAAATAGCAGCAAACAACAGTGCTGAAAAATATACTACGAGACCTACGATTAAATGCCCGATTGGTACAAAACGCGTCAGGTGATCACACGCCGTGCATGTCTGTGCGTACCTTCTATCCACACTGTGGGCTTTTTTTAGAAAAATGTTTCCTTTTTATTCTTTGTCCTTGGACCATTTAAAAGCAAATAACATCAAAATAAACAATCAAAAAGTGATACTCGGCAAACAGAGAGAAAGTAAAACTAGATTGGATGCGTTTACAAAATGAATAAAAACATGGGTTATTTCCAAACTGTGGAGAAATATTACCATCTATTTATCATTTTTTTTTCCATCAGTTTTTGTGGATGTGTAAAATGATCAGATATTATCAAAATAATGTTATCTTTAAAAAAAAAATGCACGCCTTTTTTAAGAAAAAAAAATATAATGTGTGTCAGTTTGAGTAAATGAGAGAGACGAAAGCTACAGCAAAATGCAAAAAAAAAAAGAACTTGTAAAACAGTCATTGTCCAGCACGACCAAACATTTTCACAAAGGGGTTACAGAATATCCCAAGCTTGAGTCAAGGTGAAGAAGAACCTTTCAGATACATATCAGTTAGTTCCACAGATCAGTATTTATACCAGATCCATAAAGCGCCACATTCCTTCCTCATTCTGTTTAACATGAGACTGATTAAAGCTTTATTAAACAGCATTTGAAGTGGTGCTCGGGTTTTGGTAGACAGGATATTCTTAGACTATTGAAAGTATTGTACATATTGTACACATCGACAAAAGCGAATGAAAAAACTGCTAGATAGATTATACTATTTATCCTGACTTTACCCCAAGTATTTTATAAACTTTTTTTCTTGGTAAGTTATAAGGAATTAAGTAACGCATTACTTTTTCCTAACCATTCTTTTTCAAGATTAGCTATAGTGACATTTTTTTTTTAAAAAGTCTATTTTTTAATAGAGACCATACCGGCATTAGTCTCTCCTTGCCCCATGATTGCTGTGGGGCAGGGAAAGACTAAAGCTTTCAAAGCCAGGCACATCCGTTCCCTGCAATTGGCTGTCACAGACTGGAAATGACAGAGGGAGTCTCCTGCAGGCATTGCTAAAGTGCCTCAGTCCCGAGGCATGCAGCCATGTCAGTTGCGCTATGCTGGTAGGCATCTAACATTTGCTTGTTTTAGAGAAGCAAAAGTTTCATACAAGTTTTTTTTTGTTAAAAGGTTATTCTAAACCTTTTGTTTTATATATATATATATATATATATATATATATATATATATATATATATATATATATATATATATAAGCTAGCGTCATTCTTTAGCAATTACCCCTTTTGAGCGCCTTCCAGCCTGAAACCTTTCAGTGATTTTCAGCTTATAGGAACCATATCGGGCACAAAGTACCTTTGACGCGGTTCTTAAACAGCAGTACGTTTTAACCCCGCATTCTGCCAAATTTGGGGTTTATTGTTTGAGTGCCCTTGTAAATATATTTGCTTAACAACGCCGCTATTTACATACAGACACTTTCGTTCACACCGAGGTTATTGATTAAGTAAGCCTGTGTCCGTCATCTCTGCTTCTTCTCCAAGTACCTTTTAAAGGTGTACATTACTTAGACACAGTGCAGAGCATGCCAATCCCTTTGATTAAGAGACATCATCTGCGTACAAAGCAAGGGGGCCGTGAAACGTAATGGCATGTACTCTTTGTCTTATAAATTTACCTGTAGCCATGAATTATTTATCGCCCCCTTGTTTATATGCCATTATAATAAGCATTACGGCAGAGAAAGCTTTTATACGCATTGTACACTCCTGTTCACTCTCTGCCATCCTTCAGGCAAATGTATCAGTGGATTTATCCAGATATAACGTAAATCTTTTTTTTTTTTTTGTAATATAAAAAAATGAACTTGCTGTAAAGATTGGTTTTACCTGATGTGATTGTTAAAACAAAGACACAATCCATAATAATGTTACTTTTTCATCCAAGGTTTAAACACACTATGTGAAATTGTAGCGTGGATTTGGTGAATGCCCCACTCTTAACTGTACTTACCTAATATACTTTTATGGTGTTGAAGGTAAACATTGTAAACAGTGTAAATTATTGGGAATTACTCCTTTTTTTCTAATTGTTTGCGAGCGTATCACATGACCTGCTGGGCCCACTAACCGCAGCTGTAGGCCACTTTATGGTTTGGATTCTGTAGAGATTTTAGACCACGGTTAAGGTGTCAGGAGGTGACTTGCACACACAGCCATGCTGCTCATCAGTCAGACTGTTCATTTACGTTTCTGGATAATATTTAAGCAATGTTAAGTGATAGAGAGATCAAATCTTAATAATAAAACATTCTCCCAATTCCGTGTTGAACAACTATTTTTTAGAAAGCATTAAACTTTACATAAAGTTAACAAACCACATTATACAAGTTGGTCCACCAAGTATTTATGGCAACTTTTTTTTCGTAAGCAAACATATATTTTTTATTCCTAAATTGATGTATTTTCCCCCCCCCAATATTTAACTTATTAACAATCGCATCCCTAGTAAACTTTCTTAATAAATAAAGTGTATTTTTCTGGTAAATCTACCTGATGTAGGACTGATCGGGGAAGAACATTTTTGCTGTGTTCTTTTGTCTCACAATATATTAAAATGAAGGCGTAGCAGTGACTACTAATTTTTAATGCTAATCACTCGGCGGTAGTTTTTATTTAGCCAAGAAGGGGTTAATAGCTCATGTCTGGGATGGATTGTCGAACCTGGTACCATGATGTATCGTTGGAGCTGTGGGCCTTTTTAATTCATAACCTTTAATGAAGTTGCTAGTCACCTGAGTAGCGTGTTGCCTCTCCGCACTGTTGCAATGTTACCTTTTGGCAATGATGAAGTCTGTCTCATTCATCCCAGTGGTTTACACACACATACTGTGGGCAGTTCATATTAAGAGAGCAGCCTCTGATATATTCCACAGCACATTAGGAGTGATGCGATACTCTGATCCAGGTTTTGTTGTGTATTTGTCTTTTTTTCACTTGCCATATGTTCTCGTTGCAGCACAAAGCAAAGGTAGAAGTGATGGTCTTGGATCTGGCCTCTTTCCGCAGCGTGGAAAGCTTTGCGGAAGACTTCAAAAGCAGAAACCTGTAAGTGCGGGTGAGCTGGGACTCAGAGCGGCTCCATTGGCTGTCTGGGCACCCATAGAACGTTGTATGCCACACTTTCTAACCTGTGTCTTTTCATTTAAAGAAAAATGGATTTCATCACCTAGACATTGTCTTTACTGTGACTGTAGAGCATAAGAAATTATCTATATGTGGTGTAAGCAAAATTACCAGTAAATGCATACATAGTAAACAATACATAATACAAACAAGTAAATAAGGCCAAAATTAACAAAGAGTTGCTCGAAGATTCCTCTTTATTTTATTTACCTTGTGCACAGGTGTAATTTCCACACCCTTCCCTTTAGCTGTTAATGGATACTGGTGAGGGGATTCTTGTGCAGAGGTGTGATTTCCACACCCTTCCCTTTAGCTGTTAATGGCTACTGGTGAGGGGATTCTTGTGCAGAGGTGTAATTTTCACAGCCTTCCCTTTAGCTGTTAATGGCTACTGGTGAGGGGATTCTTGTGCAGAGGTGTAATTTCCACAGCCTTCCCTTTAGCTGTTAATGGATTCTGGTGAGGGGATTCTTGTGCAGAGGTGTAATTTCCACACCCTTCCCTTTAGCTATTAATGGATACTAGTGAGGGGATTCTTGTGCAGAGGTGTAATTTCCACACCCTTCCCTTTAGCTATTAATGGATACTAGTGAGGGGATTCTTGTGCAGAGGTGTAATTTCCACACACTTCATAAACACTATTTATGTGACAGTGTCCCGTTAAAGCTTTGTTTTACATGACCCCTCCCTAAAATAGGAGAAAAAACTTGCTAAACCATCCTAACGTTGTGGCCAATATGGTTTAAATGCATGTAACCTATTTTTATGGCTATGCTATAATTACCATACATTCAGGGGTGTTTATAAGTTTTTGGGGATCTAGGATGTATTGGAGTCCGTGTCTCAGCTGTTTGCCTCTCACCATGGCTGTCTCTAGCTGTATACCTGACATTAGGGTGACACTGGATTTAAAAAACAAAGGTGTGGGACCCCTCTCAGCGAGAACGGGCAAGGGCTGAAATAGCCGGCCCTATAGGTTGTCACCTACTCGGGAGAGGAATCACCGTTTTTTGCTCACATGCACCATTACAGAGGAAACCTCTCCATTAGCATATCAGACTGGTCCAACCCATGAGGGCAGTCCAGATCCAAATAGCCTGGCAGTTCTCCTCTGCAGAAGGAATACAGCAACCACAGACGTACGTTTCGGCCTTCAATGGCCTCATCAGTGTGGTAAGGCTGGTATCCCTCTAGGTACAGTGTGCTAGGGACCCACGTTTGGACATGCCCTGATAACTCATGGAGACAAAAAACATGGAGGGGTGTCTAGAGGTATGCTAATGGAGAGGTTTCCTCTGTAATGGTGTTTTATGCCCAGACATGGGTCCCTAGCTCGCTGCACCTAGAGGGATACCAGCCATACCACACTGACGAGGCCAATGAAGGCCGAAACGTACGTCTGTGGTTGCTGTATTCTTCGTGAAAAGGAGACCTGCCAGGCTATTTGGATCTGGACTGCCCTCATGGGTGATACCAGTCTGATATGCTAATGGGGAGGTTTCCTCTGTAATGGTGCAAGCGAGCAAAAAAAGGTGATTCCTCTCCCGAGTAGGTTACATCCTATAGGGCCGGCTATTTCAGCTTTTGCCCATTCTCGCGGAGAGGGATCCCACATCTTCGTTTTTGACTCAGTGTGTTGACACTGGATTTAGGCAGATCTTGACTGTCTCATGAAATAAAACGATAGAACAAAAGGAAGAAATGTTACGAAAGGAGGAAATCATTTTAAACCCAGACTCACGGTTATGACTGATGTGTTTGTAGGAGTCAATGACTACACACTTGAATTAGAAATTAAACATTCCTCCTACCTAAATCCTACATAACCTCCTGCCCTTGAAGTATTATAATCCCCCCCTCCCCACTGACAGAAGCCCGGCATGTTAGGATGCAGCACAGACACATGCTCGCCTTCTCAAAGGAGAATACATTGACTAATTATGCATTGATCCTTTAAATGAGTCACAAAGTGTAGTATATGTCTGCTACGCGTAGAGACCCCTAGAGTATTAATCCCCTGAGTTAATGCCTTGCAGGCCTCTTGATCCTGGAAGGATTATTGTCTTTATCAGCTTACACCACCCTGCTTAGTGTCCTTAGAAATATAAAATTTATACATAGATACCAATCGTTCAACTAGCAGGCTTTTATATATTGTACCTATTTTTCTGTAATTATATGCCATTTCCTTTTGTTCATTCTCTCTTTCATTATCTTCCTTTTTTCTTTCCTTCATCTTATTCTTTTTCCTTCCTCTCTTTTTTCTTTTCTTTTCTCCCCTCCATCTCTTTTTGTATTCCTCTCTTTCTTCCCTCTCTCTCTCTCTCTCTCTTTTCTCTTTGCTCTCTTCTTTGCCTTTTTTTCTCACTTTATTTCCCTTTTTTTCCTTCGTCTTTTCCTTTTTTTTTTTTTTTTAACAAAACATTTTTTTGGACTCTCCATTTTTCTTTCTTCCTCGCTCTGTCTGCCACTTCTGCCGAGAGACCACATTATCTAAGAAAGGAAGACATTTTTTAAGAAATATATATATATTTTTTTTATATATTGAAACCTTGCCAGAGCGGATTCTCGCATGAATACGCAGATGACATTTCTGTGCCCACAGGCTGTGAGAATTAAAGAGCTCCGTCTCGGTGCCAGTTTCCATGCTGCCAAAAACCCTATTGGAACTCTCTTAATATTATCGTACCTCTCGCAGGGCACAGTGGCCAAATATTGTGCAAGATATCATAGCTTTACGACTTCCACCGCTGTTATGGCTGCTGTGCGGTTGTGTGCGGAGTTTTGGATTTTCTGCCAAATTGCCGTCATTTTGAAAATATCAATTAATAGCACAACTTTATTTAGCAATGACAACGACCATGAAGCATTCTCCTGTGCCAGTTAATTGGCGTCTCATCCGACAATGTTATTAAAGTGGCACTAACTTGCCACTAAGCAATTTAACCTTCCTTAGTAGAAAAACACTTGGGATCACTTGTCTGGATTGTGCCCGATGTGCATCAGCTGTTCCTCTCACAGGAGACATAGCTGGTCTTGCTGCAGACATGTGCTTGCCCTGGTCAACCAATCAGCCAGGCATTAACAGTAGGTGTTGCCGCACTGAAGCACATTCCTTTAAGCTGGGAGAAACCTGTTGTCATAGTAGGGGATCCAGCAATTGTTTCTGCACCAGTGCCCTTAACAGCCTTATTCTGCCACGGAAAGAGGCCAGACTGGTCCAGACTGTGCGTCTCTGCTAATGCACAGAGAGAGATAGAGAGACTCTCATACTTCCCAACTTTGTGGCATCCTGTTCTGGGCTGCAAATGCGACTCATCCTAAAGAGGTCAAATTCGGGACTTTTGGCAACCATGGACCCTCGTTAAAAGACTCTTTAAAGGAAGCAAGGGTTAAAAAAAACCATGTCCGACTTCTCCATGGAGTAAACCTGACGTGGATCTTATACAAGCCCGTTTACTCTTAGCCTTGTCTCATCTACCAAGACAGGATGGAGGCTGGCGCGCACTGACAACAGCAGCGCATGCACAGCAAATCAGAGTGGGGGCTCGCCCCGCTCATCTGATCGGGGGCTGCAGTGTGCTGGGGACTCTCTGCGGAGGCAAAGAGATTCTTGTTTTTGCATGGGATCAGCAGAGGGGAGTTGTTTAAGGACGGTGTGCTCAAATGACAAAATTTTAGCGGAATTGTGTAGAACAGAGAGTGCATGTGAAAAATAAATGGCCGGAGTGGAAGGGTTACGAATTGCCAATTTCTTTAGCATATGTGCAAGAATTTCCAAATAATGTGTAGCCTGCAGGATATGTGAGGCAAGAAGGATGCTGGATAAAATGGCATGTTATCTTATAAAATGAAATGCCATTTTATCCTCCTTCTAGTGCCGGTATAGTTTGCTGGTATTTTATCGGTCAACTTTTTAGTTTCTCCATTATGTTTTTTTTTCCTTCTAATAAATCCATTTGTCAAAAAAAAAAAAAACCCAGACTATCTTCCCTTTCTTAACTAATTGTTTTTTTTTTAACCTATTTTATTATATTTTGGCAAAATGCCAGACCACACACAAACACACACACACACACACACACACAGCCTGAAGCACTGAAGCCAGTTTTCAATAGGAATAGAAGAAAAAACCCCACTATGTACAAATAAGATTTTTGCACAAGAAAGTTGGCGTTTTTAACACAGGCCTGGGAATTTTGTTTTGGGAAAAGTTGGCTAAATTACACAGAAGCATTTTACTAGAGGAAGAAAGAAAAAAAAATCTAACATAGCGTGCTCCTATTTTTAGCCCTCCGCCCCACACACAATCTTCTTCTGTCTCTTCTGCTGAAATATAGCATAGAGTATAATTTCCTAAAAAGACTGGGGGAAAAAATAGTTTGATGAGAGAGCGTGCCGTAGCCAGTAAACTCCCATTAATGTGTGTTAACCCTTAAAGCGGCAATAGAAGCAAAAGTTAGAAACGTAGCGCTGCTTCTCCTATGGACATTTGGTGTGTTTACTTACACTCAGAGACACTTTAGATTTGACAGGTAAGATCTCACCTTGAATATGCAGTACAATTCTGGGCACCAGTCCTTAAAACGGATATTAAGGAATTGGAAAAAGTGCAAAGGAGAGCTACGAAATTAATAAGGGGTTTGGAGGATCTTAGTTATAAAGAGAGACTTAAAAAATTGCATTTATATACGTTAGAAAAAAGGCGTCTCAGAGGGGATATGATAACATTATATAAATTTGTGCAGGGCCAATATAAAGAGCTCTCCAGGGACCTGTTCATTAACAGAAATGTAAAAAGAACAAGAGGTCACCCCCTGAGACTGGAAGAGCAAAGATTTCATAAACAGCAAAGGAAGGGATTATTTACGGTAAGGACAATAAAGTTCTGGAACTCACTGCCAAGAGAGGTGGTGCTATCAACCACAATGATGCATTTAAAAATGGTCTGGATGTTTTTTTTTTAGAAAAGCAGAACATACAGGGCTATTAATAATAGAATAAGCATTAATAATAGAGCTTATTGATCCAAGGAGAAATCTGATTACCCCTTGGAGTCAAGAATGATGTTTTCCCCCTAGGAGGCAAAATTTGAAATAGCTGCCTTAGGGTTTTTTTGCCTTCTTTTGGATCAAAAGCTGGAATGATAGGTAGAAGGGTTGAACTTGATGGACTTGTGTCTTTGTTCAACCTAAATTACTATGTTACTAGATGTCTACCATACCTCCTGGTTAAACGCCTATATCCCGGGCAGTGAGAGTGGTGCTTAGCGCCACCCGCTCGCTGCCCAGTGACACCCCTAACAAATGTTAGTCCTTGACAGCTATTTGTTGGCTGTGTGTGTGGTCTGGCATTTCTCCAAATTATAGTAAAATAGGTTAAAAAAAAAAAGAAAGCGGTAAAAGCTCTATGAAGGAACTGAAATGTTGACCGAAACAATGCCGTCAACGGAACAGTGAAAAACGACACCGGCACTAGCATGAGGATATAATGGCATGTATTTTTATAAGAAGACATGCCATTTTATCCCCTTACAGGAAAACTCCTTGCTTTACTCTGAAGAACGCGGGCTAATCTTGGTTTGCCCAATCCATTTTACCCAAAGTAGTGCCTCCCTTGCTGCTACGACACAAAGCAACCAGTTCTAGCAGCATTTGAATGAAGGGATATGATAAGCAGACACAAACCAAAGTCGTATATAAAAGTGGAATAATTGGCAGGAACATGCAGTTGGTTTCCATTGTGTACATTAAAAAGGACACCTGTCACAAACAAGTTATGATTCATTGACAGATTGCATCAAGTCTATCACAGGGCAGACATGTTGTTTATAATCTTGGATCAGATGAATGGAAATCTCATGCAAGACGTCTGCCCCTTGACAGAGCTTATTGAGCAAAGAAGGCTCGATAAGGTACTTTATTTGTATTTTATCTTTAAAGCATTAAATGTCTGCAATTTTTCAATTAAACAGAACATATTTTGTTTCCGATCTTTTAAGAACATCTGCTCCATAATTACTTATGTTCATTTTGGGTTAATTTACACATAACCCAAAATCTCCCACTGTTTAAAGTGAATATAAAACACTTTTTTTTTCATTAAAGGGATTTCTATATACATGAAGAAAGTTACTGGACTCAAATGTCTAATTATTTTTGAATTACCCTTATTTTGTACTTCACCCAGATAGTCTACCCAAGTATTGTGAAGGATATCAGAAAGAAGTATATATATATATATATATATATATATATATATATATATATATATACTTTGTCATATATTTTGTTTCCCCCTCCTCCTGCTTGGCACACAATCCTTGTCATGTGTACAGAACCATGGAAATGTTAGGGGCTTCGTGAACTCTATTAAAGCTCTGTGTTTCTCTGGGGAATCAGAAGAACGGGCTGTCATTGGAAAGGGAAAACGTACTAATACATATAATGCCTTTGTCAAAATGATTTGGCCATGGTCTTTAAAGGCACTCATCTGTAACCCTGGGGCAAGATCACATTTTTCAAGTAATTTTTGCCGACGTTTTTTTCCGAGCCTCATAATCAAACAAGATAATTTGACGACAATAAATCGTCAAGCAATGTGGTCGTTTGGATATGTGTATACATACGCTCAGCTCTGTGTTGGTGACAAATAAAACGGTATTAAAGGGTGTCACCTAAACATTGTTTTTGCTGGGAATGTAGAGCATAAAAGAATGATTGAAAATGATCTATACATTGCATTAGGAAAAATTGCAATCAAATGCCTAAATTAGGAGAAAAATTATTAAAATCATCTTTACAATGGGGGTTATGTATAAAAACTTCCGTACTGCAAAGTGCCGGGGGTTTTATTAAAAAAAAAAGCGCAATCGCCATTAGAATTTTATAATGGCGATTGCGCTTTTTTTTTTTTATAACACCCAACACTTTGCAGTGAGGGAGAGAACTGTGTTTGATAGAGGCCCCCCCAACACAAATCAGTCGCCTTTCAGACCCTTTTTCTTTTTTTATACATAGGATGCACCACCGCAACGAGCGCCGATCAGCTGATCCCATGCAAAATCGAGGGTCTCATTCAGCAGTGAGAGCAGAGCGAGTCTCCGCTCTGATTGGCTGTGCGTGCGCTGTGTCTCGCTGTGACTGTGGCTGTCATTCACAGTGTTTACATTCCTTTAATCTTCATATAATAATGTCAGTCCCCATCCATTTGGACAGTACTGGTTGTATAATAACAACACATCTTTTTTTTAACCCAAACAAGACATACCAAGGCGAGTTGCTGCTGAATAAACAGATTTGGGCACTGGGTCTGCTATACCCTTTGATGAGAGAGAGCACAGGTGCCACATATATAAGCAGTTTAAGCAAAATTCATAGCTCGGAACCTTGGTGGCACAGTGGCCTGGAGGTCACCATCCTTAACCTTTCCTGGGAACCAACCACAAAACTGGGCAGAAGTAAACTCGATTTGCCCCAGCTGGAGAAGAAAGATATTAGTTGGTGAATTTGGGAAGTTCCCAGCTATGTCAACATTGGTCTATGGGGACCTCATCCATCTGATGAGATATTGGCCAAGCCTATCCATAGTAGAACTGTGAGTTGTAAATATAGTGAGGCATATTTATTCATGTATTTTATTTGTTTAATAGATGCCTAATTCCCCACCCGTCTCTAGCAATTCAGAATCATCTTCTGCTCCCTGTGCTTTTGATACCAGTGTGATAAATTAAACACTTCAATCCAGATTTCTCCCAACGAAAAAAAAAACAACGGAATTTCTATTTTCTTTCATTTAAACCCCATTAATACTGACCCAGCAGTTGCCTCATGCACGTCGGGCACAATTGTCATGCAGGCAAAAAATGTCCATACAAATTGCACAGGATCCATAATAAAAAAAAACCCCGTTCATTTCCCTCTGTGAAGATTACGTTCTGGATTATGGTTACATTGAAGCATGGCTTTCATAATAATCTTTCAGATCGAAACCCTGGGAAACAAGACAATGACCTCTGCGGTCAGTTTATAGTTCCCTCTCTAATTGCGCGGAGACCCTTACCTACAATAGCTACAGGGCAAATTATTAGTGTAGCCAGCGTCTGAGACGTCCTTGGTGTTTTATAGAGCTAGTTAACTGCATAATAGAGAAGGAGATTCAGTCCGAGAGCACATTATTTGGAAACGCTTGCACATACGAGAGCAGAGAGCCTCCCATGCCGACGTATCACGGCTTTCTAGAGCTAAAGCAAGTGGCAATTCGTGACCCCGGTGCTCCGAGGGTTAAAGCGGCCATTTATTGCTCAGATGTGACAGGCACTCGCTGTTCTACACGGTTCTCTGCCAAAGACACTCCGCTGTGCCGTCAAAAAAGCCAACTTGAAGTCAGTCCTGGTCCCTGGTGTACCAGGGGGGTCAGGTTTGAGTTCTGCTGCTTGATATAATTCAGGTGACATTTCTGATAGGGGTTGTCGGAAGGGTCACTATAGGATAACACAGACAGATAGCATCGGAAGCTTCCTGCCCTGAACCTGTTTGCTATAGCAGGGGACTTGCCTTCTCTGTGCAAGTAGTACAACCTTTTAGTCTCTCGCATCTCTTTCTTATTTCTAATTTTTTCCTATCCTGTAATAAAAGCAGCAGACAAAGAGAAGACAGGGGAGGGGGGTGTCACGAAGCAGGCAGCTGCTCTGGGGAGCTCGGGGGATACCTTTCAGGTGCTCCTATTTAAGTCCTGAAGACTTTTTTTTTTTGTTATAATCAAGGAAGAGTTTGGGGTCACTTGACAGGTAACCAAGAGCCTGCTCATATCTCTCTAGTCACCTTGTCATGACAATCAGGTTAAATCACTCAAAGCTGTAGCGCTCGCTTGGATCAACCACACTACCCTGCTGTTTTCCCGTCGGCTATCTCTTTCTTTAAAGCCGATAAAATGTATCGTTTTGTTTGGAGAGGATGTACAATTGCGCAACAAGACTTTTAAGAGACAGTTGAGTTTTGTTTGTAACTAAAAGTTATAAAACTCTGAGCAGGGAGATAATATAAATATAAATAAACACATAAGCAGGACTGGACGGACTTTGTATAATTTACCATCATTTCAGGAGCCAGCTGGGTTATATTACATTCACAAATAAGAAAAGATACATTTTATAGACATTAACAGAAAGAAAAAAAGGCCAAAACATGCGATTGACAACAAAATATTTGTACGATGGGCGCCTACCAGTTTCTTGGTTTTAGTCCAGTGCTGTTTCATAACTACGCACTGTATACAGAGGATGCAGTTCCCTAAACAATCAATTGAATTGCCAAACAAACCGCAGAAAAACAGACATTAACAGTTGAGTCCAATCGTCTTATCATGCCAGCTCACCTATATGTATTAGTTAAATTGTCATATAACTAGAGTCCACACTGTTTATATGAATATACCCTACAGTACCTCAATCCTTTTTACTTTAGCACAAGCAACACTGACCAGCCACTTGAGTTAAAGGCTTGATTCAGACTAGAGAAGAAGACCTAGACAAATACACACGTGTTAAAGCTCACACTGTCAAAATAAATATACATTTATCAATTTCTAATTATTTTTTAGCTCTACTAAATTAGTACATGGGGCCATGTAATGGGGGTGATGGGCACATGTAATGGAGCATGTGTGTGCAATGTGGGTAATGGGGCATGTCCTGGGTGTGCAATGTGGGCAATGGGGTATATAATCGGTGTGCAATGTGAGTGATGGGGCATGTCCTGGGTGTGCAATGTGGGTTATGGGGTATATAATCGGTGTGCAATGTGAGTGATGGGGCATGTCCTGGTTGTTCAATGTGGGTTATGGGGTATATAATCGGTGTGCAATGTGAGTGATGGGGCATGTCCTGGGTGTGCAATGTGGGTTATGGGGTATATAATCGGTGTGCAATGTGGGTAATGGGGCATGTCCTGGTTGTGCAATGTGGGTTATGGGGTATATAATCGGTGTGCAATGTGAGTGATGGGGCATGTCCTGGTTGTGCAATGTGGGTTATGGGGTATATAATCGGTGTGCAATGTGAGTGATGGGGCATGTCCTGGTTGTTCAATGTGGGTTATGGGGTATATAATCGGTGTGCAATGTGAGTGATGGGGCATGTCCTGGGTGTGCAATGTGGGTTATGGGGTATATAATCGGTGTGCAATGTGAGTGATGGGGCATGTCCTGGGTGTGCAATGTGGGTTATGGGGTATATAATCGGTGTGCAATGTGAGTGATGGGGCATGTCCTGGGTGTGCAATGTGGGTTATGGGGTATATAATCGGTGTGCAATGTGAGTGATGGGGCATGTCCTGGGTGTGCAATGTGGGTGATGGGGTATATAATCGGTGTGCAATGTGGGTGATGAAGCATGTCCTGGGTGTGCAATGTGGGTGATGGGGTATATAATCGATGTGCATTGTGGGTGATGGGCATGTCCTGGGTGTGCAGCGTGGGTGATGGGGTATGTAATGGGTGTGCAACGTGGGTGATAGGGCATGTAATGGGTGTGCAACGTGGGTGATGGGGCATGTAATGGGGGTGCAGCGTGGGTGATGGGGCATGTAATTGGTGTGCGAAGTGGGTGATGGGGCATGTAATGGGGGTGCAGCGTGGGTGATGGGGCATGTAATTGGTGTTCAACGTGGGTGATGGGGCATGTAATGGGGGTGCAGCGTGGGTGATGGGGCATGTAATGGGTGTGCAACGTGGGTGATGGGGCATGTAATGGGGGTGCAGTGTGGGTGATGGGGCATGTAATGGGTGTGCAACGTGGGTGATGGGGCATGTAATGGGTGTGCAGCGTGGGTGATGGGGCATGTAATGGGTGTGCAACGTGGGTGGGAGGCTGCCCTAAATTTAGTCTGCCTATACCAGATTAAAACCAAGATACTCCACTGCCTGGAATGTCGCTTTAAAAATAGAAACTCTCCGTATTTTAACACATAATAAGTGATTTTGTTTTTGTTTACAGCCTCAGCTTTATTGTTCTAGTCATTAGCTAATTGATAAAAAGCACATGACCTCAGAAACTTCATCTCCTACCAGTTTGGTAATAGTTCTAAGCACATTTTGTATCATCCAGCATCCGGAGACAGTGTACAAACTGAGCTTGTGTCCATGTTAAGATCATCCTACTCCAAGTTACATGAGGTTACATGCACTGTTTCCTTGCTATGTTTTGATGACCTTGTTAGAGAGGCAGCCGTCCAAACACAAGTAGCTCTTCTATGAGTAGACTGAGCCTCCAATTTAGTGAAATTAAATGCATAAAGCGTATGAGGACATTTGCACAAAGCTACATGTTTGCCTGCAAAACTGAAAATATGTTCTGTTTATTCATCGATTATCCTTACTGGCACTGTTATATTCACAGACAGATCAACCATAACATTATGACCCCCTGCATAATATTTTGGATGTCCCCTTTTGCCAGTAAAATAGCCCTGACCAGTCGAGGCATGGACTCCACTAGACCTCTGAAGGTGTGCTGTGGTATCTGGCACAAAGTCGTTAGCAGGAGATCCTTTAAGTCCTGTAAGTTGCAAGGTGGGGCCTCCATGGATCGGACTTGTTTGTCCAGCACATACCACAGATTGGATTGAGATCTGGGGAATTTGGAGGCCAGGTCAACACCTTGAACTCGTTGTGTTCCTCAGACCATTCCTGAACCATTTTTGGTTTGTGGCAGGGATCATTATCCTGCTTAAAGAGGCCAATGCCATCAGGGAATACCATTTCCATGAAAGGATGTACATGGTCTGCAACAATACTTAGGTAAGTGGTACATGTTAAAGTAACATCCACATAAATGGCAGGGTTTTCCCAGCAGGACATTGCCCAAAGCATCACACTGCCTCCGCCGGCTTGCCCCCTGTCATTGGTCATAATGTTATGGCTGATCGGCGTGTATGGATGCAATTTTTGTAAAATGTTCTTTATGGTAGCTGTTTAGCTGGCTTAATGAGAATAAATATATATATAAATAAATTACATGTATTTTATTTTGCTTTACCTTGTTCTATTCATTAAGCAGTAATAAAAAAATTAAAAAAATCTCAATCTGTGTCATCGATATACCACGGCAGCCAGGAGTGGTGCAACCTTATAAGTGAATTGAGCAGTTGATTTGGCACAGCGCCTAACTGAAGAGAGACGGTAATAGAGTTGGTGACAAGGTGTCGAGAGGTGTCTGATTTTCTGGTTGGTCTCCCAGAAAACTAGATAACTATTCGTGACACCAGAGAACATTGTCTCTCCAGGGGTCGTTGCTGGATGACCATGCAGGTGGAGGAGGTGGAGGATTCCAATTTTGGAATCTGGATAAAAATATTCTTTGGAAATGGTTGTGTGATATTTGGAATTTTTCTTCTTTTCAGGCCACTCCATGTGCTAATTTGCAATGCTGCTTGGATGGGGGGTGCTTGGCAAGTGACCGAAGATGAGCTTGAACTGACCTTCCAGACGAATCACCTTAGCCATGTTTACCTGGTGTCTCTGCTGCAAGACATTTTACGTCGTTCCATCCCTTCGAGGGTCGTCATGGTTTCTTCAGAGTCACACAGGTTGGTTTTAAAAAAAAAAAAAAAAAAGTTTTTTCAAATTTTTTTTCTTTCTTTATAAGGATACATATAATTTTGCATTTATTTTTTCCGTGAACAAACAAACAAAAAAAAAAAAAGCATCAAAAGGAATGGCTTCTTGGCCACATTTGATCTGCAGACAGTAACAAAAAAAAAAAAAAATACCATGTTGCACTCATGAGATCAGAAAGTCGTACTGACCTGACTTCATCAGGCTGAAGGAAGCTAGCGAGGTGTGTCCTTTTGCTCGAGAAATACAGAAAGCTGTCAATGGAAATTGCATTTGAAACTCTGTTTAAATTGGTCTGCAATCAGCTTACTTCCCATCCGTAGGTAGAAAAAGCAAGAAAGCAAATTGTTTCTCCGTAGGGAGATGATGCCCGCTCCATTGCGGCGGATGGGAAAGCGGGGGAGTGTGATCACTTGAAATGCAGGAACTGAGGTGCAACAGAGGAATACAAAAAGTTGCACACAGCGTTTCAAAATGTAGACAAATGTACAGAAAATAAATCCAAAAATCACAACATAAGTGGGGATGGACTTGACGCATTTTGCGCTGACCAAAGCTTCGTCAAATGATTTGTTTCACCTTTACTAATAATGTGATCTTTGGTTTTATTTATTTTATAACAAAATGTTTCTACATATTGCATTTGATACCAGATTGCCAGCTTTTTGCATTCCCTGTGGTATCCGACTAAGGACTAAACACTAAATGTACTTTTTATCAGACAGAAGATTAATTGAAGATAAGAGATGAACGGATCTCATCTTTTCTACAGACCCTTGCAACTCACCTACCTTTCCTGCTCACCATCTGCCAGTCAATCCAGATAGATTAGGGAGAATAATTATAGGAGTTCCTGCAACTGTGGGTGTGTAGGGAGAATGGAATCCGTGCGTCCAATGGAAGATGCAATCCAAATTCCTTTGTCTCTCATTGGTTGGAAATAAGAGTTCTAATCTCAGCATTTGTTAATTAACGCCCATGCGTGTGCTGGTGGAAGTGCGACACTCCTGGCCTAATTTAGTAACAATGTACGGCAAAAATCATTTTTTGTAAGTGGCTTGTATTTATGTGCTCTTCTGGTAACTATTTACGCAAATGTGGGTTGCCACTGTAGGCCACTCATTGATCAGTCTCAGAGATGGAATAATAATTGATTAAATCTGTATGCCACGACCCGTATTGATTTGCCATTCAACAACTTCAAGTCCTCACCGGGAGGAATGAGACATCCCTCTGAATATACAAACAGCCTGCTTAAGGATTTCCAGATTGGAATCACTTTCTAATGCAGAATGTAATACAGTTAATATGGACCTCTGCTTTCTCGCAATAACAGGCGAGAGCATTAGGAACAAACGCCAGTAAAACATGACAACAGCGCATTATTGAAGCCCATCGCCTCCCAAATGCGTCCAACTCCATGACAAACTGTAATCATTTAAAGCAGGCAATCCTGTAAATACATTACTAATGGTATTTATTTAGTTCTAAAGACAATCTATATTAATAAACGTCCTTCTAAATCGTTGTAACGGAGGTGCCGATACAAATGTAATAGTAACGTACTCTCAGCACACTTAGATTATTACAGATCTGGGATAAAAGGGCTAAAGCAACCCAAGTATGGTACATGGGTATTATATAGGCTAATTATTTGGCTTTTATGGTGACATAGGTGTTTCTTTGCATTGTGTTATTTTTTTCTTTAACCCTGGCGTTATTTTTCATTATACTTTCCTCTGCTGGGGTTATGATTACAGGGGTGGGGTAACTTGCAGCCCTCCAACTGCTGTTCAACTACATCCCCCATTTCGGCTAAGAGTCTGGCAGAAGAGCATGGGAAATGTAGTCCTGCAACATCTGGGGGGCCGCAGGTTCCCCACCTCTGCCCTAAACCTTCTATAAGCCAATAACAACTCTTTGGCTCCTCCGCTTTTGCAGACTTTGATTCCCATAATGCCGTTTGACTGACTGTACTGATCTCCGTGGAACAGTAATTCATGACAGCTGGAGTGCAAAAGGCCATTGCTGTTAAGGAGATATTGTGTCATACAGTGGCAATTATTGTTTATTTTTTCTATGTTTTGTTTCTCTTTTGTTTATACTTTGCATAGCACATTCTTCCTTAAATGCATAACTTGGGCAGACTAGATGTTCCGAATGGTTCCTATCTGTCGACACATTCTGTGTTTCTTTGTTGCTAAATGTTCTGTTTAATACTGGACTGGGAACTTTGTCTTCAACCAAGCTGTTGTTCAACAGTCCAAGAATCGCTAAAGTACCAGAGTTGTTTTGGCAGCATTGAGCGCCTTCTAATCACTTATCAGCCTTTTGGATTGGAAATAGGAACTAGTGTATATAAAGCGCCTTTCTCCAGGCGGGACTCAAAATACTTTTTTAGCGCACATTCTAAGAATCATCTGAATCAGCGGCTGAATAATAGAGGTTATTATTACCCAAATAATGGTACTCAATTAACGGCCCTGGAACGATGAAGGGCTGAGTTGATCCGAACCTATGACCTTAAGGAACATGCTCTGTAGTCAGAACATTACCAACTGACCTATCTCCACAAAACCCTTGGTCTCTAGTCACGCATTCAACAAAAGAATTGCTATCATTCCAAGGATGTTTTAAAAACTTTTTTTAAAACAGTGATGGAGGGCATACCATGTATACAATATTGATTCTTTTATTCACAACATTCTGGTAAATAAAGTAAAAATGAATGGTTTGACCCCAATTGCACAAGCAAGTCTACAGAAACCTGCCTTAACGTCACTTTACAAAGAATTGAGCTCTTTTTATAGAACGAAGGAGTTAACCGAGTCAATCATTCTCCAATTAGTGTAAGTCATAACATTTTGAGAATATAAGCTTAGGAGAGAAAAAAAAAATGCAATACTTTTTTTTTTTTAAATGAACCTGAATAGAGCTTATTTTTTAATCATGTATCCATAAATGTAACTCAGGGGACTCTAGTTAGTGAGACCAGCCAAGGGTCAGGCTGAACCCTTTATCACTTCCACACACAGCAGCTTACTGTCCGAATGACACATTTTAGATTGATTTACATATACCACTTAAATTTATGGTAGCGAGAGAAAAAAAAAAAGGCAAGGAGGCGATAGAGTATTGGCAGCCTTAATCCCACCCTGCCCTTAAGTGCGAAAGATCTCATAATTAGGTGGTCACAAAATCTGTATACCCCTTATCTTTACGAATCACATCAGTTCTTTTTTTTGGTGTGCGAAAGATGAGGACACTGAAGTTATTAAGCAAATGGGGCTGCTGTGGGGCAGCTTTTGTTAGCTCTGACAAATAAATCTGCCAGCTCTCATCACTTGCCAGATGTGAAGGGGGCACTAGGGTATACATTTAAATGAGCTGTTATTTAACGGGAGATTATGTTGAATTGTCAGCTGCTTGTCTCGCATTCTAACCTCCTGCCTCAAATAAGATTTCAGATCGTTTGGTTATGCGCGTCAGGCTTGGCCGTCCTGATTTCTATCTGGCCTTTGGAAAACAGTACATTTTTAAGACCCTTCCTGCCAAATAAGATCAGCCAAAGTTTACGGCGGGAAAAAAAAATAAAAAAACACACACACAAAAAAATATCTACTGTGATTTCCTCCCAATGTTGCAGTCAGTGGGGGCTGAACTGCCCGGCAAATACTGGTCTCCTTCTTGACATTGCTCTGTGTTTGCTTAGTAGGTGCTGGGTCTAGAGCGGGAGGAGTGGTTAGTACATGTAAAGATGAGAAATAATTAATAAAAAAGATCTTGTAAAAGTATTAACGTTTAACTACTTTGTTTATTCGGATGTTCAATGCCATCCTTAAATACATGACCTAAACTATTAAGAGGACATCACAGAGCAGCATCTCATCTCGATGCCATTCAGCGGGTTCCCTTTTCATTGGCTTCAATGTGACAGGGTAAATGTAACCATGGCATGAGCGATGTTTCGGCACAGACCCATCCCCCACTGCCCCCCCGGGTCTGGTAATACCCTGATCAGGTTTGTAGAAATGCATTAAAGGTGTGTCAGACGCGTTTTGCCCCACTCAGGGCTTCCTCACTGAGAGTCACTGAGGAAGCCCTGGGCGGAGGGCACAAAGCACCTGACGTCAGCAAAGAAAATACTAGCGCAAGATTCAACCGCCAGAGAACAGATCCAGGACTCCGTGGCTATATATCACTTAAAACGCGATTGTGACACTCGATGAGAGCAGGCACCACTTGTACATGTAAAGACTTTAAACCTGTTTTTTTTTTATCTTTAATTAAAGAGATTTTATACTATGTGAATTTATTTCTCCTTGTATAACTACTGGATGAAAACTGAGAGGAGAAACAGCACTGAAATTTGGGGGGGTATGTTACACACACAGCAGAGATATAAAGTTTAAATTGAGCAGTAATTCCCTGCTCTGAACCAAGTGAGAGTAAAGGCATACACTTAAAGGCAAGTTTGCTGCAAAAATACAGAGAGCACTATTGTTTTCCCCTTTTTTCCGTATACCCCTTTGAGGAACATCCTGAAAAAGAAGATTGTGTAACATTATAAGAAGATTTTTTTCAAGAAACCCAGAATATAAGTATTCTATTGTATATAACACGTGGTGTAACATTGTTGGTGTCATTTGTATATAGCGCTCCATCTTGTCCTTCTTCCATGTTTAGATCCTTTGGATGTTTTATCTTCAGTAGTTAAATAAATTGTAATTTTCATTAAAGCATTTATTTTTAAACTGCCTACACTTTCAAGCAAACATAAGTAAAGCAAAAAAGAAGAAGAAGTTTTATAAAAATTGGCGTTCAGCAACTGGGCATGTGCCTTGGCCACATTTTGTCCCCGTTGGGTCAAACAGGCTGCCATGTTGATAGAGCCCGTGTGACAATGGCCACATTCAGCTGGCTATTTTCAGTTCTTTGGCCGCTATACCCAGTATGCAATTGTTGCACTTTGGAAAGAATGCCAATTAAATTTGAATACGGGAACTACTAAAGCAAGCTAAAGTGTATCCAATCGGGGCAACAAGTGGATGTTTAGCTACAAACGGCTGGAGTAGGTTCTGAAGATTACTAGCATGGCCTGTATCATTTTACGCTTAATCAGAGATGACTATAATCACTCGCTGGCTGATTAAGGCAACTGTTCACCGTAGTGCAGCCAAAGAGAATTTATTTTTCTACGCTTACATTCAGTGGTTTTCATCACACAAGCATTTATACTGCTTACACTGTGTGCAGGGATTAAATCCAAAATGTCTTTTTTTTTGTTTTACGTGCGAGCTGTTGGTTGGCTTGTTCCAAAGGAGGAGATGATGTCCAGGTGGTGAGGCTTGCCCCAGTTAGATATGGCAGAAAAAATAGGCCAAAAAACGAACTTGAGGAAAAAATGACTTCTATTTGGACAGTCCATCATGATCACTTTTTTTTTTTAATGCTGTGAGAGTTTTCTGTTGAACAGGTAGGCCGTTAAATTTAGCAGTACAAAAACTGAGAGCCCTATATAATAATGTAACCAGAAATTGAATGAACTGTGCATACTTCCCAAGTTAACAAAGGGGAAAGAGAGACAGAGACAAGGGGAGGGGGGGAAGAGACAGAGACAAGGGGAGGGGGAAGAGACAGAGACAAGGGGAGGGTGGGGACAAAGAGACACAAAGGGAGGGGAGAGAGAGAGAGAGAGAGAGAGAGAGAGAAAGGGAGGGTGGGGGAGAGAGATAACGCTGGGGGGGGGGGAGAGACAACATTAAGGGGGGTGGGAGAGGCAGCATTGACACATAAAAGGAAATAAAAACAAGAAATGCATTTTTTGATATCATAATTTTGATTAAAAAGCACTTTACATGTGAATATATACAAGTTGAACTTTTTTCCTATAGGGTAGTCTTATATTCAGTCTTTTAGTTTTTTTTCCTAAAGGAATATCCAAAGTTTGGGGGGTCGTCTTATAATCGAGCAAATATGGTACTTTAGGAAGTAATGTCCAGTTTGGCCATGTTCCTTTCCTACCTATTTTTTTTGTTCCTTTTTGTTTTCTTACATATGCACTTCTATGCTAATCTTCAGTGTTTTTTTTAAATGATACTCCTGGAATCAGTGTTTCTGTTCCATATCTTACAGGCCTGTACATCCTCCCTGATATCAGGCGCTTCTGCTGGTCCTACAATCCCTTCCCATCCAATATATTTTCTTCCCTCTCATGGTATGGTACACTGATTCAAAACATTTATATCTCTAGAAGAAGTCTAGCTTTCCTTTTGGTATTTCATCAGCTGACCAGGAACATTTCTTGAGGACATATTTTACTGTGTTTTCACTATAGAGAGGAAGGGGGGGTAGAAGGAAAAAAAGACCGAAAGAAACAAACAGCTGGTGTTTTAATGATTCTGTCAGACTCAATTAAAAAACATCAACTAGTTATTTTGATTTGTGTTTAAGCCATGCCGTGGGTCTACTTAAAAACATTATAGTCTGCCAAAACTCATTGCAACCCTGTTTACATTTATCTTCTCGACTTATCAGAATTCCGATGGCAAGTTACCAAGGTTAGAGTCCCGACATCATTATCTGTTTTGCAGCCTTAAAAATAGAAGATTATATTCGTAAGTTTAAAAAAAAAAAAATATATAATCTCCAAACAGTTGTTAGAAATGGTTAAATTAGTATCATCCCTTCAGTTTACTAATAGGAACAGGAGATCATATTATTATTATGAAATGGAGTAGCTCTTATTATTTTGTATTAGATTAGCAGCTCATAAAAAAACACAAATAAATGTGGGGTTTATTCACCAAGCAGTGAGTTGAGGGACTGTATCATCTCAACATTGTTTTTACTGTGAATGTAGAGAATAAAACAAATATTGAAAATGATCAATTCCCGTTTCCTGTTGAAAAGCAGTTCATTTGCCTTCCAAGCCAACGGTGATGTCATAGGCAGGAGACACCACAGACACATTTAAAACACATTGTTCACCTAATTTAGGCATCTACTTGCAATTCCGCTAACACAATGTATAGCTCATGTTCAATCACTTTGCATTCTCCACATTCACCGTCAAAAAAGGTGATACTGTCTCTTTAAATATCCACTTTGGATAAAATGGCTGACTTTAATCGCGGGGTTAGTTCTAAAAGTCCATCCTGGGGCCGGGTTCTAAATATGGAGCAGTCACCATGGGAACCAATAGAATGTTCCTGCTCTGTAGACCAGGTTAGGAACTTTGCACAGAATTGACCTGTATAAGTAAACCCACGTTTCTCCAGCTTGACTATTTTGTAATCAGTGCAAACCCGCAGTCAGTTCTTCACAATAAGCTGTTTAGTAAATAAGGCCCATCTGTTTATATAGCTGTAAAACATTTTTTTACAATTATTTCAATTTCATTTGGAATACCGTAGAAACCTCTAGTTCCAGTGCTAAAAAAGGTTAAAAAAAAATACTTAATATGTATTTCGTACGATCGAGGAAAAAGAAACCTCCACAAATACATATCTCCCCCCACCTTCACCCAGATCAAATGACTCAAGCGAATCCCAATTTGCCTTTATTGTTACCTAACAGCTTTAGCAACCCGAAAACCCGATTATAACAGGCGCTGGTGACATATCTTCTGGACCTAGTAAAGTTTTAGTGGCAGGATGTCTGAGAACATATGAACCTGTCTGTAACATATCTCATTTTTTATTTTTATTTTTAAGGTTTACAGAAATTAAAGATTCATCGGGGAAACTTGACCTCAGCCTGCTTTCCCCATCGAAAAAAGACTATTGGGCCATGCTAGCGTACAACCGTTCCAAGCTGTGCAATGTGCTGTTCTCCCAGGAGCTGAACCGCCGCCTCTCTCCCCATGGGGTGACGTCGAATGCTGTGCATCCAGGAAATATGATGTATTCGTCCATTCATCGCAATTGGTGGGGATACAGGTTGCTGTTTGCTTTAGTCCGACCCTTTACAAAGTCCATGGTAAGTGAAACGTTTCCATATATTCCCCCTCCCCCCACCCCCCACCTACTTTCTTGTTTTCGTGGAGTAGGATAAAAGTGCATGGGAAATCCAGATGTCTATATTTGCATTGATATTGTGTCATTGATATCTGTGAGCTCCATTTGAGTAGTTTACATGGGGTCAGAGCACTGTAGTAATCCCTCAAGACACTCTCGGTACTCTTGCACTACTGAACCAGTGTGTTGTGATAATTACATGATGATATGCAATATGTTCGTCTGCAGCATGGAGACAAATGAAATGTGATATGGTAAAGTACTTGGAACTTGCTTTTTTTTTTTATGTCTTTTGTATTTGTTTTTTTTTTTTACTCCTTCCAGAAATAGGAGGAAAGAAAAAAAAAATTGTGTTGAACTGAAAAGCATTGCAGACTTTTGGATGCAATTAATTGAAATAACTATGAGCCAAAGAAAGTCTTGGACAGGAGTGGTAAAACCAATATGGCCGCGTAAAAACGTTGGGTGTTCTGTATGAAGGTCTAGTGTAGGTCCATTTCTAAAACTGGTCTGATCTCCGTACATTTCAGTGCATATTCCTGCTGATTAGATCACTTTTAGATGCTTGCCCCAGAAAATGACCTTTGTACACCCCCCCCCCCTTAACGTCTTTATTCTGCAAGTGTTTATAAACAATCTCTTCCCATGCCGTGGTTTGTAGAAAGCAAAGCAGACATTTAATTGAGGACTAAATTGCCAGGAAAAATAGATATTGGTTAATATCAAGCTTGGTTAAATCAGGTGTGGCCAAACCAGACTGTTTGAATGAGAGATTTTCTACTGGCATCTTGAAAGCGTTTCAGATCTGCTACCAAACCCCAGATCATTCGACCTTCCCAAATTTGATAAGAACTCATTAACTTTGATGTCCTCTGAAGCTGTGGTCTAAAAAAA